>JACFYU010000021.1:3600000-4200000 GCA_014058305.1 Pleurotus tuber-regium
AAGTGATATGTGATAGTGCCGTCGGCGGACAGTTACATCTAGGATCTGCAGAATAATCTCCGGCTTGAGAGCACTTTTCTCACTGTCGAGCAGCAGGTGAACGGGCAGTGGAGGCTTGTGCGAACTGATTCTCACCCTTCAACGACATTCAAGTGGACGAGAACCAATACTGTGCGCTTATTCGAAGTCCCCCTCGTTGATGTGTGCTCACTAAACCACCATTCTAGGTTCTGGGGACCAGCACGGTCGATATAGCTTGGTAAGGATCCCATGCTATCTTTGATGAATGAGCTCACCCCTGTTGGTTATAAAGGGTAATCGAAAGCGGCACACCAGGTCGGTAGTAATACTTGCGTTCCTTCTGGTTATTCATTAACGAGCGCCATACAGCCGGAACCTACCGAATCAGCTACTTTGGTGACTCTAAGCCTCTCATCGGGTCTATCTCATCATTCTCCGGAACATCGTCAACCTTTACCATCGCTTGAACTGAATGATTGTGTCTGTGTACTCTGCGATGTAATTAGCAGTCGTGTCGTGATTTCGCAACATGATCAGATTCTGTCTATAATGATTGCAGAGAATTGGGGCAAAGTTAATTCAATTGAACTTAAAACTTTGATAACATCATGATGACTTGTGCATTGCCTCGAGGTTCCCATGCGCCTACTAAGCGCTCGGGGTATAAATTCTACCTATGTTTTGCGATCCTCAATAGCTGTTCCAATCACAAGTTACAGAAAAAGCCTTGAAATGTTTCGCAATTTGAGCAGCCTCACCGCTAATCAAGGAGATGCCAAGAAGTCGATGTCTCCAACTCTCCGATCCGACATTTACAGCGCCATCGATCAAGCGAAACTTTGGTTAATCGGCGGTGTTGGAGCTGGGCAAGCAGGGGATGGGATGTCGTACAAATCAATACTCACCACTATTCAGAAGCACTTCCCAGACACGAAATTAGGGGTAGAATCGATAGGCAATGTTGAGAATGAGGTGGCGGTCATTGTTGGGGGGATAACCAACATGATCCTGGAGATGAGTAAATGGGAAGGCATGGCTGGGGGGATGGCAATACGAACATGGGTGGATGCCCTGGCCGAAGCGTATAGCAAAATTGGGGAAAAGACAAGAAAAGGGGCTGTTGCGAAAGGTATCACAAGAGGCGTCAATCACAATACAGAGGCGACACTTATGACCAAAGAATTCACGACGAAGATCCAGATCATCGCTAGCCTTAAATCGGGTATGTTTCTCTCATGAACATAGAAATCCGAGGCTTTCAATTTACTCCGTTTAGTGAGCTCTAGAATTTATGGGCCAGGGAGTGAAGAAGCACGGCAGGGTGAGGCTTTATGGAGCTCAAAATTCATATAACGGAAGTGGTGCAATGCGGTTCTTGCAGAACCAAACAAGAGGTGCAACTATTGTACAATGGGAAGGGTGTCTCATGACTACAGATATGTATGGATATATTTGGGCAGAGAATAGTGAAAACGATAAGGAAAATGAGGATTTGTCCAGCTCCAGTAGGGAGTGTTTGAAGCCGCTCCGGAGCGGTCACGAAACCCGAAAGGTGATAATGTACTGGGAAACTGCAAGCGACAAAACATCCCATAAGGACGATTTTCAAAAAAGCTTTTAGTATAGTATACAATCTAAAGAAAATAGTTCGTCAGCGCAAGCAGAGATCAGCAAGAGGGAGTGGACATACACATTTAAATAGGAATAGCAATATGAAAGCTGAAAGGACAGGCAGGTATAACGATATACCAGAGACAATGAGTACAACAGTGAGGTCTTTTTTTACAGCAGGTTGTTACAATACCTGGATACAATGATGAGTTATGCTGAAGGACAACGAATAATAATCCGAAACTTACATAGGTAGAAAACTCCTGAGGAAAAGACGTTGGGCACATTTGGACGTTATCATGGTGTTGAGGATGTGTAATACCCCAATGGGATCCATCGAACTCAAATGAGTTGCTAGTGGTAGCCACAAGTTCGTAGAAATTTTCCTGCTTGCCGTTGGCAAACGGGTCCGTGAATGCAGAGGCATCAATGGGCATGAAGTAATCGTTCAGGGAGAGATCGGTGAACGCCTCTGTTTGTTCGGCAGACGGGGAAATGACAGGCGAAGCAGTGGAAGAAGCAGTGGGAGAGGGATGGTGTACAGCGGGCGACGAAGTAGATTGTCTTGTGGCGTAGCCAGCGGGATAGCTGAACTTGTAGAGAGCGGAGAACATCACAGAGGACATAGTATCGGGGTTTTTGATAACCTCTTGTTGGATGGTGAAGCGTGTGGGATCTGACATGACAATCAATTAGAGAGTGAAACGAGTTCCTGATAAACAATACTCACCGACGCTCTCGGAAATTGTCTTCCAGTAGCCTGGCACCAAGGATGTACTATACAGAAGGGAATTTTCCGCTTCGGGGGTGGTTTCGCAAGAAGGTTGTGGTGATACAAGGATGAGAGGAGTAGTTTCAGAATGTACAGGAACGTTGTCGGAGAATACAGTAAAGAATGACTGAGCAGTGATCGTGGTTGAGGCTACAAATGTTACAGTTGGATCGATGGTCTTTAATGGCCGTGGCTGAGAAGGATGGAAGACGTTATCTCCGTGATTTACGTAGCTGACATCCGTAAATAAAGAGGAGTTAGAGTCTGTAGAGCATATTGAATCGTGCTTAGGCGAGGACGAAGGTGAAGAGGGAGTCGAAGTCGATGGAGAGGGGGAAGATGAAGAAGCACTGGGAGAAGGGGGAGAAGGGTACGTGGCATCTTCAGGTAGGATATCGATGCAGATGATGGATCGTTGGGGAGCAGGCGTCTCGAAGTACGGAGTACTAGGATCGCTGTCCAAAGGTGTAGTTGGGGAATAAACAGAGGAGGTATCGCTGAGAGAAGAGATATCGAGTTGAGGGAGTCCAGGTCTGTCGAGACTGCGTTGTTGTTCACGCATGATGGCGGGGGTTGAACGATGAGGGGGGACATCGCGGCGGCACGGCGAAAGAAGGGCTAGTACTAAAGTTATAGTTCAGTACCCACGTCAGCTAGATAGAAGTGGGAAATACGAACATCGTTTGCCACCACACGTATCCCTGAGCTGCTGCAAGCGACTGCCAACTTGTTTAGCAGTTCTTCGCTTGCCCGTAACGCGGAAGATGTAATCCGAAATGTAACGGTTTCGCATGGGGAACCGGCCAAGGAGGCGAGTTTCCCTAGAGTCATCGGGTTGGTAGCTCTCAAGTCCTATGGGTATGTGAGCAAGCGTCAGAGTGACTTTGGATAGAGAACAGACCTTCGAGCAAAGCTGCTTCAAGCTCGGGGGGCCAGACAGCCTCACCGTTACCCCTCAAAGTCTTCCAACTCTTGCGTCCTTTGACGATAGAATGGAGGACTTCGCGTGTGGTATCGCTTAGGGGAGAGTAGACGATGTCGCCATGGACAGATGTGCGGACGTGCTCGGGGGTGGATGGGGTGGAGGTGGAGGCGTCGGAGAAGACGTCAATACCGGCAGCAGGAAAGGCCATAAGGACTGATCGAAGGTAAGGAGTGGTCGTGAGTGTCTTAAGAATTTATGTTGGGCGGGAGGGAGCGGACACCTGGCATCTCCGTTAGCGGTACATCATAGATTTTAAAGGTTTTCTGGATCGTGGGTGGATCGGATACCTAGTCAGGGAAAGAGATATCTTACGCCCTGTTAGAATTCATCCAAACAGCTGGCCGAAAGCTAGAACTCAGTGGCCAGGATCTTGGTACCTCGGCATGTTTGCCCACGTAGAACCCTGCCTCAGAACGTGGCCATGTCACTAACCATGCTCGAAATGATGTTGGCAGGATTCCCTAGCGGCTATCCTTGAAATTCCCGTTCTGACTTGAATCAAGATTTCGGGGATAAAGTTGTGCACAGGCTGAGGGATTGACTTCTCTGCAAATTCCATACATGAAGTAGGCTCGTTAACGAGAATAAACATGAACTCACCGACCAAAGAAGACAGAGTTCTCTCAGGTACTTGAACCCAAACAGTTCAAGGGCTTAATGACACAGCCACCGGGGCAGTCCCATACCCGTGCACGGTAAAGGGCGAACCAATAACATGGCCTCAACCAGGCCGATCGTAGATGGCGCCTATCGATCGCTCATTGCTCAGGGTAAGTGAGGGTAAGTGACGAATGCTTGGTCTTCCTCCACCCCGACGCTAAATCAGGATTTGCGATCTACCACTCTTCAGCAGGTCAAGCCATGCCAATGCTGAGCCAATGTTGCTTCAGTCCTCAAACCTTACAATAGGTACCTGCACACATTTAGCACGACTTGGGGCTTTCCTGCACCTAAAGACAGAGATAGGAAAGGTGTGGTTGTCCAATACTGGGTGAAGGTGACTGCCGGCAAGCTAGCATTCCTTGCTAGCAATTGGTGTTAGTTGTTCTCGTAAACTGGACTCAAAAACTCGTTCTCAATAATTTAGTCGAAATTACTAAATATGGGATGCACGTCGCATTTTGAGTATGTACGGACAATCGGGCAGTATTTCACACCCAGCGAAGTGCTCACGATACGTAACGCTTTCAGATCCCGTTTCGTACTAATTAATGCCGTTTTGGAAGTCCAAGCGCTTGTCCCATGTTTTCCTCAACTATGCAATTCAAAGCGGAAGTACAAAGATTATCATTATAGCTGGACTGTATGTGATTTACTCAGTCCTTCGCTGACACTTAGCGCTAGGCAGTACAGGAAGTTTGGCTATTTGACCATTAGCATGACAAGAGAATAATTCAAGGAATCACAGACGGAATGATTACGAATGGTAAGCAGAGAAGGGCCTCCGTTGTAGCATAGGCAACCGTTTGAGCATCGTCTTGAAAGCGAGCACATTCTGTATCCACCGACCAACCATAGGGACGACGACGGATCCGAGCATCTCAAGTTCCGCTGCGCAGCCGTATCGCGATGGATGTCTGTTATTCCGGACAGAGGCTTCAAGGAGAGACCCCCAAACCGGTTCGCTCCACTCTCGATAAGAAGCTGTCAGAAGGAGGTAATAGCTTATAAGTGAGAACAGACACATATAGCAGGCGATGTTCTTCATGGCCTTTTGCTACAATGCTTCTATCGACCAAACCCTTCAAAACGAAGCTCTGGTACAGAAAAGCATTTGGTCGACCCCTTAGATCCCCCTTTAATCAACGGACCGACATTGAGAATTAATTTTGACGGCTCTTCTCCTGCATGTACAAACAAATGGTCAACAAACCTACACGTGTAGTCAGGGAGAGGTCGAGACTTTGAAAAATAGAACGACATACAAGCCGTAAGAAAGACAGACTGGAATAGTGGTGTAAAGAGCAAATGTCACCGAGGGTTTGTTTTATCGTGAACTTTTTCCATGTCAAAGGAGTAACGACTGAGAGTAGACGAAGGCGGCCGGCGAAAGAACTCAGTTAATGCCCACCAATGACCTTTCCTTTCGAGGAACGCGAAGAAATCACCAAATTTGAAGAGAAGGCGATTAAATGGCTGTCTGAAGTAACTTCAATGAGCGGCATCTGGGGGGAATATTGGCAAGAAAAGCGTGGGAATTGATTTGAAACCACAATATTCCATGTCTGCTGTTGGTTTCTTGGTTGAGTTGCTCCTTGACGACATCCCCTCTTTCAATCTCTAACATTCCGTCCACCAAAATCGCTTTTGAAAGACAGGAAACTTGGGAAACGATGGAGGTAGCTCGTAGCTATAGTTTCCGCTCACGACCCATTCGGCCGCTATCTAAACTTGGGATTTTGACAAAACGGACATATGCCTTCCCGGTTTCCGATCGAGGTATAGGAGACGCATATTGTACCATCACTGTACGAGTGTCAGCTACGTGTCAATTCACTTAAGTTGCAACTATCAGCTTCTTTTTCGATTCCTACGCTAGCTAGCAATGGCAGTTGTTTAGACCATCGAGCCGCCTCTGGAGCAGTAGAAGAAACGGCCGCCATACCTGCTGTCCGCTAAGAGCTGCATCTCTCGGGCACTAGCGATGGAAGCTAAGACGGACATGGCAAGAGCATCGCCAAGTTGGGTTCGCTTGCCATACCTATTGCGCCCACTCCAGCCGCCTCAGCTATATGGTTTAGCGTTGTAGCTCACGCGGCCCAGCCTACTTACTATCCCGGTATTAGGTGGTTTTTTGCGTCCCGCTATCGGTGAAGTGGCTCTATTTTATGTCCTGGACTAGAAGTTACAGTCAAAGTTAGCGGTGAACTATTCCGACCTACGAAGTGTGTGTGTGCACCACTTGCACAATCCAGTTCTAATCGGATTGAAAGTATTAGAGAGATACGTAAGGTCGAGAACGTATTCCTATTGCTTCCGTCTGGCCCAGATTCCCGTCACTCGGTGAGCCTTGAATTTAATTATCGATGGTCATTCCGTTCGTTAACTTATTGCCGGAATTCGCAGAATCCGGCGGGGATCCTGTGGTAAACTAGACAGTCCGTCCACTGTGGAAGAACAGCGGTCTATTCCTGTCGTAGTATACGTCGGGAAATTTCCTTTACATGGTTATCTTCGGGTCGCTTTGTTTATTTTGAAGAATCGGGTAGACAAATTAATGGGCCACCGTCAAAAAGAGGATTCATTAACCGTCCTTATCGCTGTGTTCACAGTTGCCGGATTTCAAGCTCTGAGACATGTACCTATTGCATGGCTTATGAACTCCTGCTCTGAGTGACCTGAGCTAAGGTAAGGGGGTGGATCACTGTCGGATCCGCTTCCTGCCATCTACACGCCTCCCAAAGACTGATCTATGTTGGTCACAAACCAACTCCGCTGAGGTACTTTGTAGATGACCGGCTCTCAGCGGGCACCCTGTCCTCACAATCGACAGTACCAGGTGGCCGGCCCTGAAGCTCTCCCTAGGGCACTTTCCCTCTACCCTGTGGATCAGAGCGATTCTTAGAAGAGTTATTCGACTTCCGGGGCCTGAAAGAATACAACACACACGCAATTCGTCAATCCGTCAATCCATGGGACTCTGTGCATCAGATAGGCGCAAAAAAGTGAGAGCTCTGCTTACCTATCTTGAAAGCAAGTTTGGATATACGCTATACTCATCAGGTTCAACGACATCATTCTTTACGATGACAGCGATGATCTTGTTATTGGCATTCGACTTCTCATCATGACCGGGAGTATGGGCCATACTTCCCTCGTCTCTCTGCATTTGTGCCCATGCTCGGGGCCCGCCGGTTCACGCCGCCCGAAATGCGTCGGACTTCGCTGCTAGTGTGTGCTCGGTGGACAAGAGCAGTTATTGGACTTTCCGACGTTTCATGGAACCGCTACGTAGTACGCCCGCATCGAATCGATTGAGCTTGCTCATTAGTTCGGGCCCAGTTGGATCCTAAATGATGATAGAAGGTTTGCACGACAGCTCCTTATGCCTCAATGAAGCCCACCCAACGTCAAATACACTCCAACCAACATGGAATGTCGTCCCCCATCGAGTTTAATGACCGTCGAAAATGACTGACGCCGGAAAGCCTGTTTACTCTGCTCGATGAATCGTCCTTTCGGTACTCACATCCTAACACTGCGAGCTACCAGCGCTGCTGGGTAATGCGGTTTTTTTGTTAGTATTTCACCCAATACGAGTCTCGACGCTCGCCTACAGCAAGGTATCGAGTCCACGTTCATGTCCAATCCATGGAGAACACCCCTATCGGCACCTCTTACTCCGGTAAAAATCGTCGAGAACTTGAGTCTTCGTTGCTTCTCACGATGCGTCAAACAGATACCTTCGCACCTGCTGCCAAGATTCTTCGGAGGGACCACAGTCAGGCCAAACACCACCCTTCGCAGCATAGAGAGATGGAGATATCGTGTGAGTGCGTACGACAACCCCATCCGGTCTGTCCATTTGTAACAAAATTAGCCGATGTTTGCGGCTGCCACAGACCTTTGACCATCGGACAGATCGTTTCTTGGGGTCTTTGACATTTCCGCGTCGTTTGGGCGTTCTGGCCGTTCATAATTTTTTTTCCTCATCGGTATGAAACATCGGACGCAAAACTCTTCTCTCGATAAGTGGGGATGAGATGGGAACTGTCAACGGAGTGGTGGATATCATTATCGTAATGTATTCAGTCTCGTATCACAAGGGCATTTCGATGTCATCCCACTTATCGAATTGTAAGTGTGACTATCAGAACGTCAATGTGGACATCACGTCAGATAGTTTACTCACGCGAACAACGTATTGTACATGGATAAGTATACAACTACACTCTCAATTTAACAGCCCTCTCCGTAGATGCAGCGCGATCATTCTTAGTGACCTCGCTAAGAGGAAGACGGAACAAGTTTTCCATCCGTCGAATTCTGCACATCGCCACCGTCGGAGGGGGAGATTAACTCCAAACCGGTGGCATGATGGCATGATTTTCGTGAGGACGAGATGCCATCTTTAGCCTACCTATACTACATATAGCAACATACAAGCAATATGGTCATCGATACATTGACTGGGATGCATAACAACGCTTTGGACTCAGAAGCGCTGAGCGCTGAGCGCCGGCGCTAGACATTTCACAGAAATGAAAACATACGTAAAAAAAGGCGTATCCACGGACATAGGGTATCTCCTGGTATCTCCCTGTAAGCGAAGGTCATTATTTGTCTTCTGAATAGATCCGCCGGCTGCGCATCATATCAGTCGTTCCAAATAACAGATATTTTAGCACAGACACCTATTATCCATCAGTTCGAAGTTCTGCAACGAAAGGACAGAAAACATTGCACAATAATACTGCATAGCCGCCAGCCGCCAGAGGTCAGCCAGACAGACTGGAATGATATGTTATGGATTATGGAGAGGGTCCTGGGATCGCTGCATGAACCTGAATATCAGGATGCTACCCTTAGCGTCAATGCGTAATAGTCGTATAGGATGATGCATGATGACTTGCTGCCCTGTCCATCCTTCACGGGCCTGAACTAAATAACAGCCTCTGACTTGCACAATTGGTTTGTCTTTGACTTGATTCTCGTTCCTGTATTGGACAGCTAGTTTCAGAAGCAATTTACTCACTGTAACACCAAGTTCAAAGTACTGTCTAGCATGACCACTTAGGTCCTCTTACACATTGAACTAGCAACTGGCAGTGTCTTGAGAGCACTATCCCGGCAAGCTGTCCATGGCGCCAAGACCAGTGGCACATAGTTCCCAAATACGGTGATAAGTGCAGGTTCTGCGCATAGACCCTGAACCCAGACGTCGGGAGACCTCCCTACGCCTATCCAGACAATGGCGAAAAAAATTGAGCAAAATGTCAGCAACAATGTCAGACTCGCAATCATCCAATCGGCGAAACCCAATGGTCCAATCGGATGACCCACGCGCCTACCCGATCCTAGGTATATTGCCTCAAGGCACCAGGGTGAGCAACTAGCCTATAGAAATAACAAATATCGAACATTTTCGCGCTTGTAATCCAGGAGTCATTGATGATGTTTCTGCATAGGCCACGCTGATAGGTAAAAAAGGTATAGACTGCTGTGACGGTGGCCGGCAAGAACCTGTGAGGATCAGACGGAACGTGGGCCTTAGATCCGTCAAGCAAAATTCAAATTCGACCTCGGAGGCAATCGACAATCCGTAGCGCCTGACGCTGTCGGACACTAATGTCTGTCATTCTATGTACAGAATGGCCTTTTTCCTTTACCAATACCAACCCCTTACACTTTCAGTAATTAGGTTCGCGGGAGGACTACCATTCTTGGGAATCTGAAGCGACAACAAGAGGCAGACTTCCATATGATACGTAATGTGATGGCGATACGTCCAAGTCGAGTGAAAGAGGATAATTGTCACGACGGTATCACTCACCTCAATCACCAATCACTAATTACACCATATTTGCCAAATGGGCGCGACATCCTACAGATCAGCACGTCCCCTCTCTAAATCAGATGCTTCGCAGCCTTCTTATGGAGGTCATGACTAATGATGCAATAACTCAGTAGTAGCGCGGTGCAATGAGACGATACGTTGATAGAGAACTCACAGCGGCATCCATCAAAATCCGAGATTAATTCCACAGACCGATCTTACGGCACATTACCTTAGCAAATACGACAAGTCTTGATTGTTATGACCTAGTAACGCATAAAACATCGGGTAATTCAGGTTTATACAACTCACCGTAGCATACCAAATGTAATAGAACCCACAATAACGTATCCGGAACGAGAATACTCCATACGCTATGTACACCCCCCACCACCTTCACTTTTGTTAGGTGCGACCGGGAGACGCGTCTCAAGATTATGATATAGGCGCGGGAATCAAGAAATTGTTCTATGCCGCTAAGCGGTGCTAATCTTCGCTAGCAACGAGATCATTTGAGGCCCTAGAGAAACTACGCGAGGATTAGGTTATTTCTAAAAATACAAAATACCACGAACCATACAGTCTTGATGCGATGATATATGATCAGGAAGCACATAGAAACTGGTAGACGCGAAGCCAATTCTTCGGAGGCGTATTTTCTGGACGCGTGATATCCCCTCGCCAATGTGGTCTGAAATGGAGAAATACACGCGCCTGATTATTTCTTCCCATAAAATACGCCATCTAACGCGTGCTCTGACAGCAGAACGCGCCAACGCCATCTTTCTACTCCTCCTTCCTCCCCCTCTCCCCCGAAGCGTGCCCACACTAAACCTTTGTCCCCAATCAACAACAATCCAACCCTTTCCCTGAACCTCCGGGCTTAAAGCCTGCACTCGACGCGTCAAGGACGAAATCTGCAGTTGCCAACGGCATGATGAAGGAGCAGCATTAAGAGGCATGATTCTAAGCGGAGAGCAATAAGTAACGTCGGAGTTTCATACTTGCTTAGTCAGCCTCACCATTCCCAGGTCTTTGGCTGTCTTTCGATTGATCAAGCACTGAGTTGATAGCGGACTAGCTTTACTCGACTTCATTGTCGATCAGTAGCGCCAAGACGCGGTGATATTGCTTTACTTGCTGCACTGGCCCTCTATGCCCTCCGAAACCAACAACGCGAGCTGCGTGAGATGCGCCAATCTCTCGGGTGGATCGCTATGTTGATGACATGAATAGACAGGTTGGCGGGCACTAAGTCCGTACTCTCGTCGGGATGTCGCGCAGATACCGCTATCGAGAGCCGTCGGGCGACAGCACAGATACAGTCATCCGATATTTGGAGATCATTCAATATCCCGCTAGACGGCTACCTTATTATCTTAGACGCCTAGAGTAGCCAAATTTGGCTACCCTGAATTGCCGCCGCCGCCGCCGCCACATCTGTGTAGCTAATCTGCTTCTATTCTGATGCATGGCTGAAATACGATGCGCCTTTCCCACAGCAGGTGACTCGATATCGCGCTTTGATTGCAAGCGCCTTTGTGCAAGCTCATCTGTGCTCACAACTACCTACTAGCCAAGAGGACTAGAGACCGACAAGGTAATTCGGGATTTTGAACCCGTCTGTGACATACATCTATATCCGTCGACTCGACGTCTACTATCCTAATGTTAATAGGTATGTTACACTTACTTCATTGATAGGTTCTACGACGGCTGTATGTGTTGTCGGTGTTATACCCATAAAGGATAACCGTCGTTCGGAAGAAAAGATAGCACTACCCGCCGCATTAGTACCCACCCTCTCCGTCTATCGACTGTCACAGATCAGCAGTTCAATAGAAATAGGTAATAGTCCTCTTACATCTTACGGGCTCTCATTACCATTTCCGTTATATAGTTAGTCAATTTGTAGCATCCCGCTGCTTAAGTGCGCCGCCACTAGTTAACATACCGCTGCAGCTTCCCTGCTATGCGTCAACTTAGTGGTCACTGAAACGGCTGGTGGTGTAGCCCCACTGTACCGATGTTTTGGGATCTGCATATTTGTACAACCATATAGCAGCCACATCAACATTTTTTACGGGTTGCACGTTCGGCCGCTAGACTCTGAATATGTACGTTCTCAATGCCGTATTGAAATATCTTTGGTAACTGTGAAGGCCCTTCTCGCCCTCTCTCGTGGCTCTATATAGGAATAATATAATTATGGCAGTCGGCTTCAGCTTGGGATACTAACCCGACGGTAGAGAGTGATGAATGGCGCTCTTCTCGGTGATCCCCACTCACACGCCTTTGCGGCTTGCACCCTCTTACACCCATCCGGACATCATGCCGTAATTTCATTGTGATTTGTTATCGATTTGCAGCTTGTGTCTAATATAAACCCCAACAGCAATTCATTCTGAAGCTCTCAAGTGTCAATCCCACCCAGAGCACCATATGGACTGCTATTCATCCCTTATCCTCGTTGCGCCTCTTCCTCCCCCTTCCCCTTGCTCATGTGTTTTGAAAAGAAGTCCAGATCAGTCACCCTTTTTGACTGACGGATTCTGTAAGCACCTCTCAAAAAACAGACCTGTATTCTCCACAAAGTGTCACCCCCTTACGGACCTTTATTACACCGCCGTAATTCGGGTCCTGAAATTGGGGGGCACTCATCGCGGCCTGAACGTTTAACCCCCCTTAACAGAGCTTTAGTACATACTTACCTCCGTATCCGACCGAGATCAAGTGATTCCGAGTTTTCCAGTTCAATATTAACTTCAAACCTGACATTTACCGGGCAGCGCTTACACAATAGGTCGCCGGGGTACAGTGAGCACCGAGTCACTCTTTGGAAATCTCTATAGAAAACCATCGTCTACTACTCACCATGACTCAAAATTCATTTTTGAATCCGCCTAGGCTATAAATCAAAACGATCTGGTTCCGCTTATGCGCGATATTGGAGCTACAAGAAAACATATGGACGTTGACATACTGGATGTTCTATATTTCCTCTGCAGGCATTTTCCACTTCCGACGTTTGACAAGGTTGCCTCGAGGCAGCGATAAGTTCTAGACTTACCCACACTAGACTCTTAGCGCGTACGTCGCTGACAATATCTGATACTGTCGCTCCCTGCAAAAATATCTAATCCACTGCGGGATCCTATCTATATGGTTCACATGGGCAAATGGTGCGACAGTCGCTCTACGCGAGCTCGCATCTCCTGACCTCCGATGGAACACAGATGACAAAAAGCCAACCTTTTGCATCCGTTGGATTTGAGGAGAGCGGAGACAATTTCCATAACCCTGAACTTGTAAATTGATTAATAATGATCAAATTCCGGTTCATCTCGTCACTGCGCCGATCCGGTTTGTGCTTTAGTAACGACTATTTCGTCAATTCTCTGCGAACGTTTGCACTAGGGAGTAGTACGACCAGATGAGGGTAATTCACTGAATACGGACCTTGTAAAATTTTTTCTCAACTAAGAAAGGGGAGTTTTTAGTATTATTTGAATTAACTTGCAGGATGTGCAGGGAGACAGACATTTGGTCCAAATGATAGCTTGCAAGGGTTTATTGGGGATTATTTATGGCTTTATTTGGAAGTCAGGCCTACGCCTTTTTGTATTTTGTTGGACACTTTTTCTATCAGACACTCTCTGTCCTGGCTGTGCACTTTGGTAATTCGTATTTCTGGCAGCTGAATGTTCCTCATGATGTTAATGGCCCTATTGGATCCTATGCTTTTGCCGTCAAACATACTGAGTCTCGAAAGCTACCTTGACATTACGATACTTTTCATTCTGAGCAAATAGAAGATTGGAGCAAAATGGTCCCCGTCTCATCATAGAGGGTGTGTTCTTGGCATGGATAATTGAGGTGACAACATGGCTGACATCATGAAGCAGAGCAAATGAAACTGCTCGCCTGAACGATCGGAGTGGACAGAATCCTCAGGCTTCATGGGTTCATCCCCTGTCCGCATGGGCTTGCGAGCAGTGTGTCTCAGGTTTTTGCTACTATTTCAAGGGACGACTGATGCAGAATACATGATTCCCCTTACACGACCAATTGTCCAAGAACTCTGGATATACGATTCTAGCAGTCATTGGCAAAGCAAAAAGATATAGAGTGATCGGACGAAACGGTCCGGCGCGGAGGCTCGGAACTTGTGGCGTCCTCCGATCACCATTTATTTGGTTCACAGATACCGCAAGGACCACGTTACACGACCCTGCGCATCAGTCGGAAGCTTGGGTAAGGAAGGCTTCAATCGTGTGGCTTTGATACAAAGGTATTCAACCCAGTTAGCCCACTCCACCAATTGGATGTTGACGCAATCCATGACTCTGTAGAAGCACCGAAGACTTCTCAGACGAAAATGTCGGCATGCAAATAAGTTGAATTAAGCCTCAGTAGGTACTTGGAATATACGTGCAAATAACTAACAATCCCAGCCAATTGTAGGCTCACGGCAGGAGACCCTCCGGGAAACTATCACCGCACTATTTTGCATGGTAAACGTTGCAAACTCAGGACACGAAGTCAACTGGCCAGCAATGTATGACTCTCTTATGGGGCTACCGTAACATGCAGAACGCCAATGTTTGAATTGTATGTATGTAGACGAAGTGAGTGTCCAGCCGACGCACTCAATCTGATGGAGATACTTCCACAGACCGAATCGGCAGTGAGTTGCCTACGTGTGAGTGGGATTTGCTTGGATTCTGCTTGGATTGGAAAACGACGTTATGAGTTGGCCAGGCACGTCGGTGAGTACGCTATACTGAAGTTGTGCTGCATGTTTGCGTTGGACAGACGAGAAGGGGGTTATGTTTCTCGTCAATCCAGAACCGTACACTCGAAATATCGTCACTTCTCAGCTGACCTAGCAGTTAATAGCGTTAGGCAACGTACACCTGGCCCAATCATCTCGGCTTGGAGAGCAAAAGCCACCACCCCTCACGATACTTCCAAAGTGCAGACAAAATAGATGTAATAGTCTTCAATTTCAATCGAGAAGTAAGTGCAATGCCAGAGCGATAGCATGCTCCACTAACTCCAATCCCAACATTTCGTACATACACTTACGAAAGAACAGCCCCACGTAGGACGGGGCTCGACAAAGGCTATTGTGTCCGTAGTATTGCCAATTGGAAAAAGTGCAATTAGCTGGTTATGGAACGGTATAGATGGTTCTATACGAAAGAAGTACTCAAGGTACTTCGAGCAGTTTGGAGTAACTTGGAAGCTATTAAGGCTCCAATTCCAACGCAGCGGAGAATAATAGAAGGCGTGTAAATGTAGCTAAGAGCTCGTCCCGGTACGTATTTTCGACTGAATGCTTCAATGACTTCCAAGTCGCAACGAGAGCTAGTTGGAGTGCGAAAAATTCCAAATTGAAAGATTGGCAAAACTCCTTTCTCAAAGGATTATTCGTACGTACGCTCCACAAGACGGCCATTCGCAGTTCAGAAGGAGTAAGAGTGAGCTCCCTAATGATTTGATTCCCCGCTATCTGATGTAATGGTTGATCCAGCGTCGATCGAGTGCGAATATACGCACTTTCCTCGGCTACTTTACTACGAAGCCAAGTCGAGACGCTTCCTGGCCAGCGCGATAACGATTAGCTTCAGTAGTAGAATATGGGTTTAGGACGCCAGAAGTCTTGCAGCCATATGGCAGGCAACGGTGGGTTTAAAATATGGCTATCCTGATTGGGCTCTCCGTCGAGCGATTATGTGAGTGCATCCGGCCCGTCACAGAAGAGAAGCAATGAATAAAAGTCTTGAAATTTCCAACAATGTTGGGTAAATCCGTCGACTAGTTTGTGCCTAGTCGGCTAGCAATAAGGCTGAATTGAGTTGAGGAATAGCACTGGCTGAGAGGGCAAAACTTTTCCGGCTTCTTCTGTACCATTAATCGAACTTTAAGCAGTCTAGATCATAAATCGACGCCTCCCTTCCGTAATGATGAGAACAGCAGTACACGATATAAGCAAAATATCGTACACCAGTCTGTCTGTTGAACCAATGAAGGATCGTCTCGCCATTTATAGCGGCACCGTCGATATGATCCGAGGCTGCAACACGAAAAGAATGACTATCCCCGACATGCGAGCAGGCACGACATTGGTTATACCGGGTACACTTCGCAGGATCCGTCGGATGGAGTTCAAGCTGAGCGGTGACTAGGAATACATACCTTCGGTGGTATTTGCTGACTGAACTCAAGGACGTACTTAGAGAGCTCTGTAGTGGACGAGCCTCATATGGTTTGCTCACAGGATTCCATCGGCTTCCATTTAGGCACGCCGATGGTTAACGCCTTCGAGATATATGCTTCATATTCAAATGAAGATCAATTTACAGGATATACGGCGCTATGCTGGATGGAGAGGATAGTGTTTAGAGACCTTGAAGTGTATGGTCCATTTGAATACATGAATATAGTCCAAAGGAAACTAGCCTCAGGTTTGAGCGTAACATGTCGGCCGTCTAGACGTATCTCCTTTTCTCGACCACGGGGACGACTATGGGAACGTTCTGAAACAGGATCAATGATTAGTAAAGGCGAAGGTGATGGAAGCCGAACGCCACACGAGGTATGGGGAGGGAGGCCAGATAAACCAGCTGCCTCGGATATTTGATCAAGCGATTGAGAGTTTGGTACCTACCTCATCACCATCAAGACGCAAACGCGCTTCACGGGCCTTGGCACGAGAACGCTTGACCATCCTTGAAACGAAGAAGAGGCCAAACAACATGACAAATGCAAAGGCGGCGGTGAACGCGGATTGTACGCTGTAACCGGTGGCGCCTTCAAGGAGACCGACTGCCTTTCCACTGCAAACTTGGGCCCATTCGCGGTTGCTAGTAATAGCGGCGTTCTAAAGCATGAGATATATTACCATCTGCCACTGCAATAATAAATGCGTTACATACCTCAGCTCGGTATATGAACTCAGTGACAGGGATATCGGCATGGTGGCCAAAGACGTGGAGAACCTGCCAGTCACTGGAAGTGCCGTTCTTGAATTTAACCCTCAGGAAGTCACGGGACTCAGGTGGAGGACCGCGGCGAAGTTCAATGGCGAGAGCGGAAGAGTAGTTTGCTTTGCTAGGAGTCAGATCCTTCGTATACAAGTAATAAGATAGTCCAATACGCACGGATGCCCTTGAGTTCAGGGTGGTCCTTGACGATATCGAACTGATGGAAGAGAGAAATGAATGGTTGATATGTAGTCTCTACGAGCAAGAACTGGAGAGGGTCTCCATTGAATGCAATTCGCTCAAGAGAGTTGATGATGGTGTGCAAGATAGTGCGACCGGCAACTGGACAGATATTTAACGAAGATCGTAAAATCAATATTTGGAAACTTACTATTCCCAATGCCAGCGATTTGCTCATCGGAGAATACGCCATCTTCGTGCCAGTCGGCATAAGCCCGGGCTTGCTCGATAAATGTTGGTGGAAGACGATGGGCGTAGGTTTTATTGTGAGTCAATTGAGTGTTTACGAAATCGTAAATCTGACGGTAGGATAGGTTAAAATTACTATTCGTCAAAAAGTGAAAAGGCACTAACGTTCCACTGGAAGGTAAAACCATAATCAGTGACCAATACAATCAATAACGTTGTATATACGTACACTATTTTCCAAAGTGGTAGGTCGACCGAAGACGAAGTCCCTGACGCTGGCGAAGAAAGGCCCGGCTTCCTTGGCCTTGGCTTTGAAGGCATCAGATGAATGGAATTCAGCGATGTGCTTTTCGAAGGCCTACGAAAAGGAGAAATCACGAAAGGAAGTCAACTTAGCTACGTGTTCGCCATATTTATAGAGGATCACTTACCGGGCAATTAGTCCAGCTTTCCAAAGAGCGATCGTTGCCAGGCTCCACTGTCTCGACTGTATATAACATTCAGCTTCGAATACCTTCCATGTCGCAAGATTCCATACTAACCGGGAACATACTGATATCCACCAAGTGGAGCTACAACGGTAGTCTCGTTAGCAAGGACAATCCTGTTCTTGGGATTCGGGGGGAAGAGGCCTTGAAGGAGAGCGATGGCCGAGTCGAAGACGACAGTTCCTTCACCTCCGGCTTTGACGCGGATCTTGACTTCATTGTTATCCACAAGTTCCGAACTTATCCCTTTGATGTACGACGACGACGAGCTGCTGAAGTACGTGGAACGAAGCAAGGCGCCAAGTTGGTGAGAATCGGCCTCTCCGAGAGCAGTCGTCTCGGCAGCAGATCCCGAATATGACGCGGGATCTTGGTAGTATGCGGTACGATCGCCGTTTCGAACGATTACAACGACACCGAGGATTTCAGACATCTTATACGTATCAGAAAAAGAGGAGGAGGGAGTATTGCTGTGGGGTGCTGAAGAATGGTCCATTCTATCAGCTGTATATAAGTCTTTCTGAAATGAAAGGTCGTGCTGAGGAATGTGAAAGTGGGGAAGTCGATGAGCACCTGGATACTCGCAGGCATTGCGTTTTTGACTTGCGCAGTGGCGTGTAGGTATTTTGTTCTTTGCTACCGATGTCCACTACGCGTGTATTGTGAACGTTAAATGAGCTACACGTTGTCAGGACTGGCCTGGTGGTAGACACATTGCCGGTTCATATTTTGAGTAATGGAAGACGCCTTTCTTTGTTTTTGGACGATCCGTCGGCGGTGGAGGGTGATAAACGTGAAAGAAGAAGTATAGTATAACTCGGAGGACAGAGTGGAAGAAGTTAGTTTGGCAATGGAATAGAGTTCTTGCAAACCTCGTGTACCCATTGCATTATCTTTCGTGATAACACCTGGAAAGCCTGTGGGGGATATCACGTAAGAACGGGGGCAGACAAAAGCGTGCACGAGCCAATGTATCATTGCGCGCGAAGTCCGTGCAACTATGATGTGCTTGGGTTCACGATAACATGATGTTTTGACATCGGACACGAGGCTGCAGGGAGGACTGCCTAGAACAAACACAAGAGGACCGGTTTCTTTCTTAGGTACAAGATTAAAGTATAGACGGCTTCAAGAGAAGCATCAGGAGATCTCAAATGTGACTATCGAGTAATCCAGAAAAATGGTTCCCAAATCTGCAAAGCAACACATGAGAGTAAGCCGGGCCCAAGCAAACGAACAGGGGGAGGAGTAAGAAAGAGAAAATTGGATCGTCCCTGTGGTGTTAGGTCCCGGTGCGGGTGCGGAAACTGACGAATCTCATGAACGGGGTACCGAATAGGCCGTTTTATAAGCCTTTAATCAATGGACAAATGAAGAAAACGGTGATCATACAATTGGATCATCTCAGATAATTCGGAAAGCGACGAAAAGACAGCGATGTGGTCAGACCAAAGCATGGTGTACAGCAGCTCACCTCGCGATAGGCTACCTACTATTCTACTTCTTCTTTTTCCCCTTGGAACTGGCTCCTTTCGAAGGCCCTGATGCCACTGCCCCACCATCGACGCTAGCAGTGGCAGCTCCTTGGGTCGCTCCTCCTCCACCAGTCTTTCCCCTCCTTCTGCCTTGGGCAAACGTAGATCGCTCGCTCTTCTTCAGCCATCGTTCTGGATCTGGAGGTGGAGTGACGCCAGGAACGACACCAGCTGGAATTCTGGACTTCCTGGGCTTCTTGGGAATGTTTTTGATCTGATCTTCAGTAGATGAAGATGGTTGTGGCACAGAAGGTACAACGGGCGCCTTCACAGATGATGTTGGATGAGCCGGCGGTGGAGATGATTCCAGTGAATTGGCGAGTGATGATGGTAAGGTATCTAGCACGTGGAGGAATTCGGTATTAATGAAATCAAGGTGTTTTTGTGACGCCTGTAAATTGGTGAAAACATCTGAGTGCTCCTCGGAATTCTAGCCAATTTACTGGATTAGCTGGGGTTAAAGCGCTTCATGAGGTGAACTAACGGGATCGGAGGTGTCAAGCAGTTGAGCATATAGGTCGTACGCTGCTTGATATGACCCTTGACGATAGTTCTGGAATGGACCTCATGAGATGCTCACAACTGAGATGTGTGCTTGCAAGACGTACAAGTTGAGCTTCCAGATGGACTACACCTCTATGTCCGCCTTCGTTTATTGCATCAAGCTGCTCCCGAGCCTCGGCTTCTCGTTGGAGACGATACAAGGAGTACGCTCGCTCAAAAGAATACAGACTTTTCTCTTTGTTAGCGCTGATCAGCTCCAGCGCAGCATCGTACTGCTCTGTCTGAAGAAGCAAGAATAGTTTAGTTTGCCGCGCATCTGCGTCGGTAGGCTCCAGTCGTAAAACTATCCAACAGAACTAAGTAAAATGAACGTTGAATAATGTATGCAAGCCTAACCAACCCTTGTCGCATGTCTTTATCGCATTACTGAAATGCCCACCATCGATTTGGGCACACAGAGACGTGAAAAGCCGTTTCAACCGCTCAGCCGTGGACAGAGGCTGCTTGGGAGTAGCTTTCTTCTGATGCTTTACAGCCTTTGATGCTGGTCCTGAGGTTCTAGTGACATTCGTCGATTTCTGAGAAGATTTTGGTGGCATCGAGTTGTGCTCAGCCCACCAGTCAGCCGCCGCAAAGTGTGATCTTGCCTCGTTGCGTTCTTTCTCACGCTCACTGGTCGTCGGCTTCCACCAACCTTTAACTACCATGTCGACCGACGAGTAAGTAAAACCCTCCCCGTTCATTAACCCAAAACATTCATGTTCATATTGTTCGCAGTGCTCCTCAAGACTCTTCGCCGACGACAAATGAAGAAACGTCCCAGGCACCCACGCAAGTGACTGATGCTGGAATCAAGAAACGGCCACGACTGGACCTCAATGCAGATGGCAGCGGAAGAGAACGAAAACGCGGTAAAAGCATGTTTGGTATCTTGCTCGGAACTTTAAACAAGGCCAAGATTGAGGACAAGGAGAGAAGTGCTAGCGAGGCTGTAAGCAAACCCTACTCATTCAACTCGTTTGGTTCCGAGCGAACGTTGTGAGAGGGCTAATACGATCTCGTGTAACAGGCTAGGAAGCGGCAGCTGTTGGAACAGAGATTACAGAATAAGTTACGAAAAGAGACTGATTCTGTCAGGCGAGCCGAAGAGGCGAAGAAAGACAAGACTCTAGCTACGAGGAAGGAAGAAGAGCTTCAACTGAAAGACTCTGTGGTATGCCACTTGAACCATCACTTAGCGACCATTTTCATCTCGCTCATGAACCCATAGTATAAACTTCGTCGAAAACGGTTACCTCTGTTAGCAAACTTTCTGCTCACATCAGACAATATCCTCTCCACCGATCCGTCCACGTCATCAAATCCCCTCGCCCCTCCTCCGCGCACGCATCCGCCTCCTTTGTACTACCTCCCATCTATTTTGACGACTGAGCAGGAAGCCTTCATCGCGCGACGCAAAACAGAGGTATACTATTCTATCAGGCCAAACCCAGAGACGCATTCGTTAACATTACCTGTTATTAGGTTTCCGAAGCCACCGAAAAAGAATGGCAAGACTGGAAATCTCAGCGCGAAACTGGTATCACCGAAATCAAGCAACTCCGACAACGCGTGGCGGAGGAACTTGAACGTAAAAAGGCTGAAAAAGATGTTGAGATGGATGATGCGGGTGAAAAACCAGTCGATGGCGATGGCAAAGGAGAAGAAAAGGCTACTACGAAACCCTCTGGAGGGGCTACGACGGATGATGCTGAAATGGAGGTGGATGATGGTGCAGCAGCAATGCCTACTGCAACGACAGATGAGATCAAGCAGAATGATGGACAACCGGACCAGTCGAAAAAGGATGAACCCGTTGCGATGCAGGGAGATGATGATGATGCTGTGGAATACTAACGTTTAGCGAAAGGTAGTATCCTTTTCATTCGATTCATAATTGACCCCCCCCCCCTCCTCCTCCCGCACACTTCATGATTGATCAGTTTACCTCCTTCTATTTGTGCTTAGTGCGTCTAATTCTTATTCACTCCCTATAGCCGTTTTCATCATGCTACTTTCCTTTTTTCTCTGCTGTAGGTCCTTTGTTGTGGCCCTTGATCCCGTTCTGTAATGTACATCTGCTCGATATTCTTGCAATGATCCAACTAAAACAGCTTTTGAATTTCATTGCTTCCTCGTCTCATTGGGGATGCTAATGATTCATCGAACAATAACCGGCGTTGGGAAGAGCACAGCATCGATATATATATATAAATAAGAATGGGTGGGATTCTGCATTATAAACTTTCAAGAAGGCCTTGACAATGTCCCCGGCTGGCCGCCTTCTCACCTTTATATCCTAACGTATTGAACGCAACTAAACGAACAAGGATAACCTCAAGATGAACGCAGACGATTGCTGCTGCTGTTGTTGGGCTTTTACATGCCTTTTTGGTGAGGATCTCTTTCACAATAATAATATTCAACGTCGGGAATCATACAGAGAGCTAAAACGTTCATAATCATTCATAGCAATATGCGACCAACCATGTTTTTCCAGTTGTGGTAATGTAAGCATACCCTACATTCCTCACGTCGACTCATCAGGTGTTCACTGATCATGCATATGCATCATGATGGCATAAAGTGTTTTGGCCTCACACGATACTTTGAAAACACGAATGAAAGGAACGAAGCTATGCGCGAAGCGGAACTATTTACTCAGACACAACCTGAAGTAACTGCGACGATGGAGACGCCAGCAGTGCGCAAGGGGTCAGAGACATCTCAAGCTATAGATAGTGAACCAAAATCGACGCCGGAATTGGTGAGTATTAGTATTTGTATGTTTGGGTTCTCGTGCTGAATAGCTATATCGATAGGAGGGTGGAGGAGAGAGAGGTCCTGAGCGATGATTCGACCTGATTGTATAGGACTGTATTGACTATAGGAATTCTATATCCAAACTGCAAAATCAAGCACTTACTCGGTTCTACCAGTTATACCACAAGATACGACCACTCTACAGAACACGTACTTTCTACAAGGGAGCCTTAAAGATGAGTTCAACTTGGACAGATAATTATTACAGAAGGTCGGAATGACTCAATATAAGAGGGGTTTGATACAGGCGACACTTAAACAGATGTAGATAGTCGTGTTCTCAATCTCCAAGTAGCGACGTGACTCCACTTAAATTCGACGTAACCTCTCACGCGCACGACCCAGTCGTCGATGGCAGACGCCCTTCTTCCCTCCGGTTTTCAATTTGAAAAGCTATTGCACAAGGCTCGAAATACTATTCGAAAGCTCACTAAGATTATCCCTCTTGGCTAACATGACATGCAAACTGTGCATATATACTTCGCGGTGCATCGAAGGGCCTGCGACGCCGAATGTTAGGTGTTTTCCAGGTTCCTGTAAGGTAAGAAGGGTAAGCTGGTGAAAACAAGTATAATGCTCACCTAAAAGCGGGAGGATTACTGTGTATAGGTGAGCAGTTCATAAGTCGTACGTAGAGAGAGGCTTTGAAGTCGTGAAAGATAGACGGGCGCAAGAAGGTATAGTATTGATGCGCTACGGGATGGTTCCCTGAGCTCAACTCGAACTTCGAAGCGGTTCGCTAGGGTCCGAATTGCCGGTAGATGCTGGTACACATCTTTACGTCCAAGTTAGTGTCTATGTATATGTGCAAGTTGCTCGACTTACTACGTTCGTTATACGAACGCCGATGGTCGATGGCGATGATTTCAGTTGATCAAGGCATGGTCACTATTAGTTGTTAGAAAAGCGCCTTACTTCTATGATCCATTTTCGCGGCATCTTCGAGTATTCTCATGGTTGTACTAGACTTGACTTGAAGCTGTAGAACGCCGCCAGGCGATACCCTCCAGGGTCGTCATAAGAAAGCTGGTAACTACAGCATTCTAAGACTATTGGTCCATGAACTGAGCGCTAGATTGGGTGTACAATGAATTCACGAGCCAATGAAATAGTATGCTCAACCACGAACCTCGTTGGCATCTTCGCAACGGTTGTGATTGGGCGGCTACAACGGCTGTCAATAAATTATAATGGCTGTGCATAATCAATTGAATCTGTTCTCAAAAACGCACGCTTTTTATTCCTCCCACCCGCTTAGCCCCCTCTCCACGACGTGTCGACCCAAAGAGAAAGAGAAAGAGAAGAAGGAAGCACTAGATGAATCCAGACGACTGCTGCTGCGGATGCTTTTGTTGCGCATGCATATTCGGTATGTAGACATCCAGTTCATATCAAAATCGGCGTCGAATTAATCGTTGTTTCGTAACGATAATAGCAATATGCAGTCAACCATTTTTCCACAGCTGTTGTTCGGTGAGTGTTCCAATTTCCTCTCTACTTGGGGTGGATGTGACTGAATCAGCGAGCTAAGCGTATTGGCCTGGGTCGATACTTTAGCAATAGAAGTCGACCAGACTCGTTGGATATGGCTGCGCGAGAAGCTGAATTATTCAATATACAACCCCACGCAAGTGCTCCGATGCAAACGACACCAATTCATACGAATACAGCTGCGGCAAGCTCGTAGGAGGTAAGTACTTGAGTATTCGTGGATAGCGCGCATCTGAACGGTTTTGTGTGGACAGGAGCTTCTGAGTGACTCAATTTGTACGCTGGATTGATCGTGGGAAGCTTTATAGAATACTCTCCATGATATGTTTTTTATACTTGTTAGTATTTCTGGGGACTGGGTATGTCATGTGAAGTCAGCATGTCGTCAAAATCCCTATATAGCGGAGCCGGCAAATTCTCACCCGCACTGCAGTGTTCCACGTCCGAGTCTAGGCTCCTCTTCGACGAGAGCATGTACCATACGACGTTTTTGTATCATAATCCCAACTTCCACCATTGAACTCCCCCATCATGAAAAACCCAAACTCACCACTTCAGATCCACTCACGATGGCACCACCACCTCCACCCCTCAATCCACAAACACTCATCCTCAAACGCCCTCCCTCAGCGTATCCAAAATCTAATCCACCCTACTCGCGCTATCCTACGCAGTCAAAATCAAGGCGAACAATTCTTCTGGACTTCCCGCAGTCATCGAAAAACCCGTTATGTGCACACGACACCTCGTTCAAGTCGAGTGCGTCACGCAAGGGTGGTTTGGCAAGGTATCGGTCATATGTCTCGGATGGAGTATTGGAATATCAGTTGGTGGTTCGCAATAGTAAGTCTCTATATGTCATTCTCCCACTCTTCACTCGCCCCAGTTCGGACCACCCATTGATCAATGATCCTTCAACCTCCCCATCATCATCATCATCATCATCATCGCATTCGTGAAAAAACAACAAAGCTCTTCACAATCGGAAGCATCGTCTGGGTAATAAACGGCTTCATCGTCTTCCTCCCCTTCTGCACCACCACCATCCACAAAAACGATACAGGCGGGGGCTGGACAGCTTGGCTCGGTGCGTCGATATTCGAAATAGGTGCCATTTTTGGTGTTTGGGAAGCTTGGAATCGGGATGATGCGGCTGATTTTGGGTGGGGAGTTGAGAGATCTTCAAGTTTATGGGAGTATAAACATGGAGTTGGTGAGAGCGACGAAAGACGCGATAATCCTACCCCTACGTCTACCCCTACCCCTCCCTCCGCCTCTACCTCCAACCCCGACTCCGACACATTAAATCCCAAACCCATCCCACCAAAACGTGAATGGAAATGGTTCTCCACCGACCCAAAGTATTTCCACGAATTAGGATTCTTAGCTGCGTTTATACAGTTCTGGGCTGCTACTATCTTTTGGATTA
Organism: Pleurotus tuber-regium; assembly: GCA_014058305.1. Taxonomy (NCBI): domain Eukaryota; kingdom Fungi; phylum Basidiomycota; class Agaricomycetes; order Agaricales; family Pleurotaceae; genus Pleurotus; species Pleurotus tuber-regium. The sequence goes on from JACFYU010000021.1 coordinate 3,625,613, forward strand.
GTGGGTACGACCTCACTTCTACTATCATTCCACTACCCTTCCTCCACTATTTTTTACAACGTACTTTTCCCCCTCTCTTCCCCTCCCATTACGAAATCACAACCCACTCACTCCCAAACACACAGCTGGACCAGCATCCCCCAAATCCAAACCACCATCAAAAATAAAACTACCACAGACTTACTCGCAGGAATATATTACACCCCACAAGTCGTAGGAGGAGCTGGGTTTATCGTCGCTTCGTAAGTCATTCGTTCATTCATCCAACGTTAAATTCGCGGATATTAATACCCATTTACATGTCCTTATATATATATATATGTTTGTATCCCCGTGCAGAGCGTTAATGATGCTCGAAACACAAAACGAATGGTACAACCCAGCTGTGCTCTCCCTCGGCTGGCAGGTCGGATGTAAGTAAAAAAAAATCCAATTCTGACTTGACATATATAATATGCTAATTATCTTCACATTTAACCTTTTATTCCCCAGTCTGGAACTTCATCGGCGCAATAGGGTTCACACTCTGCGGTGCCCTAGGATACGCATCGGACGTTAGCAGCGGTGCAGATTATCAGAGTAATCTCTGTACGTTCTGGGGCGGGTGGGCGTTTTTGATTGGGAGTGTGTTGCAGTGGTATGAGAGTGTTAATAGTGTGTCCGTGTCTGTGTTCGCGGATGGGAAGGGAGAGTTGTGATCAAATGTGATTCATCAATTGCTGTACAGGGTCATTGGTGATAAATGTTGATGTTAATAGGACGGGTACATACATTCACCATATATTTTACATGTAACGATTTCGAATGCGGAGGTACAACTGCAAGTACATACGACGAGGAAAGCGAGTTACCAAATCTTAATCGTAACCAAAAAAGACGGAGAGACAAAGCTGAAAGTCCTTTCGTATACGGACGGGAGTATGAGAGTGTGAGAGGGATATGGAGAGGGACAGGGGGGAGACGGAGAAGTACCCAACGTTCAAAAAAAAAAGGCAAAGTCGATGTAGCCCCAATCCGAAAAAAAAAAACACGCACACCGAACCTTTAGCATATCCGTCCAACCTACCAACCAACGAATCACCACGCATCATCGTCCTCGTCCTCATCTTCAACACTATGACCCAAAACCAAACGACGACCCGCATCATTCGCACCGCTCCCACTACCCCCTCTCCCTCTCTCCTCATGATCATCACCACCCGCACCCGCACCCACACTCGCATTCGTACTCGCATTCGTACTCGTGCTCGAAACAGACTTGTGCACCAGCGAAGGCGTACCCTTCTTCGTCTTCCCCCCACGACCAACTGTCGAGAACCCATCATCCGCCGTTCGTTCTTCATTTACTCCTCCTCCTCCTCCTCTCTTCCATCCACCTAGAAGCAAAACTGTAAGCAAGAATATAATGAAGAAACTCGTATCGGAGGATATTACCTTTCCTCCAACCTTTCCCATTGTTCCCATTCCTGCCTTTCATCGCATTACCACCATTGCCATTGCCATTGCCATTCCCCCCGTTCCCATTCCCATTATTCCCATCGCCATTCACCTTCGCCTTCGCCTTCTCAGCCCTCTCCTTCTCCTCCAACTGCCTACCATAATCCCTACATATCCCCTTCGAACAAATCACCCCATGTGTCATACACAATAGACCTTTGTCAGTAGCGTTCTTATTGATCCCACCACTACCACCGTCGTCGTCTCCCCATAAACTCTCCGTCACTCCTGATCCATTCTCGTATCCGGAAACAGACACATTACCACCACCACCACCACCAAGACCACCATCATAATCATAATCGCGATCATAATCATACCCAGACGCAGATCCCCCACTCGCATTGCCGCCACCGATACCGATAGTAGAAGGAAGAGGAGGACGTTCCCAAGCGGATACATACACCATAGCCGGATCAACGTTCTCTTCATCTGCGATATCGTAGATATCGATATCATCTGAAGAGGAGGCGTCGGTGAATGAAAGTGCTCTGAGGTTGTTTTGGATATGATAGAGTTGATCGGGCGCTGGGTCTACGGAGCGGGGGTTGGAACGATCGGTGGTAGTGGTATTGGTGGTGGATGAGGCAGGCGTGATCGGACCGAGACCGGGAGGTTTCGGTGTCAATACGCTGGTGCCATTGCTCGTGCTGGATGGCGGAGGTGGTGGTCCCCAGGGGTTTGAAGTCGCGGGTGGACCAGATACGGGAGATTTTAAAGACTCGGATTTATTTTTATTCCCTAATACACCAATCCCAATCCCACGAATGAGAATAATGTTTAAAATAAACCAAGAAAACATACACGCGTTGGTAGGTGATCTCGCGGAAGTAGGCGACTTGACCGAACTAGTAGGCGACCTCACAGAACTAGTAGGAGATTTCGCATTCTGGATGATAGGTTGTTGAGAACGAGGAATCGAAACAGTAGGTCCGGCTTTAGCCGCGGCGCGCGATGATCCCCTTCCACCTCGTTGTCCCCAAGCGCCTCGGAGAACTTGGGGAGATGATGGGTTTGGATTGGATTGGGCTGCGACCCAGCCTGCGGAGCCGACGACTGTGATAGACCACGGAAGATAGATGATAGAGATGAGGATGTGGGTTTATATGCGGATGAAGAGACAATATGGAGGTGTTGATAAGCGAAAAGTGAAAGTGAACAGGGAGGGAGGGAGGAAGGGAGGAAGGGTACTATACCTGGAAGTGAGGGTTTCGGTGGCGCAGGAAGAACGGAGGCGGGTAGAGGACGACAAATCGGTTTATTCGTTTTGTCTTCTGGTGGGACTTGACACCATGTTGTTGGCGGGTACGGAAAATGTACGATACTATTAGTATTTGCATGCTATAATCAGGGATTACTGGAAGAATTATCCAAGATGCTACTCACGGATTCCTGGGCGACCAACTCCTGAACCACTGATCCTCGACGTTGATCCTCTTCCACCCTATAAATTATACACACATACACATTCAAATCGTCAATCGCTTATACTAGATAAAACAAATGCTTTCTTACCATCTTTCTGAGCTTCCCGCCCACTAGGATACGTGCTATAAAATACCTGTGTGACTCGTGGTTTCTCCTCGTCTGATGGTTTCTGTAAGAACTTGTTCCATGCGTGCTCGCCTAGCAGTCTTTCGAAGCTTGCGTATGAACGGTCCATCTCGACGAGGACGATACCTCTCGCCTAACATCGTCGTTTTTGGGATGGTTTAATCAGGAAAGATACAATACAGAGCTGTATCGAGGAAGGGAAGAACACGCCGTACCTTTGGTTTATAGAAAAACGCCAGGAACTTGAGCAAGTTCTCTTCGCCTACACAACACGCGAACCAACGAGCAAAGGCGAGACAATCAGCTGGAAGTTCCCAATGAGCGTTGAGAGGGTACGGTTGGTAGACTGCTAGGTATTTAGGCTCGTCATCGCCTGGCGGTGGAGTTGGGATTTTCTTAACCATAGTATTGGAAAATCGCAGCTGAGAGACCAAGGAGGAGGGTAGAGAAGGTGCGGCGATTGTACTATACTGTTTGAGGATGGTTTATATAACTCGGCATCGGGGCAAAGAAGACATACAGGCTTCTATATATCCGAGGTTTGTGCAAACATACAAAGGAACAGGAGCGGCTCAGCGTGGTCACACAACTCTATTCTATGACTCATCCTTATCGCACGCATCAAAGAATGTATTTTACAAAGATGTTCAAAGGCAGCCTAGGCTCGCAAGTCACTGGGACATGCTAAAACGCTAGATAAGACTTGGACACCGCAAGTAATTGCTGCCGGCGGAACTTATTTGAATACTCGCGAGGTTTGCATACCACCAGGCGAGCACGATAGTCTGGAGGAGATTAATCTCAACACCCAGTGGCACGTCGTGGCATCTTCGTCAGGAAATGATTAACGTTTAATGGGACGAACCTGCCAACGTGTAACATAGGAAAATCGACGACGACCGATGGCGCAATGAAAGCTGCTTTCGACATCTGATTGGCCATTCAAGAACGATTCTGGTCAAGTGTCCCAGAGTCCAGACTGTACCTTGTACACTGCAACTCGCGCTGAATAGGCAAAATGGATGGCGTGCCGTGAGGACATGCTACTGTGAGGATGCTGAACGACGAGGGCGTATTCAAACTGTGTTGAGGCCCCTGAATTCGATGACTGAGGAGGCCGAGACGTTGGAGCGTGATAAGGGTGTAGCCTATATATCAGTACATCACTATATCAATGTATAATGCTTTCCCCGTACACATCGCATATCCATTCGTCCGACTCACTGATCCCACCTCAACCTCGACGTCTTGAACAAATCCACCATACCCACAGGTATCAAACTCGAATCAACCAACTTCAAACTCCCAAACTTCTCCACCAACCCTTCACCATACAACGCCACCACCCAATCGCTATAATCATCCGGATTCGGAGTCTCCATCACGCTCAGCACGGGTGGTGGGTGAATATGCTTTGGTCGTGGTACTTGGAGCATTTTCTGGTATAGGACTTGCCAGTTGAGGAGAAGCAGTTCCCGGGGTTGGACGTATTCGTCGAAAGATATGAACTTTTCTGGGATGACCTGGCCGAGTTTGTACCTCTCGTTGTTGTTCTTGTAATCAACGTCTGCGCTACTAGACGTCCATCGATCCTCGAGTGTCCGATAGTTCTCTGCGTCTTTCTCCATTTCCTTGATAAACGCTTGCCGTGGCTCGATATTATGATTCAACGACTTCGAGTTGTCCGATCTCTGCAACGCGAAAACTTCAATCATCGGGTTCCGCAGCTCCAACCCTCCTTCAGCGATAGGAAAGTAAAAATACCCCTCAGGGATATCATCAACCCCAAACCTCGAGCTAATCAAAGACCTCAAAAATCCGATAGCACCTCCAGTATGACTAGGGAACAGCTCTCGTTGGATACTCGCAAACGTATCAATCATATCGTCGATATGAGCTTGTCCGAAACAGGTGGGTGGCCTTCCACCAAAGTTCCTTCGGAAAAACGCCATGTATTTGTTGTACGCGTTCACCCAACCGAAGATCGACTTTGTGGCACCCAGCTGGCGTTGGAGTTCGGTGATGTGGGGTTTCACCTCTGCTTGATCGATAACGAATACTGCCTTTTGAGTATCGAATTTGAGGAATCCCCATCGTACATCTCCGACAGGTAATCTCCCTGAAGAACTTAAAGCTTCGCCACCGACGCTTGCAGAGCCCGTTTTCTCCTTATTGAACTTGAGACCGACCAATGAAGCGTACTTGGTCATCTCTGCCCAAGCGGTTTCGACTCGTTCGGGTTTGGCATCCCATAACCATAGATCATCATGAAGACGATACAAGAATAAGCCGTCTGCGCGTTGGTTGACAGCAAAGTCCATCGCGAAGAGGATGACTTCGCCATGGAGTTGTGAGATGGCGTAGTTGATGGGTGTACCCCGTTGGCGCGTACGGACTGTACCGATAGGATCCTCGTTGAACCGAGTAGGCGTACGCAAGAAGGATTGAAAGAATGTGAGCCATGGTTTTGAGAGACCGAAGAATTCCAGGAGGATTAGGATGGAATCATGGGGGAGAGAGGGGCCGAACCATTCTAAATCGCTACGAACGACGGTATGCGATTTGTGAATAGTAGTGTTGAGGTGACAATCGGTTACCATCATGTGGATCAGGTGCTGTTTGATTTGAACAGCAGTCGCGTTAGGACTAATGTCTTCGGCCTGGTCCTCATCCTGGTCCTCGTCATTGCCTTCATACTGCTTTCTGCGACTATTCGTACTAGTCGCTAGCTGCGACATGAAGAAAAACTTGTTTCGATTCCAAACTCGGTATTTCTCCAAACTCCTTTCTGGGATTTCTCGATTGGCAGGGACGAATTGACGACGACGATCAAGCGCACCACGCGAAAGAGGCGGGATGGAGGGCTTCCAAGCTTTAGAATTGAGAATCATTTCGAAAGCCCTGCGGAAGTATACCTGCCATGATACGCCGATATATTCAAGGAAAAGACCGTCGAGGATATCAGGATCTGTGAACGCGCGGTACTTTCCGTTTAGAGCTCTACGCATCTCGACGGTAACGCCTTCGGCTGGCCAAGACCACGATTCCAAGTTTGCTAATCGCATGTTCAGAACGCTAGCAAGCTCCTCCAACACAATGTTGTTTGCCGCCATTTCTTTGAGCGTAGCCCGCTTTTCTTCACTCATAAGATCAGAGCTGAGAGCAGAGTCGATCGTCCAACGCATGTCATTTGCGGTGATAGGCTGATGCTGGAAAGTGTGCGAGTTCCGCTGGATTTGTTCACGAACTTTGTTGAGGATCTCTTTGGCGTTGTCGCTGGAGAAGAGATCTTCGAGATACGCTTTAAGAGCTTCCCCGTCGATTTCGGCGGGCTCGAAAATGATGCTCTGTAGACGTTCCTTCTGCTCGAACATCTCTTTCCTCCCCATATTCACGAACTTCTCCGCCGATGGTGGAGTCGTAGCCGCCGAAGCCGACGCAGTATCGTCGCCGTAACTAGCTGCAGTAACGGAATCCCCGCTGGCAATCCATTCGTTGAGTAGATTCCCAAACAACTTGGCGTACTCGAACCGAGTGGAATTATGCAGGATATGCGCCTCCAAAATCTCTGCCCAGTTCTCTAGAATGGCGGGGCTGAAACAAGGGTCTTTCTTGCTTTGTTGCAGCCAAATATCGAGATGTTCGAGATTCAACTTTCCCCCGATGATTTGAGACGATTGGCCTTTGAAACTGCCGGACCCAGACCAACCGCGGACAGCTTCGAATAGCATTTCAACTCGTTTCGTGACATCGTCAGTTTTCTTTGCTTCTTCGAGGATCTGGGCGTGAGCTTTGAAAGCGACGCGTTGTTTCTCGAGTTCTTGGAGCTTGATTCTGGTGATGAAATGGAGGGTTTGACCGAACGCTGAATTATTCTGCAATCTATATGCATGAGTGTAAGGGGAAACTTTTAGACGTTGGTTAGGTCCTTTGAGAATGAAGAAGATACTGACGCTGTGGGATCCGCAGCGTCTCGCCATGGTGCACCAGATATGCTTCTTGAGATACCTCTGCCTCGAGATGTCTGTTGGTTACATAGTTAGCCTTGCAAAAAAAACTCGAGACTTGGGATTGCAAACGTACGGTTGGGTAACGGCCACGACTATGCCCTCTGCGAGACATATGGGTGGGGCTTTTGACAAGGAGCCCTGGCCGCCCGCGCGAGGTGACGCGCTTTTATATCAATGAGTCACAATCGGGACTTTGGTTGAGTCAGGTTGTGTGACATGCTTGCGGCTCCATGCATAGCATTAGGGCCTGTCCAGGTCCCCCGTTAAGACAAAGCGTGTCGGCTAAAATCAAGGCGTACGCTCCGTCAAAGAATGACCTCTGATGGTGAAGCGTAGCGTGGAGTTCGGTGGCACATTCCGTAGCTCTGATACTGTAGCATGCAAATACGATTTAGTTGGATGAAAAAGTGGAATGAAAATTTCAGCTCAGGAAACCTAACAAGCCTTACAATGCAAAGGTGGCAGTCTCGACGTTAGCCTAGCCAACGACGCCGGTGACAATGTCACGTGACCCGGATTTTGCATTGTTTGTGATTGTATGCAAGACAATTCGTTGGAATCAATACAGTACTCAGACGGTCCAGCACTGAACGGACTAAACTACGGCACTATGTGTGCATAGCCTAGTGGTAGGTTGTGTAACAGTTAACCGCGTGTAGGAAGTGGTGAACTCTTATAAATTAAAGGGTGAATTACTTGGCGGACCTGCTTCCCACAACACTTGTATAAAATGGGCCCCGCGTTGAAACAATGAGACAGCACGCTTCTGTCAAGGCTGACCGCTGAGCAGACACTTTAGCAATGGTCCCCGAACTTCCTTCCGAAATTTGGGTCAAAATAGCATCCTATATACCGGACACTGACTTGCGGAAACTCTATGGCGTCAATCGCCCGTTCCACGACCTGGCGATGAATATACGATGGAAGGAGTTTCGCGTGCAGTTCTTTGACAACAAGACGATGGGCCGACTTTATAACGCAAGGTATCATTTTCTACTACGAACCCTTATCGAATGGTATGTAATTCCTCTAACATAGGAAACCGTCGGTGGCGAGTCGTATTCGTTACTTTGACATCGATCTCTGGGCATTCCATTTGCTCGCTCTCTCAAAGCATCCACATAATGGAGGAAGGAAAAACTCGATAGTTCGGCCGCTACGCAGTGTCGTAGACTGTCTACGAACATTCAAGTCCCTGGCTGGCCTAGTGCAGCGTCTATGGAGAGCCGATCCCCACAGTCACATATCCCAGACACTCTTAGATTCAGCCAAGGAAATGAGGAATATTGAAAACTTCAAAGTTCACATATACGGGAAGTATTTGCCAGGGTTTCAATTATCTTTCTTACAAACGTTATGGCCCCGCCTCTCGGATCGCGTGGATTCCTTGACGCTTAATATCGCGGGTGAAAACCTGCATCTCGTCTTTCCCATATTCCACGATTTATCGAGGTTACAACACTTGTCTCTTTATTTATATAATAACGAAAGCGAATGGAATGCTTCCACCGGTATCAATCTTGCGAAATTTCTCAACAATACTGCTGAAACACTGGAATCTCTCAGCTTAACCTCGTATTCCTTGGAGATCATCCCAGAACTGGGTTTATCTTTCAACTCTTTGAGTAAGTTTTCTAATAAAAGGATCTGCTTTATGCCCCAGAAGAAAATCTGACTTTGCTACTTAGCCCACTTTTCCAAGCTGAAGCGAATCCACCTCGAACTCATCTTCACTGACGCTACCATCTCCGATATCGCCAAGTTTCTCAACATCCACAGCGAAGCAATCGAAGAGTTATCCTTGGTCCCCCTTGTACCAAAGGGTCTCCGAGTCGCACCCCTCTCCACTCTCAAGCTTCCAATAACGCGAAAACTTCATCTTTCCTTCAAATACCCATTCTCCGATCACCTCCCAACATTTTGGAGCGGAAATCTCAGTTTCGACATTCTCAACGATCTGACGATATGCAGCAGCCCATATCTACGTCAACACGACGTTTTCCTTATCTGCCAGACATTGAGGCGATCGGGACATGGCGATCAACTACGCCATTTCCACCTCGGTATAATGTCTCCGAGTGACCTCGGTCTTTTTGACCACCTGGCGCTCAGCTTCCCTTTTCTACACACACTTTCTATTCGCTTGATTGATAATTCGTCTCATCCTGGGATCTCTTACGCATTATCCAGCAACTTGGCGAGTACATGTCCATTGTCCAATCTCCATATCGTTAGTCATCCCTTTTACTTATACGTTCATAGGAAACCTTCGCGACCCGAATGGAAAATCGACAATACCCTACGTGGACTCTATATGACATCAACATCTACATACAAAACCACTCTACTGCAGCTGAGCTCATACTACCGCTATATGAAGCGATGAAAATCGTGGCGCGGAGTATACCGAGTATCCAAAGCTTCTGTGGCAGTGGTCATATGGATACACCATGTACTACCGTTGGTAGGTCTCCGTATCAGCTGTACGAAGGATCTTTCTAGCTCATCTATTAACAACATCGCGTTGGGTATGTACCATTACTTGCGTTGCGTCGCGTTGCATTGTTGATTATACCCGCATTACTCTCTTCACCAAAGCATACAGCTGGTTTCTCGAGTCGTACTTATTCCCTTTCCTCTTCATCGTCGTGCATATTTCATGGTCCAACAATATGCTAAACGGTAACGGCATCACAGTCCCAGACTCATTGCTCATTGGATATACTTAATACTCGCCCTACCTTCCTACAGAGACGATGACATTACACTCTTCCAAGGAGAGATATACTTCAATGAAGGACCCGCCAGCCATGCCCATCTGCCTTTCGAAGATTTCATCAACGAAAAACTCAAGCTTAGAACCATCCATAGGAACAAGATACACTTATCATCCAAACAGTCACTCGATATCGATCTCCGGCCCATCATGATATGAATCCCACCTGGTTCTCCCAGAGTCCCAGGCCGGTAATCGATTACCAGTGTTAGTGACCAGTGACCGGTGCGAGTACTCAGGACCCAGTGACCACCCAGCCGTATATGAAACCCGAACCAAGATCCGCTAAACAACGGGCCATGCGAACTCACTATTCACGATTGCACGTCTTCCACCTCATCGCATGATCGTAAACCCATTTCGAGTTCATCTATACTATACCATATAGTACGCACGCCCAAGTACTCAATAAGGCAACAAGCATACCTCCAATAATTTCTAGTGTGCCCGTTCCTTAGCAGTAATTAGGCCTAAGCACACCACCATCGAGCTCACTGGAATCGCTCACGCCAATTCGTCCGCATACTGCGCGAAATTTGTTATCTCAGCGGTGATCAGGACCGGTTGACCGGCGACAAACTACACTGCATATACCTGAATTCCCCAGAACCAGTACGTCCCAACCAATTCCGAGTCAATGTCTATCTCCATCTCGGTTTCCATTTTACATACACAATACATTTTTCAACGACCAATACTCCTACAGTGAAACACACTCGACACTCTCGGCTCCGACTGCCACGAACACCATCACCACGACCACGACCACGACCACCAATCCGCGTAGAATCTCCAAACACATATACATCCAAACCACAATCATACGACTCCGCGTGTATACGTCGCATTCCCTATTTTTCAGAAGGGACAATAGAGGGGCGAGAGAGAGGGCGAGTAGGGGTAAGTGGGAGAGTGGGGAAGGGGAGGGGGGGAGGGGGAGTTGAAAGGGAGTTACATAATAAAGGGGGTATAAACTACCAAAACACAATATCAATTATTCGCGTTCGGATTCGAATTCGAATTGACAAGAAACCAAATCATGTCAACTGCTAACATCGAGCATCACAACAGATTATCCACATACCAAAATCACAGAAAAAAATGAGACTTACACTGACACACCCGTCGCAAGTACAAACTTTTATTTCCCCTACTGGCAGTCGCGCGATTGACCAAATCGTAATTTGGTCGATCGCGCGACGTGATCGTAGCCTGCTATATCGTCCGCTAAACCCAAAACAAAAAACAATCGTAACAAGTAAGTCCTTGCGCATCCTTCATGAAGTTGATGCAATAAACGTTTGACTTACCGGTGCCATACCCCACTCCCTCTTTACAAACTCTATCCTCTCTTCCAACGCCCTCCTACACATTGCACACTGTACATGTTGAGCCAACGGACGAAGTGTCGAATCAATCAACTGTGCCGAAAAATCTACATCCATCCACGCCCACATCCACACACACCACACACCAAATAAATCAATATCAAAAACCTACGTCCACACAATAATCCCACTCACCAGCTCCAGCAGTACACACAATATACGCCGCAGCAAGCGCCCAAGCTCTCTTCAACGCCGCCTGATCTTCAACCGTACAACGCATCCCCATCCCCTTACCCGTCATCGAATCCGACTGCATCCACCCCCTAACCGTCGACTCCTCCCTCAAATGTCCCCCAGGAGGAACACACACAGCCGCTCTCAAAACCTCCACTCTCCGTCTATGCAACCCCATCAATCGCATCAAATACACCCCTCCCATCTTCTGCGCTAATCCCATTGTCAACCGCAGCTTTCCACTAATATTCCCAACGCTCGATGAACTACTACTGTTTCCTCCAACGTCATGATCATCAACAGGGGATAAATCCAGGCCGTGTAGATGCGCTGAAGCGACCTGCGCCAATGGGAAGAGATCGATCGATGCCGCTAGGGCGTATACTTCGATGGGATATAATGGAGCGTGTGCTGCTAGAAGTGTGAATAGCGGTGAATCATATGGTTGGTGAGTGTATGCGTGTCCGTGTCCTTTTGGAGGGAGAGTGGATATATGCGGGGGTATAGCTAATACGCCCAATGCAGAGCCTTGGATGATGCTTTTGATGTCGATGCCATAGGCGGTGTTCATACGGTCAATTGCTTGGACGATGACGTTGAACGGAGGAGAATGATGAGCGGGAGAGACGTTGTATACGAAGTGGAGGATTATATTGAGCACGGGTGATGGTTCTGGAAGCATGACGAGGGAAATGGCTTCATCGTCTCCGGAGTTTACCAGCCCTCCTAGATGGGGTTTTTCCTCTCCCTTGTCTTTGTCATTCCCTTTACTTCCAGGCGAAGGAAGGAATCCACCGAGCGAGTTTCTCGAGGCGGCCGAAAGCACGGCAGAGTGGACGTAAAAGAACACAGAATCGGCCGAGAGAAGGACGAGGTCAGGTGGAAGGGCACCGCAGTGTCCAGCGGAAGGATGAAAGGAAGTAGAAACTGAGACGACGGTATCTTCGGCACGGGTATCGGCACGTGGTAAGGGGGATTGCGGATTCTTGGTGGAAATTGGCGGCAGCGTGTCTGTATGCGTCTGCGTCCCCTCCTCCTCGCCGTTCTCTGAACAAGTAGTCGAGAAAACTAGCGGCGGCGGCGGCGTTACTGGCGTTTGCTTTGGATTTTGACATCAATGGTGAGCAAAATATGAGCTTATGCACATAAATGAGAAAGATGCTCACCGGCGGTGTTGGCATTTGGCTGCTTGTTGTTGGGTTTTCGAAAATGTCGATGTCTTTCTGTGCGATGACCGGGGGTGGGGACGAGACTACATGTTGGAACAACAATTCGAGCTCGGCGTCGCTGGGCGTTGTCGCTGACGATGTCATGAATAATGGGAATCGATATGGAAGGGGGGTTGTAGGGAGAAGAGGAAGAGGTTGGCGTGGCTCGTTCCCGTCCAGGCAAGGACTATAAATAAGATAGACTCTGATAGGCATACCCGGTCCCAAATTCAAGCATACTGAGACTCGATGTCTTCCCGAAGATGATGTCATCCTCCTCTTTATATCGCCTTCCCGCTACAGTACTGAGTATATCCTTTTTGGGAGTATTCGACAATCTTTTGCCGGAGCGTTTCATATGCCTTTAGCTTTGCACGATGCGTACCTGACGAGGACGAGTCTCATGCATAATCGATGATTAGTACTCTGTGCTTCATTGTTTTTCAGTGGTTCTATGCCAACAGTTTAGTGGTGAGATAAAAGGATACGCTGTAACCATGGCAAATTGTATTCACCTCGTATGGAAATACCCTACTTCCTCAGGCGCTTTGCTGGAGGCTTAGTCGATTCGAACGTTTGCTAATCAACCAACTTTTCAAGAAGCATCAACACTTGCATCACGAGTAACTACACAGCATATCGAATGAAAAACAACAAAACGGTCCAAAGAATTTTTTTCAGAACAGAACTCGGGGGGGAGGAAGAAATCAAGCGAAAGGCAAACCACATCATCCACCTCCTCAAAAACGCCTTTACACACCAGCTCTTACAAACCAGGAACAGCCCAATTGATGTTACTAAGCGTCCCCGTACCAAGGGGAGCGAACTGCTGAAACACAACGGGAGATACACCAATATCATCCGGGCTCCTGTTGGGGTCTGTGAAGAGATCCACGACTTGCGCGCGGACGGTGCGGATACCTCCACCGGGGGCTTGAATTAAGGTGCAGGTAAGCCTACGTATGCGATGCGACTCGACTCGACTGGTAGAATAGAATAGAAAAAGAAGAAGAATGATCCTTACCGGGTCCCTGGATAGTCACGACAGCATGGCAAATTGGGTTGTCGTTGGGGTTGATGGTCGCACCACTGTCAATGTGTTGAGGGTCTTGAAAGAAGAAGAGGGGAGGAAATGACGTACGGGTATGAATTAAAATTCTGTTGAGAGAGAGACGCGACGTATTGGGAGCTCGTGTTCCTCAACCCGCAGGCGCCGAGGCCTGGATTGAAGTAGAACACTATCACGATTAAAATATCAGGAAAAAAATAGGAACGCAAAGGTGAAGGGAGCGGTACTTACACTCGCCGGCGTGTTGAGTCTGTCCGTAGACAGTAACAACGAGGGCGGAGAGGACTCCAAAGAGCAGATTAGCGAGCATTTTTTTGTGTGATAGGACTTGTGCTTTGGTAAAAACAGTCGTGCTGTCTTGCCTGTATCCTTGGACGAGAGTCATCCTTTTATACGGTTGGCCGTTGCTTCGTCTTCACATACACAGGAACGAAATATCATAGCCCGAGGACCACCGATCATGTTTTCACAAGATAACATTACGGCTCACGTACAAGAATATTAGAAGCGGGGTCGTGATGTCATGAACACATCACGCTTTGTAGGTAAAGTATATTCTGTGGGCATTTCTGACGCGTGTTTCCTGGAAACTGTGAACTGTGAATTGGGCTATGAGAAATATAGGTAAGTATTGGTATTTGCGAAAGCCGAAAACAGGGGGCTTACCCATCCAAACATCAGAAAACGTCGACGAACAAGTATATTCTGTGAGCCTGCCAAGGCCATCAAAAGACCTGAAAACTTGTTCGCTGTCGTGATTCCGTCCGTTTGACTCCATCGTTTGCCATTCTGTAATAACCGCCACCAACGCGTCATTCGCACCGCACCGTTCAAGGAAAATTAATATTTTTCTGAGGGAGGTCGGAGCCCGGGTCTGCGAATCCGAGCGCAACGCTACGGGCGGAACTAGCAAAGAGAAGGTACCCTCAAAAAGTTCGAACGTTCGTCTCCCGCGCATTAGTGATATGTTCTTGCTCTCGATTTCCAGAATCGCATTAGCGTGCCCAAGCCACGCCTGGACGATCCTCCTTCTGACAAGGCACAAGGCGAGAGACGGTTTGGTAAGACCCAGGCGCACGTAAGTACGAAGAACGCGTTAGCGGTGCAAGATCCGAGCAAGTCGTAATCACTCGCTGGTTTGACCTCTCACACGGACACACACGGTGAGATGTTTGAGCATTCGCTATGTTGGTGCTGTCGAGTGTCGATTGTGACAGTAGAGACCGGGTACCGAGCACGAGTGCCATCCACGCAAAGTGCCCGAGGGAGGCAACAGCAGCAGTAACCCACGCAACACCAAAAACGAGCATCTATGTTTCCCAGGCAAAGTTTATGTAGATGACGCCAGAATTCCCTCAGGCTCTAGTACATCAATGGTGTGATTGCCAAGGACGATAGTGACAAATGAGAGTTGAAGCTTGCAGGAATATCAGGTTTTTCTGAGCCGAGTTCTTCATGTCATGAGTCGCCTTGGGAAAATCGAGTATCAAGACTCTACCTTGAATCGCCGGGCCCCGTCACCTCTCGGTGCCGCCTCCGAGTCCACGCCCTCAGCAGTGCTTAGCAACTGACCAACGTGAGTTGTATGTCCACCCGCCATTGAGCGTAGGTTGATGCTACGACAATCTCCAGAAAAGAAAGTTCTCAAACGAATCCCACCATTCTATAGCTAGAGTAGAATCCACCTCCATCCCGAGACCAGCAGCGTAACGGAATATACTTATATATACGAGATCGTTCGTACGCCGAACTTCCTTAGCTATTAGATGCTGAATATCTCCCTTTCTTACATCGTGCGGGAGATAGAAGATGACATGCTTTGCAGAGCGTCATAGGAGAGCGAATCGAAGCCCGTAGGACCTGGGGATAGGATATCTGAAGGCGAGGCACGATAATATCCGCTATTTACGAGTACTTTCACTGTACTTTCGTATTGGCATCGGCGACTGGAAAATCCAAGTCAAGTTGCGTCTGGTGTGGTGCTGATGATCCTTGAATATTCTATTGCTTGATACAAAGGGATATCGATATCCTGGATGAAGTCGATTGCTAACTTGTACGAGCAAAGATAGGTCTAAAAAAGCTTCGTAGAGCATTTTTTGCGAGCCCAAAGGGATTTGTAGTTGTATTGTATCCGAAATTGTTGAACTGCGATGGTTCGTCCCGTCTTAATCATCTTGTAAAAGTTGTAGAAAATCGGACGCTTGGTGATAAGTATGCCTTGGGGTTACTTTGATAGAGAGAGCTTCGAAGAAACAAGAGGAAAGCTCAGAAAACCGAAAAGAAGAATATGGTGGGGGGACGCTTTCGCTCGGGTGTATCGAGGCTGGGGATCGTACGAGCCGTGAAAGCTTGCGTTAGTCTAATGACGCTTCGAGAGTTTAGAGACTGGAGAAGTCAGGGGGTTTTTGTCCTGTTATCCGAATAGAGAGTATCAGTAGCTCCGGAAATATTTGGAGTTATAAGGCCACTGGAGCGAGAAATTACGGGTCCGTAATGTAATGAAGGACCCGTTCCTTTGCCGTATTGGGCTGCTGTGGGCGCTTATTCGTAGTCGGAGGGTATTCGAATAACCGGTTGCCGGTGGCTTCTACCGGTGGCTTCTTCGGTGATTAGCAGCCTCATTTCCAGGAACTCAAGTAAATTATGTAATTCTTCTCAGCACTCTATTGACTCGGTCCGAAACAAGCTGTCCCAATTAAGTAAAGACGCCCCCCTTTATCCTTTCTTTTACGCGCACTCATTACCAAATTAGGCAGGTTTACAAGCAAGGTAATTAATTGTTATATCCATTTCAATATATTATACCCCTTTCACAAATGTTTGAAGACTCACACGGCCTCTACTTACATTTAGCTCCTGCTATGCTCAAAGTAGCTGTGTACAACTCATACTCACATGAATAGGTTAGACACTACTAACCCTTTTATAATGATTAAAACTAGATACAAGTGAGCGTGGAGGTGAAAGATGCAACAAGGAATACTGTGACTTCTAGCAAGCTTTTAGTGCCCAAATAAGCCAGCTTACATAATACACTACAGGAGTCATTTCTATTGTGGACCCGTACATGCCATGCCACAGGCAGTGGCCCACATCTGCAAGTCCACTGTGAGACGTGGACTATGGATGCGACAATTCGGATGTTGGGGACTAGCACTGTTCGGAAGATCGCGTAGAGTAATTCAAGTTTCAGAGTTACATGATGCGACCAGAGGGCAGTGGTATCAGGACACGGCTATAATAAGCTGAATCTGTGAGCTCAAGTTTGATGATTGAGGTTGAACAAGCACGAGCGCCTAAATCGACTAGCGTTTTGGGCATCGCGGCGAACAGTGAGCACGTCCAACCCTGGCTTCCACGACTAGAAGCCGCGATGGTCCACGCGCTTGAATTCACCTGGCTTGGTGGTTCGTCATTGAATTGCATCTGATTTCATCCCCATTCTGAAGTAGTTCCGGATCCGCAGTAACCGCCGGCGCGCGCGCGATCAACTGGCAGCAAACGACGACCTTCACAAAATAGAGCTCCTCGCATAGATCCTAGAACCCACGTATGGCGACGAAATACCGGCTCGTTATCTTTGTAGCGTTCACGCTCAGCACTCTCGGTCTTCTCTTTCTCTTCTCTTACCAATACCCCAACGAAATTCAAATACCACTCTTAGACCATTCTATATCACCCACCAACACTCTTAATAACTCTACAACTCAATCACCTACTACTCCAAAAATCCTAATCGTCACCGCCTTCTTCCCACTCTCAAAATCAAAACACACCATCCAAGATTACAAATCCTGGCTCACAAACTTTCTAACCCGTATCGAAACACCCATATACTTCTTCGCTCCTCCCTCATTCGCAAGTCTCATCCGTGAATCTCGTCCCCCGCATCTACCGATTACCATCAATACGACCTTCAGCGAGGCGTTCGACGTTCCTCCGTTGATGGATTTACGAGAAGAATACGAGCATATGCATAAGAAGGATCGTGAAGCGTTCAGACATTCACCTGAATTATACTCTGTATGGAACGCAAAACCCTATTTCCTCCAAGAAGGATTGAACAACGCCAACGCCAACGCCAATCTCCCATCCCACCAGAATTACGACTACGCATTCTGGGTAGACGCAGGCTCATTCCGCTTCTCCCATACCTTCAAATCCTGGCCCGACCCCCATCGCATCAACTCCGTTTTCTCAAAAGGCAGCAAGTTAACGGGTACACCACAAAACGAATTGATATTCTTTCCTATATGCGAGGTACCGGAGAGAGGATGGAGGTGGTGGAGAGAGAAAGATGGACCTGTTGATTTTGATTTTAGTGAAGGTATGTTTCTCGTTTATCAAAATAACTCTCAACTCTTTCACTTCTCTAATCTCCGATTATAATCAATGCTGCACTAGGTTCATTCTTCGGCGGCGCCCCACCCGCGATCTCCTGGTACCGTCAAACATTCTACACCCAACACGACGCGTATCTCTCTCAAGGTCTCTTCGTCGGGAAAGACCAAACGGTCATAAATGCTATCATGTTTTTATATGCCAAGAGGTTTATAACGGTTTGGGCTAATCAGCCGACGGTATACCTACCGCTTTCACCGTCATCTACATCATCCTCACCCCCTCCCTCCGAACCATCCCCACCCTCACCCTCACCCTCACCCTCGTCCTCATCGATCAACCCACCTCTTCAACACATCTTCCTCCCCCCTCAATCCCTCCCCCCAATATACTGCGGCTCCGAATGGTACTTTTACGAATTCTTCCTCGCTTCCTCCTCTGAACGTAAAGGTATGCTTCGATTGTGGTCAAAGGAGATTTTGAAAGGGAGGGGGAGTTGGTTTAGGAGGGGGTGGAGGTTTCCGTGGAGAGTGGGTGGGGGTGTGCGTGTGGGGGAGGCAGAGGGAAGGGAGATGGAACCAAGTCCGTGTGAGAGAAGGGATGTACTCAGTGTGGAGGACGTGTTGAAGGCGAGGTTTGGTGTGAACTGGGAGCCGCGGTGAGGTTTTGTGGATAGCTGGTTTTTGGATAGAATCGTTTTCACTGGTAAGCCTCAATCTCTGTTGACTCCCTCATTATATGCGTTCTAAATTCAGTATTGATTTGTTATATATAGTGTATATTTATTTTATCGTACCTATCAATCTTACCTGGTGAGTCTATCTGTTTATCGATGTTTGATATGTCGTGCTGATCATGAAATGTAGCGTTCAACATATCATATTACTAGTCTTGAATAGTATGGCTTTGCCTCTGCGCTGGTGTGCGTTTGCGATAGCCGTCCGTTATGTTACTGTTTGGATAATGGATTGAAGACCGACTTTGACTGCGGATTTGGATTTGGACCTCTGATATGACGACCGCGCTCATACTTCATAATCATGCAAATCCTTTATTCATATCATAGAATATCTAACAGTATAAGTTAGTGCTAAAGTCCAAGCTTGCATAGGAACTTTGAAAGGATATCATTGGTGGCTTAGCCTTCTCCCACTCGTACTCGAAATCTCACTATCCAAATCCGAAGCCGCATCCTTCTCCTTTCCCTTCACCATACCAATATGCTCTCCCAAGTTCAAAATAGCCGCCTCATCTCCATCTGTAATCCGGGAGAAATCCACCCCGTTCCAGTGTATACTACCCGTTTCTTCACCGACGTACGACGAAAAATCGGAGTCGGAGATGTGTGTGACTGTGCTAACGCCGGTCGTGCTACTAGCATCGTCTTTGTGTTCTTTCCCTCTGTGGATGGTTTCATTTCCGTGCATACCGGTTTCAATATCGGCTTTTTCGTTGTCGGTGTCGGGCTCGGTATTGTTCTTGCTTTGTGATGAAGACGAAGGGGTTTTGTGCCCTACGATGCCGACGCCAGGAAGGAATATCAACCCGAGAATAATAGCTGACGTGTTTAGTTGTATCAGTGTTGACTTTGGACAAGAAGCAATTATAGAATGAGGAAAACGTACCAATCACACCGAACCCGAAGGACGTCCATTGTGCTCCGCGATATCCAGCAAGCCTAGCAAACAGCGGCGCATTGCTACCCGTCGAGTTAAGAAACCATCCAACTTGCTTCGCCCTCTTCTCTACAATACGGTTGTATACGATTGTAGATATGGGGATACCGAGAGTTGTTCCCAACTATCCATATTCCAAAGGACTTTCGTATAAGCAAGTTTTTCAGTAAAAGAAAAAGGTAATCGTTATCATACCTGCGTCATAGTTTGCATAACTGCACCAGCGAGACTTTGTTCGTTCTGTGCGACCGTTTTGGCGACGTATAGCGTGCCGGAAGAGAATACAAAGTCTGCGCCCCAGACAGAGAAGACGGCTGCCGGGAAACCAAAGGCCCAGTATGAAGCTGTGGGGTCGATCAAGGCGAAGAGGAGACTCGATGTACTGGTTACGCTGGCGCCGAGGACGACGATATATACTATGGGTATGCGACCGACAACTTGGGCGATAAAAAAGTTGCATAGAATACCAGCGATGAACATGGGTAGGACACGGAGCATGGTCTGTATGGGTGATAACCTCAGGTATTCTTGATAATACAACTATCATTGTGGGCCGATTAGCCATTACATCGCGCTCGTATCAAAGGCGACTTCACTGCGCACCTGGACCCAATATTGCCATCCACGGAATACACAAAACGTTAGTGCGGCGATCCACATGACAGCCGCGATGCGTCCTTTAGCTCGTGTCCAGAGAGATACTTTCATAAGCGGCGGTGGGGTAAGCCATGAACGGGGGTAGTCAAGGTCGCTTTGAATTCTCTCAAGGCGCGCTTGCCAGACAAAGAAAGCGACCATGAGGATGACACCGAAGATCATGAGGACGATGATGTCTAATCATCAAATAACCCGGGAATCGGAAATATGTTAGCGATGTCTGTGTAAGGGGAGAAAGGGGGGAGAAACTTACAAGGATTCGCCCATCTATTCGGTGCTGTCTCGCCCTCATTAAGCACAATCGTGATGAATGTCAAACCAACTGTGACGAGGAACGCTCCAATCCAATCGACCCGACCATCCTTCTCCGTCGATGGTTTATCTCTGTCAATAAATATTGCGCCCCCGACGAGGCAGATAAAGGTTATTCCAGCGAAAAGGAAGAAACTTGCTCGCCAAGTGATGCTATTCGATTATGAGCGCTTAGTAAGAATTCCCGATCAGTCGATAATAGTGAGGTACTTACGGCGAGAGAGCGGTCAAGGCGCCGCCTAGTGCCATCCCAAGACCACCTCCAAGAGGATTACCAGTCGAGAAGGTGGTAAAGGCGACAGCCCGAGCTTTAGATGGTGGGAATGACTGTGCTAGTATACCCAGCTACCAACTCGATGTCAGGATGATTGCTACTTTGAGGAGTGGAATGGCTTACGGCGGCAGGGATAGTGGCTGCTGCGCCGATTCCCTGAATAGCTCGTAGCAGGAAGAGGGCTTCCTTTGTCTTCGAGAAACCGCATGCTATCGTGAAGATTACTGAGAAGAGAGAGCCGCTCATGAATACCCGTTTCCTCCCGTACAAATCTGCTATACGGCCTATCATTAACAGAAAGCATCCCTACGCGACCAGGTTTCAGAGTGGTCAATGGGGAGAGCATAAGCCGAACTTACCGACGTCAGTGAGTATGCGGAGATAACCCATTGCAGCTGGTTAACAGGTATCGAAAGTTCGCGAGAGATGGCGGGAAGTGCTATAGATACATATGCAAGGTTGGCCGACTAGGCAAGTCTCTTCAGCAACGGTGACTACGCCCCATACATGATCACTCACGTTTACAACCATTGCAGTCGTACAGGTCAACACCAAGCATACTGCAGAAAATGTACTCCGCCCACTCGGATTTCTTGGCTTTTGTTTGACCACCTCGACGTTGAAGACTTCAACGACGTCCTCGGAGTCTATCGAACGCACCGAGTGAGGCCTCTGTGACATGGCAGAGAGGTACGTCAAGGCAAGAGTAGAGACCAGTCGTAAGGTTATGAGGTCAATCACTGCCCATTAGCGTAGTATCTTATCTACGTGTCGTCTTGTCGAGCTGGATGTCCCACTCCGGACTGCGAAGGAACCGTTGCTCGGCATCTTGGTTGTATCGCTTTAATTGGTCTTAGTACGGGGATTTGCAGGGTAAGGACGCTAAAGGCTGCAGAGACGTCTGGCTTCTTAGTGTATGATACGACTAGAAGGTTGCACTAGTGGATTGCGTTGCAAGGTGCGTATCGCGACAGCATTCACCATGCCATGCCTTGGCGCGCGCGACGATCGCCGTATCCGCCGCATGACGCAGAACAAATAACAATTGTTTTTACCGACATTGAGATGAACGAAAATCAGGGGTCGGCGAGTGTAGTCATGTCTGATCCTACAAATGAAGCGATGTCGGTGAAGCTGCCAGCGAGAGTTTACAAGTGAGAAAATGCCAGCGGTGCAAATTATTGAAGAATGTTACTTTGATCGGTTGCTGGAAGATTACGGAACCCTCACGCCGAAGCTCAAATGGCCCAGTGTATATTTAGAAGCATCATTTTGCAATGCCTAGCGGGTTACAAAACTGAGTGGCTTGCGTTCAAGACTAAAGCCAGTCTGTCTCTTTCGCAATCCGGATCCTGCGACATTCGAAATCCGGTTTCCGAGACGGGTAGTCATAAAGTCAGTCGCTCTGCACGCCGGGCGCACGCATGATACAGAGGCTCGAGAAGAATTCGGACCCCTTGTGCATCACTGTTCGGAATCGAACGCTTTGAACGTCGAACTTTCGTGTCAGCGTCTGACCAGCGTCTAGTCTGATCAGCGTGAGAGGAACAGCATAGGGGCTTCTCGGTGACTCAGCACTACAACCATCAACGTAGACGACTCCGATTTCATAGGATCAACGTGAAATACTCAATGTTCATTAACTCGCACTGGCATAGGGATCACAGAAGGAAATTGTAAGGCTTGAATCATCTTGACGAATATCAGCTCATCCTAAACAGGTAGAAAAACACTGCATTCATGATCTCTGCGAAACCAGATGTACCCTCGTGTCGGTAATAATCAGATTCTCAACAGATCAAGGCACTATAAACCATCATGCATCATGGACCAAACTGGGATCTTTGGAAGGTCATTACGACGTCGTCTCATGATCCTAGACACGCTTCTCATTGGTTTGGACTGTACTAATCAACTCCCCGTTAGCTCCTATGCCTAGGTATTAGTTATTGCGAGAAGTTGTATCTCACACTTAGTCGGCGTTGAATGGCTAACCGACCGACCGAACACAGGATCAAGTGATGAACAGTTCATCACTTGATCCAGTGGGCACCTGAGAGCCCTGCCATTCGATTTATGTCATATAAACAGAGATGAACAATCCGTAACAGATGTGTTAAAATGGCCCCAACCTCGACAAATGAGCCAGCGGACCAGCTCTGGTTAGAACAATCGATAAATACCTCTGGCTATCTTGGTGCGATCGGTTACGGTATGTTTAATCCCAACCTGGGTATGCACAAGGTATTGAGATCTACCACCACAGGTCTTCACGTTGCGGTATACTTCGCCGCCACATATTATCTTCTCTTAAGCCGGAAACCACGTCGGTGGAAACTACATATATTCAATACTATCGTCTTCGTCCTCGGTACTATCCATCTTGCAACAACGATTCGTTTTGATCAGCAGGCATGGCTATTGGAACGTAGTTATCCGGGAGGACCTTATGCCTTCCTCCTACATGAGCAATCACGCCCAGTCACTGTTCTTGGGTTGTGTGCGGCTAGCCTTGCCGATTTTATGCTCGACGGCTTGTTGGTAAGTCAGATATGTTTTACCTCCATCTATCATCGGCCTCATAGCTTTACTACAGTTGTGGCGCACTTATGTTGTCTGGGGTACTTGGCACATACTTCCCCTCCCAGGACTTCTGTACGTTGGCACTGTCGGTATGCAATTCTGCTTTTTGTCGTGACAGCCATACATAACTGAGCATGTTTTTCCACAAAGTGCTAACCACCGCCAACATCGTCCAATCCGCTCATCCCTACGAAGGCACCTGGGGTCCAAATCTCGGCCTTGCATGCTGGTCAATGTCCATGTCGCTCAATATGTTACTCGCCGTCCTTCTTGCCGTTCGACTTCTCTACCAGCGTCGGAAGCTACTAATATTGGGGATCGGTGGTGACGCCGCAAGTCCATATATTGGGATCGCTTCGATGTTAATTGAAACTGCATTCCCTATCTGCCTTGTCTGTGGGGTATTTATCATACTCTACGCTAGGCAAAATACTGCGGAGAACTTGTTGCTTCCTTTGATCGTGCAAACCACCGTACGTGAATGGCCAACCTTTGCATAGTCTTCGAATATTTATTGACTTTATTGCGCAGTGCATCGCTCCGCAACTTATCCTGATCCAGGTATACCGCGGACGCGCATGGACGAGAGATACTGTCACCAACGCACGGATGAGCGCCCTTAAATTCGATCACGCACCTGCTAACAGGGAAACTTCCCATCTAGGAGTAGAAGGATTATCTAACGACGGAACGATGAGCGTCCACTTCGCTTCTCCTTCTGAGGCACAGACATCTCAGTCGAACTCATCATACTCTGCGTCTAGCAGGGGAGAGTCAGAGTCGACTGTCGGGCAGTCAGAAAAGGATGGGAAAGAAGGGGTAGAGGTGGGCCCGGATCAATATGCGCGTTGATTCATGGATCTCGCGTAGCCCGTGTAGAGTTTCGGTTCGTATACCCAATACATTCAACCACTATATATCTAGCACATCAAACTACACACTTGAGCTCGTACAGGTTCACTGTGCACGTATTGTCGCTTCCACACAGCATTCCTTCCGAAATTCGGACTCTGCAATCCAACATGGCGTAGAGTCGAACGTTGCCGAAGCCTTCTAGAATTAATGACTATTCGCCCATAGATAAAAATGGTTGTTTTGATATTTAGGGGTGCTCGTACCATCACAAACCATCCATTCTACCCAGGGTGCACTCGATAACAGTAGGGCCGAAAGCAAAACATCATGTTGCATGTTTGTGCGCTCATAGTGAGTATTGAACTATATGGCTAATTGGGTCAGTAAGATAAAAGAACGGCTTGGATATGCCAAGAACTGCACCTATGCAGGAGTTTACAAGGTCAGTTGGAACGTGTGATAACTCCATGATTGTCAGGTAAATATATGATCCCGCAGGCCACGGCACAAGGAATCGTACCTTGGAGATAGATGACGTTGTGCACATTGGGCGTAGCCATGCACCTAGCATCGCAGGAACTATGCCCTAGAGGTGATTGACACTGTTCACCATAGCAATCCCGCTGAATGAGTCAGCGAGCAAGCTTTGACGCAGAATCTTGAGGTCAGCCATATAATCAGTCGGGAGTTTATAGCATTACATAGCTGAGAAGATGGGGAAGCACAAAGGATGGAACCAGTGCTCATACAACATATAGGACTAAAAGGGATTCTCGCATTGCAAGAATCCCAGAGCTGATATGCCGAGGCAAATAAGTCGCATGATAGCGAGTATTTGGTTAACACCTGATGAAAAGGCATAGAGATCAATGGCTACCCGTTCGAAGCAATAAATAGCTGAGCTAAAATTGGTTTGAGCGGTCTACAATCCGTCCCCTCGCTCCATTCGCCCATCACCAAGAGTTAATTCTTCAGCGCTTGGTTGCGGCTCAAAGGAAGGCGCACACTGGGAGGTTATAAATTTGGTGCAACTCGATCCCAGGCTTCGAGAGACTTCCAAAGTAGGCCCCAGATTGAGTTTAGGCGGGATGACTCGCCCTACGTTAGCGGTATTTCGTGACCATGCTCGCCCGCGATGTACCCGAATCAGGATGAGTTGCGGAGCAATGCACTACATAAAAGATTCATCTCAGTATCCTAAGACGCCCAAGGCACTATTTACTTACAGTGATTTGGCACAGAAAAGGGAGCAACAGATTTTCCGCGGCGTTTTGCTTCGCATAGAGAATTATGAAAATGCCGTAAATGAGGGCTACAGGGAACGTGGTTTCGATGAGCAATGTAATAGTCCCAGTATAGGAGCTCGCCGTCGAATCGATGCCGGCGGCCAACAGCTTTCGACGATGGTATAGAAGTCTAGCCGCTATGAGAACTGTAAGGGGTATGTTGAGGGATGTGGACATCGACCAGCATGCAAGGCCCAGATTTGGTCCCCATGTACCTAAATACGGGTGCGTGGATTGAACGATGTTGGTAACGGTCAATACTTGAGTAAATTTTTAGTTGAATGTGGAGAACAAAGCCGAGAAAGTGATAGCGTACCCATGGTGCTAATAAACAGTAATACTGGTAGGATAACAATGTACCAGGCACCCCAGACAACGTAGGTGCGCCACAGCTATGATGAATTTGAGAATCAATACTGATCGACACAAACTCAATACCCTTACCAACAAACCGATCAGTAGAAAGTCGGCAACAACAGCAGCGCATAAGCCAAGGAGAGCGACAGGGCGTGATTGCTCATGTGAAAAGAAAGCATACGGTCCTCCAGGATAGTTACGCTCCAGCACCCAAGCGTCCTGGTCGAAGCGGACAGTGGTCGCTATATGTATCGTGCCAAGGGCAAAAATAACGGTATTGAATATATGGAGTTTCCATCGACGGGGCCTTGGACTGGTCAGGATATAATAGCTGGCGATCAAGTATACTGTAATGTTCAGTCCTGATTTTGGCGTCAGACCCATACATCTCACAAGGGGAAGAAACATGCTATACCGTAGGCAATTGCACCAAGATATCCAGCAGTGTTGACCGCTAGCTCCAGCCAAATTTGGTTCGCTGGCTCACTCGTTGCAGTGGGGGCCATGATTGTTATGTACTGCTGCATTCAGGTCTCCGCCAGATGCCTTCTTTTCAAAGGATGCAGCGGAGGTCAGTGTAAAAAATACCCCTTTTGCTAGCAATCGTTTCCTTAAGATAAGAGAGAAAATAGATCTTCCGTAGCCGAGTCGCAGAAACAAAACGATACAGCCCTATTCTGTGAAGTCGATCAGCATTCTGATATCACCTCGAAAACCAAAGACCATGCTGTGTTATTTTGATCATCATTATCACTAGAATAGACGGTGTCGCAGTCGCTGCTTAGCCATAAACTCGCACCGATGAGAAAAATTTAACATCTGACTCGAACAGCGATAACAGATGCGGGAGGTTGAACGAGGAAGCCTACCTCGAAATGAGGGTGTAGTAAACACCGTGATCTTATCAGTGTTGCAATTCTCACTCAGGAGACCCATGAGAGCGATCATGTCACTTCACCTTCCCATTCATCTGCTCATCAGCGAACCAATGACTAGGTTATTCCTCTCATCCCCGACTTCGCCACGGCGCTATCATCATTGACGCTAGGCTTCTTCACGTATCAGATTGATCATAATTGCATCCATGAATACGAACGAACCTTTTTTATTGCATGTAACCAGTTCAGGCTTTATACAGGATCTGCTTCTGATAATCCGATTCATGTAAATTCCGAAGCATACCTCACTATCGGTCCCACGTTCTGATCATGGCGATGTTGGGTCGACGGATAAAATAATGTATGGGAGACCAGGTATATTATTCCATCAGTGTGCGCCAGTTCAGTTCGTTAACGACGCCGCCCTTGGATTTGGAGCTTCGCAGGGGTCTCTAATCAGCGATACCCCGCAAGATATAAGATGATATCTCAGCTGGTGATCTGCACCCGTTCACATGGTTGTGCAGATATATAAATATATGATGACACGGAAATCAAATTGGCGAACGATCGATCGCCCAGTAAACCGGCTTTCCCGTAATGAAGGTATCGGCATGGTCAAAGCTTCATGGGGGACACTCGGCAGTTAAATATATTGTTCAAACCTAATGCTACACTCCAGTAACCTTTGCCAGATACTCTACATGAAATGAGAACCCCTAGCAGAAACATGGAAAGTCGGATCTTACCTCTAGTCAACTCAAATGCTGCAAATGTACTCGCGGCCGCCGGGATACTGAATAGTACAAAACGTTAACATCCTTTCACCGCGGAGACGGGGTAAAGGGAGGTGGTTACCTTCGTAGAACTATTGGAGGATGCACAAAATCAGCATCCAGTATCATCTTAGAAGAGTCATAGACGTACGAGATGGAGAAAGGCCACGGAATAGTCCACGCCTTTGATGTAAAGGAGAGTTAACTGAAGAAGAGCATCAGAGCGGAGAAAGAAGACTCACAGTCCTGATTCAGCGACGATTGCTTTGAGTTCATGTGCTATATACTGTACTGGCGTCCCAGTAGGAGGCGTTTCACGCAGCTGGACCCTCGATTTCACGACATCTGATAACCATGGACTAGTTAGGCGACAAAAAACGACTCGATGTTCGTTATTCCTCGGATATTCTTGACTCACCAAGGGGATAACAAGAAAGCCAGTAAGCTATCTATCCACAGATGCAGAACGTGAGTAATGTTTCTCAGATGACATTGTACGAACGTACACCACCAGTCGAGCCGCTTGCGAGGAGAGCCCATACAGGTAACTCAGCACTGTACTTCTGGCTGAACTTGCGCTTCGAGAACTCGAAAGCTGTTCATTGTGTAAACATCTAGGTACTACCGTGAATGATGTGGAGATAAATTTACCAGTATAGAAACTATAATTAGATCAATAACCCGACGATCAGGCATTGGTTGAATTAAGTACTAGATGAAACATACCCTGCGTAAGCTGGGATTTCTCGAGCAACGGTCACCTGGAATCGAGGTTGTCACTGTGAGTGAAACTCTCACTGAGATAGAGGCGTGTAAATAGGGATCAATGAGGTGTATGACATGATGGAATATGAAAAAGCCCGAGATCGACCTGAACATGAACGAAGAACTGACCGAAGACGAGTACGTACCCAATACCCTCGCATGATACCTTTCCTAAAACCCCACTCTCTCCACATTTCCCTCGCGACGTCTCTTAGTCGCTTGTCCGTCGCTGCGCCGTACTGGCCCTGCATACGTACTTTAAACATCTCCACTATTCATAGGAACAATTCAACAGCAGAACGAGAAAGTTGTGAGATAGTCCTACCAGGACTAGCTAAGATAGCATTGGCAGCACCAGCCATAGCACCAGCGGCTGCAATCTCTTTAAGCGATAGCTGGGGAAAGGGTGAGATTATTCGTTTTGATAGACCATAAGATGCGAATAGCAGTGAGTTGACACCAGCGATTCCGATAAGTGGACTGGCCATTCCTGCTCATCGTTTAGCATGAAACTGTTTCACCGATAGAGATTAGTACCCTTGTATAGTGCAAAGAAACCCTCCTTCCTCAACGTTTGCACGAGAATGTCCATAGGTCCCTTCTGTCAGCCGAGCCAGTCATATGAGTCAACTTGGTCGCGTCAAGAGGGGGTTATGATACGCACAAACATCCCTTCTACAGCACAATAACTCGTCAACCATTTCAACTTTAATATATGCTAGATTCACTAACTGGGAGCGATTTGTGCGCGCGTCTTTATCGTATCTAGCGGTTGGCCCACGATGACTTGGGCTGCACCTCCAACGCTTCCCGCGAGGAGCTCATTCACGGTTGTGAGGTAGCTTGAACGATTTGAGGTCATGGCGAAATCCTAGATGATTTGCTAGCCCAAATACCCTAAAAAGGATGAGTCGAAGTGGGACTGGTATCCTGAAAGATGTGGAGGACATCCTCTACAGTGTGCGTGAGAACGCTTAGTATGATATCATCCTTGTTCAGTTCAGCGTGATCAAGACGCGTCCTGGATGTGAATAGTTTACAGCCAAGAAGTAAATCCTGCTTTCATCGTATTTCACAAAAAACAACAGCAATTGAAAACCACCGGGGTGCGTAGAACATTCAGAACAAAGCCAAGATACTTATTGTGTTTACACAACGCGTAGGAGCTCATCGGCTTTTCAACTTGCCCCCAAGTTCTTTCCACCACCCTTTCTTCGTTTTGCCAGCCTTGGGACTAGGTTTAGGACTTCCACTAGAGACCTGCTTGCCTTCTCGACGAACGATAGTCGAAAGACCAGAGCTTACTCCCTTCCTCCCACCACCAGGAAGCTGCTCCTCCTTTCCTCCTACCTGTCCCCCCTCATCATCCTCCCCGTAGTCAGTAGCTTCCCTCTTCCGTTTCTTCTTATTCAACGTAACAGGTGGGTGTAGATCCTTCTCCCATTCTTGTTTATGTAGTCGGAAGATTGCCATCGTAGCACGGGCATCAGTTACCTAATCAAGAGTTCAAGCAATAAGTTCATTTTAAACTAAGTATGCGACTTACGGACGAATGTTCACCGCTTTGTATCGTAAGGTCGAGCTCTTGTTTGACAAGATTCCGAAGTGCGACGTATCTACTCTTCGCAACCTTGAATTTACCGGCGTAGTACTGCGTATCGATAGTTTGTGGCCGGGGATGAGAGAGTAGCAGTGCCTAGGCAAGGAAGTCGTCACTAAGCCTATACGAAGACTGGAAGCCGCTACCTTGAGATCGTTAAATACTGCGTGGCCAATTAGAATTTTATCCTTCAACAACTCGGCAACTTGTTTCTGCACCTCATCAAACGATTTTGCTGGATTGAAGATACATCAGTCAACAGATTAATGAATAGCCGAGAAGCAAATACCCTTGACCAAGTCCTTTTCTCGAACACCACTATACTGCGTCCGGTAATCAACCACCCGTTCTCGTTGCTTCACGAACTCATCGAGCTGAACCGCTCCATGATAGTTTACCAGGCTCACTCTGGCGAGAGAGGATTCAGAGCCATCAACGCCGACGCCCACCATCTCACAATCAAGAGCAAGATATTTCCCAGGTCTATGATTACCTGTTTATTCCTGAACACAAATGCACGATAAAATATGATCAAGACCCACTGTTTTTGCGCTTCCGTGTAAGTCAATTTTCCTAGCACCATCTGCCTAAGCGTCGATTTTAAGTCTCCTCCCGATATCGTTTGTTGTGGTTCAACGGTCTTGTGGGAGTTCTTCGGAAGGGTAATGCGACTTGGGCCAGCTTCGGAGGCTGGAGAGCTTGAAGCATGCTCGATCTTTCGTCGTTTATGACATTCGATTTTCTTGGGTTTATCGTCTTTGGATTTTTTCGTTTCTAATGTCTAGAAGTCGGTTAGTTAAGAGGTTACATTTTCCGTAGTCAAATGGACAAACCTTCTTCAAGGATAACCAATTTGATGATGGCTTAGCATTTGCTGTGATTTTTGACATGGATCTCGCCTTCAAGGAGCAAGCTCTGAGATCTGAGTAATGAAGTCAGCATTGAAGAAGGTCTTGACTGTGAGAAGAAAGTTCTGATTGTGAGAGCATTTATTGACTGTTGCCGTGAATGCCGGACAAGTTCTCTTTCAACGAAGCTGATTTCGGACCTTCACCATGATTTTTATGAATGCAATCAGCAAGTCTCTACCCAATGCATCATGGATCGCCATCTGATAGCACTCAATGATTGTGTCACTCAACTCTCGTGGAAGTACGGTCAACCAGACAATGCGGGCAGATGCCAGAGTATCTATTTCTCGAGGCTCATGAGCACTTAGACATTATCCTAACGCCGATTTCAATCCAGTGTCAAGACAATAATTTATCCCTAGACTTATCACCATACGCTGCATGAAGATTCGGGGCCGGACGTCGGCATGTGAGCCAGACTCGAATTCGTCGGGCTCCTCTGCTACCAGAGGGCTAGCAACGCTTCTAGGCTTGTGCGGATTGTTTATTTTCTCAAGGTCAATAGTGTGCCGCACAGCCGCGTGCACATCAGGCTACCGTAACTTCCCCTGCACCACCTGTCGCATTCGCAGAAGTCGAGGCGTCATCCGCGGTCGCAACTACCTTTATCATAGGGTCCTTCGTCGGCATGGAGCACTCCTCGAAACACTGTTTCGTCCATTCTCAATCCATCATGTGGTTGGGTTGTGGTTCTCTTCCACTCTTCTACCAGTATTCGGTCCGCTCACGGAGCGTTCTCCGTATCACCGCGTCATTCTTTCTAAAGCTTCCCCTCACTGGGCTCGCTATCATGCTACTTCTATCTACAGCATACTTACAGCTTCTGTCAGTAATGCTTCGTTCAATGGTCAACTGACTTCTTACCATATTGCAGCTCTTCGGACTATTTTAGTTGCAAGGAATGTCTAGCCGGCATCTTTCCACCACTAGCTAGCAATGCTATCCAAAGCCATTATACCGAGGCTTCTTCTTCTTTTACCACGACCACCGGATTAGGCGCCCAAGCTCTATAGGCACTCTCGGTAGGCACGTACGACAAATTAGAAAGGGTTCTGCTCTCTCTAGAGCTCACAGAGGCTTACATCGGCTACACTAAAAGCCATGACTAGACCCAATGGGTCCGAGGGAGGCCAAAACACCCTCTACTCATTCAACTTTCAACCAGCATCCGCCCCTACAGTAAACAGAGACTCAGGACCTCCCCCAGTAGGCCCCAGACCAACGGATCTAAGGCCTACAAAACGAAGGAGAGATCTGACGCCACAGGCAGAGGACAGTAATCGGCCCTCGATTTCGGGTAACATCTCAGCTCCCGCGAGACCTACCAGGCAAACGGGGCTTAGTCAGCAGGATGATGACCAAGAAATCAGAGACGCCAGCCACGGTAAGGAGTACCTAATAAGCAGATCACTAATTCCAGTAGGAGACCCTATAGACCTTCGCTCGCTAAGTACTGCACTATTTCAGGTGGCACTGACACTTAAAAACAATAGACAGGGAATAAACGGCATTAGATCTGTAGCATACGCGCTTCTCGAGCTAAACATTAACTCCCTAGAACAAAATCTGACCAAAGCATTAACAACGGCAGTAGACAAACTGGTTATCAACTCAATCTCAAGAGTAGATAACGTCACAAAGAAGGCATCCGACTCTATGAAGACCTCAGCGGACAGATTGAACGCCCTAATGGACAAATCCGCGGACGCACTGAAGCAAGTCACAGGCAACTTGACGGCAACCTCGGAGCAAGTACGAAAGACTTACGCAAATGTCGTCAGTACCGGAAACACCTCCATTACGCACTCGGCGGACGGTATACTGGACCCACAAATCCAAGCAAGAGCCGAAATTCGGGACAGAAGGATACTAGTCGACCCCCCCTACACTGACTCAGAGCGATACAAAAACATGGACAGTTCGGACATTATGGGCAAAGCCAATGCCGCCCTGGCCGAGGTTAGCGAAAACGTGGATTGGACCTTCATTAGCGTGTCAAAGCTATCACGAGGGATATTGTTGGAACTTAAGTCCGCGGAAGCTAAGAACTGGCTCGAAAAGGAAGAAAACAGAAGGGAGTTCCTCAAGATTTTCGACGAGGAAGCAGTAATAAGACCCAAAAAATATACGGTAAAATCTCTCTTCGTCCCACTAAGTTTCCCACTAGGTACCGACTACGGATCGAACCTCATCGAAGAAAATAACAACCTAAAGGAAGGAGCAATACTCACAGCAAGATGGATGAAGCCTCCGGAGCGACGGGACCCCAATCAGGTAAACGGACATGTGGCGATCTCATTCAATAACCCACACGATGCAAACAAGGCAATACGAAATGGACTTATGATCTCGGGTAAGCGTTGTAAAACGATCAAGGCCAAAGCAGAAGCCCTTCGATGCATGAAATGTCAAAACTACGGTCACATGGCGAGAGACTGCAAGTCTGCGAAAGACATCTGCGGCACCTGTGGGGAAGAACATCGCTCCTCCAACTGTCCGCATAAATTGGATTCGTCAAGGCAGCATTGTACCCCCTGCGGAACTAAAGGACATGCAAGTTGGGACAGGCGATGTCCAGCACTGATTCGCCTGCAAAGAGATCTTGACGCAAAGGTGGTCGAAAACCAATTACCATATTTCCCCACCTCCGAACCCTGGACGCATCACAGGGAGGCGTTGATAGAGGGTCGAGCTGCGATAACGAGGAACAGCAATGAGGACGATGGCTGGAGGACAATACCGTTCAAAAAGAGGTGGGTACAGTCAAAGCTAACCAACCTCTTTCCCCAGCCACAGCAGGGAACACAAGAAGCTCGGGAAGAAGGGAATATGCAGATCGACGACGAGCAGCTATATGAAGACGCGGAGAACTACTTCGAAAACCTAGCGCCTCGAGGAACCTGGGCGGACCAAACAGATAGCGAACTCCCTATTCACGTACAAGGTAATGAATAAAGGCGCGATTACTGATCACCTGAGGATTTTGCAGCAAAACCTCAATAAATCTATGCTCGCGCAAGCTGACCTAATGAACAGCGATATTTTCAAGGAACAGGACATACTCTTACTGCAGGAACCGTATATCGACTTCAGAAAGGTAACCCGAGCCGGAAGCGATTGGATAGTTACATACCCCACTTCCGCGCAGGATCTGGACGACAAATCAAGATCCATCATCATGGTAAACAAGAGAATAGACACTGATTGCTATGAACAGATCCATGTCCCAAACACTCGGGACGTCACGGCTCTCAAGATCAAGACAAGCATAGGTCAATTCTTTTTGTTTAATATCTACAACGATGGGGACCATGCAGACGCAATAATAAAGGTAAGTCACTCTACACGGCAAATCCTAGCGGAGAACGAGGAGGCTCTGATAATATGGGCGGGCGACTTTAATCGGCACCACCCACTGTGGGACGAAGACAGAAACAGTCACCTATTCACTAACAAAGCTTTAATCGAGGCACAATTTCTCATAGATTCAGTGAACGAAGCGGGGTTGGTTATGGCTTTACCCAAGGGAATCCCCTCGCTGGAGGCATCCAACACAAAAAACCTCACCCGTCCGGACAACGTTTTTGTCTCAGACACGATCAAGGACAGGATTATCACTTGCGACGTAGACCCAGACAGTCGGCCAACCTCCACAGACCACTTCCCCATCCACACGATTATCGATGTCGAAGTACCGTTGGCCGAGGAGAAGGAGATACGTAACTTCAGGAATGTGGACTGGAATAACTTTCGTAAAACGCTACGAGGCGCGATCAACGAAACCCCCAGACCCAGAGCGCTAACTACGCAAACGGACCTATTCAATGCAGTGGATGGCATCACATCAGCGATCAAAGCAACAATCGACAAAGAAGTTAAGGTGAAGCCCGAAAACCCCCACACGAGAAGATGGTGGAGTAGCGATCTCTCGGCTATGCGCGATGAAAAGATCAAACTTGCACGCAAAGCTTGGGAACAGAGACACTTACCAGATGACCCCATCCATAAGGAATTGCGGAAACACAAGAACAGCTATAACGAAGCGATCGACAAAGCCAAAACGCAACATTGGGAGGAATTTCTCGAGGATGCAGACCCCGAGGACATCTGGACGGCCAACCGCTACATCTCAAACCCCATGGGGGATGGGGGCAGGGCAAGAGTTCCCACTCTCAAGGTAGAGCACGCAGATGGTCGTATTGAGGAAGCTACGTCCAATGAGGAGAAGGGAAGAATGCTAGCTAAACTATTCTTTCCACCCAGACCGGACGATTACATCGTATCACCACTAAATGAAGTGCCAACACCGATCAATCACCAATTCGAGGTTGACGAAGCCAGAATTTGTCGTATAGTCTCCAGGCTGAAACCTTACAAGATCTGCGGACCAGATGGTATCCCTAACGTAGTTCTCATGAAATGCAAGGACATCCTAGCGCCGTATCTTTGCAAGATATACCAGGCCATCTTCTCATTGCAGGAATACCCTCCGAGCTGGAAACAATGGACGACAGTGGTGCTGAAGAAACCAGGAAAACCTCGTTACGACCTAGCGAAAGCATGGAGACCAGTAGCATTGCTAAACACTATGGCGAAGGTACTTACGGCAATTGTCACTGAAGATCTAGTGTACATGTGCGAGAAGTTTGAGCTTCTCCCAAACATGCACTTCGGCGGAAGACCGGGTCGAACCACTAGCGATGCGCTACACGTTATCGTAAACAAAATCAAAGACGCCTGGCGCCGCAAGAAAATAGTCTCAATTCTATTCCTGGATATCGAAGCTGCTTTCCCAAATGCGATTACCGAGCAGCTCATGAACAACATGCGCAGACGTAGGGTTCCGGAGCAATACATCTCTTTTGTGGGTAAACTACTCAGCGATAGGCGAACACAGATGGTATTCGACGACTACAAGTCCGAGTGGATAAATATCAATAACGGTATAGGTCAAGGGGACCCTATTTCGATGATACTGTATCTTTT
Source organism: Pleurotus tuber-regium (assembly GCA_014058305.1). Taxonomy (NCBI): domain Eukaryota; kingdom Fungi; phylum Basidiomycota; class Agaricomycetes; order Agaricales; family Pleurotaceae; genus Pleurotus; species Pleurotus tuber-regium. Next base: position 3,661,549 of record JACFYU010000021.1, read on the forward strand.
CTACAATGCTGACCTCTTAGAAGTCCCCAGGGGTTCCGAAATGGCCGTAGCGTATGTGGACGACTCTTCGTTCATAGTAGAAGGAAAGAACCCCAAGGTAACTCACAGGGCACTAGCGGACATGTTAAACAGAGCGAAAGGAGGCCACGAATGGTCACGTCAACACAACTCCAGGTTTGAAACCTCCAAACTAAGGGTAGTCGACTTCACTCCTACAAAACGCGAATCAGTCGTCATGAAGGTTAACGGAGAAATCATTAAGGAGGAAAAGGCGTATAAACTCTTAGGAGTTATTCTGGACCAGCATTTGCGCTGGAAGGAGCAAGAAGCGGCAGCGACAGCAAAGGCAACCAGCTGGACCAATATGTTCAAGCGGCTAAGTAGATGTTCTAAGGGTATTAGCACTAAACTGATGCGACGGCTTTACCTTGCAGTGGCTGTCCCGAAGATGACTTATGCGCTAGATGTTTGGTACAAGCCTGTTCACCTGCCCGAAGGGGCAAAAAGGAGAAGAGGCTCGGTACGGGCATTAAACATGCTTAGCAAGATTCAACGATCAGCAGCTATAGCTATCACAGGAGCAATGAAAACCACAGCCACAGATCTCCTGGATCTACACGCACACATTCCTCCGCTGGTACTAACACTCAACTACATTTGTCTTAGGGCAACAGCTCGGATGGCAGCTCTTCCTCAAAACCATCCAATAAATAAGATACTCCAGAATTCAAACCTCAATAAAAGGCAAAGATTCGTATCGCCAGTCGTCGACCTATTCCGACACTTCAACATCGTCCATGCGGAGGTGGAGAAGATACAACCAATTGGACATAGAGGAAACCAGGAGACTGCCCCGCTAAAGACGAGTATTGCTAAATCCAGAAAGGAATCCAAGGACATGGTAAAGAAGGACCAGGCGGATTACTCCATATTTGTAGATGGATCCGGGCTGAACGGTAAGGCTGGAGCGGCAGCGGTCACCTTCCATCGAAAAAGGGAAATTCACAGTTGCCGGTTCCATCTCGGGGACATGGCCCGCCACACTACGTTTGACGCGGAAGCTGTAGGTTTATCAATGGCGTTGCATGAAGTGCATCGTATGAAGCTGCGTGGTAACATAACAGTGTGGATGGACAACCAGAGTGTCATTCAACGAGTGGAAAGTGGTAAGCGCGGGACAGGGCAATATATTCTAGCAGAGGTGGACGCCCTAGCAATGAAAGCCAGACAGCACGCAGAGGCAAATAACGAGAGGTTGGACATCACGTTGGCATGGGTATCAGGGCATGACAACGTGAGGGGCAATACACGAGCGGACGAGGAAGCCAAAAGGGCGGCAGAGGGGTCATCAAGCAATGCCGCGGCCCTGCCAAAATACCTGCGGAACGGAGAACTACCAATTAGCGTTGCAGCCATCAGGCAAGTGGGGAAAAAGAAAATCACAGCAGCGTGGGCTAGCATCTGGCAAAAATCCTCGAGGATGGAACGGATGTCGAAGATAGACAAAAGTCTCCCTTCGAATAACTTCATCAAAATCACAGGCGAGTGGAGGAAAAGCAGAACAGCAATACTAACACAATTCAGAACAGGACATACACCGTTAAATGCACACCTCTACAGAATAGCAAGGAGCGACACGCAATTCTGCCCCAATTGCAACGGAGTAAGGGAGACTATCGCGCACTTCCTCTTAGAATGCCCAAGTTACGAGCAAGCACGCACCACACTTAGAAGAAAAATCAAGGGTGACGGCCTGGAGCTGGCAGCAATGCTAAAGGAGGAAACGGGCATGAAAGCAACTCTGGAATTTATTGGGGCTTCAGGTAGACTCAAAAGCACTTTCGGCGAACTACAAGGCAGCATACGGACAGCAAAGGCGGAAGAAGAGCGGAAGAGGAGGGAAGAGAAGAGAAAGGAGAAAAGAAATGCCAGAGGAAGGAAGTGAAGACTAACGCTATCGATGCTACCCATACGTGCCCGCAGCACAGCCTAGACCAAGTGCAGGGGAGGGAGACAGTATCAGGATATATGGACTTTCTAACCTATCTTTTCCCCTGAACAGGTATCCTACGGCTCCGTCCAACCACTCTGCCGAGCAGGGTGGTCGGGCACAGGAAAGCGACAGCCCCAGCGGGCCACTGAGTCACATTCGAAGAATACTTATGGATACCAACCCTCAACAAGAATGGGCGAGAAAAACAGCATAGGGAAGTGCTGGACAGGCGGGGGATTTGCTCCGTCGCCTGGGCTCTCGCAATTCGGGGTCAGGGGGGGCAATGGGCCCATTTTATATTACTATTCTTAGTAGTTACAGCAAGATTGTAAGTACAGTAACGTCTAACATGGGGGCTCCCCGAAGGACGTTAAATGGAATTAAAAGCCATTATACCAGCACTGCTCTTTGGTTTATTGGCCAGAGATGCCCTAGCGACTCAGTACCCCTCTACAGTAATTCCTATCGGCGGCTTATTCGACAATCAGGCTGCTTCTGCTGATGGTTCCGCTGATTTCGACGGTCAAGGAACCAGTTTTGACAGCCAATTTCTACCTGCTGGGCCTTGGTTATATGATGGTATAACGGTAAGAGTATCAGTTCAACCTAGTCATATTCTAAATTGACTGTTATTGCCCTTCTAGTACGACCTACCTTCGGAGTGGGGGAAGGTCAAAGACAACGTAATAGCAAATGGACAGGTAGTACACCTACCAAAGGCAGCATTTGTTCATGAGCTGCATTTCGTTTACTCTGGAGATGCTGCTGGAGGCGAGTTTAAACTGAATCTTCTAGAGCCATTGATAATCATACTCAACACAGGGGGCGAATTCGTCGCCAACTTTCAGCTGCAGTTTGCGGATAACTCTACTCAACCAGTTCAATGTACGTTGTTCGCCGCTGCTTCGGTTGTTTCTTTTCTCACGACGGGCGATAGTGTACGCCAAGAATTACTACAGATGGCCCCTACTCAACGATGGTGCTATCCAGACGTGGGTGATCATCTAGCTCAAAGATGGAATTTTCTCATTCCTATGACCGCAGCCCGTATAGCTTTATCTTGAATGGCAAAGCGAAGAACTTCAATGCTTCGCAGATCTATCAATGGTCAACCTCTATTCCGTCGGAACATGAACTAGTCTCCATCACGTTCCCTCTCGTAAATACCAGACATAGGTTGCACCTCTTCGCCTTGTCTTTCTCGGAATCCTCTCTTCCAATTGGCTCTACCAGCAATTCTACCGGCGAAAGTGCGAACCGCGTTGCTGAGCCTCAACTCTCCTTTCGACGACTCCGCTTTACCAACCGATGGGAGATGATCGATGGGCGTCGGGCACAAGCGGTGGAAGTGACACTAGCTAACCTTCTCCCCTCCTACCTTTTAGGGATTTCCCCGAACACCGCCATACGCACTACACACAAGATCGACATATATGGATCCGGACTACAGACTGTGCGATCCGGAGTGTTTCATCGTCTTGTGCCCGGTGATCAAGTCCGTGTAGACGTCTTTGTGTTTGGTTCGAAGAATGGAGGTAAAGCCAGTGTAAAGGTTAGTGACAACCGCGGAAGAGTCGTTCTCTCTGCGGACGGTTACGAGACGAGGTCATTGGTAGAACATTGGATCTCGGATGCCGAGGTTTTGAAAACGCATGAAGCACCTACTTGGGTTCGTTGTATATCAAAATTGTTTGGCCTTTTTAACCATTTTCGCAGTGGAAACAAGCAAAATATGGTATCTTGTGCGTTGGTCCTAAAGTCTCCGCTTACCACACTCCCTGACTTTTGGACTAGTATACACTGGGGCGTGTATAGTTATCCTGCTTGGGTGCATCATCATTATATTTTACATCAGTGAAAACTATCGTCTAAGGGTGTTTCACGTTATCTAGGCTCCTCCCAGTCGTTATGCTGAGTGGTATGAGTGAGTTTTACGCGCAAGTTGCCATTTCCTGCTTATTGACTCACCTTATCATAGCTATGACCTGCATAATCCGGCCAACTCAAGTGGCCCAACGTGGAATCATCATCTGGAGACGTATGGTCCGGTAGGTGTCACCCAATCCCTTTCAAATTATTGACTGAATAACCGCAAGAACGTTGTATACGACGATTTCATCCCCAATTTCACTGCATCGAAATTCAACGCAAGCGGTTGGGTAGATTTTTTCGACCGTGCAGGCGCAAAATACTTCGTTCTTGTTACTGTGAGTGCACCATCTCAATATTTTGATTAAGTCGTTTAGTGACACGTCTGACTGCATACGATAGAAACATCATGATGGATTCGCGTTGTTTGACACAGGCAACACGACAAACAGGAATAGTATCAAGCTTGGCCCCAAACGCGATTTAGTTGGGGAGCTCCTGGAGACGGCGGAAAGAGAGAAACCGGACATGCACAGGGGCACATATTACTCCCTCCCCGAGTGGTGCGTTGGCTCCTATCTCCCAAAGCAGATGGGTATATCTTCATGAATGTGAAATCTTAATAACAGGTTCCATCCTGACTACGCGAAATATGGTTTCGGACAGTGGCCGGGTGGCATAGCCCACAACGCATTCAACAACTCCTTGATAGAGCCATACACAGGATACGTCAATATCTCTGATTACATCGAAGACCTGCAATACCCCCAAATGCTTGACCTTGCGTTGAAATATGACACAGAAATTATGGTCAGTCACGGATAAGTCAGAGAGTGGCGCATGTTTTATCATGAGAATCACAGTGGTGCGATATCGGAGGACCCAATAAGACATTGGAATTTGCGGCCCAGTTCTACAATCATGCGTTAGCTACCGGAAGGCAGGTGACGATGAATAATCGTTAGTTTTATACCCGCTTAATTCATCCATTGGATTTATTCATCGTTTGACACAGGATGCGGTGCTGTCCCCGACTTCGACACCCCCGAGTACGCCACTTTCGGTTCTATCCAAACCCAGGACTGGGAGTCGAGTGAGGGGATGGATCCGTTTAGTTATGGGTTGAACTCTGCCACGGATGCCAGTCAGTACAAGAATGGGACGACAATCGTACAGACACTCGTGGATATAGTATCGAAGAATGGTAATTTGTGAGTTCACTTGTTCCACTTTCAATACCTTCATGATTTTATTGCGCTTAGCCTCCTTGACATAGGTCCAACGGCAGAGGGTGAAATCATCCAACCCATGGTGAACAATCTCCTTGATGCTGGTGCATGGCTCGGTCACTCCGGAAGTTGCATCTATTCCACTGTCGGTCACCTGTTCACCGTTCCCGCTTTCCCCGCTAACGCCCTTCTAGAATTATTGGTTCCAGGGTTCCCAAGACGTCAATCCGGCGCGAGGTTCTGCACCAGCGAGGTTCACCACTACGCCCACCACATTCTGCGTTATCTCATTCTCGCGGCCAACAAATGGGACGCTGGTCGTAAACAAGAGGCTGCCGATATTACCTGGAGATGAGATCGTTTTGCTGAAGCCGAACGGTAAGTCCTCCCAACTAACTTGGAAGGTAGATCAGGCGAGTGGACAGTTGGTAGTCAACGTAGGAGAAGATGCGTTGGATGAGGTCAATCATGCATGGGCCTTCCAAGTAACCTACCATAATATGTAGCCTATTAAGTACGTCTGCGGAATGACCGTGAGAAGGCATCATTCACGCCGAGTCCATGATACAACCACAATCATCGTCCTCTTCGACCTCGTCATGGATATGGCTTTATCATAGTTAGGCACTACGAGACCCTACGGAGCATGATCCTTCAACCATCTCTTCACAACATTTGGCTGAGGACAAGCTGTTGACTCGGCGTTCCTCCCATTCTGTTCGTACATTTGCTGGCAGCAAAGGTAGAGTTCCCTGAGTTGTTGATTGCATTTGTCTGGTGCGTACGTATTTCTATTCAAGCACCCTTGAAGCGCGCAGGCTAGGTTACGGCAACAATTCGCCCAGCGTGAAACATAAGCAACAGCTAACGCCGAAAGGATTTCAGGGTGCAGACCTTCTGTCTGGCATGCAGGTTCAGAGTTCTGTGAAAAAGGAAATCCTTCGCCATCCAAAACTCGTAGCTACGTGAGTGAAATGATAAACATACCTTGGACATTGAGCATATGCTTTTCAACAGTTTCGAAATGTCATGAGCAGGTAAGAGCTTTGAGTGTGAGTGGAGCCTCTGACAATGTTTGGGCGCTTGCTGTGCCGTTCGAAATATACCCACACGTGAAGCCCGTACAGCATCGCCAAGATCCTTGAAATTCCAGCCCTGGTCCCGTCCAACAGTTTCAACACCAAACTGGGCCTAAACGACCATCCGATACCATCATATAACTACCCTCTTCGCCGGAATCTCGGAATGCTCTTCCCCTCTTCCTCGCACGACGTCCACAGTGCTGTAGGCTGTACCTAACCTGCACTGCGACTTTGGCATCAAAATGCCTGCCATACCTCTAGTTCCACATCTATTTTCTCGCGATGGCAACTCATCAGACCTGAATTCGGGCATGGCGCTGCCTTCGATCATTGGTCTTGCAATAGCTATAGTGGTCGTTTTCAGCCTCGTAGCCGTTGCCTATCTTGCAGTCAGAAAGTACTACCACCGAAAAGCCAAGGCCTCTCGACGGGCTCAGGAGGATTCAGGTGCTATGAGGGGTTTGGTACGTGCTTTGGATGCTCCGAATGCCCCGAACGCGTCTACGCGTCCGTATCATTACATTCAGCGGAGAACACAAAACAGGGAGAGTTCCGGAACTATGCCCTTATTATCAGACGTTGCGCGACAAAGTTGGGGTCGTGCACACGAACAGGATCATCTACAGGAGTACGATGTTGTTGAGGATGGTGTTGAGGATGACGACGACGCACGAAATATCAATGAAATATCTCTTAATTCCAATGTCCGTATCTATAAGGGTAACTACCCTCCCGCAGCAGACATTACGTCCCCTATCAATTCTGCTATACCTCAGACGAGTGCTCCTGATCGCATCTTTTTCGGTCTTTCCACTCCCATCTCTTCCAGCGGCTCTACATTCACATTTGCTGGTGCACGCGAAGCACTCGCTGCAGTCCCAACCCTCAGATCATCGTCTCCCCCCTCGGCAATACCTCTTTCTGCTGCTACAGCATCCACCGGTCCTTTCTCTGCATTCATTGGTACTGGACCACTGTCTGCCGTGACTGCTTCCTCAGATTCGACTTTCGCCGCTCTTGATCGCTTTCCTAACCCTCCTCCAGTTCCTGATCTGCCTTCTCGCTACATTGGGAGCGGTAACTCGCATAAGCGCAAACAGGACGACGAGGAGGGTGATAATGGCGACGATCATCTGGAGCGATCCAATACAACAGTTATTGGACACATGCTTAAAACCCGGGCTAAAAAAGCCAAGGATAGGCTCTCTAGATCCTTCTCTGGCGCTTCCATCATTGAACGAGCAGATAGCATCAAAAGCGTGAAAAGTCCATTAACCCCAACTAAACGTTCCCGCTCCAGACGCCGCCTCACATCACTAAAGATCCCTTATTTTATCACGCCTGCGAGTATCCAAAACGTATCGCCCTCTAATCTAGACGACGTCACTCCGCCTCATCCGAACAACACCCCTCCCTCCCAAACAACAGTCCCTACGATCGCTGGTCCGCGCCCACTGCGAAAGAACTCCAAGATGCCAATCATCCCGTTGGAAACACTCACTGAAGATCCTGGCTCCTCGCATTCAAATTCCTCCTTTACTGATTCATCCGGTTTGACGTCTGTCCCCGTCCTCTTCTCTTCAACATCTATCCCAGGCTTTACAGCGTTGATGCCGCGCCCAGAAGCGAAATGGCCCGTTACCCCAGCGACATCGTTAGCACACTCGGACGAACCATCCTTCCTTCCTGAATCGGATAAGAGCGACTCCTTGGCGTCTCCGATACTACCTTTACCTCTGACCACAGCTTTCCGTGAAAGCATCCCATTGTCGGCTGCTACACCAATAGCACCTTGGGGACTTCCGGCCTCTTCATCTAACTCTACAGACTCTCACATATCTTCTCATCCCCCGTCATCTTTCCATTTCACTTGCGTATCAATCCCGCCCCCGCCCCTAGCGTCTGTACCGGCAGCACGACTAGCACATCCCGATGAGACAGGATCAGTCGGCGCATGGAAAACAACGGCCCCGTTAAGCATTCCTCCGTCGAAACGAAGCCGCAGCAACAGCCGAAGCAGTAACTCGAGTGAGATTGGAGATGCTAGAAACACCGCGGGAGGTATCCCCAATGGAGACGGCAGGATGAGCGATAACAGTGGGCGGATGAAATTACAAATCCAAACGCAGCTCGAATCTCTCGTGTTGCCCAAGTCGCAGCCGAGATCACAGCCACCTTCCCGGCCCCCATCCCGTGAGCGGCCAACCGGACGAGTTATCGGTGCTCGTATGCGTGGCGCATCATCGTCATCTTTGGACTCTAATGGCGCTGATAGCTCGTTCGTACCGGGGCCGAAGGCGCAAGTGTATGATGTCACGCATATACGACATGTTCCTGGCGCGGATGCTATGCTGGGAAGGTATCACCGTGTTAGGAGTATGCAGGGCGTGGTAGTCAACGGGCAATGATTTTTTTTCCTGATGATTGGGGCCTTAATTTATTCGTGAGTTAAGATTTCCAATGACTCTGTATCATATTTCCAACCTGCATTAGGTTTCCATTTACTTCGGACGATCATTGTAACCATACCATCTTCTCCATGTATAAGAGACCATCCATACCCAACCTAACGTATCCTGATGCTACATTTTTCTGTCTATACATAGATATAACCTGTGGTGCAATCGCTCACTTAGCTTCACACCATGTGAAACTACAATTAGGCGTGCCATATGCACCAATGGTGACTTCTGATATTGAGCCAATTGAAACATGTAATGGTAGCTGGTTTGAAGGAAGGAGGGCGCACGGAGTAGCATGAGTCGTAACAGACATCCATATTCATCGTGGCTACACATAAACCTACCAGCAGAGTTTAGCCAAAAGCGAGCGAAGAACCTCTACGGCTCTTCCGTCGGCCCTTGATATGCATGGAAAATCAACGTCTCGAAGAGGGTATGACGGACAGACCACCATATATGTGCAAGAGAAACTGCATCATTAATATCACAACCCCAGATACCTCCGTATCATCCTATATCCAGCATGCCCAGACTTTGAGACGTGGGTTATACGGACCACATCCGAAATCGTGTGGGGGTCCGGTCTCCCATCTTTCGTATTTCAATGTACCGGATAATGAGAATAAGCAACTTTCCGAATCTCGTTATCGCCTCTGGTTCTCACCAAAAACCCGTTCGTAACGTTCAAGGTGTTTCCGATGCAGTCGATCTGAATTACGCATGAATAGTATGATATGATTGCTCTTATTCGTTATCCTTTGGCCCTACTAGCACCAATACTTACAATAAGTACTGATGGATCAACGATGTAGCACAAGTGGGCTTCGGCAGAGTTGGTTCAGTCTTCTAATTCGGACCAGCGAAAGAGAGTACTACTTGAGTATGTGGGCCACTGCTAAAGCATGGCATAGACGGGGCCGGCAGGATTATTACAGGTAACTGGGAAATTTCCCTTATCAGGCTTAGCAATCTTAGAGAGTGCCGATCTTTTGGTTAAGTCTGTTAAGATAGGTCAAGAGAAGTATTACACCCCTTACTAATTAATATTTACTCTCTCGAGGCATATTAGGCTCGATCCCCGCCATTATGGTAAGTTTGGATAGGATAAGCTGATGGGATATACTTACCATCCCTACGACCCATTCCCTTCCCGACGCGAGGAATAGCGACTAACGTAGACTAGGTTCGAGTCTAGAGGCACATTTCAACATCAGAAAAACACAATTTCCCTTAATGGACTTAGCAATCTTAGCCGGAGCGTGTTGATATCTTGGCCAAGTCTGTTAAGACAGGTCAAGACAAGGTTAAGTCAGCACTAAGACCCGAAAGTTTCTCAAGGAAATATTGAAACACCCAAGGAAATATTTAAACAACCCTTGACGCCCTTATCAGGTTCTTAGCAGCCTCTTTACATACTTATCAGGTGTTGACAAAGCCAGCAACACGCTCAGGTTAAGGCTGCTAAGCCTGATAAGGGAAATCGTGTTTTCCTGATGAAGTTAAGTCATTGTCTCTTTTTGCTGCAAGTGTGAGTGTCTTAACAAATCCTTGGTTTAGATTCCATTTTTTTAATTTAATGATAAATGTACTATTGCATGAGTAACAATCTGTGATTGTGATGTTGGTATTAACAACCCAGAGATAGTAGAGTGTCCAACAGAATTTTTACCAATATTTCAAAAATTATATCATATTATATCATAAGCAACATATATGTTAAGCTGATAATCCAAAAGCTATGGAATCAAGCCCTTTACTACTTCCATTTGGAGCTGCTACTTCCAACAGTGTATCTAGGTTTATTATTGTATTTCTAGGCATTTTAGCAGCCATGGTTTACAAGCTATAGGGGAGAAAGCCTCCTATCTCAACGGCACTTTGGTTGTGTGCTCGATTTGGCAGGTTGAACCATGTGGCGTCTCTCACGGGGCTACGCATTCTCACGCACCTTCCTGAAACCGAGATCAAGGTACATGACTGTGAGAAAAGCTTACTTGACATTCAGTGAGATCGGCATGACGTGTTGACTACCGGCGATCATCACCGGCAACCGGCTAAGTTAATAGCCTCCAAGATAAATAGGCGCCCGTAATATTGTCACTTTACAACTAGGGACCGCCTGGGCGGCGATCCTATATTACCTTGCTTGCAAGCGTTGATGCCCTTGCGCATACCATTCTGTCCATCGCTTCATTATGAGCTCGCTGTCCCGCTGTCTTACGCATTGTTACGTTGACGTGTACATTTTCTGTGTCATTTCCGTCGGTGTACGAGCATCCATTTAAACTTTTCAGCCCAATTCTTTTGTCATTTCCTGATGCCCAGAAAACGACAATCTCACTCTCGGTTGCATGTTCTCCTCATCGGTCGGTGGTCGCCTCTCTTTCTTTTGTCACTTCCTTGACCTTGTTCCTGTAGAACCGGAGAGGCTCAACAATCCCCAACGTTTCGTTCCTTTAAAAGTCCGATCTTCACAACTCTCCTCTCAGTCCACGGAACCCTTCTTTCATGACTTGGTTGCTCGATGGCGTTCCCTCATTAAAGGAGCGAGGCTTTATCCTGGTAATTTCTCCGCTTTCACACGTTATTTTCGTTGAACATACTGCCCAGTTGAGTGCCCGACTGCCACTGTTTGGCGCACAGGCGTTCTCACCGTCAATAATACCCCTGCGTTTATTTTCGTTGGGGTGCTGCCTGACGATCGCTTCGAGCTCATGGGCGCAGAGGCGCAAGCCACCAGTCACCTGCAGACCTTGTCCGTTTGGAAAGCGCACGGCCCACTGCCGAGATGATGTTTAGGGCATTTGATTTTCGACCGTTAGAATGTCTCCCAGTCTTTGAGTTTTAGTTCTACAATCATTATATCTGTATTCATGCACGCCTTTTTTGCGGCTTATCTTCGCCAACATCTATCCTTCTGAACATTGCGTCCTCTACTTCGTCTGCCACTAAGTGAGGTCGCCTCTATTTACTCTGCGAGTCTACTCTCTATCGGTTTACCTAAACCAAGTTTTCCTTTGGTAAGTGCTGGCTTTGTTCATGCTACTACTGCGTACCATTTCCATGAGATGTAGGGTGCTGTGTCGTCCTTGTATTCCAACTTCCACTGTTTGTATGTCAAAGGGTCCTCGTGTGAATCGAATCCTAAGATCTCTGGTAACGCCAGCGCCAAGCAGCGGTCGTCTCCCACATAACGATGTTCTTTGTTGAAGACATTTCTATCCATACACTCTTTCTTTGTCCTTACCATTGTCCACCCTCGCCGCTCGTACTTTCTCAACGCGTCTCTGTGCTTCTTCTGAGATTCGTGGAAGACCAGGCCCTGTCTCAACTTGACCGTCTCTCGAGGGTAAAACGAAAGTATGTTGAATGCTGTGATTGCGTTCATTACGATAGCTGTGGATTTGTTAGCACGATCGTCTGGCATCCTATCTTTTCAACTCACTTGAGTGGAAGTTAAACAACACTTCCTCGACGCTTCTCTTGGCCACTATCAATTGGATCTGTCTTCCTGTTGACGAGACGAATGTCAAGACTTCTTGAATTACATCGTCAGCAGTGGCCTCCTGCGAGCCTTCTCCGTCGTCAGTTAACATCTTATGCTCATATATTGAAACACACCGGCTCCCTCTCCGCCTTCCTCACCTACCACGCCTAGGTAATGCTGATCACCCCCTCTTCGGCATCCAAATCCTGCTAATTTGGTCGTCACAAAGTACTTCCACTTTGTGGTGGTGTAACAGTCCAAGTCCGCATCGTCGTATTTCTCGTTGACCAGTAAGCCCAGGGCGCTTGACCCAGATATCACCAGACCCGACGCGGCCTGCATTTCCTTGAAGCTCTGAATAACGTTCTGCCCCAAGAATCTGCCGAGCATCTCATCGATGACGTCGGCCCTGCCCGACATAGTCGCCAATGGTGAGTTTGATGGAATCAGGTCCTTTGCTGCGTTGGATTTCATTTGTGAAGACGAAGGTAGACGTTTACTTTTCGACCTCTCCTAGGCCTTTTTTGTTGCACCCTTGTTTGCTCACGTTCCCTGGTGTCCCCTGACCCTTCCTTTTTTTTTGGGGTTCGTTCTGCGCACACCGACAATTTGACTGATCCTTTTCAGGGTTTCTGTTAGACTGCATGCCAGTTTCGCCTTTCCGATCTTGCCATCTCCCCTCCAGCAATGGCCTGCTGCCGTGCTGTAGTCATCGTGATCGCGCCTTGCTCGATTGGCCTCGCTTTGAGCCTTTAGCTTCATCAGTAAAGTTCAACAGTCCATTTATCTATATACATATGGACACATGGCAACACAATCCTCATTTCCGATTGACGTTTTCAGTCCTTCCAGTTGCAGAGGGGGTTGACGCATTCTGAGTAGATTGACCATTTGAGAGGCACATGGAATCGACGATCTTCACACCAACACGCATCCTCATCCCCTCCCATACCGCCCCACGTGAATTCATCGATGCCTCGTTTATCTGCAGTCCGCCTCCATATTCCTCTGCAATCCTCGCCACAATCTTTTTCCAAGCCCTTTCCTCCTATGACCAATTCGAACCCGCATTCTTCGTATTCCTTTCCTTGGCCCTCGCTGTTGACCAAGCAAAGGCGTTTCTCCGTTAGCTTTGTATATAAGCAATATAATCTGGTGGCCGTCAACAAGGTCATCGATGCGCTACATTGGCACGATAGCACGGGTGTCAAGCTGTATTTGTCGGCGCTCTCAAAAATTGTGATTTTAACCTAAGGCCTCCACTCTGTCAGCATTGTTGTACTTGAAAGGCGGAGTCTTACCTGTTCCTTTTTCCAATCATTAGTCGTCAAACACCCTTCAGCATCATCGATTCTGCTATTTTTTCGGTACCCATTTCGTTTCAACCACTCCTCCAGCTCGCCTTTCTTCCCAACTGGTAATGCTATCTGCAGGTCGTCGCAACCCCAGTCCAACCCCATCATGATTGATGTCACAACCTTCCCGAAAATCAGGCCGTCGCATTCCTTTATCATGCCCCAAAATTCTTGATGGGCCCCGGCTGGGATGAAGGCCTCTAATGAGCGCTTGATCCTGTCGCCGACGAGTCCCCTCACGATCTCCCTGCAGCGCTCGCTTTTTTCAGCCAAAACGCTCAGATCTCGCAAACCCTGCGCTGAGGCGTATGCCTCAGTTTCGTCTACCAGGTATGGCAAGGAGTCTTTGTCGGCCATTGCTACGCATTCCTTTTGATGGTCGCAAGTTGGAGATGGCTCCTCTCCGTGTGCCAAAGTCAGCGCGGCCGAGACCGGCTGCAGGATGAACAGCCTATGTTATGCTTAGCTATTCATCCTGAGTCATGCTATTGTATCACTCACTCTTTGAACAACTCCTCACACAGCAAGATATCCTCCGCCGTGAAGTCGCATGGGTTTCCGTAGTCTGCTTCGTGGGCGACCACTAGCCAGTTTCCTCGCCAGCGCACTTCCAAATTGATCCACCGTTTCATTGCCAAGCTCCTCTTTCCGTCACGATGTGTCTGCGGTACGTGATACACGGCGTAATGCTTTCGTAGTCGGCGCGCGCTGTTCATTGGAAATGCCTCCAAGATAAAACGGTCACCAGCGCAATCGTAAGCTCCGCCTTTCAGAGCCTGCGGCCTGATCAGCTTGAAGTCTCACATGATTTGGGTTCCTCACCATGTTAGGTACGAAGTCAATTACATCCAGGTCGTCTGGAGTGGCCAATTTGCTTATTCCATTGTCGGCGTAAACGTTCACGATTCTCGGTCTGTTAGCAGCTTCAGGAATCAGAAGACACCTGCGCATTGGACGTGAGTGCGACATTGTTGATTGTGATTGGGAGCGGTGTTTCGTTCACCTTCCCTCACTGTCCTTTTAACCCTGTTTTTTCGTGTCCTTAGTGCTCTTTGTCTCTTTGATAAGCCTATTCTTTGGCATCAGCTATGCACGGCAATAATTATAAGCGGCCACGTTTATCTAATCAGATTTACACCCGTAATGTGGACAAATCGCGAGCTCGGCCCTTTCAAGCTTATTACGTCCTCGTTCTCTCACGGCCCTGACCTGCACCCCTCACTCAAGACCCTGGCGCAGCGTTTACAGTGTCCTCCCCTTCTTCCTCCTCTACGACTTTCTTTCGAGCGATCTCTGTTGTTGTTACTGTTAGTGTGATGAGCACTAGTGCATGTGTTCCTTCTCACCATTTTCCTTGAACTTCCTTGCTTTACTTGAACTTAGTCGATTTGTGGTGCTGGCTCGCTTCTTACTGCTTGCAGCCTGACCTAGACACGTGACTGGTTTTAGAATCGGTTACAGTGATGACTTTTCAGCTCTACCTGATGTCCATGCCAGCCCGTTCTCATCGGCAGTGGTTGTCTGCAAGTCGTCCCTTAAGTCGCTGGGTGTGTTTTTCGCTTCCTTCTGTCCATGCTCCACCACCACCTCCTCGACTATGATGTCTGCTGGCATTGCTAGGCGGGCCGCGTCCTTCGCCCCCTGTTCCTCGCCTTCAACCACGTCACTATGTGTAGTTCCCATCGACGCGCCATTCGCATCTGATGGCTCGCCAAGTCGCTCTACCTCTTCAGGATGTTGCCCTAGCAACCTCAATGCTTTTGGTCGTGGCCCTGCTATCAACGTTGCCGTCCCCTTCTGCAAAATTACAACGTGGTCAACAATTGCATTGAAAGAGTCGAACTTTGCAAAGACCCAGTGTCGTAGCGAGAATTGGATTTCGACTACGGAGCCTGGCAAGTACTCTCTGAAGGTTGCAGGGTCGAGACGGGTGCCATTCGCCTGCCACACGTTGAGGGGCAGGAAAACATGTGTTTCCAACATTTCGTCAAAGTCGTCTCGATGGCGTAAAGGAATGGGCCAGTTGCTGGCCGTCGGCTGGTAGTTCTCATCGTCTGTGGATTTGTTCAGTTTGCGCCGATGTTATGTTTGTAGAGGGACTCACTAGGGTCGTCACTGAATCTTTCTCCTGATAAGCGTAAGTCAGTAATATGCACTGTAGGTTAATGTGTGGATGCTGACCTTGAGGAGGCGTGTCTCGGTCGTCAGAGGTGGTCTACAGCGTGGAGGATCAGTTGGATACCTGTCCAGAAGCTTTGACAGCCACCCACCCTTTCTCTGAATAGGTACGCAGAAAACCTTATCAACCGTTTATCCTCCTTTTCTACCAACAAGTTCTGTGCCATCGTTCTTTTCGCCCCCATGCGCTGCATCCTATGCAAGATTTCCCAGCCTTCGGAGAACTTCCTTGCCAAATCCGGTTTCGCAGGAGCCTCGCCGTGGAAAAACCACTTTGCCTTTGCAAATGTTCGGTCCTGGGGGTAATGGTTACCCTCTGGCCTCAGCGCGGCGGATCCATGGCTCACGACTGCCACGATAGTGAAGTATGCTGGTTCGATTGCGCTGTCTTCGCGGATCTTTGCTAAGACCTCGCCATTCGCGTAACTCTGCCATGCCAGGCCCTCGAGCGAGGTGAGCGAACAGATCTCGACATCGGACGACTCGGTCGCAGTGCTTTCGCTGAGTGTCGCTGAGCTCATGTATGACGAGCAAGGTGGGTCGTTTCCTAGATAATCTTTAGCAGTTTTCTGATGAGCGCCTCCCATTTCCAGCACGTTTTATATTGCGTTGTGTTTCTGTTTCACGCCAACATTCTGCTAGCATTATTGCTTTTGCCAGCTAGTCCATGCATGTCTTCGTGCAGACTGTTGGTACCAGGGGATTTAGAAGTTGGAATGACCCATAGCGGAGTGCCTCTAGTTTGATCGTTTGCACATTGCTTCTGTCAACTTTCAGTGATCAATCTTGATCTCGTACCGTGTCCATCTCGATCTTGACCCCTAATCTTTCGCCTCTGCTGAGCTTGTTATGCATTATTCTAACGGACTCGCTTTCCTTACCCCCTGTCAGCGCACTTGCATATCCGATTTGTTGCACAATGTCACAAGCAGGGCTCCCACCCGGCGTCTTTATGCTGCTCACAGTTGAGCAGTGGCTTGCGACTCTGCAAGGGGTCAACCTTAAGCCTACCGTTGCACAGTCACGGACCCGCCACAAGCTCGCGACATTCATCGAAGGCCAGGCTCTGCAAGTTCGTCAAGAGCTTGCGCAGGCTGTGTTGGCCGCGTATAGGGTGTCTACACCGGATGACGCAGCCGTTCCGTCAGACATGGCCAAAACAGGGGGGCTTCCCCTTGGATGTTTTTCGCGTCTATCTCGAGCTCAGTGGCTGGAGGTTCTTCATAGTGAAGGTTTTCATCCCAACTTTGTTCAGGCCAGTACCAAGCAAGGCATCGGAATGTTTATGGCCAGCCTTGGCGTCGATGACCGCAACCATCTCATACAGGCTGCTCTCACTCTCAATCCATCAAGGAAAAGGTTTGGATCTATATTAACCTGTTTTGCACTAGTTGATCCTCGTCTGCAGGCCAGCCAGCGCTGTTGAATCATGTTCACCGCCTGTTAAACGCCCTCGACTCGACCCAGTTGCTGAGCTTGTCGAAGGTCCTTTTTTAAGGCCAGTGTCGGCTGATACAATCAAGGCCAGTGTATCGGCATATATGAGCGCAACATCCAATGCCGCCCTTCGAACTGCTATTTGTTTTATATGTGCGCGTATTACGGACATCAAGGACTTGCACACCACTGTCATTTCTGATATACCCTCTTCCCATCTCCTTCATCCCAGTGATCCTCACGAAGCCCATCAATTGACCGAGGCTATGTTGTTATATTCACCAGCCATACAGGACGGGGTTGGCCAGGCCTGCTCCTCCTGTATGAGACAGTTGGAGAGCGGCCAACGTCCGAGGCTTAGCTTAGCCAACAATATGTGGATTGGCGACATTCCCTTTGCCCTTGAGGTGCTCACTCTTTGCGAGAGAGTTCTCATCGCACGTTATTTTCCTGCAGCCTACGTTGTCAAATTGTGGCCTCAGGCGAAAGGCTTGCGTCTTGATCCTCAATGTGTCAACAGCGGCATGCGAGGCAACGTTTCCACATTCCCTCTGGACACACAAAGCATCGCTCAACTTATGGTGGGGGACTTGTTGCCCCATTTGCCACAGCTTCTCGCTGCCACCATCGCCATTACTATCATTGGAGCTCGTGGTCGCCCTGATCGGACACTTCCACAGGCTTTCATGGTTCGTAGGCAGCGGGTGCATGACGCGCTGGTCTGGCTGAAAGCAAATAACACCATCTATGCGAACATCGTCATTGATCAATTCCGTTTGAGTCAATTGCCAGAGAATGGCATCCCTCAGCCTTTGCTTGATGTCGTTCGTGAGTCTGATGACATTGAAGCGCTCGTTCAGGAACACGATTCATACATACCAACCAATGATGATGATGACGACAATGACGTGCCCATGCATGATATGGGTGGGTCTCTCTGTATTCACAGTCATGCACGCTGCTGATTAGTCGTGTGTAGTTGAGGATGACTTTGACCCACACAATCAAGGTAATTTTGGTCTAACGTGCTGTTAACCCTCGGCGCTAATCGTCACAATAGACCCTGCTGTCATCCCCCTTCAGGCGCTTGGCGTGGTCAACACTCATGCCCGTGATATCAGCGAGTCATCGCTATTTGCCACTGCTTTGACCAATACGGCCTCGCAAGGCGATCACGATGTTACAAGAGTTGGGGTCGTACATGGCTCCGCTCATGTCAATGAATACCCGAGAAGAGATGCCCAAGGTGACTTGATCAAAGGCGGGCCTGACAGTCCCAATCACCTTCTTGGTGCATTCCCAACGTTGTTTCCATATGGCCTTGGGGGTCTCGAGGTGCCTCGGGACCGTAAAGTGACATACGAAGAACACGTTCGATGGGCTTTGCGATTCGCAGACAAGCGCTTTCGCAAGGATAACCAATTTATGTTTCAAGCCTTTGGTGTTCTCCTCAAGCGCAACATTGGACGTCAGGCCAAAGTCCAAGTCGACTTGGCGACATTCAAACGCCATGAGGCCATCATTCGCAGGCTCACACCTGATGATCTCAGACAAGCTAGTCACGAAGAAACGAATCAATTGCCATTCTCCAACCCTGCTGTTCGTGCCCTTCGGACACAGCTCTCTGCAGTACGTGCTCGGGTCGACGGCACTGATGAAAACAGACGCTCCGTGCATTCCCAAATCTGGGGGTGCACCACAATGTATGGGCCCCCTTCCTTGTGGATTACGATCAACCCATCAGACATTCATGACCCCATTGCTCAAGTGATGTGCGGGGAAAATATTGATCTGGATAACTTCGACGAACGAGCAGGACCTGATCTGTTTGAACGTAGCGTCAACATCGCGTCTGATCCGTACGCAGCTGCCAAATTCTTTCATACCACCATCCGAGTTATGTTGAACCATTTGTTCGGCATTGAAGTTGTTTCAAAGGGGAAGATTCGACGTCGTGAGGGAATTTTCGGAACTGTCCAAGCTTATATAGGGACTGTTGAAGCACAAGGGCGTGGGACATTGCACTTGCACATGCTGGTTTGGCTCAATGGCGCACCTACGTCTGAAGTCATGGCTGCCGCTCTTCAGCGTGAGGATTTTCGAGACAAAGTTCGCACATGGATTGGACAGAACATACATGCGCACATTCCTGGCCTGAGCCCAGCAGATATTGATTGTCTGCCACATACGTCAGCTTGCTCGTATTCACGTCCTGTACTTCCCACGCACGAGGAATATGATGCAGAAGTTGGCAAACGCATCAAGCTGCTCGCCCGCTCATTGCAGCTACACCGTTGCAAGGTAGGAGGATGCTTGGTGGTCTACAGGAAAAAGTTTCAGTGCAAGCGTCGGGCTCCATTCGTGACGTCAGATGGTGACTGGATTACGGCTGGTGGTGCATGGGGCCCTCGGCGACTCCACCAGCTCTTTGTGGGATGGCAGCCAACTTTATTGCACTGCCTTCGCTGCAACCATGACATCAAGCTCTTACCAAACACAGGGGAAACCCTCAAACTGCCGTGGTACATGACCTCATATGCCACCAAAAAACGGAACAAGTCAACGAATGTCTCTGCTTTGCTCGCTAAGCGCCTTCTGTACCAAACGCAGCATTCAAGCCAAAGAGAGGAGAGTGTCGAGTTCAATAAGCAGCTAATTCAACGCTGTGCGAATGTGATCACGCGAGACCAGGAGTTCAGCGGGCCTGAGGTCATCAGCTATCTCATGGGATGGGGCGATCGTTATATTTCACACACATTTGTCACTATACATTGGTGGGCCATTGTGCGCTTCTTAAAGCAGGCGTTTCCTGGTTTGAACGACAACAGGTGAGTTGTTATTTGAACTGACTCAGGCTTCGCTCATTTAATCTTTGACACAGTGGTGATTCTCGCCGGGCTACTTTTCATCAGGGCAGCACTGAAGAAGTCATTTGCACGTTGACATTTGCCAATGGCCAGATCACGGTCCACGACCAACTGCAAGACTATCTCAAAAGACCAGAGAGATTCTCGTTCTACTGCTTCTTTGACTACTTTATCAACACCTATGACCGCCTTGCACAAGCGCCATCGACTCATCGCATGGCCAGAGGAAGCTGTTACACAGGAGACCACCGTGTTGGACACGAACGAGTTGAACGGCTGGCAGGGCATGAGACGGTCCCCCACTTCCTTGGCCAATGGTTCCCCCGACGCGATGATGTGCAGCCTACTTCCTGGTATTGTGCCTGTATGCTAGCGCTGTTCAGGCCATGGAGGTCACCTGAAGATCTGCTGTTGGAACATCAGAGCTGGTTGTCTGCATTTACCGCATTCCTAGCTGACGCCAACAATGACGTGAAGGAACGAATGGACAATATCAATTTTTATTACCGTTCACAGGACGCGGCGAGTGATGAACCAGCAGACCCCACCAGCGGCCCGGTGGCGATTCCAGATGAGGCCATTGATGATGCGATGTATACCTTCACGCAGGCGGAACACTACTCAGAGGTGACTGAAGAAGAAATCGCAAATGCTCGATTACAGGCAGAGTCTGAACTGGTCCGAAAATTCGCAAAAGATGCGATGGATATCGCCTTCTCAAATGGCATATTTAGTGAGGAAGGGGTAAGGTCGGCTTGGTTGCAGCTCGCGCCACGGGCGGCCGAGAAAGACACACCAATTTATAAACGATGGGCTGATATCATCGAGCATTATGTTCGAAATGAGGACAACAGGGGCACACAGCCCTCCACCCCAGCTGGCACAGCAGAGACCAGCACAGTCATTCACGGCTCATCTGCGGATGACCCGAACGCGTTATCTAGCCAGCCTATGAGCATCGCAGTCGTCAATCTTTCACCGCTGGGATCGCAAGCGACATTGACAGATGGACTCAACGTGGCGCAGGCAAGGGCCCATGACGTTGTCGTTCGACATATGCACGCGACTATGCGTGGCGATTCACCCGAGCAACTTCTTTTGCTAGTGAGCGGAAGCGGAGGTACTGGTAAGTCAACAGTGATCGAGACTATCACCAAGAGTTTCGCAGCTGCGGGGACCATCAGCTGGCTCTCAAAGACGGCCACGTCTGGGGTGGCAGCCAGCCGCATTGGAGGTTCTACGGTCCACAGTTGGGCTGGTATTGGTCCAAGAAGCACCTTGAAATCGGTATGCCAGACTTCCAACAGGACGATGATTGCGAGAAGAAAGAAAAACATAGCAGGAACACGCTATTTAATCGTGGACGAATACTCAATGATGACAAAGGAGCTTCTGGCCAAGCTCTCAAAGGTGATTGCAACGCTCATCGTGAATGTTTTGCGCCACTGAATTAACTAACAGGTGTGTTGCCATGTGAAGTGCGAGCACGGCGAGTGTAACCTGGATGCATTCGGGGGTATCAATGTCATTCTTTTCGGTGACTTCCATCAGCTTCCTCCGGTCTGCAGCAACACGGGTGTGCTGTATGTGGAACCAAACAGCACAGATGAGCAGGAGTTTGGCCAAGCGTTGTTCAACCGTTTCCAGGCCTGCGTACTTTTGAAAGAACAAATGCGGGTACGAGACGTCAAATGGAACAATATGCTTCACCGTCTACGTGAAGGCGCATGCTCAGATGAAGACGTCACCCTGTTGCAGTCCCTCGTCATCACGCCTAATAATCTGATGAATCCAGACTTCACGACCGCGCCTTGGAATGACTCCATCTTGATAACATCACGACACGGCCTGCGTAGGAGATGGAATAGTGCAGCCGTTGGAAGACATAGTGCCCAAACAGGAAATATCATTTACATCAGCTCAGCGGAGGACTCAGCGCCAGATAACCGTCCTTTGAGCAGAGAGGAACGACTAATAATGGCAGGGAGGCTGAGCAGGGAGTCAAATAAACTGGAGGAAAAAGTGGAGATATGCGTAGGTATGCGCGCTATGGTGGTCATGAACATTTCCACAGACTCGGATTTGTCAAACGGCTCCAGAGGTTGGGTGAGCGGGGTCATACTTGATACTCGAGAACCACCTGTGGTAGTGTGCGGCGGCGTCGCCAGGCTTAAGTATCCCCCTACCTGTGTGCTGTTTAAGCCTGAGTCAGGCAGGGTCCCAAGCTTTCAAGGACTCGAAGAGGGCGTAATCCCAATTTTCCCAAGTCAGACAAAATTCACCATCTCTCTACGTTCCGGCGCGAAAACGTCAATCACAAGACGGCAGCTAGCGCTCACGCCAGCGTATGCCTTCACCGATTACAAGTCGCAGGGACAAACCATTGAGTATGTAATCGTCGACCTTGGGCAAACCCATAAACGTGCGTTATCGCCTTTCAATGCTTACGTGGCATTGTCAAGGTCCAGAGGAAGTGAGACCATCCGTCTCTTGCGATCATTTGACAAGCAACTCATCACTACCATGCCTTCGGCCGATCTGAAAGAGATGGACAAAAGACTGGAACGGTGTGACGCACTGACGAATCGCAGATATTTGGGTGCAGGGATGGTGCTGTATTAACTGTAGAGTGGAACTAGAAAACGTGTCAACGCTTCTGGAACTTCAATAGACAGTCTCTCACAGCGCGTGCATGACAGTTGAAATGTATCCAGGCCAACAAGAACATATCAAGTTGGGGTGGAGGTGGAAGGCAATCGAGCCGCGATTCAATTGCAAATCATCGCGGACATCGAACACAGAGGATGTCAGAGGGAATGACCCTGAAATTCAAAAGTCCAGAGTTAGGACCACCCTAAACCTTATCAAAGGCACTAACAGGGCGTCAGAGAGAATGACCCTGCAATTTCAAGGTTAGCACTGCACCGAAGATTGTCAGAGGGAATGACCCTGCAGAGGCCCAAGTCAACTAGCTCGCTGTGTCGCGAAGGAGTGGTGTCATGGCCACACATAGCCCAATTCCATACTTTCATGCGGCTGCGAGGGTTTCATGCCAAATTAGACAATGCCCAAGGTTGCGCGAGCCAATCAACTGAGACTAGACTACAAGGCTATCGCACTGGGCTAGAAGAAGTGGGCACCGCTAAGAAAGATGGCCATCTACAACAACGTGGTGAGAACCATCAAAGAAATCACTGACAGGTCAGAGTCCAGATCATCAGAGCTTGCGCAAATATACTGTTGGCTACAAATGTAGCCGTATGGGTTGGTGTTTTGGTGCAAGACTTCACAATGCGTTCACTCTCCTTGACTCTGCCTCGAACGAGCTGCCGTTCTCTCTTGATCTCTTCAAGAACCCCCCAGCCTTTGATGATACTAGCGCCTATCGACTTTGGGCTCCGTGAGTTCAAAGGATGTGACGATCTACGACTCACACGATGGGTGCCAAATATTGTGAGTTTGGATACAAGGTTGCTCATCACTGGTGCTAACGTGATACAGCCCATAGAGGGCTGTGCATACGATTGCGAAGACGATCACTTTATTCTGAAGAGTCGGCCATGTGGGTCCTTTGATAGCCTACCAGTCCATTATGCAGTATATCACACTGCGCAGGAGGGTAGCACAGCAGCACGAAACAACGCACTGGGCGCTTGGTTAGGATTGGAGGCCGAATGGTTCGGCAATATTGTGGTTGTCGCACAGTCGCCAGCGGGAGTGCCATTTGACTTTAGGCCTGAAGATGTACTGATGCTCCAGGAACTTCTCAGAGAGTACGCGCCATTCTATGTGGCAGACACAGATGACCACTGACGATTCTAACAACAGATTGTTTATGATGGACAAAATCCATAGACGTTTCATAATCGCTTTTGCCCAAAGCAGGATCAGGGAGTGCCTTCACAACAGTCTCTCAATTGACCATCCCATTCCCGAAAGCACATTTGCCTATCCCCCCGAAATTGTGTCAGAAATCATCGGATGGCTGCCCTTTAAGCAACTGATACGAATGGCATCAGTGGGATCTGTCGCGAGGACAATGGCCAGAGCAACCATGCGAAGACGTATCATCGGAGCGTTTAGGCTATGGTTCGACATTCACACATTGGGACAACTGCTTCAGGCCATGACGGCGACTGGCGCAATACTCTTTGGCGACATGGCTGCTAAAATCTTTTTGGGGGAAACTTGGCAACAGCTAGACGCATGGTTCGCTGTACCGTTTGGCCAAATTTCGAGCTTTGCTTCATGGTTTGAAAAACAAGGCTTCGAGAAATACGAATGTGGGCAGCACCCAACAGCCAATGCCAGGGAAATATTGGGGCTAGTCAAGCAGGTGCGTCCACAATTACTTATATCATAAATATACACTGAAGGTAACCTCGCAGAGCTTCCGAGTTTGGATCTTTGAAAGCATGGACAACAATGCCATCATTCCAGTCTTGGGAACCAAATGTTCAATGCATATGGTCGTCATCACAGAAACAGCCATCTACTCGCTCTATACGGACTTAACAGAGGCAAGGATATGCTTGACAGGTGATAGTCGACTAAAGACACATTACGAAAGCTTAGGTTTCAGTGTATCGGAGTGTGGGAGGAACTTGGGCAGGCCATGCGGCATAGTCTGTGCACGTTCATGGCGCAGGACATTGGGCAGAAGGGGCATTGATTGGTTCACGTGGGGTGGCTTAGGGGGCAACAGAGAATGTTGCGAATGCGAGACAGCCCGATTTGACATTCCCGTTAAATGGAACTTGTCAGACGAATGTCGTAATATTCACTGCGGCCGATTCGGGCGTGCGTCGCGTTAAGGGGAAGCGGAATGTTTAAAATACGTATACCCTAATAAAAGCTTTGCCCTCGGAAAAATCATTTATCCACAAATGAGCTATCTACGCCCCCTTCCCAAAAATTACAATGCAAGCTCTGAATCTACAATTCTGGGTCAACTGTTGGACATAGACGAGGAATGCTTGTTCTCGCAGGCGATGGTCAAGCAGGATTTTTTACGTCGACCTCTGCAAAACTACTACAACGACAACGAGGTCTGGACATACGCATACCATGGAGGAGAGACGTGGGAGCCTATAATCGTTGGCGAGATCAGGCCGGCCGAGATGGGGACCAAATTGTGCGCTACTGGCACCTATAATGTGAGTGTTGATCAAAGGTCCCATCTCAGAAAATAACATCGGGACACAGAGCGCCATAACCGACAGCTGCAAGGTACATGACGTCCTTATATTGGGCACTCCAACAAACGGCTTCTCGGACTTGCAAGAGGTATTCGAAAAACAACTGACAGCGTTCGAAGAATTAAGAAATGAGGACATTAGCGATCTGAGGGGTCGCTTCGTACGGACTACTCTTAAAATGACTTGTCGCTCTAATCTCACATCTCAATGCAGTCTCGTGACTCTGCGTTCCCTACGGCCAAAGTGGCAAGCGAGTGTATTGCACTATATCTGCCAAACAAATACAAGGTACTTGGATCACAACAGTATTTATAGTCAAATTAACCTTGAAGAGACAGGTGCCTATGCCAAGCGACCACATTTGGTCACCAGGAGAAGGTAGCGCAAAAATAAAGTATCTTTCAACTGGACTGACAAGAGAATGCAGAGCCGAATTTGACATACTTCTACGAACCATCAGTGCTGCCGGACTTCAAGGCACTGAGACGAAACATCCGCCTGACAGCTGGAAAGCTTAAACAAGGACCGATCTACGACTTGGAGGGACGCCTCATACCCCCGTGGGAATTATATGAGCAACTCCAGCCAGGAACCATCATCAGAGCTCAAGCCAAAATGTACATAGAACGGCAGGGCCGTTTTCTGGTGAGTGCACAAAACTTTCACTGGTGCGAACCATCTTTGAACAGCAGGAAAGCGTTGGAGGCTGTTCGCGACAAATGTCCCGGTGATCAAGCCAGTAAAGGCGGAGGAGGGATGTCAGGGAGCAGACAAAGGGGGGATGCAAACTGACAGAGAATAGATCATGAGTCGCCTCACAATGTGACCAGTAGTTAGTGGACCAACAACGAATTAGAGTCAAACGAGACAACATTGATCATCGGCACATAAGGATGACAGATTCCATCTAGCAAATGTTGGCAAGGGTCCATGCGTCCACAGGGAAGATGTTCAGGGAAGGACCGACAAACTATTCCAGAAAAAGATAACAGATCATTCGAAGGGACATTCTATTCAGCAGGATGTCATGCTCGCTGCCTGTGGAACCGAATGGACGGATAAGGTGGCGTGAAGTAAAAGTGGGTCTTCATAATAAAGGTGGCTTCGGGAGGGTACACGCTTAACCCGAAGCAATTTCAAGCGCCACGACCACCTGATTGATTCAAGAAATCGTCGACAATGCAATGGCTTTACAAAGGTGAGTTGATTACCGAAAGACATAACAAGGTGCTCATTGGAAGGCCAGCGCACATGTTTCTCAAACAAATCATATCTCTGGCATATGGCCAGTTCAACGCCAAAAAAGAAGGGAACGATGACAAAGTCATGATAGAAACGCAGATGAGGGGCCCCAGCCATGTCGTAGGTGTGTCTGGAACACACGAAACATATTTGGTATGCCCTTTCGTGACTGGACTGGGCAACACTGATAAGGAAACAAGTTCCTCAATCCCTCAGGGGGATACCGTAAGGTGTTGGGCCATTTGACATACAATGGAGTGATCCTCGAGGTGCCCACAGCGAGAGAGACAGGCTTGCAAGAACAAACAAAAGAGGCGGAGGGCGAAGAGGATGAGGGTGATGATGACATGCCACCGCTTCTGGAAAATGTTTCAGATGATCTAATTTAGAGTAAAGAGATGATCACGGCAACCCGGATGAGGGTGACGATGACATGCCACCGCTTCTGGAAAATGTTTCAGTTAATTTAATTTAGACAGTAAAGAGATGATCGCGGCAACCCAAACAAATAGACGCTAAAAGCATTCAGCAAAGAAGCCGCATAAACAGACGCCAAAAGCATTGCACTTCCCGGCAAAGAAGCGCCAGACTAATTCATTTAGGCGCTGAAAGGCATGAGAGCAAGGCTGCCTTAAAAGGCAAAATTTGGTTGAGTAGACCTTGCAAGCAAGGTAACAATAACGGAGCCTTCATTTCATTCCGGCCCCGTAATAAGAGCCCTGAAAAATAAGCGCTGAGCACGCAAATTCGGTCATCATCTTGAACCCCCTAGTTTTCGCCTGTTCTCCCAACTGAGAGTACGAGGCCTTCACTTGTCATTTCATTCGGATATCGTATTCAAGAGGAACATTCGTAATATATGATACCGGTGCTACCAGGATCCATAATTCATCATTCCGATGCCGTTATGGTGAGCCCCTTCACGCACACTTGTATCAACACTAAAAACAGGCTTCATAGTTATAGCCGTGTGGACAGTGAGGGGGAATGGTTCTCCATGGATTTAGCTGATATATTTCCTATAACGCGCTCAAATCAATCTTCTTGGTTCGTGCATCACGATAATCGAGGTCGGCGGTCAAATAGGTGTCGATGTATATATCACCTCCATACTTACTCAACACAACGACCCACAAATCCATTTACACAACCACTAGTACCATGTTCTCGGTGCTACGTAGCCTTCTTACCTTCCAAGGAGCTGCTAGCTCTACCTTTAACCACCCACCTTTTGATATCTCATTGACCATTCCTAAGCTCTACGCTCACCATGCAGAACACAGCCCTCTCCACCCAGTATTTGTTTATGCAGACGATGGCAAAATGTGCACAATATTTGCTATCCAGAGGCCTATCGTGCTATTCGTCGTGCCGCAGGCTTTGTCTCTGACCACCTGGGCGAAGTAATTCCTCGTCAGCAGCGTTGCGACCCTCCCGTCATTGGTATCCTGGCTGTCGCCGGTAAGAGCCATATTCATCTCTGCTGCTTGTCGTACTTAATTGTCATGGTCAGACACCATATCTTACCTCACGTTGATGGTTGGCATAATGTATCTCGGTTATACGCCTTTCCCAATTTCTACGTGAAATTCAGCTTCTGGTGTCGCTCATCTAATCAAGAAGACCGGGACTGCTAAGCTTTTCGTCAGCTCTGACGCAGCCATGCAACGGCTTTCTCTTCAAGTTTTAGATATCCTCGCTCAAGATGAAGAGTGCTATGTGACGCAGTTATCTATGCCCTCGTTCGTTGAGCTATACAATGAAGACGACACCAGCTACCGCGATGTTACACCTGGAGAGATGACTCAAGATACAACAGTTCTAGTCTTGCACTCATCCGGTATGTTCAGAAGCGCTGCTCCGTATGACTTACTCATCAAATCCGAATTAGGGTCGACTGCCTACCCAAAGCCAATAAAATTCATTAACCGAATATTTTTTCAATGGGGCTTACTACCTTGTAAGTCGTATACATATCTTAGACGTACTTCTCCTGATGTAACTAGATTACGGAGAGGTCGATATTTGTGGAATGCCTATCGCAACCCATGCTTTGCCCATGTTTCGTGAGTCTGTATATTTTGCACCATTTCACGAATTGACAAGACGCTTTAGATGCGATGGGAGCTATTGGAATTGTATGGGCGGTGGGTCATCCTCGTATCCCTACCTTGAGAATGCCGCTCACCTATTTCAGAACTGCGCTAGTAGTATCGTAGCTTGTTTCAAACCATCTTCGCCTCCTGTGGTTCCCTCGCCAGACGTCTTTCTGGGGGCCATAATTACCTCCCGTAGTCGTATTGTCTACTGTGTACCTGCATTTGTCGAGGTACTGTGTCTTTGACCATTGTCAAGAATCATGCACGTTCTGATCCGATTTCAAAGGCATGGCGCTCAATCAGCAAAACGTGCCTATTCTACGCGATCTCAAGGCAATCGTAAGGCTGTGATCAAAGAATCAAAGCATCTACTCAATTCGCTCGTCTAGGTTTACGCTGGTGCGCCTTTGAATTAAACCATTGGGGACGCTCTTGCCAGTGCTGGCGTTACCCTGATACCATTTTACGGATCGTGAGCTCCCTCTTACACCATCCCATAGCGCCAAATACATAAGCATCACAGCACCGAAATAGGATGCTACAGTCTGTTCCTAGCTGATAATCCTTCAAAGCAAGACTGGCAGTATTTCGAAGCAGCTCGGCACATGAAGGTCTACAAAATTCACCAAGATGGTCTTGAGGGAGTTTTCGAACCCGTAATTATTGTACGAGCATCTCATTCTGACCATTATTTCAAATATATGCATCAGAACTCCTTAGGCGACTCCTTCATACACTCCCAACGTTACCAACATCACCATCGATGGTCAGCCAGCATATGCCTCAAGCGATCTACTAGAAGTACATCCATCGAACCCGAAACTCTTTCGAGTCTATGGACGAGTAGATGATCAGCTGATGTTATCCACGGGAGAGAAGGTATTTGAGTCGGTTGTCATCCAGCGTCACTCGCTAAAGCACTCCCAAGACCAATCCCGTTCCTCTAGGTAAGGGCGCCATGAAAACTCGGCTATTGAATAAGCTCATCCCACAGATCATCAGAGAATATCCTTGTTCAAGATGAGAATGTTACCGCGGCTATTATGTTTGGGCGCGGACATTTCCAGAATGGAGTCCTCGTTCAACCAAAAGTTGAGTTCGATCCGACCGACGAGAAATGTTTGGCAGAGTTTCGGAATCTTATATGGTTCGCCCTCTCATAAAGTATATTACACTTTTCTATGCTTATCAACGCGCGGATAGGCCGTCAATAGAAAAAGTCAACGAATACGCACCTCCACATTCAAGACTTTTCAAAGAGGTTTGCATATCTCCGAAGTGGTTGACCACGTATTTACCACCTCTTTCATCCAGATGATTATCGTAACTAATCCGACGAAACCCTTGGAATATGCTCCAAAGGGCACCCCACGTCGCCAGCTCTGCCTTGCGGCGTATGCCAAGGAAATAGACGCACTATACACGGCGATCGAAGCTTCATCGCAGACGGGTATTCAACCACCTCACAAGTGGACACCCGAATCTACACTGATATTCGTCCGGAGAGTGTCCGTCATAGTTTTCCCAATCACAGACCAAGAAGACCTATTCCAGTGCGGATGTGACAGGTGAGTATTCTACGCTATCTCTTCGGAAGCTAATCTAACTTTACTAGCTTGCAAGCCACTTGGATCCGAAACACTATACTGCGTGCGATCAGAGTTTCTACAGCTGTATCAACACACACCATCCCACAGACCTTTGTCTATTCATATCCCTCCGTCTGCGCGCTTAGCGAATTCCTACAAGCCATATGCTCCAACCAATCTCAGCAGCAGTTCGACGCCGTACCGTTGGCAGATAAGGCGAAGGAGATGACGGATCTTGTTGCGACATATAGTTCTGGCTTTCTTCCACCTCTTGCAGCCGAGCGAAGACATAGCAATTCGGAACTTATCCCGTTATTAACGGGGAGCACGGGACGTCTAGGATTCCTAGCTCAATTACTCCAAACGCCTAATGTCCTCAAAGTTTACGTGATCAATCGTGGTTCCTCGGGTTTGGATTCAGATCCAGCAAAGCGACAAAAAGAATCATTTAGTCGTTGGGGCTTGGATTTAAACCTGATCAATCCTGACAAGATTGTCTTCCTCACGGGAAATCTGGCGCAGAGTGATCTAGGCTTGAAGCCGGACGAATACCAGGAGGTAAGTTGCCAAAAAAAATTCAATGTGCTTAACATCAAGATCAACTCGGATTAGGTACTCACAACCATTAACACAATTATACACAACGGTGAAGCAATGTTTACCTTTCCTAGCGTGTTCTCTATCTGATCAATTCTCCAGCTTGGCAAGTCGACTTCAATCTCAGACTCTCTTCCTTCGAGCCACTTTTAGTAGGAGTTCGCAACTTAATTGACCTTTCGCTCGCATCGCGTCAGTTCACTGGTTGTCGCTTCATTTTCGTAAGTTCAATCTCAGTTTTACGTGGTAAGTTGCGTATCCCTATCCAAGCGGACCTTCTGTAACCTACAAATCACGCTGTAGGTTGCTCATCAGAGAATCCGGCTGTGGAGACAACGGACCTGGATGCAGAGATAGCAATCGGAAGTGGTTATAGCGGAAGCAAATGGGTAGCTGAACTGCTGATCGTCAGAGCAACCCGTGAGACAGGGCTGCTATCTACAGTGATACGTGTCGGGCAGCTTAGCGGTGATAGTAGCATCGGGGCATGGAACCCCAAAGAATGGGTTCCTGCGATAGTTGCAATGAGTCAGTTGGTTGGACGAGTGCCTACAAGGAACGAAGTGAGTTATCACAGGTTGCTGACGTTGCGGTCCTTGATCATAACTTCCTTTCACAGTTAGTATCGTGGATCCCCGTTGACGCGGCCGCAGGCGCTCTCCTAGAGATGATCGAATCGAAAACTCTTCGTTCACAAACCGCCGTTTTTCACCTAATTGCTGCAAACTCCGTCCAATGGAATACCATGTTCGAAGTTTTAGCCCAGCACCTTCGTCTACCTTTGATCCCATATCAAGAGTGGCTCGACCTCCTGGAGGACGAGCCCGCACGTCAAACCACGAACAGGATTGACGAGAAGCACCATGCGGCAATGAGTTTGCTGGAATTCTTCAAATGAGCCCATTTCGGAGAGGAACAAGATATAGACAATAAGCGAGCTATCCAAGCATCCAAGACTCTCGCGAGATTGCCACCGTTAGGTAAAGAAGATATGGTGCGGTATTTGCAGTACTGGAGAGAGATAGGGTATATCGTACCCAAGTACAATTCTTGATTACCACTATTGTTGGCGTTAATCCACGCTTTGCCACTTGTTCCATAGGCAACAATGATATGAAAGGACTGGCTATGCGTCTTGGGTTATTTACTATAGAGCAAGATCAAGATTAATGTTCGTTCGCTCGTCTATGTTACATCCAAAAAGCAATTGGATCACCTCATGAGCAGCCTCTGACCTCAGCACTAAACGGATAGGCTTCCTTGTCCTGTAGGTATACGAGCGCTCAGTGGAATCGCGACGGGGCACTCCCTGAGACTCGGGAGTGGCGACGACTTGATAAAGGTTGAAAGTACCCCAGTGACATAAGGCGTGCGTAAGAACGTTGGTGTTAAATATGGATTTCCGCAACGTACAACCTTCGTCTACTGGGTAGTAGGTATGTACCGATTACCTTTGACTATCTAGTTTATGACCAGCGTGTAGATCGACCACAAGTGACAACAGTAGTCAATGTTGTGAGCTATCTTGACTTTTAGTGTGCACTGTAACACGGGAGGCAGATGCATCGATGAAACGATAGCGGTGAATACCGTATTGGTAATTGCATCCTGTGTAACCCAGTGGCCATCTCGCGTCGATGACATACTCGGAGCGGACCGGGAACGGGTTTACAGAAACTATGAACGTGCGTGCAAGAACCCCTAACGCAATCAGAACTTCGAAGTTGCGATCGTTGAAAGCGCTATTTCTATATAATACAGGGGGGTAGTTCCTGTTGGAGCAAGATGCAAAGGTAAGCAGGTCATTGCTAATATGCTATAGGTACCATTCGATATATATCTAGTAAAGTTCACCCTAGGTTATGGTTGCGTCCCAAAGTTTGCTGGCATCGGGATCGGCTCCTTCCCTACTAGAGGGCTTGAGCGTAGTCGAATCTGTGCGATCGATGACGGAAGTATGAAAGCATCAACGACATACGAAGGAGGGCCCCCCACCTGTCATCAGGAACCTCTTCAAAGATGCAGCTAAGGGCAATATAGACATTCAAAACGACCTTTTCAACGGCGATCTAAGCTACCGCACCATTTACGGCATTTAGCACCATCCTGGCCATACGGTCGATGAACTCCTCCGTTAGAAGAATTGTAATCAGTGTTTGACAGGGACCTGGACGGTCCGTTGCAATCATCGGCGACATATCATATCTATGAAGCTCCTAAAGAGGTGCACAACTTCCTTGGCTGTCGGAGCTAGTTAATCTTACTCGGAATATTTTTTCTTCAAGATGGGGTATAAGCTCCCGACCAAGCATTCTTCGCTCCTGGGTTCCGAGACCTATCTACCCGGCTTGCGAGGCGTACGGTATGTGTCTTACGAAGTATTCAACCGGGGCAGTTCTGCTATCACCCCTGCATCGGTCAGTTGCTGTTCGGGTGCGTGCATGATAAAATCTCTGCCGAACCATGCGATACAATGCGCCAATTCGCACCAACAGTATGTCCCGACTTCAGCGGCATTGCAGATTTGAAACGCGCTTCGCGTTTTGGTACGCACATGAGTACAGCACGCCAACTTGAAAAAGATACGCCGTGGTTTTGGTCCGGGTTTATCAGCCTCAAGCCCAAGGAGGCTAGTATGTCTATACGATGGACACGAATAGATGCTCCATACAAGGTGAGTACCTTATAATATAAGCGTTGCTAATCGGCTCTTTCAAAGCTATCCACTGCAATGTTCCCTTCACTCCCTCAAGGTAGTATACCCACCCATCCTATTAAGGTACGACCGAAGGCGGACCGCTAATATCATCTTTTAATGTCATTTTGTCTTATTATCTCGAGAAATACGGAACCTCGGATGTTTAGGCGCTTGATGTCACTTGTCGCCCAACCGCCCACAACGCATTGCTGTTGAAATGCTGACTGGCTAGGTACAATCATCTCCAGATATCCTCCCTTGTCGGTATCATGCAACACTCAGCATTCAGGGGTAGTATAACAGCACCCAGCGACGTCATATCCAGAATCCTGGCGTACGTCCTGAAATATTAAAGACCCTATCATACACTCTTACTTCCTCAAAAATGGCTGCTCCAACACTCACAGTCCTCCTACCAGATCTGCTAAAATACTGCCCACTCTCGAAACCAGCCACCAACAAGCACTTCGAGACGGCTCGTCAAGCATCTACATCGTGGATTCGAGAAATAGTTCCTGAAGAGGGACAAGCCCACTTTGCTACCGCCAGATTTGAGCTACTGGCGTCGTATGCCTACCCGTATGCTGGTTATGACCAGCTTCGCCTTTGCGCTGATCTCGTTAATCTCACGTTTGTGATCGATGATCTCACGGACCGCCAAACTAAAGAGGATGCTAAGGCTACTTGCGACATGGCCTCGGCTATCTTCACGGGTACTTCGCAGGGCGACGGTTCTAACTATTCCAAGCTCATTAATGAGTGCGTTCTTATTCCCCTCATATACCACATCAAGTGACTCACTCTCAACACCCCCCCCCCAGCTTCGTTAATCGCTACAAACGGATTGCGCTTCCAGCTTCGTCCAAGAGATTTATTTCGCATATACAAGATTACTTGAAGAGAGTAGTCTGTCAAGCGGAGCTCCGAGAGCAGCGAAAGATGTTAGATGCTGAGACTTACATTTCCCATCGTCGAGATGACGCTGGAGGAAGACCATTTTTGGATTTGGTTGAGTTATGCCTTGGCATTGACTTACCCGATGAGGTCTACGATATACCGGCGTTTATGGATGCATATACAGCAGCCACAGATATGATATGGCTGGAGAATGTGAGTGTTATCATATGCCATGATTTGAGTCAAGTATACTAACGGTCTGTAAAATGTAGGATATTTATTCATACAGCAAAGAGAAAGCGAGTGGGCAATGCCACTACAATATTATAACGATCTTTGTGAAGGAGTTCGACATGGATATCCAATCTGCATTCGATCACGCCGGCTCAGAATTCCACAAAATGTGGACTAGATTCGAGGTCGCTAGAAACCGCGTTCCTTCTTTAGGTCCAACTATCGACGCCGATGTTCAAAAATTCCTAGACGGGCTGATACAATGGGTGACCGGTGTATTAAGGTGCGTTCCTTCACTCTGTTTTGCAGATGCACACTTTGAATCTTTCTTAGCTGGAGCTTTGAAACTCCGCGTTACTTCGGGAAGGACAGAGAGTATGTCAAAGCAACGCATTCCGTAGTCGTTTGAAGGATACATACCACTTATCTCAGGCATATGAGAAACGATCCGTGGAAGTACTCCAAAACAAGTCTTTCATATAGAGTCCTAGACAACACGTTACCTCATACTCTGCTAAACTTTTGTCTTCGCATCTAACATTATGGCTAGGCAAGCACCGTCAACCAATTTCACAAACCCACGGTGTCGATCCAAATTCTGGGCGCGAACAAGCCCTAAACTAGGTGTCCACAACATATTGTGAATTTGTGATATCTGCCTCGTGACACAGTGGCGATACACTGCTGCCGAGTTCAACTACGTGCCGTCGCCAGTGTTGCATCCGGGCAAATTGACAAAATATCTGACATTGCCCATTCGCTCGAATATACTGTATATCCAAGAGCTCAACATGAAAAGCGCTAGTTTCTTCTATTTTACATCTCTGGGGTTAGGGGTTACCGGTTAGGGATGATTAATAATTCTCGTGTGAGTGAGGAGATATCTTACCCTCACTGCATCAGGCCAAATTGGGAAAGACGCACATATTACACTATGCATGTTTTGCATATTTTAATTAACATGTTACACTACTATCGTGCCCGTCGTGACGCGTGAAGATTCGATCCTTACCAGCCTCACCTCTCACCGGCACCCCTCACCTGACACCACCTCACGCAATAACCACCATCACATGCATCACAGTTGTGTTTATAACTTGTAACCGAGCTAGCGTGAAACCTATGAAGAACCATCAAGAGTAATTATCGCTGTCCCTCTGTACCGGTCTATCGTACTAATAAGTAATACATGCATCCAGGAGTCTTATGATTATCCCTCCCCTCCCCTCCCTAATAAGCACCCCAAACGACAATTCACAAATCGATAAACATATCTGTCGCTTTGTTACACCAGTCGATCATATCAGAGCGTCAGATTTCATGCATATACAAGTGCCAAGCAGGTAACTGTAAGTAAGTACTCGTATGCGCATGTATGTAAATATGCATATAACTATGTAACTATACGCCGTTAAAGTCCTACAGTGTATACAAACCCGACGCCAGGAGCCGGGGGTGAGGATACGAACGAATCATATCTAAATTATCACAATATATGAATCATGGACGAACCGATGGCATCGTCGGTTACCAATTTACATACCAATGTCCTCTTCCACCCTTTTACTATTATTTTATTTTAATACACTTGACCCTTCAAACGACGGGATCGAGTAAAACATCGAAACTAATCCAACCCAGCGTTTTGGCGAATAGGTCAAGTTATCATCGATGCAATGTGATGTGAGTCGTCGACCTGGGTTGCAAGGGGACAAGGAGAGAAGGAGAGAAGGACGTGTGTGTGGGGTGGAGACGCGATAAGCAAAGTTCGCAGCGAACAGAGTTGAAATGGTTAACGTCCGATATGGGAATGGAGGGAGTTACAATGTAGATCCCAATTTGCGAGTCGCCGATCGCCAATCGCGGGAGGGAGCTCATATCGTGCTCTACAAATATGCATTGCCGCATACGCATACACATACGCATACACATACCCATCCCGCATACAATAAAAAGGGTACATCAGTACACAACTCCCAAATACCAAAAAAAAAACCAGCAAAAACGGCAAAGAAACAGGATCACCACACAAGTAACACCAGTAAACTCACCTTTACATTCAACCACCTGATGGAAACGTCACGAATCCTATCACGGAGGTTACGTTGACATAGATGACATTCGAGATGATTACCGAGTGGTCGGAGGGTTGCTTCGATTAGAGAGGTTGGGATGTCTAGTTCGCAATCGAACAGTTAGTTGTTAATCATTCAACGGTATGCGCACAGGGAGAAAGGGACAAACAAACAATAGAAAGAAAGAAGGCAGAGGGCAACACCTTACCAGGTCTAACATCCCAAACCAACGACGCAACAGCCAAAGTCCAAGCTCTCGCCAACCTCTTCTGTTCCGCACCACCACAAACACTCGTAGGCGCATGTAACGGCGGAGGCTGAGCAACCAACTCTTTCAACACCTGTACTCTCCCTATCAACAAAAACGCCAGTCTCTTCAAATACACCGCACCCATACGCTGCGCGGTGTGATCGGAGATGGTGTGGAAAGGTGTGGCGAGGATGTATTGTGATGCGGATGTGGCTAGGGAGTCTAGGGAGTGGTGGGCGGCGAGTGTGTAGATGGGGAGAGGGTGGATTCGTGCGTGGGTTAGGAGGAGGGTGTATAGCGGTGAGGGATCGAGGGAGGGAGGGGAGGCAGGGTATATTGATGCACAGGGGGGGATACCGTATACGGGGAGGAGATCGACGGCTTCGACGAGGGTATTTGTGGATGGTGAGAATTGGGCGCAGGGGGTGTTGTATGCTGCGTGGAGGAGGACGTTGAGCGTTGTGGAGTGTAGGGGAACGGGTTTTATTGGGACGGGAGAGGAAGCTCGGGTTGGTGGTTGTTGGTGGTGGACAGAGTTGTTGAATCCGTTGGTGGAGATGGCTGTGAGAACGTGTGTATGGACGTAAAAATGGACCGAATCGGAGGAGAGGAGAGCGAGTGAGGGGAGGAGGTCGTGGTGTTTTGATTTCGGGGAAAAGGTGGTCGGGGATTGTGGTGGTGTAGGACCTTGAACCGACCCCATCGTTAGGGGTGGTGGTGGCTTGTCCATCGAGTCTATATGTACATCTTGGCGATCGTCGGTAGGTCTAGAAAGGAAGATGTCGTCATAGTGTATCCGTACTCCAAGTCACTTGCTCGTCATAGCCCGTGCTTAGCGTACGTACGTAGACTCAATGAGAAGGTTTAGTGATGCAGTATCTTAGTGGGTGAGGTGCTTACCTCTTTCCCGATGCGATCCGGACACTGACATTATATCAGAATATTTTGCGCAAACAGTGATAGTAGTATTGAAACAACCAAACGAATTCATCCAGCTGACCTTTTAGATAGTGTGTATATTATACTATATCATACATACACGATCGTCCATTCATTCGGATTCGGATTTGTCGAACCTAGTACTAGGCTGCTGCGCGCGAGAATCATTGAAACGTTGTTGATTGTTGACTGTTATCCATCTGTGAAGAAAAAGAAAAATGAATAGCATCATGCGGGAATATGTGGAGTGAGAGGGAAATGTTTGATATGGCTGGGTTGTAACTTAAAATTGATATGGGCAATTGGAGCGTGGTCGGTTAATGATGGAGTTGGTACTTGGTAGCGGTCTAGATATGAATTAGCATCAATGCCATAGCCAGTCGCCACCTACCTATCCCTGATTATTAAGCCTATTAGCCTTGTGCGACATACTGATCCTGGGGTCTACTTAGCCTTGACTCCTCCCTATGAATTTGCTCCAGGGAAAGCACCAGGATTACAGGTTTACTTCTTCCCCGATGTCGACTAACTGCACCAGGTGCCCCAGCCTTAATTATAGTGCCCCAGAGCCGCCCTCCGATACCCCAGGTGCACCAGCCTTAATTAGCTTTACACCGGCGTTACACCGTTAGCACCAGCTGCACCAG
Source organism: Pleurotus tuber-regium (assembly GCA_014058305.1). Classification (NCBI taxonomy): domain Eukaryota; kingdom Fungi; phylum Basidiomycota; class Agaricomycetes; order Agaricales; family Pleurotaceae; genus Pleurotus; species Pleurotus tuber-regium. The sequence continues at coordinate 3,699,973 of JACFYU010000021.1, forward strand.
CCTTATATACAGACTTGTACTAGGTAGTGTCGACTGCACCAGGTGCTCCGGTAATAAATACGGAGTGAGCTGATGTCCCGACGGTCCCTGATTATATAATGAGGCGGGCGTCGGGGTATTTCCAGAAAAGGCTCATTACCCATTACTCGATTAGGGCAGTGTCTCCTTGCACCTGTCGACAGACACATTTCCTGCTACCGTTGCTTGATTAGACAGATCCAACTGCACATCATCTATTTTGATTAAGTCATCTTTGGTGTACAGCCGTAGATAGCCCCCACACGACCTCCATTGATTGATCAGCCGTCATATATCACCAGATCTGTGGCCATTCATGTTGCGCGGAAAGCGACTTAAAGTCCCCAACAAGGTTATTGCAGTGACTACCGGGGACCTTTTGGATGGCGCACCCTTGACAAAGAAAATCAAAAACATTCACACTATCATTCAAGAAGAGAAAGAAGCGCTCAGTCGGAGGCATCGAGTTCTAAGCAGTATGTTCCCTCCACCACTGGCTATGCATGGACTAAAAGCTATATAGATTTGACCACGGATACTCGAGCCCAAATTAGCGCAATCGCTGAAGAATCGGGTGCTCCTCCTGACGAGATCCTCTCATGCGATCACGGCCCAACTTCACCAGTAGACCCATGGGAAGACGAAGACGATGAGCCTACAGAGATAGCACATGAGGCGGGGGAGGTTGACGATGTGCTCTGGGCTGCATACGAACAAGTAATTGTTCGAAAGTAAGTACATGTATGTACTCCTAAATTGGACCCTGAGGCCAATCTCATTTTACAGCGCGAAATCATATGGTAGAACATTTCGGCCCTTCAAAACTCGACAGAAACGACTCATTGAGATGAATGCGCACTGGGACAGTCAAATTCAACATCTTGCAACAGCTTTCCTCTCTTGGAAGCACAAACAATCATTTATGGATACAGAGACCGAAATCACAGCTACGGAGTGCGTGGACCCTGAAGAACGTCCCCATATATTCCACGTTACAGCCATTCACACATATCGTATGGTCTTACAAGTATTTGATACAGTATCAAGTTCTAATACTATTTTTAGACCGAGACGTCCGGTTCAGTGTCCCGCAGCAGCACGAGGAACTAGCAAATGTCGCTCTTATGAAACTTGGCTTACTGGGTTGCTCGCCTGTCCAACCAACCGTTGCAATCGACCTTAAGACTCTGGAACTATATCATCGATTACGCCGCCGGCATCCTAGACTTGGCATCCAGCCGATGGTCCAGGTACTGTGTGATCTACATAATGTCAGTTCTCCCCGACACATCTCAGGGCTTCATCAGGGTCTGATTGATTGTAGGTTACATACTCGGCTCATTATCGTGAGCAGTTTTCCATCGCATTCGACGTTTACTTGGCAATACTCCGTGAGATCGAGCGTCGAGTAAATCATGAACTTGGCAGAGACTCCCCTGACTGGCGCCAGAAGAATGCATGCCCGGCTTGCAGCTACAAGGTATATTGAAGTCACCGTTTTTATGAGATATGCTCAAGCACCCTTATCTAGTTGGAGGGAGAAGATGTGATGATTCCAGCCCGTTTAGTTGCTATGGATGGCAATAACTCGTTAAAACGAATTCATAGCGCTGGCTTGGTTGATATGAGAAGCTACCCGAGCACATACTTCCTTACCCGCGACGAAGTAAACCTCTTCAAAGCGGAGGTCAAACATACAGCCAGGGACCACCCTGCCAAGGATCAGAATTCGGCAACAAAGGCACCGGATCGGGACGATGGTGACGTCGTTGATGTGGCAGGCACCGAAGGAACATGTGAAAGCAATTGGAAGAACGCACAGCCCGATGCTCAATTAACTGCACGAGATATCTATGATACTACAGGAATTTTCGCCGCCGCATGTCGTCATGGGATTATTGAGAAAATATGTGAAATGGTAAAGAGTGGGGAGCTGTAAGTCTTGTCATCATTAACTTAATTGATGAGACTCAGCTTTTCATAAGTGCCAAATATCCACTGTCCATCACGAACAACTTGATCGAGACTCACGGGCACAACATCGGTGTTGGTTATGACATTGGCTGCAGTTTTACATCAACTGTAGCTAATAGTGGCCTGCTTTCCGACAAAGCAAAAATGCACAACACCACTTTTGCAGTTAATTCTTTTCATGGGTATGCTCATAATCGTTTATGTCAGCTTCGCCGGCATCCTCTTTACCTCCGAGGATTTGGGCTAGAAGATCTAGAAGTGATGGAGCGGATTTTCTCTGCATCAAATAATGTGGCACCGATCGTCAGGTACACCACCTCGTTTCATTGGATGCAAGCTGTCGATATGCATTTTCGGCAATGGGATGAAGACAAGTACCGAGAATTGAGTAAGTGGACTATAAGCGTGTTAGGGAACTACGCTAATGACTGTGATCCTAGGCCGATTTCTTTTAAACAACTATAAACAGGCCCTGACGATGATACGCGAGTCTGAACATGAAGTCAACGACTTAAAGCAGCGCTTAGGGATTGAGGACAATAGCTTTGAGGATTGGCTTGAAAGTGAGCGCCGGTTTCTTGAGGATTTGAAAGATGAGCCCAAGGAAAAAGTATTGGAATGTGCATATGTCGACGCCCTGATTCAGAAGAAAGCCGCCGAGTGAGCTCCAGAGATCTTATTGCAGATTGAAAGCTGACGATCACTCTAGCCAGAAATGGAATAAAGTCTCGGTTGATTTCCTCCACACCCCTTTTCAACAGGGGTCCCAGTATCAACGAGATGCTCGCACAACCTCTCGTCTTGAGGCTACACGCAGAGCTGCATTAGAGGAGCTCAATGTTGCAATACGTGCTGTTCGTGACCTGGAAATTAAGCTTAACATCACACGGCCTTGGAGTGAAGATGACGATGAATATCAGTCCACGCTCAAATACATGAAGAATCGCGCATTTCATGTAGCACTCAATCGTCTACAGCAATTAGTTGTTCAACGCTTATTTGAATTGGCTAAAGCCAATATGGCTGGGACAGGTATTGTCTTACCGTGTATTGAGATGTAGGTCTGACAAATCTTTAGGCTATAAACTTCGTATGGCGATTGGAAATGCAATCAAACGTCGTAGTCAGGCGATTCGTACAGCCATGGACAAATACAACTCACTTGCAAGAACGATGAACCCGCCTGCGCCTACCCTTGAATGGAAAGACGTTGTCAACTACGGCTTTATCAGTGAATTTGATCTACTCAAACATTCCTACTCTAGCCGTTCTCTATCCGAGCAACCATGGGCGATACCAGCTAATCGTGAGATCGCAACAAAGTATTTCAAGATTATCCGTGCACGCGAAGAGATTAAACGTTTGAACATCGAAACTCGACGCCTCCGTACTGCAATTATCGATGAAGACCGTCTCTTTCAATTTCATATTGACCGTCTTGCTGCCACCAACTCCATCCTCGCCAAGGAACTAATTGCCATTCGCGAACAACGAGCACGCATCAACGCCGTCCACCTCATTCACCTGAAAATAATAGAAGAGCTTCCTGGTTTCACAGGAGATTGCAGCCATGGAACTCGACTAGGCGCTATGCAGCTTGACAATACCACTCAATCAACTACCCACCCAGCGTTTCTACTGGACGCTGGGGAAGCACAGTATATACGTTCCGAAGCTACTGGTGACCTTGCCGATGAAGATCAACTTGAGGAAGAGTTGGGCCGTATGTCCGATTTAGCATTATCGTTGGCGTCAGACTCAGGTTCAGTTGAGACTCGGCAGACCAATTCATTCCACGATATGTTGTATACTTGGGAGCTATAATTGAAATACACGATACAGCATGTATATAATCATAGCAGTATGGACGAATTAATGTATGACATGAGTTGTGATTATTGGCGTATGCTCAATGCAGTAAGTTACACATACGCTAGTGCTGTCCAGTCAATCAGCGCTAAATTGACTGGTCTGTAAATAACTTCATTCTCTCGATCTCATCAAACTGTAACGTAATGAGTTCCTTCTTCACCGAAGCTCCATATAGTCCTTCAGGTCTCAGAAGTTGGATTCGTTCACACGGCGACACTCTCAATCAACTGGAAGCAGTCGACATTGATGTTGAACACTATCGTCGCCGTTATCGCATCTCCCATGACCACAACGAGCACAACAATGATCGCATCCATCCGAACTACTGTATCAACAATGATGACCGCAAATCAGTATTCAATAAGAACTTAGAAGATGTACGGGATGCAGTAAGTCGATATTATCTGATGCATTGATAAAATCTTGAACAATACCAGGTAACTGCGATGAGTCGTTTGGCCGACATCTTGTTCGTAGGGTTCGCCATTCGCCCAGAAGTCAACCCCAGTTTCCCAGCCACCATTGCAAACATCCGAGTCGAGCCAGTCATTTCACGCCAAGTCGCTCACTATCCAGAATGGGCTGGTTATATCCAACAAATCGAAACCATTGTAAGGAGAATGGCGCTGCCACTGATCCAAGACTGGAAGGCCAAGATGTCTAGTATCTTTCCTGCATCCTTGGGGGGAGATAGAACCGGGGGCGTTGAGGTTATTCTACCAGAGAAGGTGCGCTGCACACCAGGGTGCCCATGTATTTGCCACGACATCGCCTCGCCCACAACATCCACTACGCAGCCTTCGACATCTGTTGCTGCCACTTCTTCATTCACAACTATCACCACTTCATCAACAAGAGTGCTGATGTCCCCTGCTGCTGGCGCCACGTCTCAATCAGCAGCCCATCGTTCATCTCGAAGCAGCGCAGAAGTGCGTGCTGAGCACGTCAGAGTACGCTTTGGATCTGATTCAGCTCGGCCATCTTCTTCAATAACCGGTACATCTTGTACTGCTAATGCCGTGCTTCCACGACAACGACACCCACGACCTGTGCCCACCGTAACAATTGACTTGTCTGATGACGAGGAACCACGGCATAGGCCTGCTAATCCCCATCGGAATATGTCGCCTACCTCTCACTCAGACCCGCCGCCACCATATGCTCTCACTAACCCATCTTCGTCGCCATCAGTATCACCTATCGTACACAATCTATTGGTGGCTGAGCTATCTGGGCACCCCAATCTACCAGAGCTTCTTTCAAGCATTGAAGCTGCGTTGGACTACTCAGTCATCGACTGGGTACCAGCCTTTATGTGGAATGGTCTAGATCTTAATGAGGCATTAAACCTTTGTGAGCGGATCATTGAAGCTCTTTCTCCTGCGTCACGCGCCTGGGTGCGTGAAAGCATCAATGCTCATGATTGCCAACTATTGAATATACGGAGCGCCAAATCAGAGGAAAGTCTAAACTTGTTCTTAGATAATTTACTCAATCTCTCATAGTTTGTGCACTTGGCTATGATAGACGGAATCATTTTGAATCCCTATGTACCCTATATCACGTGACAGATCTATAAAAATGCGGATTGTTTGTTTTTCTCAGAAAATTTGTGATTGCCCCAGTGAAACCACCAGCACGATGGCAGTGACACGTCCCGTTCAAAGTATTAATGCCAGAGCAAAAAGAACATCCAGCCAGCGAGCCGAAGCCAAGGACAAGCGTATCCGTATGGCTGCTGCGATTGCCCAACAACGTGCTAATGTCATGGCTGCGGCTAAAGCCCTCGCCGAGAAGTTCGACGTGTACGTACTTCTGTTATTGCTCCCCTACACCACTCTCACGCGTCTATAGGTCCACGCAATACATGGCTTGCCAAATTTATCTCGGCGGAAAAGCAGCAACCAATGGCAAGCGTGATATCAACCTCTTTAACGCCGTTGTGTCATCAGAAGCAAAGAAACTCAAGGATAAAGGTACCATTCATTAAAGTGAGGTAATACATATCCCCTTATGATGTACTTGTAGGTGAAACAGTGGGCCGCGAAACGCTCACTAAGATCTCAAAGGAGCTGTCAGCAACAGGCTCCTGGAAAACACTTACAGAGAATGAGCGTGAAAAAGTCATTCAAGAACTAAAGGAAACCCGAGAGGCAGAACAGAAAAAGCAGCTGATAACCTCCAAAGATGTTGCTGCTGAGGTTGCGGCCACAATGGAGGAAATTGATGCGAAGGTATTTTTATCTTAATTCCCATGGTTAGTGACTAAATGGGTATTCGAAGTTTGCCGCTCTCGTACGGGCTGTCAGATGTAATGTCATGTATTTTGTAAGCCAAGGCGATGTCAACGATCCATATCAGCCACGCTTCTTCGCCTCCCCAGCAGCCCATGAAGCCTGTGTCCACCTTTTCAAAGCAACACCTGAGCATCTCGCTCTCAAGATGGACGCCTTCACGTCAGCAGGCCTTAGTGGCCTCGTCAAGTTCACCGGAAAGAGGAAGAGTACTGAGATGAAGGGGAGCATTCGCGATTCATTGCGCACCAGCTATAGTGAGTTTAATTAGCAAGTACACTTTTCTTGTACTAATCCTCCCATTCAGTCGAGGCTTGTATCGAACGTGGACACGCGAAAGACACTATTCCACTGATCCAGTATGCGCGCCATGCTGAGTTCCGAACAAAGTATGGTGTCGAACTCGTTGGTTGGACAGAGGGCGAAATCGTCAACCCCGGAGATCTCAAGACCAACGGAGCACTTGAACGTCTCACTGCAGCAATTGAGTCGGGCGCATGCTATTGGAGGGCGTTGACGGACAGTGAATGGGAGCTAGCCAAGAAAGAAAAGGCTAAAGCTCTTCTTGAGGGGGGTGCTATAAGGACACGGGCAGTAAGGAGTGACAAGGGGAAGAAGCGAAAAGGTTTGTCACTAACGGCTCAGAATAGTGCACCCAAAAGTGCAGAATTCATCGACGACTCGGACGATGATGAAGAAAACCAGCCACCTTCACAGAAGCACCAAGGAGCATCTACCACGACTCCTCCCTGCACTCATTCACCCCTGTTGACAAATTCTGGAGCAGGTAACTCGGAGACTACCCAAATGGCAACACCCACCCCCCCTCTCACCGTTGCATCCACCACTTCCCAGCCCACTCCCTCTGCCGGCTTTCCCAGCTTTAACATAATGCCCCACTCGTCTTCACTTGGTGTACCTCTGAATACCACTGAGCCCACTCTTCCTTTCAACAATCTCGCTACATTGGCAAATGTTTCTGCTCCCGGGCCGTTGAATGATTTCGTGCCCGGAGAGAATATCACCTTCTCCGAACTACTCCAAGATCTTGCTCCTTTGCCTCCGAATATCTGCTTAGCAGGCTCAGAATTCTGGAACAACTCCTCATAACTACTCAGTAGCACTACTACCATGTCCTATGTTATGCCCTTACAGAATATAACTCATATTATTGCGCAACTACCCGCTGCCCTAATCGAGTAATGGGTAATGAGCCTTTTCTGGAAATACCCCGACGCCCGCCTCATTATATAATCAGGGACCGTCGGGACATCAGCTCACTCCGTATTTATTGCCGGAGCACCTGGTGCAGTCAACACTACCTAGTACAAGTCTGTATATAAGGCTGGTGCAGCTGGTGCTAACGGTGTAACGCCGGTGTAAAGCTAATTAAGGCTGGTGCACCTGGGGTATCGGAGGGCGGCTCTGGGGCACTATAATTAAGGCTGGGGCACCTGGTGCAGTTAGTCGACATCGGGGAAGAAGTAAACCTGTAATCCTGGTGCTTTCCCCGGAGCAAATTCATAGGGAGGAGTCAAGGCTAAGTAGACCCCAGGATCAGTATGTCGCACAAGGCTAATAGGCTTAATAATCAGGGATAGGTAGGTGCAGTCGCGCCATTCTTCATAGCCATGTATATTTCCATCGACAATCGACAATCGTATACACAACGACAGTGGCCACTGGCTTCTTGGATAAGATCTAACATTGAATATTAACAAGTGTAGGCAACACGGACGAACACATTTGCGCTTTTTTCCTGTGGAGCCACGATCCCGATACCTAGGGTAAACTTTGCTTAGATAAATACCCAGCGGTTACATGATGATGGCACAGCAACAATCCACTTACGTTTCATCCCGCTCCCAGTCACGTGGTAACGAGTGTATGTACGTATATAATAATCGCGTCAGGGGGCTCGATGTTCAATGTTCAAGAGTTGTACGCACGTTCTGGCTATCGATATCTACATAAACTTGTTTCCGGCTCGCTCCTGGGATGTCGATGCAGTGCATCGATGCGAGAGTACAGTGTCCACAGGTTCACCAATAACACGCCTTCTTCCGAGCTATGCATCAACATCTGAACATCATTCGAGCGACTTGTAGTTATCACACACTAATAGTAGAATATACAGTAAAAAAACTCACAATACGTATACGTAGACAGATTCGTTATCGCTCAAAGAGCCATTAACACCACTCGTGGACGCGTGGTCGTCTCGAATTTACGCACGGGATGCATGGATTATGGGTTATGGATTATGGGTTAAGGGTAATGAGTCACCGGTCATACTATAATTCTTATCAACTATAGTATACTTCCAAAGTCTACTCAAGATACTCTTAATCACTGTGATGCAATCATACCTAGTCCATGAATGCATTATGCCCGACTCCTTCAAGTTATTCAATTCCACGGACCACAGTGCACATCCAACGAAAATATTCAGTACTGGCAATAATAACATGTAACACTATAACTAGCCTCACCTCATGAGTCATTAATCATTTTTTTCATGCATTGGAAGCGCCCGGGGCTGGATTTATGCATTATGAATCTGATCGAGTTTCAAGTCATGACGTTGAACGTTGGTAGGCTTTCCGACTGTGTTACGCACGTGCAAACCCCTAACCCCCAGCCCTGGTCAGATGACCATTCCCGTGACCTCGGACATCGGCTTCGGACTATCGGACCTTCGGATACATTCGGATATGCACGCGGACTTAGCACGTGTTGATATGGACTTGGATATTACTGTAGAATTATTTAATTATCAAGGGACACTTAGGCTTAGTTACCATGAGGTTTAACTCATGTATTCCGCATGTTAGGTTACCTTCACAGTATTTAAGCCGTAGTTACTTGTAGATAGTTCTTCAGTTCGAATATCAACTTAATACGTTTCCTCTTCTCTACTAAGGAACTCCTGTTCCGCGCTATCTCCGTTCTCCGGTATCCCGCATCTCCGACCTACGCTCTACCTTCTATCCGTTCTCCGGCGTTACTCCGCAACCCCGATCTCCGTTCCGAAATCAAGGTACACTTGTTAGGTAGTGGGCGGCGCAACTCTGTAACCCAGTAGTTGAAGCCAAGTACCTTATTATAGTCTGTTTAGTAGTAGACCTGGATTCTGTATTTAACAGTATATTCGAACTCACCTCCCACTCCCTAGCCCTTTCCTTTTCCCAGATGACCACAGCACGCGTTACCAAGCTGGCCAAGGCTGCAGAGCAGTCCCCCGCAGCATCCGGATCCTCGACCTCCGCACACGCCCGCAGTCACCATAACACCACACGGCGACCTGTAGGGCGAGTCCGCGCATCTTCGACTTCTGTTGTGAGCACTACCGCTCCGACCAAAGAACTCCAGGAGAACCCCGAAGAATCTCGGAGAAACGAAACGATCATCGAAGAACGTCTCTCGCAAACCTCGTCCCATTCTCCGCAACCCCAACGGGAGCCCTCTGCTGGGCCATCCGGACCCTCCGGACCTGGTGGACCTCCTGGGCCTCCGGACGATGGTGATGACGAACCCGAAGATGACGATGCATTCGACTACGATCAACCTCCGCACTCCGCCCCCCGTCGAGAAACTCCGATCCGATCCGATGTTGGTGAGGCACTTATTCAGTCCCTCAACGGAATCACGTCTACACTCCGTGATCTGAATCGTGGGGTCTCCGTCCCTGCCTCCGCCAAAGCTAGCTCTCGCGTCAAGGTTCCCGATACGTTCGATGGTTCAGACCCTCGGAAACTCAATACGTTCCTGGTCCAGTTGAAACTGTACTTCACCGCGAACTCCGGTCAGTTCTCCGATGAGGACGAAAAAGTCACATTCGCGCTTTCGTATCTGAAAGGCACGGCTTTCGACCTGTTCGAGCCATATCTCGCGGAACCCGATGGGGAAGTTCCACCTTGGATGTACTCCTATGAGGCATTCGTGGAAACCCTAAAGGACAACTTCGGTGCTATCGACCCAGCCCGAGACGCGGAAATGGCTCTCGACTCTCTCAAGATGCTCAGCCACCACCGGATCACGAAATTCAACGTGATCTTCCAACAGCACGCCTCAAAGCTGGTTGGCTGGGGCGACAGGGCCCTCCGATACATGTACTACAACGCGCTTCCGGACCGAATCAAGGACGAACTCTCACGTTCTCCGAAAAGGGAATCTCTCTCCGCCCTCCGATCCGCCGCTTCCGAAATCGACCAACGGTACTGGGAAAGGCAAAAGGAGAAGAAGTCCGATCCCTCGGAGAAGCACTCCGAGAAGTCCGCGAAGAAGTCCACGTCCTCCCACCACTCGTCTAAACCCGCATCCTCGAACTCCGCAAACCCATCCTCGTCCTACTCCAACTCCGGCAATAAGTCCTCAACGTCCTCCGCAAAACCCGCTTCGAAGAATTCCGCACCACCCCCTTTCGCCAATCAGTTGGGAAAGGATGGCAAACTGAAGCCTGAGGTCCGCGCGGAACGCATCCGGAAGGGACTCTGTCTCTTCTGCGGTGGTTCCAGACATCGGGTTAAGGAATGCCCCAACGGAAACTCGAACTCCGCAAAGGCCCGCGCAGCAGTAGCCGAATCGGATTCCTCTGAACAAGAGACACACATCTCCGAAACGGAAAACTGATGTGCAGCCCAGAGTCCTTGGACCCTCCGCGGAGCTGCGATCTGTACATATGGCCCGACATCTGTAGACTTAATGCTGCGTCTCCCGTTCTTTCTCCTTCCGCTACCTATGTTTCTCTTACCTCGGACAATCTTTCTGATACCACTACGATCTTTACTGCACTAATAGATTCTGGCTCTACTCACTGCTTTGTAGATACAGGTTTCATTCGTGCTCATGGACTCTTAACTTACCGTACCCCTCCGATAAAGCTTTTGTTGTTCGACGGCTCATCAAATAATTTCATTACCGAAGCTCTCGACCTACTCTGTAGGTTTCCGACTGGCGAAAATCTGAAGATTACGTTCTTTGTCACACCTCTGGACGTTTCCTGTTCTGTTGTTCTAGGACATAACTGGCTCACCCGCTACAATCCGTTGATTGACTGGGTTTCGAGCAGTATCTCGTTCCGAGCACCAGAATCTGGCAGCGTTATTGCGGCCCCGGCATTGGGAGCACCTCCGACTACTCCGATTTCTCCGGATACGTCTCCGTGTTCTCCGCAGCCATCTCCGGTGACTTCTCTGTCTGTTCCGGATTCTCCGGAAACTCCGCCTTCGACTACGATTTCCTCCGATCCTCCGAATATCTCCTTCATTAACGCCGCTGCCTTCAAGACAGTCTCGCATATGAGGGGAGTCCAGGTATTCATGATCAATATCCAACCCGAAGGAACAACTTCTGCCAGATCTTCTGTCGTGTCCGACCCTTCTCCGGACCTCTCGAACGTTCCTGCCGAATACCACGAATTCGCGGACGTGTTTAGCAAAGGTAAAGCCGAAACTCTAGCTGATCACAGGCCCTACGACCTCAAGATCGAGTTAGAGGAGAATGTGTCACCCCCTGTGGGTCCGATGTATTCCCTGTCCCAAACAGAACAGCAAGCTTTGAAAGAGTTCATCGACGAGCATTTGCAACATGGTTTCATCCGTCCAACCAGTTCTCCGCACGGTGCCCCCGTCCTATTTGCCAAGAAGAAAGACGGCTCTCTCCGCCTCTGTGTTGATTACCGCGGACTTAACCGCATTACTCGCAAAGATCGTTATCCGCTTCCGCGTCTAGCCGACCTCCTAGATGCACCCCGCGATGCCAAAATCTATACCAAGATCGATCTCCGGCACGCATACCACTTAGTCCAGATCTCCGAAGGAGATGAATGGAAAACAGCCTTTCGAACTCGCTACGGCTCCTTCGAGTGGTTGGTTATGCCTTTTGGGTTAACTAACGCTCCCGCGGCTTTTCAAAGGTTTATCAATGATGTGTTCGCTGATCTTTTAGACGTCTGCGTCATTGTTTATCTAGATGATATCTTGATCTACTCCAATAGTGTAGAGGAACACAAGGAGCACGTAAAGGAAGTTCTCCGACGTCTCCGGAAACACAAACTCTATGCTAAAGGTGAGAAATGTGAATTTCACGTTGACACCGTAGAATATCTAGGTTATATTCTTTCTCCGACCGGACTTACCATGGACCAAGCCAAAGTCAAGGTAATACAAGAATGGCCTGAACCCCGCAAAGTCCGCGATGTTCAGTCCTTCCTCGGCTTTGCGAACTTCTACCGACGATTCATCCGCAACTACTCCGATATCGTCGTTCCGCTTACCCGCCTGACCCGCAAAGGCACCCCTTGGGTTTTTAGTGATAAGTGCCGGACAGCGTTCAATGAACTGAAAGCTGCCTTTACACAAGCTCCGGTACTCACTCACTGGATCCCCGATGCTCCGATGATCGTAGAAACCGATGCCTCGGACTATGCTCTAGGAGCTATCCTCTCGATCTACACCTCCGACGGAGAAATCCACCCCGTCGCTTTCCACTCGCGCACGTTCACCTCCACGGAATTGAACTATGATGTCCACGATAAGGAACTTCTTGCAATCTTTGAAGCCTTCCGAATCTGGCGTCAATACCTTGAAGGTTCAGCTTCCGTTATCGATGTTGTTACTGATCATAAGAATTTAGAATACTTCTGTACAACTAAAGTCTTAACCCGAAGACAGGTCCGCTGGTCAGAGTATCTCTCCCAGTTCAACCTTTGTATTCGTTTCCGTCCAGGCAAGCTAGGAGCCAAACCTGACTCCTTAACTAGACGATGGGACGTCTACCCTAAAGAGGGGAGTGAGCGCTACCAGCACGTCAACCCACAGAACTTCCGACCCGTTTTCACTCAAGAACAACTCGTAGCATCAATCCGCGCCTCCTACCTCTTCGTACCCACTCTCCGCGGATCCGTAGTCATGGATGTTGAACAACTCCATTCCGACATCAAGTCCGCGCAAGAGTCCGATCCGTCACTCTCCGTCCCTATCTCCGAACTAGGTCCGCGCTGGTCAAAGGACGACTCCGGCCTCCTGCGACTAGACAACCGGATCTTCGTCCCCGACTTCTCCGATCTCCGAGTCCGTGTTCTCCGCTACAAACACGATCACATTCTTTCCGGTCACTATGGCCAAAACAAAACATTAGAACTTGTCCGCCGAGAATATACCTGGCCCAATATCCGCGACTTCGTCAAAAGCTACTGTAAGTCCTGTGTCACTTGCATGCGAGCTAAACCCCAGAGACACAAACCCTATGGCAAACTCCAACAACTCCCCGTACCTTCTCGACCCTGGGATTCCATATCAATGGATTTCATCGAGAAACTCCCCAAATCCTCCGGTTTCGATTCTATTCTAGTCATCGTAGACCGACTCTCCAAACAAGCCATATTCACCCCCTGCCACGACACTATCACCTCTGAAGATCTAGCCAAGTTGTTCGTAATGCATGTATTCTCCAAGCACGGAGTTCCGAACCACGTCACCTCCGATCGAGGTTCGGAGTTCGTCTCCCACTTCTTTAGGTCCCTCGGTAAAGCCTTAGAGATGAAACTACACTACACCTCTGGCTACCACCCTGAAGGTGATGGACAGACCGAACGTACTAACCAAACTCTGGAACAGTACCTCCGCGTTTACTGCAATTACCAACAAGACAACTGGTCAGAACTTCTTCCTATAGCCGAGTTCGCATACAACAATGCTCCAAGTGCTACCACCGGAGTATCTCCGTTCTTCGCAAACAAAGGTTACCATCCCCGTATCTCCGTACATCCGGAGTACGATCTCGCCTCTACCCGTGCAAGAGAATTCGTAGTCAACCTCGACGACCTCCACCAAGAACTCCGAACCGCGATGTCCGATGCCCAACTCCGCTATCAAGCTCCTGCAGACCGCAGACGCTCCGCGGCTCCGGACTTCAAGGTCGGACAAAAGGTCTTCATCAAGGCTCAGTTCTTTCGCACTACAAGACCCTCCAAGAAGTTATCCGAGAAGTTCATCGGACCTTTTGAAATCATTGCTCAAGCAGGTCCTTCGTCCTTCACAGTTAATCTTCCCCAATCCCTACGCTCAGTGCACCCAGTGTTCCACATATCGATGCTCAAACCCGAAACTCCGAACGAGATTCCTCTCCGCGTCCAATCTCCGCCACCTCCGATCGAAGTTGATGGCGAAGAAGAGTACGAGATAGCTGAAGTCGTTGACTCTAAAATCGACAAGCGTTATCGAAAGATGCCCTTGCGATATAAAGTCCGATGGCTAGGCTACGAAGACACCGCGGAAGAATTCTCCGAGCTCGGAGCGGACGAACTCGAACACGCTCAGGAACTTGTTGAAGAGTTCCACCGTCGATACCCGGACAAACCTGGTCCACTCAGCAAAATTAAACCAAAGTAGCTTAGCTACGTGTTTCATTCCTTTTCTCTCATTTTCTCTCTCTAGTAGTTATAGTTACTTACTCACTTAACCCCCTTTCTTTTTCTCTTCTCTTGTTACTTGCTTATTGATCACTCTTCCAAAGAACTGACACAAAAGTATATATCAAGAAAAAGAAAAAAGTCAAAAAGTAGCTACCAAATTACTATACTACAAGTCTACTCTGAGGAGTCCGAATGCTCCTCCTCTCTCATTACATAATCTTCGTCTTTCTCCTTTCCTTTCCTCTTCTCCGACCCCTCTGCTTTCTCCTCCGTTTCTCCATTCTCCTCTGCTTCCCATTTCTCCCGTGCCTCCCTCGCGTACTGGTCCGATTTGATCCAGGTGTCCAGGCGAAACTCCACGTCTTGAAGACGGTCCTCGATGTCCGCGTACTCTTCATCTGTTTCGTACTCATCGCGTTCTTCGAGATGCTCCGCCGTCCGCAAAATATTCTCAAGACGTCTTGTCCGAGACCTCTCCTTGGCCATCGCCACCCGCAGCTTCGAAATCTCAACGGAATGCTCCATTTGGCGTTGTTCGAAGCGCCTTGTAAAATCGATGAATGTATTCATCAATTGTCGATTGGTCGGATCATCCTCCGACGATTTCCCCGCCTTCTCCGTCTTCTCCACGACGCTCCGAGTAATCCTGGACGGACCCGCTTCCGGACTTGGGTCCTTGACCACCTTCTTCGCGGAGGCTCTTTTCCGAGGTGTTCGCTCCGACACCTTCCCTCGCCCAGCCTTCGTCTCCTGCCCCTTTGGAAATTTGCATCGGTGCTTTGACCGATGGCACCCCTCGCAGGTGCTCGCGTTTGCGCTACAAGAACAAGTCAGCCCAGTACTTACCACAAGATGACAGAAGGAAAACTTGCCTTGTCTGGGGCAAGCACTCTCGTTTGCGGGCCCTGCAGTTGTAGCAAGCGCGGAGGACGCCGTCAGGCCACGTCGTCGCGAACTCGTCGCCTACCTCTCTGTCCCGAATCTCCGGTCGCTTCCGAAGCTTCGGCTCCTTTTCCTCCTTCTCCGGTCCTCCGAGAAGGGCAGGCAACTCCCTCTCCTCGGCCTCCTCCTCTTCTCCGGCGTAGTCCGCAACGGTCATGGACTTCATCGCCCTCGAGATGCCGACCTTCGTGGAACGAATTCGGCGATCCTCCTCCTCCTTCCGGCGTTGCGCGTACAAAGCAGCCTCCTGCTCCTGAGCAGCTGCTTCCCTCCGTACCTTCTCCGCCTTCTCCGACAACTCCGCGAACTCCGGTAACATCTCCTCTGTGATTAATGTGAGCTCCGGCGATTCCGACTTTACGATAACCCACGAACCTCCCGAAAACTCCTCCACCATTCTCCGTTTTCCCTTCGACTTCTTAGTTGGGGGCGAAACCCCGGTAGGTGTCTCGTCCCGCGGACGAGTGGTTTTTGGAGCCGCGACAGGAGCTCCAGGCGCAGTAGGGGGCGCATGCTCGTTTGCGAGCATTTTGGACGCAATCTCCCGGGCGACGAGAGCCTGCAGTTCTGGGTATTGAGCAAGGTCCTTCAACGAAAGGCCGGACATGTTAGAGTTTTCAGGAAATGGGGTTGTATTGGGTTACGGGCGTAAAGGCAGTTGTCGAAGACGAAGAACATCGGAGTTCCCCTTTTCCGCTTTTAAGGCGATTGTTCAAACTCCGCAACTTCGATCTAGGTTCTCCGCAGCAATGACGTCATCATCTCGACCCTCGGACAGACCCCAAAGCTTCGACCTTAGCTCTCGGAGAAATTTCCGAACTCCGGACGAAACTCCGAAGACCGCTCTGGATTGGCCTCTTGGGACTCGGCCTTAAGGGGGAAGTACTGTTACGCACGTGCAAACCCCTAACCCCCAGCCCTGGTCAGATGACCATTCCCGTGACCTCGGACATCGGCTTCGGACTATCGGACCTTCGGATACATTCGGATATGCACGCGGACTTAGCACGTGTTGATATGGACTTGGATATTACTGTAGAATTATTTAATTATCAAGGGACACTTAGGCTTAGTTACCATGAGGTTTAACTCATGTATTCCGCATGTTAGGTTACCTTCACAGTATTTAAGCCGTAGTTACTTGTAGATAGTTCTTCAGTTCGAATATCAACTTAATACGTTTCCTCTTCTCTACTAAGGAACTCCTGTTCCGCGCTATCTCCGTTCTCCGGTATCCCGCATCTCTGACCTACGCTCTACCTTCTATCCGTTCTCCGGCGTTACTCCGCAACCCCGATCTCCGTTCCGAAATCAAGGTACACTTGTTAGGTAGTGGGCGGCGCAACTCTGTAACCCAGTAGTTGAAGCCAAGTACCTTATTATAGTCTGTTTAGTAGTAGACCTGGATTCTGTATTTAACAGACTGACTGGACTGAGTGGACTCATACTCGTACTCGTATTTCCTTCGAGTTCTAGCACGCCGCATCATGCATCATGCACTATGACATTGATTTGAAATTGCGCGGGTGATAACCTGATCTAGCTCTGTAGCGAGGAAATCAAGTTTGTCGACTAAGACTTTGGACAGTAGGTTGTAGGTTCAACGTGGCAATCCATATTTGGCTAGGACGTCCTTACGTACACTTTATAATCACGTCACTGGGACTCGTGATAGACTATCGGACTACATAGCTTCCATGAATCCATCATGCACATATTGGAACGTTCAAACGTTCAACGTGAACTCATAAAATTCCGCTAAAGCTCACACTCATCATGTATACCCCATGGCCGTGCTGAACTGACAGTGAATGCCCTTCAAGTCCGAATTCAAATATTCAAATCCAAGGGATATCACCGATTCTCGATGCGACATGTGCGTGAACAGAACGATAGTTGATGTCGATGATCGTGGATTGACGTCTGCATCTTTTCGTTTCTAGTGTCCACTGAGAACTCTATACAGAGTACTGACCAGTGACTGAGGAGAACGGATGGGCCTTAGGCCTTGGCATTTTAACGCTGAAGCGCTGAGCATCGCAGACTGCTCACAAAGTGATCCAGTTGCTCTTGAATGTAGTCGTACGAATGATTCGAGGACGAACGAACATTGATCTCAATCTTTCTTTCTCCATCTCCAGCGTAAATAGCACCCTTGGTCTATACATATTCATACGAGCACCACACGAGAATATCTAGCTAGTAGTCACACAGTGCACTGGCTATTCCCCAGCTTGCCGCCCTGCGCGAACTTTGAGCTTGGCTTCTGTTATCGATTTACCAGAGCACTAAAGGGATGCATCCTTGTAGCTTCATTTCACTTCTTGTCCTCAGATCATAATATTAATCATTGACCATATGGAATCCCAGAGAGGCCTGCTCTCTTAAGCGACGTTCCGAGATTTGTATTTGTTTGTTTGAACTAAATTTGGCAATAAGACCCCCAAAACCTTCAATAGGCCCGATTAGATTGATTTGTAATCATTTGATCACTATCACAGGCGAACAAATAACACTGTAGGCTATTGTAGTCATCCTGAAATCGCCCTCCATTAATCAACAACGTTAAATTGGCTTGATATTACGGACTTCACTGGTACCGGAGCCTCTCTCGGATCCTGAAAGTGCTAGCGGATGATGTAGTCCAATTGTGTCAGCAAACCCCTTCTGCATCATGCAGACTAGACACTGCGGCAGAGTTCGACGACGACTGTGGCCTTACTCCCTTTCATTTTATCAAGTCCCAACCACTATGCTCCAACTGCATATCCTGCGATTCTCTGTCATTTCAACTTATCCCCTGCTGAAATGATGCTCTGTGGAGCGCCAGGGTCCCAGCATACCAAGGGAGAGCCAAGCTCGAGAAAAATAGCCTTTCGCAATGCTACGACCAGCGCAATAGCTTAATGGGTGTCTTTATCCTTGGATATTTGAGCTTGCTTGTCAACGATGTGCAAGAGCTCTTCAAGAAGGCACTCAGATTCGGCTACTGTCTTGGAGACCTGGCTCACTAGCTGGCCAATATGTGAGTCATTGTCTCCATCAGGAAAAGGCATATTGGCTTTGAACAAATTTGAAGTACTTACAAGAACTTCCAATAAAGAAAGCAAAATAAGACAAAAAAAGCATGCAAGTTAGGATTGCCCTAGATGTAATGGTGTAAGAACTAATAAGCACTTGCAAGCTGAGTAGCTTAGTTTGTCAGTGCCTGCAAGCACTTGCAAGATATTAGTACCTTCTTGTAAGTACTTATAGATTTCTGTAGGCTCTTGTCAGGTCTTTGAACATCTTCCATGCTCTCAAAAGATGCTAAAGCCTGTAATAGTTATTTGTACAACTATCTGACCTATACCAGCTATTTTGACTAGTCATCATTTGACTACCTAATCTCTAACCAGCTCTTCTTTTAACAGCCATTTTTTGATTAGCCATTTTGACCACTTGTTGACTAGTTATTGTTATTTTATACAAATGCATATAGCTTATTGTCTCTTCATAGCTAAATATCTATGTCCCCTCACCCTCTCCTTCACTAGGTGGCAACTCTGCTTTATCTAGCTCCTGCATCATGTCAAGATCCAGATCAGAGGCTTCCACCACTTCACTCATTTCCAGTAGATTAGATGCTTCCCTGTCAACCACAGTTAGTACTCATGCCGATATTCTCCAATGAAATTTACTTTATTTTCTTCCATATATGCTTCAATGTTTTCTCCAGAAAGCTGGGTGCATGCTTCTCATATTCATCCATCCTGCTGCTGTGGTGCTTCCACCTACACAGACCACTTTCTTTTAGAATAGAAATGATTGGAGACTGATCACTTACAGTGCCTCTGCTGTATGCTGAGAGAATTTTGGTAATGTGTGGGATCTGTTTCCACTCTCCCAACATTGAAGAGCAAAGTGAATCTATCAAGTGACAAATCAGTTGGTGGATATCAAGCTCAAATGCAACACTTACCCCAGTTAAAGTCACTGCAAGGATCTCCTTGGTGACTGAACCATTTTCCCTCATCTGTTTGAGCAAGAGAGAGTTGGTGGACCTGTTGCCACTGACCCAGCAAGCTATGATAATGTCTAAAATGATAGGATGTCTAAATGGCATCTTTGCATTGTATGTTTTTTTCTAAATAGCCAATTTATCAATAGTCAATAGTCTGAAAATGTGACACTTACTTTGGGATCAAGTTTGCCATGGTGAAAGTGATCCTTCTCCAATAGCCACTCCACAATAGCTCTGGTCTGGGCAATATTGCCTCCAGGGCCTATATGATAGTGACCAGTCACCTTCTGAATACAGCAGGACTTGATCTCATTTCTCAGGGTGGAGCTGACATAACTAGCCTGAACCAGTAATTAGCACCATATCATAGTAGAATGAGTTCAGACTCACATATTTGATGAGTTTTTCCCTTAGCTTAAAGCCCTCAGTATTTCTCTTATTAGCCTTGGCCCAGAAGCTCTTCACATCTTCATCACCTTTCTGTATCAGAATATTTGCTGCCTTTCCTACTACCTTCCAACACAGATTATCCATCTCAGACTTTGCAGAGAATAGTACTTGACCCTGTATCTCAGCTCTCATGTGAATCCTTGCCTGCTGAACCAGTCTTTTGCAGCTGGGTGTGAACCCAGATGCTGGCACCTTGGGCTTGTACCTATGCCTATCCTGTTTATACTTCCCTTCTTCAGCTTGCCTTCTTTTTCTTTTTTTGAATGATGCAGATGGAGAAGCTATGCAAATCTAGAAGAAAATGTGTAAATAACTTGTCTCAAGAAAAAGTCTTACCATAGATGAGGAACCAGATGCTGTGGCCGCCTTCCCTTTTTGCCCAAGCTTTTTGCTATCATCATTATCTTCCATTGAATCCTCATCTATCATATTGTCATCCTCATCACCATCTTGGCTTGCCTTAACCCAATCAGAAAACTCCTCTCCCTCTTTCTCCTCTTCAGTCTTGATTTGAGCCCTTATAGATGCCGCTGAAAGAATAGTACATAAGCTATCCAGAAATCACCTAAAGCCGAGTTATCTACATTACCTAGTTTTACCCCATCCATGCCTAGATTCTTGCTTAATCTGGTATTACTAGCTGATGAAGATTTAGTTTGTCTGGTTGGCTTGGAGGTTTCAGTTTGTTTTGATGTGCAATGGTAAGAGGCCATTTGAAGCTATAGATGGTGGTAGAGAAAGAGAGTGTTTGGGGGTTGATGCTGGGATTTAAGCAACCCTATGTTCATTTCTTTGTCAGCCAATATCTCCATATAGCTTAGTGTTTACCAGCAGTGCCCCTGGTTGAACTTTGTAACTTGTGGAATATTCAAAGGCCATAAAAATAGAAGAAACCCTGTATATGACAAAATGCAAGAAGCTTGATTTTATGTATAATTTAAAGCTAGAGTGTTTGAGTTGTGCATTGCTAAAGATGAATAACTTAATAAGTCACATGAAAGTCACGAGAAATTGCCGTGGCGCCAATTTCTCGTGACTTCTATATGTTTTGTTTGAGTTGAGCGTCCCTAGGGACGCTCAACTCAAAATTCCCATGGTAAAAAACTCAAACCTTTTTAGTTCAGCTTACTGAATATATAGTATTTATAGCCATGCCTCTATTCATAGATTATATTTAATATTTTCAGAATAAAACATTATCAAAGTTCTGAACCTTTGAGAAATTCTATTTCATTGAAAAAATCCAAAACAAAGGTTTTCTGACTCTTGTAGCTCTTGTTTTTCTGTGTCTATACAATGTGATTCTTGTCACCAGAGGTAAATAAATCTTAATCTTCCAGTATATATGCATGTCTAACATAAAAATAAATTAAAATAGTGAAAATCTTATTTAAGCTGGTGCATTGGCCATATTTAGAATAGCTAGAAAAAATACTTCTTGTTGACACAGTAACAATTTGGTTAGTTTTGTAGCTTTCAAGTATCATGCTCATTCTATTGTTTGTTATATACTAGTATTTTGATCTACATGTGTAAACCTAATGTAAATCTAATAGATTTATACTCAATTGAGTAAACTAGAATGTATATTCCACTATATATTGACATGTACCAAGTAATTACTGTTTTAGGGTCTTAATTGAGACATTCTCATATGAAAGGTTGCAGTGGAAGTACTTTTTAAAAAACCATGAGCAAGCAATAAAATCATACTTGAAATCAAGTGCTGCAATGATGTGCTTTTTTTGGGAATTTCCCACGGTCACTATATTTTTCCCACAGTCATAAATATTTTCACAATATCATTATTGCTTATAGCATCCATATATGGAAATATATTCCCACGGTCACGAGAAATCGGCGCCGCGCCAATTTCTTGTGACTTCTTTGAGTTGTAGAGTTGAGTTCTCACGGTGACTTAGACTTTCCCACGGCTGCGGAAACTTTTGAAATTCAGAAAATATTTATACAATAATGAATATATTTTTCCCATTAAGTCAAAAGTTCCCATAGCTGAGAAAACCTTGCATATTCATAAGACATTTATATAACAGTGAGTATACCCATAGTTATTTAAATCACAGCTCATTTTTTCAACCCTAATCTTTTGTGCCTTTAAGACTTTAGCTTTACATATTAATAGTGTGTTATAAGTGGTTATTTCATTTAATCCCTATAGAATATTATATCTCAAAATATTTATGCTGAATACATTCATGTATTTACTGACTTCAAAAAGCCATCTACTAAATCAGCCTTCCATCTTTTATTGGTTACATCAATTATTTCTATTTTCCAAATTTACATTCAGATTATTATGGTCTAATATTAGCTCAGAGCCTAGTTTAAATTCAAAATTATTATATTATGCACTTAAAACTATACTGCAGGTGGAGCTCAACTGAACTAAATTGGACTTGCAATTAATACAACTTGAAGTACCTATGGTTTGAATTAGCAATAAGTCATCCATGTTATGTATTACATAACTCAACTACAAAATGTGAAGTATATATATGGCTCCGTTAGACCTGGGTTAAGTTTATATTGAAGCTGGGCTAGTATGAATGTTGTTAGATCAGAGTCTAGAGAGGAGATCACATGAAAGTCATGACAAATTGGTGCCACGCCAATTTCTCGTGACTTTCATGTGTCCATTCTACTTACAAGGCAGTTATTTAATTTTGGAAAGCACTCAGTTATTCATGGCTCACTTTGGGCAAATCTTAGCAATCTCTATTTAAGTATTGATATTGAGCCTACTTGTCTACTGATCTTCATCCAAATGACAATGGATTTGGGTGAAAGATGTATATTAAAATTTCTGAATAATCATTTGTAGCTCATCTCATTGGTTAATAGCAACCTTTATTCAGGGTGCTGTGCAATTTACCTTTATATGGTCTTTCCATATCTCTAAGGCCTAGAGTGGGCTACACCTTTCAGTTGCAACATTTTCATTTGACTGGAAGGTGGAGGATCAATATTTGGAGGACACCTTGAAGGCATTGAATATTCTGATCAGATGTTAGTATTTCCTTTGCCTGTTGATTTGATGACTATTTGCCAGAAGCTGAAACAAAAGACAGAGGAACTTGCAGGAAAAAGCAATCAAAACTATATTTTATGAAAAATATGTATGGCCAGAATTGCAGAAATTGATAGGTGGCACCTGCAACAGTGTTATTGCATCAGCATAGGCTGAATAGATTATGCCAATGTACTAGTATATATAATATTAAATAACACAAAATAATAAGTTGTCAAATAATGACTGATCAGTGTATTCTAACTCAGTGACAAGGATAAAAGCTACATTGCATTCTTAGATAGCCAGGCCTCAGATTGCATATGGTGTAGAGCACTTGAAATGGCTTGGGAGAAGTACTTGATCTTGAAATTGCTTGGAAAAAATACATAATCTTGCATTTACTAGCAAGTTTATTCATATTTGTAGTAGCTTGCAAAAGCTTGCAAGGCTTGCAAGTGCTTGTAGAACTGTGTTTTCTTGTAAGTGCTTGTAAGTACCTCCAGAATGTAGTCTATCTTGTAAGCAAACAGCATTTTCCTGATGTCAGGCTTGTTGTGAGCAAGTGTTGATGGCTTAAAGGAGCATTGTACATTGATGGACGCAGAAGTAATACTTTGACCGTGCGATTAGTTTTGCAGCGTCCAATCGCTCGGACTCGGCAGGTAATTGTCAATCAAGTGTATCCATGGTCTGACCTTATAGTAATCGGACAAATGATTCACGTACTGAGGATTGGATTCCACAGGATACTATTTGTTGAAGCTTGAGATATAAATGTTCCTATAGACGCAAGTTGGTGAGTGAACATGAGATGAGAGTAGATAGCACTCGCGTACGGTCGCTTCCATTGCAAGGTATGAAACCAAAGTTGAGAGTCGGAGCAGGTGTTATAGGTGTTGGCTTCGGGATGGGGAAGGGGATGCTTGGTTACTGCACTATGAGCGCAAGATGCATCCCCGTGCCTGCTGTGACGATCTCGGTAAGTACATAATAACTATGCATGCATTCAAGTCCACTGTCACAAAAAGATCAAATATGCATTTTGTCAGCCAGCTATGCATGCCTCGGAGATGGTAGTGAGCGGCATATCGAGGCCAGGTAACTATTTGGTGAGAGTCAGTATCTCCAATACCACTTCATATCTTGATTGTTTTGCTAGCTCAACCACTGATTGTAAACTAATGTTAGAACAGAGGTACCGCTGATTATCCTATGGTTGTGAACATGTGAACAATGAACATTCCCTAGCTAGCATCAGACAGCTCCACCCTCTACCAGAACAAAGTCACCCACAGTATAAACATCATGGGAAGTACATTGCATAGTGTAGGGAGGTGGGACTCCGCCCAGGGAGCGGATCAAAAGGGCAATGGGATAAATCGCGAGGGTGCAGAGGATGATGGGCCTTGTACAGCTTGACGGAGCTATAGATTTTGTTCCAAGAGCGAGCTTGAGCCACAACGAGCTGCTGAATCCGGCGCTGTTTCACTACATATGGTTTGTGGGAGTCCGGGACTAGTTTATCAGGATTCACTTTTCCAGCACTTTTGGACTTACTTAGTATTTAGGCTAATTGAATTAACCCTCATTGACCCCGCTCTACTTTCAATACATGTCGCTCAACTATGCTACTTTCATCCTGTAACGTACTCTCTGTGCCATATAATTATGTCAATTTCAAGAAACATGTATTACATAGGGTTTCTGGGGTACAGACTCGTCACAAACACCGACAAACTTCGGAAAAACCCGGAGAGGCCTGCTCTCTTAAGCGACGTTCCGAGGTTTGTGATTGTTTGTCTATACTAAATCTGGCAGTAAGACCCCCGATACCATTAATTATAACGCGCCTGATCAGTACTTCCTAATGCAAAGTTGCGTTGAGTGAGATTGAGTGAGGTCAAATGTGATCTGGTCATTTATTCTGGTGCTTTGGTGTCCCTCCAATTCAAACGAGGTATTGCTAGTTGTCAGTAGATTAGATCAGTCCTCCATCGAGCACTACTGCCAGTGACTGATTCTCAATAATTATCATTGACTTTGAATTATTTATTAATCATGTTGTATTGATTACTCGCTACTAATTACATTATGTCTACTTTTACCATGCAGCATAAAACATGTAAGCTCCAAGAAAGATGAGCTGGTGGTGGTGTTGGTAGTAGCAATGGGAGAAAGGGTGATGGGGTTGCATGAATTATGCCGTAGTAGTGGTAAAGGTGGTGGTCACAATGGGGCTTTGAGGCGCTGATGTGTCTTCTAGGTATGCATGTATGTATGCACATGATCAAATATAATTTTGAAGAATTCGATACGCACCGGTGACCTTATCCCAGCTGATTGAACCCAATTGCCGACCCAAATCCGCGTAGACGTATGTAGTCAACAAGAGCCGGATATGTTACCTGGTATGAATCAGTGTTATCACAGCGGCTCAGTCAAGATTAGAGCGACAGGCATTTGTCTGCAGGCGGCCTTCCTTTGTTGCTATGTGAGATTATGTGACAGGCCGAGTCAGTGATTCAACCGGCGCATGGGGTGTGCAAGAGCGGGAAAGAGTTGTACTCATGTTCAATGACAGCGGGGAGTGCAGTAAAGAGGGGCCATAGTATAAGTATATGTCAGTAATTGGTGGTGCAACAAGAGGAGAAAACGCAGCTTGAGTCGCTTCAAACATTTCCCGATAATCCAAGTCAGCAGAAAAGGCAGAAGTAAAGGAGCATTTGATTTTGCAGCATCCGTGTTGCCAGTCGCAGTGAGCAAAGAAACTTTCCCAGTTTCAAATGAATATGCTGGCCCGGGTTGTATTGCGGGATGAATCAAGAATTAGGAGCCAGGAACTAATCTTCGTGTAGGGAACTGTTGCGCAGAGCGAGAGCAAGCTGACATGTAAGCGCCCAGTATATGAATGTGAGAAACTCAAGGTAAAATCACAAAATTGCGAAAATATTTCAGGAGTATCTATTCCACAAACCTGAATGCTTAAGAAGACTCTCTATACGAGATATTGGTAGTTATCATGAAATCACAGGAATAGAGTTATGTATTAAGGAATAAAGGTGGTGAGCTGATCAGGCGCATAATGAAATGTCTAAAGCGAAGCATGCACTTTACGCTAGCTGTATTCTGTGTGGAATCTGAAATACGGCTGTATGTTTCCGACTTCATTTGATGGTGACAGCGGCATGAGTAAATCATAGAGTCAAGTCTCCAGTAGCTGACCTAATATGCGTATGATATATGACAGTCCATAGAGTTTCTGGGGTACAGACTTGTCACAAACAATCACAAACCCCGGAACGTCGCTTAAGAGAGCAGGCCACTCCGGGTTTCCATATGACCATGCATCGGTCGCTTCACGCATTGTCCTTTGTCGTTTTTGCATTTTTGAAAGTTATCCAGGCGTTTAGTGCAACGACCACTCGGTAACCATCTCGAATGTCATCTATGTCAATATAACCTCCGTGACAGGATTCGTGACGTTTCCATTAAGTGGTTGAATGTCAAGGTAAGTATCGTGGTAATCAATTTCTCTCTCTCTCCCTCTCTCTCTCTATTACACACACTCTCTCTTTCACTCACTCACACACGCACACGCTCTCTCTCTCTCGACATCAATGCACTGGACGTTTAGCAAATCATTAGGTGAATGACCTCGTGTTGTCTAGGACTCTATATGAAAGACTTGTTTTGGAGTACTTCCACGGATAATTTCTCATATGCCTGAGATAAGCGGTATGTATCCTTCAAACGACTACGGAATGCGTTGCTTTGACATACTCTCTGTCCTTCCCGAAGTAACGCGTAGTCTCAAAGCTCCAGCTAAAGAAGATTCAAAGTGTGCATCTGCAAAACATAGTGAAGGAACGTACAATAGTACACCGGTTACCCATTGAATCAGTCCGTCAAGGAATTTCTGAACATCGGCGTCGATAGTTGGACCTAAAGAAGGAACGCGGGTTCTAGCGACCTCGAATCTAGTCCACAATTTGTGGAACTCTGAGCCGGCGTGGTCGAATGCGGATTGGATATCCATGTCGGACTCCTTCACAAAGATCGTTATGATATTGTAGTGGGATTGCCCAGCCGCTTTCTCTTTGCTATATGAATAGATATCCTACATGTTGCAGACCGTTAGTATACTTGACTCAAATCATGGCATATGATAACACTCACATTCTCCAGCCATATCATATCTGTGGCTGCTGTATATGCATCCATAAACGCCGGTATATTGTAGACCTCATCGGGTAAGTCAATGCCAAGGCATAACTCGACTAGGTCCAAAACTGGTCTTCCTCCAGCATCATCTCGACGATGGGAAATGTAAGTCTCGGAATCTAACATCTTTCCGTGCTCTCGGAGCTCCGCCTGACAGACTACTCTCTTCAAGTAATCTTGTATATGCGAAATAAATCTCTTGGAGGAAGCTGGAAGCGCAATCCGTTTGTAGCGATTAATGAAGCTGGGGGGGGTGTTGACAGTGAGTCACTAGATGTATATGAGGGAATAAGAACGCACTCATGAATGAGCTTGGAATAGTTAGAACCGTCGCCCTGCGAAGTACCCGCGAAGATAGCCGAGGTCATGTCGCAAGTAGCCTTAGCATCCTCTTTGGTTTGGCGGTCCGTGATATCATCGATCGCAAACGCGAGGTTAAGGAGATCAGAGCACAGGCAGAGCTGGTCGTAACCAGCAAACGGGTAACTGTACGCCGCAAGTAGCTCAAAGTTGGAGCTAGCGAAACGCCCTTGTGCCTCTTCAGGAACTATTGCTTGAATCCACGATGCAGATGCTTGGCGGACTGCCTCGTAGTGCTTGTTGGTGGCTGGTTTCGATGGGCAGTACTTTAGCAAATCAGGTAGAAGGACTTGAAGTGTAGGAGTAGCCATGTTAAGAGAGGTGGCGATATAGGATAGTGATTTTAAATAAATATGATCCTGGACGTATGTGCAGGTATGTTGGATCCCGATGATCACCCCATGCTCAACGCTACACATGAGGCGAGGGTGAGGGTACGTCGTACGATGAACACCGCGTGTGCATGTTGGGAGCACACATACCTCAGTTACATATATCGAAACTCACCGTAGCCCTCACCTACACTTCTCCGCATCGTATCGCCACACCGAACGGGAGCTCATATATATATATCTTCGAAGCCCTTCCACGTGCCCATATATATCATATCGAATCTTGTCGATGTCAAAGTCCATTGCAAGAGCCGGTACACCTCGATGCGGCGCAGACTGCGAGGCCTTGAAGCCTTATATTTGCATCCGAATACCATCCACGGACACACTCTACGGTGATTTGGTGCGCTCACTGTATGAAATTTCACAGAATATTGGCCTTCTCCATTCATGCACTGTAGCACCTGTGCAAGACTACAATGTGAATAGCCTCCGTGGGCTCATATGTGTTGGATAGTATGAGAACCCGGTGGGCACACAACAGCAAAAATATACCCGGATCTCGTATGCGCTCACCTCGGTATTGGTGCTTATCTGGTCGGTGAGCACATGTCTATCTCTCACCGCAATAGCCTGGTGAGCGCATGCCATGCTGTTTCTTGTCCTCGTATGCAGCTCACCATCCTCATTGGGTGTACCACCCTATCCGGTGCGCGCAGGCTTATCGAACATCGAATATACCGGTGAGCACACGCAATAATATTTCCCTATCTCTCCAATGGGCTCACGTGTGTACCACCCCATTGATGGGCGCACAGAAACACCCATAGTCAAATATTCCCGGTCTTGTGCGCGCTCACTCCTAATATTTCCCGATATCTCCTATGAGCTCACCGTCCGCATTGCGTGTACCACCCTATCCGGTGTGCGCAGGCTTATCGAACATCGAATATACCGGTGAGCACACGCAATAATATTTCCCTATCTCTCCAATGGGCTCACGTGTGTACCACCCCATTGATGGGCGCACAGAAACACCCATAGTCAAATATTCCCGGTCTCTTGTGCGCTCGCTCTCTTATCGGAGATAATATATCTGGTGAGCGCAGGCATATATATTGACACTGAAGAGTTCGGTGGGCACATGGATATATCTGGAGTCGTATGCGCACACTTCAGTAATATTGAAATTAACGTATTCGGTGGGCGCAATGTATTATTAAACTTTGAGTATTCCAGTGAGCACACACACATATATATATATATGTATCCGGGTCTCCTATGCGCTCACTCTGCTGAAAATAAATCATACACCCGGTGAGCACACAGATATGTACTAACGTTGACGACTCCAGTGGGCGCATGTATATACTCCACATCGTATGTGCCCACTTCTCTATTATCGTCATCACTCCATTCAGTGGGCGCACATCAATGTTGAATGTCGAGTATTATGGTGAGCACACACATATTTGTATGTCTAATATCGTATGTGCTCACTCTCATATCATCATACTGCATCAAATATCCCTGTCTGTATGTGCACATGATCATCATTAGTTTGTTCGGCACGTGCAATGATATATATTGGATGTCGAGTATCTCAATGAGCGCGTAATTTTTTACATTTGTTGTATGTACACACACACCTATTGTAGCCTTTATACGGCACCTATATCAAATGCTGCATACCTCGTAACATGTCCTGTGGCTGGTCACAATAGGGAATCCACAAAAACATATAGCATTCATATATCATATATAATCATAGGTGGGTACATAAAAGTCATAATTGTGGATATCACATTTGCATAAGTCATTAGTATTGAAGAAAGCGTTCGGGAGGTGACAGAGGTGAGGAGGCGACAGCTGGTGTCCATGCAACGTAAACAGGGATCGAAGAGTCCGAGGATGTCTTCATTCCCTGACTTTGGGTTTGATCCCGCGCTTCTGTAAGGTTCCCGTGCTATAATTACGGGCAACATGAGTATTCCTCATACAAACCAAGATCAAGTGGTGATAGACTTACAAGGTGACGGACTTGCGCACGTATCGGAAGAGTTCCTTGCAAAGGCCGCACACGTCTTCGAAATTTGCCTTCTCCTGATCCAAAGCTGAGCCTTTATGGGATGCCATCATGCGCTTGTGCAAGCCTAGACCCCATATTTTCAGACCCCACAAAACAACCATCAGACCCTTGCCCCCGCGTTGCAGGAATTGCATCTTTGCCACGTTGTCGATAGCTTGAGGTCCGAGATCGTGTGGGTGAACCGACAAGAACCATTTGTTCAGCCTGATCCCAAACGTTGCGTCGTCGATGACCTGGCCTTCATCATATGGCGCACCATCCTTGTACATTGACGCCCAGACCTTCGCCTCGATGGGAAAGCCTTCAAACCATGTGGGGACCGAGTCGGATGGTTCGACTGTTGCTGCCGATACCCAGTCAACTTCAAGTGCCGCCCACATTTCGCACAAAGATTTCCAGTCTGGAAAAACTTTTGCGAGCTTAGCTGCATCTTCGGGAAGAAGCCCACAAGCAGCAGCAAGTAGGTGAAGGTCTTTGGGTATTCGCTGCCGACCTAGGATAAGTTTCAGTTTAGGTATCATGGAAGGAGGAGCGGTGGCACGAGAATTGGCGCATAATTTGATGTTCTCCGGTGTCGAGTCCGACTTTGTTGGCTCAACTCAAGAGTCATCGAATTGGGCGTTCAATGAGGCTTTTCGCTTAGTTTTTGATGACTTGGCCGTCTTTGGCTGAGCAGATGGTAAGGGTGATGGAGAACGAGCATGGCGTCCAGCTGAAGCCTCGGTCGTACTTGCCAAAGCGTTGTTGGTGGTCGTAGATTTTCGGCCGCGTTTTTTTGTTGTAGCTGGTCTCTTTTCCTCTTTGTCGAGAGCGGCAGAAGGTGTGCGAGAGGAAGAAGGATGAGTGGCACCGGAGACATGGATTGCTGTGTTCTGTTCTGTGCCTGATGGACGACTGCTGTCGGACTTGCGTGGTGCCTTCACTTTTGAAGGTTTCCTGACTACGTCGGATATATTGTTCAAGGCTGGTGACATAGGGGGGTCCACTTGAGTTGCTGGCTCTGGCAGTGCTAAGGGGGAGGGTGAAACGGAAGATGGGACGGTGTCACTCGTTGATGCTTTTCCGCGAGGGCTGTAAGATCTATATTAGTAAAGACCGGTGACTACTTTATCAAAACAGGACTTACATGTTTCCTTTTGCTCTTGAGTTTGAATGCTTCACGACTTCGACCAGACGGCGACACTCCATAGTGAGTTTGTCAAGGTGCTTAACACCAAGGTAGGAAGTACGAATGTATAGTGGGATCGACTCGTCGTCTGATTCAGCTTCGGTGGCTTGCAATACTGCTCGAATTGCCATGCCGACAGTGAGGACCATGGTTTCTATCCTCTCATAACTACCAAGTTGCCCGCCGAGGCCCACATGAGGGTTTTGATCCAGGTACTTCATGAGCGCAGCATACGAATTCCGATCTTGAGAATCGGCATTTCCTGAAAAGAACTCTTCAGGGAGATGAGCCGAGGTGTTGGTCCACCGAGCCCAATGTGGCGAGCCAAACTTGGGTATATGAGAAACCATCCCGGGCTATGAATGATATGAGAGAAGCACTTCTGACCTCAGAGTAAACTGTACTTACTTTCCACTCGTAGAGCAAATTGACAAGCTGATCGTATTGAGGTAAGAAGGGGACTAGCGACTTGAGGAAAGTAATCCGGCGCTCCTTCAAATTGGCCGAGTCCAAGCCAGTCGATAGATCTAGATCTTGGTTGAGATGGGCAGCGCCATGCCTGGCCCCGCTATCCTCTCCGGCAACCTGGTGTTTAGCCTTCCCGTTCTTCGGAACAGAGGTCGATGGGAGCTCGTTATCCTCAGAACTTCCCGCAACAGATAGAGGGGTGCCATGTTTAGCGCCGCCATCCCCCTCGCTATCGGTGACTCGGCGTTTCTTTGTGGCCTTTCCGCCTTTGGTAACAGAGGTCAATGGAAGCTGCTCGGAACTTCCTGCAATGGACAGAGGGGCAGCACTGCCATCCCCTTCATTATCAGCGACTCGGCGTTTCTTTGCGGCCTTCCCACCTGTCGGGACTGAGCTTAATGGGAGCTCGTCATCCTCAGAACTGCTTTCCACAATGGGCAAGGGGCGTTTATGCTGACGGGTGCCTCGACTCATGGCAGTGATGACGACAGATGAGTTGTCGGTGGCATTGCCGCCGCTGTCATTCTCCTCGGCGCTGCCTTCATCCTTGTTGGTGGCTTCATCACCACTGGCGGCTTTCTCTGGGTCAACGTCTTTGTCGACTATGTCTTCTTCGCCATCCACATGTTCTCCACTATTGAGTTCCTCTGCATCATCAATTTCAATGTACGCAGGCCGAGGTTTTGTTGGCTTTTTAGGCTTGAAAGATATGTAATGGAGGGGAGCAAGTCCCTTGGATTGCCTACGGAGCCAATGATCGTACAGAGCGTTCAGCCGACACTTTGACATGCGCGATGGCTCGTTCAGATTTGCGCCATCTGGTAGGTACTCAGGAGCAAAAAACTTGGAAATATTCTCGCGTATTGCTGTCCACCGTGCAGCCTTCTCGCCGGTTTCAAGTTCTGTGGGCAAGATTAGCTACATTGGACGAAAAGGAGACTGTTTTGATACCAACATACCTGTGACTTTGTTGACGAAACTACGTACAGCATATCTCATATGGTGAACGTTCGCGTTGAAAGGACGGGGCGGAAGGATCGGGTAGCCATCCTCATTCATCTCATACGAAGCCCACGTTGCCTTGCGCTCTTCTTCTGCATCTTCAGGAGCGGTATTCCCATTTTCTAACAACCATGTTTAGTGTATCATTTGCACCTTCAGAGAAAGCACTTACCGAGTATTTTCTTTGAGGCATCAACCCAATCTTCCATCATTGTATTCATCGTTGCAGTCCCAATCACGGCCGAAGGTTTTGTATCTTTGGTTTCGACACTGAAATATGTGTTAATGGCTGATTGTTTGTAGGGGTGAACACTTACTAATGGCATATAGCGCGGCCATTTTCATCCTTGTACGCAAGGAAAACCAAGATGGTCGCGGCACAATCCTTCTGTTGCTCTTTGACGAAGGCCTTTGCACGGTCGACGAGTTTACGTCGAGCGATTCTGCAGCCGATGTAAGCATGCTTCCGGATACATGCACAAATTAACTTACTTGGGCTGGACTTCTTTCGGCGGACCCTCCTTGTTCCACTCAGTCGCCTTGGCTTTGAATTCATCCCATTCCTCGTCCGTGAATAGGGCCCTGAAATCTTTCCCGGCCATTGCCTTGCGGGTTCCAAAATCAAGGCCATCGTCACCGTAGCGGTTGAAGCATTCGTTCCATTCGGCCTCTCTTTCCCGGATCACGACAGATAAAGCCTTCCAGGTTTTGGGCTCGCCGTTCTCACGTTTATGTTTCTTTTTTACTACTTCGCCGCCGCTATCCACATTGTCCCCCGCATTGTCTTCAGTACTAGTCGTCAGCGTATCACCTGATTGGGCGTTCCTGTTGTTAAAGTACCAATTCGCAATTTTCTGTCAACAAATATAAGTCATGCGTGTACCAAATGACGAGCCAATTACTTACGTTGTTCAACTGATCGACCAGAGGCTTATCGCTGTCCTTAGCACACAATGCGATAGCGTGGGCGACCTCTTTTTCAATTTTTTTGCGGTCGGAACCCTGGGCAGCTTTCCAGGCAGCACGACGAGATTCGAGAATGGGAAGAAAATCCGGAGTGACCCAACGCGGGGCCATGATGACGCAAAGTAATAAAAGGTGCAAAGGGTGATGGATGGTTTGAGTCGTGAATATGCGTGCACTGACTTTCATATATACATAGGCCCCCAATGCTGTCGGGCGGCTCTGAAATTTCATGTTGCAACTCAGTCCCACTGAAAAAATTCATTTCTCACATAGTTAGTCGAATTTGGGTCAACGTGCAAGCGAGATCGGCGTACTCATTCAAAATTTGTTCAACGGGCGTTTCCGTTAACATCCCTTTCATCCGAGTACCGTAATGCACTCATCGTAATATGGCTTCCCTGGGGAGCCTACATATCCTTGACAACATCGCAATTTTGGCGACTTTCGCCTGAGATCCCTGTACTCCTCCAGAAAAGTGAAAGGGTTGGGCGACGTGCTTCCTATACATCCGTCCAAGGCCTGTATTAGTCAAGCACCGGATGTATTATATATTGACCTCACACCATATCTGGACCAAGAAGTAAGATGTCCGTCACAATATAATATACACAAAACGACCCTTACATGAAATAGACGACTGGTCCCTTTGCTAGTCGGCGAATACCGATGACACTGCCCTGGGATCGTAATCTTGGCAAGTTCCGGATGTGTTCCTAAGCTACGGAGTCAGCAAAAGATGATATGAGATCAACAACAGCCCTACCTTTACGGAGTCTTCCCATTCTTTGAAGGCAAATTCAATGGGTCCAACAGGAACAAGAGTGTAGCTATTGGTGTCATTGTTGAAGTAGACATTAGCAGCGGAGTGATCTCAATACAAATTAGTAGGAGCAATCATGATACAAGGCATATGTACAAGAGGAATCTCATGCGCGAAGGAGAAACAAGGCAAAAAGGGTGGGATCCCGCCAGATTGCACCTGCATAGCATTTGAGTGGGTGTCAACAATGAATTACAAGAGTCTGCTTACAAGTGGTCCATCATTTTTGTGCCATCCGTACATGACAACGCAGCCGTTAGTTCTTCTTCCGAGAAGGCCGTGGTGGTACCCTCATCGTTAATCAAAATTGACGCAAAATCGGCCTCAGTAAAAATGGGACCACTAATCGGCCACTTGGTATCAGTAGTAAGGACTGTGCCTTTGACAGCCGGAGATTCTAGTACTGAAGTGGGGGGGTTCGGCTTGGGGGAGACACCAGTTTTCCGAGTCCAAGCTAGAATCGCTTCCCTTGAATCGTCTGTGAAAAAGGCTCGCTCCTGGAGCTTTAGGAAATTTGATGAAGAGGGAGCCATTGCCTCGGAGCTAAGGGGCGGGTGAACAGAACATGAGGAGTTGGGACCCCGTAAGTATGAAGGGGTATGTTGATTTGAATGGCGGGGATCTGTTTTTTTAAGCCACCATATGACGAACTAAGCTATGCCGGAAACATACCTGGTGTAGAAGATACCAAATCTTGGCTCTTTTGTGCAGAAGGCAGCTCCCATGGTTGAGACATTTAGCCCTGAGACATGGATGTTTGTAATTGAAAAAAGATGTGCCGAACTGCAGCTAAGAAAATCGACGGGCAGTTCCGAATTAGCAGACTACTAGTAAAGAGCCCTGAAGTCCTGAAGGCTCGACATGGTAGCTAATAAATGTCAGTTTCTCAACCCTGAGAAGTAGGCGAGTAAGTAGTTGGCCGGTGAGATGAGTACCCGGGTGTTGCCGGCACAAGAAATCTCATGTGACCAACTCCAAACAGTATAAGGGCGAGCCTCTATATTCGCAAGCTGCTCAACCACCGCCTCCCCAATTGTCCTCCGGCTTTTCGTTTTCGTTCCGCTATACAGTTTGTATGTACATGATTTTTGCCACTGCTTTATTCTTTTTTTTCGTTCAATTTTTTTTTTCTGTTCAAATTTTATTCAATATTTATTATATCTTTTCTTTTTGGACAATTGTGCGTGTGGTTGGTGGTTCACTGTACCTCACCTCGTCGTCTCGGTGAGTGGTATTTGACTTTGTGAGCATCACTGACTTCAAGATTTTAGCAACAAATATTTTATTTCATGCATAACCGTCACTGCACATTTGCTTCAACTCAAGTCAGGTTGTGTCACATTTAATCCCTTGAATACGGCTAAAGGTCTTCTTTTAGACATCCAGGTGCATCAATATCTTTTATTTGGTAGCTACGGTGGGTGTTTACTCTATGCGTGCTTTCTACTTCTGACTAAGTCAAGTGCAGGCGGTTGCTGACACATGCTAAGTCTACTTTATGTATTACTTGCTGACTAAGGCTTATTTAACAATTAGGGTGTCTGAATTCTGCTTTCGTGTAGCTCGCTTGTAGTACTGTAGATATATTGAGAAGTGCTGCCCTTTCTACTGAGGACTGGCCATCCTCTGTAGAATGGGCAGCACGTCTCATCTACTTGTAGATTTTATTTGACAATTTGTAATTTATCTCCTAACCTATATGCTATAGTGTGGCAATATCTCATACATAATGCAGTACTGGCGCTTGTTCAGCTATGGCGTGTGAATGTTTTGTAATACAATATTAGCGCTGATCGGTACTCGAACACTCAGTGGTCTCATATCTCATATCTACCCGTTCAAGACTACGACAACTACGATGATCTGATCAAGACTACCGATAATGTGAGCATGCCCATGGGCTGGCCCTATGGCGACTGGCTATACAAGCCTCCCTTGGGTTCGAATGGATTTACTCATTCATGGATCCACTAACTCAAACTAACCCGCTCACTGACTCACCAACTTACTCATTTGCTCACCCTTCACTCGTTTGCTCACCCATTTACTTGTTTGCTCACCCACTCACTCATGTTATCCCCTGGGATTTCGTCAGGCCATCCCCTAACACTCACTTACCCGCCCACTTGCTCACCCATTTACGTGTTTGCTCACCCATTCACTCATGTCACCCCCTGGTATGCCGTCGGGCCATCCCCTAACACTCACTCACCCGCCCACTTGCTCACCCACTCACACTTCTAGAGGCGCAAATATCACCACAGGCCGCTCTACAGAATACATTTGTCCCTATTTTCATCGGGGCTTAACCTCGGAATGGCCGCCCAGAGTTTACTTCCAGAGTTGCCCAAATTCCACTCTCACGAAAGCTCAAGAATGCCTGATTTCACGTATGTATAGTATTGCTGTTGAATCATGCTAACACTTATTCTTTCCTTATCTACAGGCAAACATGTATCTCATCCGCATCATCGACTCATTACACCATCGTAACATGAGCACCCGCCGAGCTCTCAAATCAGCTGCCCGCTCAGTCCTTGCAAATCATTTCTTCAAACGGGATTTACTGTGCATTGCATCAATCAGACACCATCACGTTTACAAATGGATAATTATGTGAGTAAATTCGTCCAATTCTCAATTTGCTTTCATTAAAACTTTTGCAGCACACCCAGACATCGTAGTTCATCAGATTCCGACTATCATTTCACAATGTGAGCGTACAGCTCTTCAAGACGGTGTATAGCAACGGCTCACATCTACGTAGATAGCGGCTACAATATCGAAGGATTTGCCATCTGGAAAATGGGGAGGTCGAGACCTTTACAACGTGTCACATTGGTCCATTAGGTGAGCGGCTCTAGTTTCTTTAATCGTTCATTCAGCTAACGATTGTAAAGATTCGTACATCCCCTGCATCCTATATCTCTTGTATCTCTTTTCACCCTAGCGGTAGCATCACTGTCCCTGAACATGGGCCGAGATCTTATCTGTGTTGTACATTACCACGCCATATGCCACGTGTAATCATCTTTTGAAGTTGAAGTCAAAGTCAAACGAGTCGCCCTTCACCAATGGTTCTCATTAAACAGAAAAAGGACTCGAAAGGATATTACGAGCAGGCTTGGAAATCGGACAAGAATGGAAAACGCCGCAAAATACGTATATTCCACTCCTTAGATTCCCCCCAAAAAGCTATGACTCCTTCCACACCAGTCCACGATGCTGGAAACGACCCAAACGGCTGTCACCTCCCACAGCCGCCAGATTCACCAACTTTCTCTGGTGTCGACAAGTACTTTACCTTGGAGAATGGATGGGATGCATCCTTGGTAGAGCCAGTACCCGGGTTTTCTTTGTATGGAAAGGTAGAAAATTTTCTCAATGAATGTATTACCACTTATTTTTCTGGGCAGACACAGAACGACTATCTTCGAGAATGGGTCGATCGTCGCCAACAGGACTTCAATGTACTACTATCATTGGAATATGTGGTGCCGTGCCGTAGATACTGCTCTAACTGCAACGGCGACCTCCCTGAATCACACCACGATCTCGAGGTGAACCCACTTTACCAGTGCAAACACTGCTTCAATGGACGACTTCTATGTCGAACTTGTTGCGTATACATCCATCAGTGGATGCCTTTCCATTCCATTGAGGTTTGGACAGAACGCGGCTTTCGAGCAGCAGATCTGGACGACCTCGGGTTGACATTGTACCTTGGACACAACGGGTATCCGTGTCCAGTGCACTCAAGTCTTTCGGAGCCTGACGATAATATTTTATCACCCGGTAAAAGTCACCAAAAACCATCAGCTATTCACTAATCTAGTGCATACAGATTATATCAAAAATCGCATTACGGTCATCCATACTACTGGCGTTGTGACTCGAAGGGTCAAGTGGTGTGCGTGCCCAGATCGAGCAGACCACTATAGCCAGCTTTTCCAGGCTCAGCTGTATCCAGCTACAATATCCCAGCCATCGACTGCCTTTACCTTTGAAGTTCTGGACCTCCTACACTTGATGCGCATGGAGTGCAAAGTGGCCTCTTCCAATTACTACCGCATGCTACAAAGGCTCACAAATGACGATTGCCCTAGCTCAGTACCGGTGAGTTTTAGGATGATTATATGTGTCCCAGCTCTGACCATCTCTATTCAGGATCGGGCTCGTGAACTTGAGCGAGTTTCTCGGTGTTACCGTGACCTGCAGGCCAGGAAGAACGCCGGAAGATTCAACCTATCAGACACGTCACCCGGCCACCTCGCACTCTTTTGCCCAGCTTGTCCACAGCCCGGACGAAATGTCAACAAGACGACGTGGTCAGCAGATGACCCAATCTGGTTGTTGTCCCCAATGCTGGTGGCGGATGGCAATTTCAAGTTTGACCACCTTATGATGAAACGAGGGAAGCACGATGTTCAACTTCGGGATGGTGGCTCATATATGGTAACGTCTGCACCCTACGAAGCCCACCTCCAGAGCACACCGAGCGTGCAAGAGCGGTCGCGATGTGTTAACCACAAGGCTGTCAATCAGACGGGTAAGGTCCGAAGACATGTCGACAACACTGGTATCGGGGCGATCGCTTGCGCACGGCATGGCTTCTTTGTACTGCATACAGTCGTTAACTTCAAAAAAGGTGAACAGTGAGTACTTATGTTAGTTCTTTACATAAAATATCTAAAAGAATCAGGCAGAAAAACATGGACTATGCTGTCTCTGAGGCTACGAAGTACTTCACTAACCTCTGCAAACCGGGGCACCCCTCACCGACATCTATCACCTTAATTTACGACATTATGTGTCAATACAGCGTTCACCTTATTGAACGCCTTCAAGCTGGAAAATATTTGCAAGCCCCTGCAATACCGATCAAAGGGGCGATTGGAAAGTTTCATCTTGGAGCTCATATTGACAGTTGCTTTGCTTTATTCAGCCTGAATTTTTTCCAGGGAGCGGCGCACACCGATGGCGAGGTTTTGGAGACACTATGGGCAGTGTTAAATAAAATTGCTGGTAGCACAAGAGCTATGTCTCTGGCTCATCGACAGGAAACACTTGACGATGCAATTTGTGATTCCAATTGGAAGAAATTGACTAGTATTGGTATGTTATTCTATCTTTTGTTATACCAGTCATGTCTAAGCTCTAATATCAGCTTCCGCCTTGGTGAAGAAGTGGGCACGTGCAGTAAAAACTGGTCAAGAAATGGAAGATGCGTATTTAGGTCTGCGTAACACAATTGAAGAGAGTAATCTGCAGATTTGGGATAGAGAAATTGAAGAAGCAGCGGTGCAGCGAGGGGAGAAATTGCGCATATATGATGTGATCCCCGAATCGAGTACGTGGTGTTATACATTGCCGATATATTTATTATATAGACTGATATGTCCCGACAGAACCATCAGTGACAGTGCTCCGGGTAAATCTATCGGAGGACGAAGTCGCAAACGGCGACCACAGAGGTAGTGCCGCCCTTATTGCTGAAGGAATATCCATTGAAGAATCTCAGTAAGCCCGTTTCCTTTATGAATAATTAACACTTATTGTGTAGAATTTCATTAAGGAGACGTGTCAAGTCAATGGGGGAATCCCCTACTCTGTCGCAGCGTAAAGACTTAGCCGATCGCCGGGGCCGATTATTGGCTCGTATCGACAAATTTACTAAACGTGCTAGTGTCGCCCTATCTGCTGCCGGCATCACTCAGCATAATCAAGACTCTCAGGGCAATGGTGACCAGGGCCTTATCAGCGACAACGATGACGACAGCAGTGATGACGATAACGATGGAGACGACAACGACTTTTTTAATGAATATAACGATGACGGCGCCAACAATGATCACAGCGAGAAACTTGGTGCAAACGCCAAAGAAATGCCAGAGGAAGCCCTATTGCCATTACCGTCATCGTTACTAGCTGATGAGCACCACAATCTAGGCCGCCTCGCAAAAATAGAAATCCAGTTCCGTGAGGCACAAATTGACGATGCCCTCCACGATTTACGTGTCGCACTTGGCGAGAAGTCCCTTCGCTTTCGTAAAGTCCTGCGAGGCGACAGAAGCCAACATCATGTAACAAGGGCCTGGAGTCAGATCAGTACATATGATGATCGGGCCAATTTGCAGGTGGATATTTATGAACGTGCTGTGAGCGCCTTGCGAATACTTGATATAGAAAATGCTGCACGCTGGCCTTCAATCGACCGACAACGCGATCTACAGATGAAGGGCGACATAGAACATCCCAATCGTATCGGGCAGTCTTCGCATGTGTTACCATGGTTCTGGAGACTCGGCGAAGACGGGGCTGCAAGGGATATTGCGACGAATCCGATGATGGAAGAGTGTAAGTCCGTTGTACTTTGAAGCATGGGCATTATTGCTAACAACATGTTTAGATTATCGAATCAGCTACTTACGAGCTAGAGCGCGGTATGATAGGTGGTCAGAAGAACAAATATTGTTGAAGAAGGAGATGATCTGGACTTTGGAGTGGTTCAAACAAGAGGCCATACGGTGGGATGAAATAGGAGATTCGGACACTACTCTGGGTGGAACTGTATTTGCGAGAAGGATGGCAGATAAATGGCGAGACTTTGAGGCTAGGACAATGACTTATTTCAAACAAAAAGGGCTGGGTAGCATCATAGTCCATT
Organism: Pleurotus tuber-regium; assembly: GCA_014058305.1. Classification (NCBI taxonomy): domain Eukaryota; kingdom Fungi; phylum Basidiomycota; class Agaricomycetes; order Agaricales; family Pleurotaceae; genus Pleurotus; species Pleurotus tuber-regium. Next base: position 3,741,066 of record JACFYU010000021.1, read on the forward strand.
AGTGATATCTAAATAATATCCCATGTGCACACATCTTGCCTCTGAGTGACTACATAACATTACTTGCATGAAATTCTTCATGACTTCGATAGTAGAGGGTGCGAGCGCACCGAGTCAAATGTCAGTTAGCGCCCTAATATTAATGACGCCAGTGATATAAATCACGTGCCAACAAAGTTGATGCGACGCGAACTGACTCTGACCAGTGACCGGACCCGGACCAAGTCACTGACTTCGGACAGGTAACATAGACTTGAACCACCACTCTGTCTCACTCCATTCTCTCACTACTCATGCCTCGTCCACAACCGGAGCCTTTATCGGTAAGTTTTTGCTTACCCTTTTTACATACATAAGCTGCTAGCTCAACCTGCTTTCTTACAGAAAGTCCTCAACATATGTGTCGGTACACCAGCATATCACGCTGTCAAAGTATCAGTCAACCTCACCATATTGCCTCTGTGCTTATTTCAACCTTAGAAGATGATACATGATGCGGTTATGCGTCATTTTGACCTCAAACGTACCGCAGGCCAGCAAACACAGCAAGCATGGGAAGGGTTTTGGGCAGAGGTGCATTTTATTTTTGTCAACACCCACATGTCTGAATGTATCGGTTTAGGTCAATCACACACAACGAAATTGCCTTGTTGAGCCCGCTCGCACCACGATTCGCTATCTAGCCATACGAGAAATCGACTTGTTACGTGCCTATCAGAATGCAGGCGTACATGTGAACAATGCCCAGCCCCCAGCTAACCCCAAACCTCAGCTGACCATGTCAGAGCGAGGTCATGCTTCAGGCGGCCATCATGAGGTGCACGTCCTCCCTAATGTCGATGTGTCGGGCGGCCATCATGAAGTGTCCATCCCATCTGAAGTCAAGGTGTCGGGCGGCCTTTGTGAAGTGTCCATCCCCCCTGGGGTCAAGGTATCAGACGGCCTTTGTGAAGTGTTCATTTCCCCTGGTGTGGAGATGCCGTGCAGCCATCGTGACACGTCCATCCCCCCTGCGGACAGGACAACCATCTCCGGCTCGGTACGTACCATATTTTCCATCCAGTATATGAAAAACTTATGCTTATTCACCAGATACTCGTTGCCCTGCCTCGTTTACCAGTGGTATGCTTAGTTCCGCCGCCGCCACGACCGGAATACTACAAGCTTTATCCCGATACCCAGTCCAGCAGCTTTTGCACCATTTTCTGATTCTGCTTGATTGATTCGTCTCATCTCCTTGCAGCATTGCTTTGATCCTGGAATCCAATGTACCATTTCACTCATGATATACCACCTGTAGCAATACATACTCAAGTACAAATCATGTACAATTACAACCTGTAGCAGACATCTGGCCCGCTGAAGTAGAAATACAAGACCCTGTCACCGCGTATCAATACATTGCTTACTAAATAGTCTTACATCAGATTGAAGGAACCAACATAATAAGCTATAATAAGGCCACTCTGTGAGCATGTGTGTCATGCATCAGATGTCCCAGTGAGCCCACGAATATATCTCTATCCTATGTGCTCACCTTTCATATACATATACCCCTTCACTTGATGTTGGTTATATCTGTGAACCACAATAAATAAATCAGTCAGCACATTTTACATATTTCTCGTTGCGCTCACAATGATTTATTATATTTTTATTCAAGTCATCAGTGCGCCGCCGAGTCCCTTTGCCTATATGGCAATAAATGTACCTGCACCACCGAACTTGTGTATCAACGGAGGCAATATATAGGCTCACGGTGCAAGCTAACATGGAATGAGCGCGTACGGTACCAGATGTATCCGTGCGCCCATCGGATACATTCAATATAACCGGAGCGTGAGTGCGTGCGACACTTAGACATATATACGTGTGCTCACCGTTGTGCGGGATGGATCAGTGTGCTCATCAGATACATCAATATATGCGCTCACTCTGATGAAGAAGTAGCCAGTGAGCACACAGGCATGTCTAGTCTCGTATGCGCTCACTTGGCTAAATAAACAATGCACCCGGTGAGCGCATATATGTACTAAGGTTGATGACTCCAGTGGGCGCATGGATATATCCTCCGTTGTATGTGCACACGTAATTATCAGACACTAGACATATATATGTGTGCTCACCGTGGTGCGGGATGAATTAGTGCACTCATCAGATACAAAAATATATAATAGGAGCGTGAGCACGTACGACACTATATATATGTGCTCACCATCATACTCGACATTTAACATCAATGTGCGTCCACCGAGAAGCACCAATATTTTATGCAGAGTGGGCGCATACGAGACAAGACATATGAGACATATCTGTGTGCTCACCGGGTGTATGATTTATTTTCAGCAGAGTGAGCGCATAGGAGACCTGGATACATATATATATATATATATATATATGTGTGTGTGTGTGTGCTCACTGGAATACTCAAAGTTTAATAATACATTGCGCCCACCGAATACGTTAATTTCAATATTACTGAAGTGTGCGCATACGACTCCAGATATATCCATGCGCCCACCGAACTCTTCAGTGTCAATATATATGCCTGCGCTCACCAGATATATTATCTCCGATAAGAGAGCGAGCGCACAAGAGACCGGGAATATTTGACTATGGGTGTTTCTGTGCGCCCATCAATGGGGTGGTACACACGTGAGCCCATTGGAGAGATAGGGAAATATTATTGCGTGTGCTCACCGGTATATTCGATGTTCGATAAGCCTGCGCGCACCGGATAGGGTGGTACACCCAATGAGGATGGTGAGCTGCATACGAGGACAAGAAACAGCATGGCATGCGCTCACCAGGCTATTGCGGTGAGAGATAGACATGTGCTCACCGACCAGATAAGCACCAATACCGAGGTGAGCGCATACGAGATCCGGGTATATTTTTGCTGTTGTGTGCCCACCGGGTTCTCATACTATCCAACACATATGAGCCCACGGAGGCTATTCACATTGTAGTCTTGCACAGGTGCTACAGTGCATGAATGGAGAAGGCCAATATTCTGTGAAATTTCATACAGTGAGCGCACCAAATCACCGTAGAGTGTGTCCGTGGATGGTATTCGGATGCAAATATAAGGCTTCAAGGCCTCGCAGTCTGCGCCGCATCGAGGTGTACCGGCTCTTGCAATGGACTTTGACATCGACAAGATTCGATATGATATATATGGGCACGTGGAAGGGCTTCGAAGATATATATATATGAGCTCCCATTCGGCGTGGCGATACGATGCAGAGAAGTGTAGGTGAGGGCTATGGTGAGTTTCGATATATGTAACTGAAGGGGCTGCAGTATATAAAAATATACAAATTATATATGGATGTGAACAAAATGTGAACAAAAATAATATTCCTGTAAGACAAAATTTGGTACCTAGTTCATATCCAGTTCATATGATGTTCACTTGAACATGTGGGAAAATGTAACATGCTCGAGGAGGCGGAGATTGGACGTGGAGGGGAATTTTGTTCGGAGTTTCAGGCTCGAGCATCGATACGTGGAATACTGGATGCACTGAGTGTAGGGATTGGGGAAGGTTAACCGTGAAGGACGAAGGACCTGCTTGAGCAATGATTTCAAAGGGTCCGATGAACTTCTCGGATAACTTCTTGGAGGGTCTTGTAGTGCGAAAGAACTGAGCCTTGATGAAGACCTTTTGTCCGACCTTGAAGTCCGGAGCCGCGGATCGTCTGCGGTCTGCAGGAGCTTGGTAGCGGAGTTGCGCGTCGGACATCGCGGATCGGAGTTCTTGGTGGAGGTCGTCGAGGTTGACTACGAATTCTCTTGCATGAGTGGAAGCGAGATCGTATTCCGGATGTACGGAGATACGGGGATGGTAACCTTTGTTCGCGAAGAACGGAGATACTCCGGTGGTAGCACTTGGAGCATTGTTGTACGCGAACTCGGCTATAGGAAGAAGTTCTGACCATTGTCTTGTTGGTAATTGCAGTAAACACGGAGGTACTGTTCCAAAGTTTGGTTAGTACGTTCAGTCTGTCCATCACCTTCAGGGTGGTAGCCAGAGGTGTAGTGTAGTTTCATCTCTAAGGCTTTACCGAGGGATCTAAAGAAGTGGGAGACGAACTCCGAACCTCGATCGGAGGTGACGTGGTTCGGAACTCCGTGCTTGGAGAATACATGCATTACGAACAACTTTGGCTAGATCTTCGGAGGTGATCGTGTCGTGGCAGGGGTGAATATGGCTTGTTTAGAGAGTCGGTCTACGATGACTAGGATAGAATCGAAAACCGGAGGATTTGGGGAGTTTCTCGATGAAGTCCATTGATATGGAATCCCAGGGTCGAGAAGGTACGGGGAGTTGTCGGAGTTTGCCATAGGGTTTGTGTCTCTGGGGTTTAGCTCGCATGCAAGTGACACAGGACTTACAGTAGCTTTTGACGAAGTCGCGATATTGGGCCAGGTGTATTCCCGGCGGACAAGTTCTAATGTTTTGTTTTGGCCGTAGTGGCCGGAAAGAATGTGATCGTGTTTGTAGCGGAGAACACGGACTCGGAGATCGGAGAAGTCGGGGACGAAGATCCGGTTGTCTAGTCGCAGGAGACCGGAGTCGTCCTTTGACCAGCGCGGACCTAGTTCGGAGATAGGGACGGAGAGTGTCGGATCGGACTCTTGCGCGGACTTGATGTCGGAATGGAGTTGTTCAACATCCATGACTACGGATCCGCGGAGAGTGGGTACGAAGAGATAAGAAGCGCGGATTGATGCTACGAGTTGTTCTTGAGTGAAGACGGGTCGGAAGTTCTGTGGGTTGACGTGCTGGTAGCGCTCACTCCCCTCTTTAGGGTAGACGTCCCATCGTCTAGTTAAGGAGTCGGGTTTGGCTCCTAACTTGCCTGGACGGAAACGAATACAAAGGTTGAACTGGGAGAGATACTCTGACCAGCGGACCTGTCTTCGGGTTAAGACTTTAGTTGTACAGAAGTATTCTAAATTCTTATGATCAGTAACAACATCGATAACGGAAGCTGAACCTTCAAGGTATTGACGCCAGATTCGGAAGGCTTCAAAAATTGCAAGAAGTTCCTTGTCGTGGACATCATAGTTCAATTCCGTGGAGGTGAACGTGCGCGAGTGGAAAGCGACGGGGTGGATTTCTCCGTCGGAGGTGTAGATCGAGAGGATAGCTCCTAGAGCGTAGTCCGAGGCATCGGTTTCTACGATCATCGGAGCATCGGGGATCCAGTGAGTGAGTACCGGAGCTTGAGTAAAGGCAGCTTTCAGTTCATTGAACGCTGTCCGGCACTTATCACTAAAAACCCAAGGGGTGCCTTTGCGGGTCAGGCGGGTGAGCGGAACGACGATATCGGAGTAGTTGCGGATGAATCGTCGGTAGAAGTTCGCAAAGCCGAGGAAGGACTGAACATCGCGGACTTTGCGGGGTTCAGGCCATTCTTGAATAACCTTGACTTTGGCTTGGTCCATGGTAAGTCCGGTCGGAGAAAGGATATAACCTAGATATTCTACGGTGTCAACGTGAAATTCACATTTCTCACCTTTAGCATAGAGTTTGTGTTTCCGGAGACGTCGGAGAACTTCCTTAACGTGCTCCTTGTGTTCCTCTACACTATTGGAGTAGATCAAGATATCATCTAGATAAACAATGACGCAGACGTCTAAAAGATCAGCGAACACATCATTGATAAACCTTTGAAAAGCCGCGGGAGCGTTAGTTAACCCAAAAGGGCATAACCAACCACTCGAAGGAGCCGTAGCGAGTTCGAAAGGCTGTTTTCCATTCATCTCCTTCGGAGATCCGGACTAGGTGGTATGCGTGCCGGAGGTCGATCTTGGTATAGATTTTGGCATCGCGGGGTGCATCTAGGAGGTCGGCTAGACGCGGAAGCGGATAACGATCTTTGCGAGTAATGCGGTTAAGTCCGCGGTAATCGACACAGAGGCAGAGAGAACCGTCTTTCTTCTTGGCGAATAGGACGGGGGCACCGTGCGGAGAACTGGTCGGACAGATGAAACCATGCTGCAAATGCTCGTCGATGAACTCTTTCAAAGCTTGCTGTTCTGTTTGGGACAGGGAATACATCGGACCCACAGGGGGTGACGCATTCTCTTCTAACTCGATCTTGAGGTCGTAGGGCCTGTGATCAGCTAGAGTTTTGGCTTTACCTTTGCTAAACACGTCCGCGAATTCGTGGTATTCGGCAGGAACGTTCGAGAGGTCCGGAGAAGGGTCGGACACGACAGAAGATCTGGCAGAAGTTGTTCCTTCGGGTCGGATATTGATCATGAATACCTGGACTCCCCTCATACGCGAGACTGTCTTGAAAGCAGCGGCGTTAATGAAGGAGATATTCGGAGGATCAGAGGAAGTTGTAGTCGAAGGCGGAGTTTCCGGAGAATCCGGAACAGACAGAGAAGTCACCGGAGATGGCTGCGGAGAACACGGAGACGTATCCGGAGAAGTCGGAGTAGTCGGAGGTGCTTCCAATGCCAGGGCCACAATAACACTGCCAGATTCTGGTGCTCGGAATGAGATACTGCTCATAACCCAGTCAATCAACGGATTGTAGCGGGTGAGCCAGTTATGTCCTAGAATAACAGAACAGGAAACGTCCAGAGGTGTGACAAAGAACGTAATCTTCAGATTTTCGCCAGTCGGAAACCTACAGAGTAGGTCGAGAGCTTCGGTAATGAAATTATTTGATGAGCCGTCGAACAACAAAAGCTTTATCGGGGGTGTACGGTAAGTTAAGAGTCCATGGGCACGAATGAAACCTGTATCTACAAAACAGTGAGTAGAACCGGAGTCTATTAGTGCAGTAAAGATCGTAGTGGTATCAGGAAGGTTGTCCGAGGTAAGAGAAACGTAAGTAGCGGAAGGAGAAAGAACGGGAGACGCAGCATTAAGTCTACAAAAGTCGGGCCATATGTACAGATCGCAGCTCCGCGGAGGGTCCGGGGACTCTGGGCTGCACATCAGTTTTCCGTTTCGGAGATGTGGGCCTCTTGTTCAGAGGAATCCGATTTGGCTACTGCTGCGCAGGCCTTGGCGGAGTTCGAGTTTCCATTGGGGCATTCCTTAACCCGATGTCCGGAACCACCGCAGAAGAGACAGAGTCCCTTCCAGATGCGTTCCGCGCGGACCTCAGGCTTCAGTTTGCCATCCTTTCCCAATTGGTTGCCGAAAGGGGGTGGTGCGGAGTTCTTTGAAGCGGGTTTTGCAGAGGACGATGAAGACTTGTTGCCGGAGTTGGAGGAAGACGAAGACGGGTTCGCGGAGTTCGAGGATGCGGGTTTAGACGAGTGGTGGGAGGACGTGGACTTCTTCGCGGACTTCTCGGAGTGCTTCTCTGAGGGATCGGACTTCTTCTCCTTTTGCCTCTCCCAGTACCGTTGGTCGATTTCGGAAGCGGCGGATCGGAGAGCGGAGAGTGATTCCTTCTTTGGAGAACACAAGAGTTCGTCCTTGATTCGGTCCGGAAGCGCATTGTAGTACATGTATCGGAGGGCCCTGTCACCCCAACCAACCAGCTTTGAAGTGTGCTGCTGGAAGATCACGTTGAATTTCGTGATCTTGTGGTGGCTGAGCATCTTGAGAGAGTCGAGGGCCATTTCCGCGTCTCGGGCTGGGTCGATAGCACCGAAGTTATCCTTTAGGGTTTCCACGAATGCCTCATAGGAGTACATCCAGGGTGGAACTTCCCCATCGGGTTCCGCGAGGTATGGCTCGAACAGATCGAAGGCCGTGCCTTTCAGATACGAGAGCGCGAATGTAACTTTTTCGTCCTCATCGGAGAACTGACCGGAGTTCGCGGTGAAGTATAACTTCAACTGAACCAGGAACGTGTTGAGTTTCCGAGGGTCTGAACCATCGAACATATCGGGAACCTTGACGCGAGAGCTAGCTTTGGCGGAGGCAGGGACAGAGACCCCACGATTCAGATCGCGGAGTGTAGACGTAATCCTGTTGAGGGACTGAATAAGTGCCTCACCAACATCGGATCGGATCGGAGTTTCTCGACGGGGGGGGGGAGTGCGGAGGTTGATCATAGTCAAATGCATCGTCATCTTCGGGTTCATCATCACCATCGTCCGGAGGCCCAGGAGGTCCGCCAGGTCCGGAGGGTCCGGATGGCCCAGCAGAGGGCTCCTGTTGGGGTTGCGGAGAATGGGACGAAGTTTGCGAGAGACGTTCCTCGATGATCGTTTCGTTTCTCCGAGATTCTTCGGGGTTCTCCTGGAGTTCTTCGGTCGGAGCAGTAGTGCTCACAACAGGAGTCGAAGATGCGCGGACTCGCCCTACGGGTCGCCGTGTGGTGTTATGGTGACTGCGGGCGTGTGCAGAGGTCGAGGATCCGGATGCTGTGGGGGACTGCTCTGCAGCCTTGGCCAGCTTGGTAACGCGTGCTGTGGTCATCTGGGAAAAAGAGAGGGCTAGGGAGTGGGAGGTGAGTTCGAATATACTGTTAAATATGGAATCCAGGTTCTACTACTAGACAGACTACAAAGAAGGTATTTGGCTTCAACTACTGAAGTGCAGAGTTGCGCCGCCCACTACCTAACAAGTTATACCTTGATTTCGGAGACGGAGTTCGGAGTTACGGGTAACGCCAGAGAACGGAGCAGAAGGTAGAGTTAGGTCAGAGATGCGGAATACTGGAGAATGGTGATAGAGTAGATAGGAGAGGGTAGGAGCTCCTTAGTAGAGAAGAGGAGACGTATTAAGTTCATATTCGAACTGAAGAACTATCTACAAGTAACTACGGCTTAAATACTATGAAGGCAACCTAACATGCGGAATACATGAGTTATACCTTGTGGTAACTAAGCCTAAGTGTCCCTTGATAATTAAATGATTCTACAGTAATATCCAAGTCCATATCAACACGTGTTAAGTCCGCGTGCACATCCCTTGATCCGAGCGTATCCGAAGGTCTGATAATCCGAAGCCGATGTCCGAGGTCACGGGAATGGTCATCTGACCGGGGCTAGGGGTTAGGGGTTTGCACATGCGTAACAGGTCTGCCTTGGGTATCAGAAACGAGGGGGAAGCATAAGGCGATGATGAAGGTCAGATCCTCCCTGCCTTTAAGTGTTGGTAAATCGGTACTCTCCACGCCTCCTTATATTTGCGTGGACAAGCATAATCTCTTGCCTTGATCATCTTGCTCGCGTCCTTCAGGTGAATTCTATGGTAGACTACAGTGGGGGACAAAACCTTTGCAATGTTTCATAGTTTTAAGTTGTTGCTCTAATATCTTATGTAATCAAATAGCAAAAATTTCGGAAATATCATTGAAGATAGTCCTACATCTTATCTCGACTTTGAGCTATAATTTATGGTATTTGGTTAAGTTGTGATGAAGATATGTACATTTCATTCCAGCCATAGCATTGCAAACGTTTTGTCCCCAACATTACAAACTCTATAATTAGTATTTGGTATATCCACCCTTGGCTTTAATAATTGCTGCAACTCTACTAGGCATACTCTGAATCAATTTCTGACATACCCCTGCATCAATCTTGTTCCACTCCTCCTCTATACGCTCCCAAAGCTCCAAAATCCCTGATGGTGGGTTTTCATACTCTGCCAGCTTCTTTTTGAGGTGTTGCCAGAGATGTTCAATGGGATTAATGTCTGGAGATTGTGCTGGCCACTGGAGAACCTTCACCCCATTGTCTTTGAACCATGTTTTGGCCTTATTTGATGTGTGCTTGGGGTCATTATCCTGTTGGAAAATGACTTCATCCAAGGTTTTCGCATAATAATCGAGGCTTGCACACAGATCATCATCCAGAATGGATACATAGAGGTCAGCATCCATTCTTCCATCAATCTTGCATGCATACCCCACCCCATCCCACATCATACAGCCCCAGACCATGACAGAACCACCTCCAAACTTCAGTGTACCCTCCACCAGCCTGTCACTCAGGCCTTCTCCCTGCCTTTTCCACACCCAAGAACGTCCATCTGACCCCAGGCGGTTGATTTTTGTTTCATCAGACCACACTACCTTTTTCCAATCCTCCACAGTCCAATGTTGATGAGCTAAGGCAAAGTCTAGCCTCTCCTTCCTATGTCGTGCTGAGAGTAAAGGCTTTTTCTTCTTTACCACAGCCTTCATTCCTGCCCCATGAAGGTAACAATGCATAGTCCTAGCAGAGACTGGCTGGTTGACCACATCCTGAAGTGCTTTGGTGACTTGAACTGCATTCTCAGCCTTCTGTGATGTGATTAAGCGAACTGCATGCCGGACATGGGTAGAAGAAAGCTTCCGAGGACGGCCACCTAAAGGCTTTTCAAGGGAGGGTCTATGTTTGGAGCGTAGTCTGGAGATGGTACTGGTATGAACACCAGTAACAGATGAGATATGACTAGCAGATTTGCCAGCATCTAGCAGTGAAAGAATTTGCTGCAGTAGAGCAGGGGCAATAGGTTTCATGATGAATTGAGTAGCTATATTGGAGGGGGAGTGTCATTTTATATTGCCAGGTGTATGGTGCTGTTGATCCAGTCACATGACTTTGTTGATTGACTTGAGCAATCAACAATGTCACATGATTTCATGCTCACAAATTATAGGGGACAAAACCTTTGCAATGCTATGACTGGAATGAAATGTACATATCTTCATCACAACTTGACCAAATACCATAAATTATAGCTCAAAATCGAGATAAGATGTAGGACTATCTTCAGTAATATTTCCGGAATTTTTGCTATTTGATTACATAAGATATTAGAGCAACAACTTAAAACTATGAAACATTGCAAAGGTTTTGTCCCCCACTGTACATCAGGAAGTCGATGCACAGGAGGAATATTCGCAGGGAAAAGATCCTTGAACTCGTTCTTCATCTCTCCATCCAGCGTACACAATTTCTCTTCCCAAGCCAGAGCCTCAATGCGGTCGCGAATCGAAGCAACGATAAGTCGCTTCACTGGCTCGGCCACCACGCATCAATGTTCAATGTTATGCAACAGTCCAGACAATTTAAACCAGGTACGCGCCTCCTTCTTGCCGACACATCACATACGTCAGAGCTCGCTATCTGGGATATGCTTGTTCCTTTGCCATGTAGGCGCAGGCAGGGGTGTCGTAGCTAGTCTTTCCGGATGTAGGAGATCATACAAAGTCTCATTATCTATTTTCGAAATACAAGAATGTGCTGCGCTATCAATGACCAAATGGTTGGCCCTCAAGAAGGGACCACCGCAAATTACATCAACACAAAGGGAAGGGGAGACAATGGCCTGTAACGTAATCGAACTGAGACAGGAATCAAGCAACTCGGGTCTAATGTGTACACAGTCATGAAGGAAAACAGTCTCTTTTTGACCAGAAAAGGCAGAACTCAAAGGAATCTCATGTTCTAGACGATGCCAAGGCAACTTCAGTTTGTCTGCAATGTCAGCCCTAATAAGAACTACACCGGACCCATTGTCAATTAGGGCTTTGACAGGAATAGGGGAAGAAGAACTGCAAGGGATCTGACAGTCCCATAACATGGTAGGAGGGGACAGAGGGGCTAAGCCCTCGGCACGTATCGGTGCCATCCTTGATGTCGAGGCAACGATATTGGTATAAACCGGTAATTTGGAACATGGTGTGTACCTGTCATCTCCACTGGAGTCCCAATCGAGGTCAGTTACCACCGCTGAAGGGAGTACAGCCACAACATGCATGTCGTGGTCAATGTCAATGTCAGCACACTGACTCTCTTCTCCCTCATTCTTGTTTATGTTCATCACAGCAGCGATGGTGGTGGGTTTGGCATGCCTCACCATGTCCAGGGTCAATGGCTTGTAAGTAGAACCCTTAGGGTGATCATTTTTACAGTTGGCAGAGAAATGGCCAGCATAGAAATGTTGACATTGGAAACACCCTTTATGCTCGATGAGGAGGTCCTTCTCCTTCAGAGTGAGTTTTGGTGGATAGTCTTTATTGTCTTTGTTCGAGGAACGGGTAGTTGACGTAGTGCGATTGTTAGAGGTATTGAACCGCGGATTTCCAGCAAGGGCCTTGGTACTCGTCTTCTCGTTTCAGCGGCCAATTTCTCAAGTGACACAGGCAATGTGTCGCCTACGCTTGTCATCAATACCTTCAACTTCTGTTAACCATTCATTGAAGTTGTCAATGAGGCCTGTTTTCTTGGCGGTGCAATCAGTGGCAAGGTCCTGGTCCATACGTGCCTCGAGTTGGTGTCGGAGATGCATGTTGTTGAAATGTTCTGGGGTGTTCGCAAGCAGAGTGTTCTTTGAACGCATCTCCGTTTGAAAATCCTCAAACAATCTATTCCCCTGCTCGAGGGCGAGGATGTCATTATGGATCTTCTCCTGCCAGGTATGTGGGAGCCACTTGGTCCTTAACACCTGCATATACTCATCAAATGAGAGCCGAATGAGGCTATCCGCATTGACGGCCAACCAGTCTGTCGCTAGTGGCCTTTCATACCGTACAAGACCGACCAGACCTGATTTTCTTCTGCGGCGTCCCGAAGGGTGAAATAGGCCAAACAGGCCATCTTGAATTCGCGGAGGATAGCCAGTGTGTACGCGCCTTCGGATAGCATTGGGGGTGATTTCAGCGACTTCTGAACAATGGATGCAAGTGTTTGAGGCATGATCTCAGCAGCAAAAGGTAGTTCAGTGGAGAATGGATCGATAGCAAGGAAGTACACGGGCAAATGTATGTGTCTATGCGAGGAAGGGAGTTGTGGGCCTGTTGAGCGTGGTCTTTCAAGTATGGGGGGTGCAATTAAACGGAACGAGGGTTGCGAAAGTAGGGAGATCCAGTGGCGCCCTTCTGATCCAGAGTCTGCAAAATCAGGACGAGGTTGGCGGTCGACGTGGCGGGGTGAAACATGTCCCCTGGTTATGCCCCGTTTCGGCGGCAGGATGTTGGAAGGCTCACCCACAAGTGGGTCGAGATGTTGGGCGTGTTAACGATGTTGGTGGGAACTTGCCGACCCTGAGCTTTCCTTAAATGAACCGTTGTTTGTTGTAGGGACTACTAGATGGTTGTTCGTAAAAAAAAAAAAGTGGAAACTTGTGTACGCGAGTTACACTTAGAGAGAAGGTGATCGAGAGCGGGATGTGATGGCCCCCTCAGCCATGCCGATTGGCGACTTTGAGCCTTGGATAGGAGAGAGAGGGCGGCGGTAGGGCTCTTCGTACATATCTCGACGGCCGTATTCATGTCTCCCGTAGCGGCTACTACCATAGCGGGCATAGTCTCTTGTATATCGGCCGTATTCAATGTCTCGTCGGCTATATTCTCCCTCATGTCGCATATAGTCATCTTCGTAACACAAGAATTCCCTGCGCCCCAAGCGGTATCTATAATCATCATGGAGAGGGCGTCGGCCATGAACATCATCGTTGTATCGGTACCGTTGCCTATCGTCGCAGTCGTCGTACATCTCCCCATATCGTGGCCCCATTTCATCTCGAGGGTAGCGGCGTCCATCATAGCTGTGCTCGCAACTGGTTCCCCTTGCACTATGATCACGTCTGGAGTCTGGACTGCGGTCATGGTCGACTCCTTGTCGATGCTGCAAGGGTGTCATGCCTCTGTACAGGCGCCCATCATGGCTGGTTTCACGGCTGGCAGGTCCTCCTTGAGGCTCAAACGGAATGCGGCCCCTCTTGCGGTCAACTCCCCTGTCACTGCGTTCATCGTGGGCGGGCGTATCAGCAGTGCAGCTGTGCAGCGAGTCCTCGAGGGGTTCTTTGGGAGCCTCGTATGGGGGTTCACGCACAGACTTGTCAGTGGGGACGGGGATAGCACCCTTGTCACCTTGAGGATCCGCGCTTCGTAGCACCTGAGGCTCAGGCCTCGTGCCCACCACATTTGTGCTTCCCTGTCCTTGAGCCTCGCCGCCTGACTCACTGTGCATTACCACTCCTAGTGGCTTGCGGATTGGTCCCTCATACGGAGGAACATCACGGAGGCTAGCCTGTGCACCAGGTTGCTCACTCCTTGGGGCAACCTTACGAGGGAGAGGGCAAGGCTTTGGAGGTGCGGGTGGAGAAGTCATGCTCGGGCGAGCCTTGGTTGCAACCGCTTCCGCGTTGAGAGTACCAGATGAGGGAGTGGACGGTTTGGCAGTGGACGGTTTGGCAGCGGATGGTTTGGTAGCTGACGGAGGTGGGCCTGATGGCTGCTTCGTTCGGAGGGATGGTGATGGTGTTTCTATCACCACTAAGGGATATATGATGTTAACTTGAAAGATGATCAGGCCAGCTGCAAGGTACGTACCTTCGACAGTCTTTTTGATTGGAGTTGGTGTGAAGTTGACGACCCGCTTCTTCGTTTGGTTTTCAGCGTTTTCGGTGTCGTCCACTGTCATCTCCACATCTTTGGGCTCAGGTGCGTCGTCGGTCGCCCGAGCGCCGGGTGCCGCGTCACCAATAGTCTTGTTGGGGTCTTCGACATTTGATGGGGAGGCCACCAAGCGCCTGCGAGGCCTCTTCTTGGGTTGCTGATCTCCTGCTTGTGTGCTGCTCAGGCTAACTTCCGATTGGCCCTTACGCTTGGACTTCAATGTTGGGGCTGCTGCAGCAGGCTTCGCCGGGATTGCTCGACTCTCGTTCGCCCCACCCTCGCTGGCATGGGCCTCGCGGGCTTGGGCTTCGCGGGCTTGAGCCTTGAAGGCTTGGTCCTCACGGGCTTGAGCCTTGTTGGCTTGGGCCCCGCAGGTTTGTACCTTGTTGGCTTGGGCCTCACTGGCTTGAACATGGGCGTCGTCGGCCATGGATCCTGCTGGCTGCTTTGCCGTCTCATTCGCTACCGTCATAGTATGCTTTGCAGTCGCCGAAGACTGAGGCACCCCTTCGTGTGCTTTCCCTTTCTCAGCTGCCGTGTAGCGACTGCCTTCCTGTGCCTTGGTCTCCTGCAAGGTTGGGGCTTTCGCGGCTGATCGTGCACGCGTAACGCGCACGTTGACTGGCTCGGAGTCTGACTCTTCATCGTTGGATCCACCGCCGTCCTCGTGCTTGTCTTTATACTCTTGGTCATCGGATCCATCACCATCCTCACGCTTGTCTTCATCCTGCTCATCCTCGGACTCTACCACTGATTTCGACTTGATTCTTCGTGAGGCCTTGGGTTTCCGTACACGTGTCTTTGCATTTGCATAATCTCCCAGACCGGCCTCGTCCATGGACTCAATGAAATCCTCGTCGGCATCTGGATGGCCATGGGGGAGTCGTTCCGGACCATCGTTGGCGATAACGCCGTTAAGGAACATGCGTTTACCTCGAGCAAGCTTAGAATAGGGCTGTGGGGCAGCAGTGATGATCACCGGCTCCCTGCCATCCTGAGCCACTGTTGAAGGATTTTAATGGGAGTGGACACTACTGCGAATGTACAACTTACATCTATGTTCTCTTTCGGATAGCTTCACAAACTTCATTTGCTGTTTTGAGCCGGAGCTGAGGACCTCTATCAGCGTATCGCAATTGTTTGTGCTAAGGATGGTGATCCCGCGGTTCTTCATTGATTTGGACATTGACCGAATGGCCTTGCTACCCTTCTGCGCCTTGGGCTTCTTGCCTTCGAGTACTTCGCAGCCGGGCAGTGTTACGAGTGGTGGGTAATTGATCAATCGGTAGCCTTGATTGGCAAGGACGGAATGTAACGTAGACCAGGGAAATTGTGTGGGCTTGAGGACGAGACCGACTACATCTAAGAGGGCATCAGTAGTCTGCTACAGGAGATGAGAAAGATAGACTTACATGCGGAGTGGCAAAAGAGCTTTCGAAGCCGGTGGTACCGATCCCCTTGTTTACCATCTCCCGCCACGCGCTCCTTCTCTTCGTTGGTTGAGGTGATAGAAATGACAGAAGGGCCCGATGGCATTGCCAGCTCGTTCGCAGTCTCATCAAGCCGAGGCGCAGGTTTTGGTTGGCTAGTCACGCGAGCCTTGTTGGCCTCAGTGGTTTTGCCTTTTGAGCCTCCGCCAACCTTTCGACCTGCCTTCCTCATGGCGTCTTCAGACTGCATATTTCTACAAGGGTAGGTTAGTGCTCTAGGCCTCACGCATGATGCTCAGGACTCACTGTACGAAGGCTATCAAGTGGCCAAGTATATCATCAGGGTCAAACTCAAGTTTATCTGATGCGAACTAGGTAAATGTCATTAGGGCATTTCGATATCTAGGAATAAACCTTTGACTTACTCCTTCGGCACCGGCACTCTCATAAATCATTGCCAACCCTTTATCTTGATGAACGTTAGAGCCACAAGACAAAATAAATGTCTCGAAGCCATGCTTCTCGTGGCCGGTGACCGCTTCCCTAATGAGGTTGAGGTTGCTTTGATGCGCGTCCCAGTCCTTCGTGCGTTCAAATACCGTTTTTGAATTAGACTCCAAGGACGCCAACTCATCGGCCTTCTCTAGGACGGCCTTCCACTGATTGCCATATACTTTTTGGAAGACGGGGTAGCACAAGCCCGCAAGGTAATTAGTCTTCATGCTTTCACCTTGGGCTACCGAGACCGGGCTTGTCAGAGTTAGTTAATTGAGCCTCGGAGCGTTATTGCTCACCTAGCGTGATGTTGGCGAGCTTCAAGACACTCTCGGGATTGTTGTGGTAGTAATGGACAAACTTACGCCAAAGATCTTGGCCTTCTCCTTTGGCAGGGATGTTGGAGTCCTTGTCCCACCTCTTTTGAAGCCATGCTTCGGAGACACCAGCAAGATCGCAGAGAGATGTTCAAACTGCCAATAATAATTTGATGCCTATGTCGGCAATTTCGATGGCGGAGGCAGGGTATCGACCCACTCGACGGCTTTTGTCACTCATGGAAGGATCGTCTTCGTCGTTATCATCGACACGAATCGGAAGAGCAAAGGGGTCGTCCTCATCGAATTGAGGCTGGACCTCCTTCTTAGGCTTACCACCTCGATGCACTGGGGAAAGCCCAAAATCTTGAGGCACCACTGTTCGACCCTGCACCCTTGCCATCAGATAGTTGAGTATGGAGACGGCAGCCGGGTCATTCGGGTCAGTAATGCTCTTGAGCACGATGTTGTCGAGGGGAATGGACTCTTGGGTGAGCACCTGATCTTCATTATAATCCTCCTGTGCGGCTTGATTTACCAAATGTATTGTCAGGGAACGGGCAGGTGAATTCCCTGGCGAAGGCGGCTCACTCCAGTCAATGGGCTCGATGTCATCTGCAATCGGAGGCTCAGCATCGATGGGCGTCGAAGGCTCAGCGTCATGGGGTGTTGGAGTTGAAGGGTCCCGGCGCGCGCGTTTAGCAGCAGAGGCTAGTGTCGTTCGTGTGGCTCGCGGCGTAGCCTTTATGCGCCGCTTTGACCCACTATCCAGGATGTTGGTTGGGTCCGGTGCATCTCTTGTACCACCCCCCAGTTGCGAGGAAGGAGGTACCTCATCAGGTTCCTCGTCATCATTCTCTCCCTCAGCGTCTGCGTCATCTAGAGGGAATCTGATCAGGGAGAGTAATTAGCCGAGGGGTCTGATGACTTACCGAATCCCATTTCAGCCTCATCGTCAAATAATCTGGCTGGCTCTTGGCCACCAGCGAGATTTTCAGGCGGGTCGAGAGCCTCGAGGGTGGCCATCATCGTATCATTGGCGAGCATCTGGCTATCAGGAATGGTATATTCATCTTCTTCGTCAAGCTGGTCCATGTCAGGCTGGCTGGACTGTAGATCAAGTGTCTCGTCCAGGGCATAGTTGGGCTGCGATCGATCAGGATCGAAGGTTGGATGTGAATATGCATCCCCTACAGGTGAAGGTGAGGCTGCAAAATACATGAGAATTACTAGAAAAAATGAACAATCAATTACGAGGCTTGTACCTAGCTGATTTGAGGGATGGTGTTTAGACATATTAACTACGCAATTTGCAAGACAAAAAGGCTGGCCAACAAGCGGTCAATTGGATGGGTGTCAGGTCGTATGCGTTAGACGCGTCGAAACTCGACTTACCTTGAATTTGAGATGTTTTTACGGACGCAAAAAATGGGAAAAAAATCTGATGAGCAAGCTTTCAGTCATTTCAACGCGATTTACGCGTCAAACACGTAGCAACTGGTCTCACCTTGGTATATCAACACTAGATATTTTCAGACTCAAAAGACAGAACACAGAGACGGGAATGCTTTTCAGACGCGTCCAAAATGTCAACGGCTTGCTGGATATACATTGAGCAGGGATTCAAGCAGTTTTTGAGGGGTTTCAATGGAGTGAGTGGGCGAAATTGTTGAGGCAAAGGCAAGGTGATGATGGGGTGAAGACGAGAAAAGGAGAGCTCTAATGGGAGCCAGCATTTGAGACCTTGCAGCTTCTGCAGCTTCCATCTTGGTTGAGTTCGTGCCCATCACAGACCAGCCATGTTCTCGTAGCGGCGACCAGCGACGATTGAAACAAACTGAAGTCAAACATACCCAATATAGCCATGGAGGCGCTTACTTGGGAGGCGCTATCTCACCAAAATAGCCTTGGCATAACGGCATGCCTTGCCTCAAGTCTCGTCGGCACAACGGCAAACAGGTCGAGGCTCCTTAAAGGCATCCACGCACCAGATCTTTGTATCCATTCCCGATCCCGTAATCAAGGCTGTGCATCGAGATTCCATACAAAGTTCCATAGTGCCGAGGCCCGGACGTCTCCAGTGATTTCTCTCAGCGTCTAGATGAGGCCTATCTATTGGCGCTCAGATTATCTACAAAACATCGTCCAATCACATTGCGAATAAATTGCGGACAACATAAAGTAGCCCATATCTCTTGCATAACCGCTCATACAGGCTGCTGAACACGATGGCAAGGTTCCAGTACACTGCCCCATCGTAACCTTACCTTCATATCCTATGATTTTGAACATGTTGTACTCCGGTATTTCCTGTGCACGATATCGCCAGGATTCCAAATCTTTTCCTTACTCAAACCCTGTTCTCCTCTTCAAACACCATGGGTCAAGCCTCAAAGTACCTTACTCTGGAGGAACGTTCAGCCGGAAATAGAGAGAAGGCGAAGGCCTATGAGCTTACAGAGTGGTCAGTAATCACCAATATATATTACACAATAGATCTGAGTCTCTCTGAAGCTCAATATCTTCGAGGTCTGAGCATAGACGACTAGCCCCTAGGAGATCTCGAATTCTAAAGGGGACCCCGTATATTTCTAGAGCGTCAGCTATTCAAGTCCCTCCCGCACGAATCATCGAGCTTGCCTCTCAACCCTTGCCTAATTCATATCTTTTTCACGAGGCTCTGCGCAGTGAGGATGCTTTGGATGAGAGCGAGGTTGCGCTTTATGACGGTGACCCCCCATACATCTCTATACCACCTGAACGCAACAGCCCTGCTGAGGCACACTATACGAGCAGGATGTTAGATGTGATGAGCGGTAGATGTGCTAGGAAGGAACGGTTGCAGGCATCCAAGATGTGTAGAGAAGAAGGGGCAGTATCGGGTATCACCTTTCAGCAGAGCCTTGAACAAGCACTCATTCGGGAGTTGTCAGAGTGGGAGATGTTGGCAACATTCATGGCATCGTACGACGCAAGCCCTCATCATGTAGCCATGGGACATTGCCGGTTATTGTGGCGAGCACGGAGGGTCAAAGTAATCTTCGACGCAGCGATTGACCTACGTGACTCAAGGCCAATCTCATCCCTGCATTAGTTACAACTATGTACTGGTTGTACTAGTACAACTCTGTAGAGCTGCTCCCGAAATGTACATATGTCCTCTTCCGATATACAGGGTGCATGATACCCATGGAGAGTAGCCATAATGGCTGCCAAGATCCATACTCCACAGTCATGGCCATTGGTTTGAATGGCTCAGGTCTATGTCAAGGTTATACTAAATGTTTGGATTGAATATGATATAGGGCTCACACAAACAGGTCATGCTGTCCACCCCTCTGTTATGACTCGACACGGATGAGAATGTCTGTTGGCGAGGAGGACTAGTCGCGTAATCAGCTTCATAATACCCTGAAATATCATTCAATGTAGGACTCTTGGTCATAAATGTGTTCATACGAGCCTCAACATCACGAGCCCATGAACGTCGCTGCCCAAAGCTATCAAAGAGAAACATGGTTTGCTGGTGCGGCCGAGCTATACATAGGACCCAATGGGACTCAGGGCTTGCTCGATGCACGGGAATTACCCAGGTACTCTTCGTCCAATAATTGGTATGCTTCACATGCCGCCAAAGATTGTCGTTGCTAATATTGCTACGAATCCGAACAAGGTCATGCGTGTTGAAGATTGCAGATGTACGGGACGTTTCAGCCGACCTCGATGTGGGTGCTGATAGAAGCTCCTGGAGTAGTGCCGCACATGCATTGATGCAGACATCATTCAGCCACGAGGTACGACTTGCAAGGAGCTTCGCATCTTCTGGATAGACCACGAATCGACTGATGCGGCGTGGAGCATTTGGAGAAGCCGGAGTACCAATATACATAATTCTGTTGAGGATAGATGCAGTGTCCTGATCAAGCAGAAGAGGCTCCTACTACTGGGTGAGTCTGAGCCTCGAAACAAATCTGGGGCCACTAACCGGAAGGGTCCAGATGATTTCTGTGTGGCCATCAACTTCGCTGGGGTCATCGCAATCCGATGGTTCATCAGGAGTCACCCCCTCTTTAAGTGCATGTGGATTCACTTCGGAGTTGATTTCGTTGTCCAGAAGGTCAGAGAGAATGATTTCCTCAGCATAGGTAACTTCGGCATCGTCTTCAGCATCGTCTTCAGCATATAGTTGAGCCTCTAAAGAACTGGTGTCAACCACTTCAATATTCTTGCTGACCTGAATGGAACTGAGGCTAGGAAGGCGACTTCGCGACTCATTGAGAAGGATTTGCAAGCGTGTGCGGGGGATAACTATATTGGCCCACCGGGCTTCAAGCCGATCTATTGAGTCCCGATACCCTTCCAACCTCAAAGCTAGTCTTGCATCTGAGAATGATATGATCATCATAACTCCTGCGCCAAGAAATCATTGCGTACTGATGGGATTCAACAATGCTTCACGAACAGCCAACGTCTCGATACTAAACCAATGACACATGTTCTCTGCCTCGAGGCTCAGTCGTTGATGCTCCTCAGTGCAACGGTCCAATCTGTGCATTGCCCGAATGCCATTGCGAACATCGAGCTCTTCTAGCCATCGGGGGATGTTCTTTTCCGATGGTATGATCCAAACATCTTCCATGAGGCTTTGGGCATCACG
The DNA here is from genome assembly GCA_014058305.1 of Pleurotus tuber-regium. Taxonomy (NCBI): domain Eukaryota; kingdom Fungi; phylum Basidiomycota; class Agaricomycetes; order Agaricales; family Pleurotaceae; genus Pleurotus; species Pleurotus tuber-regium. The sequence goes on from JACFYU010000021.1 coordinate 3,762,286, forward strand.
AAGCACACGGAGTTGTGTGGGCAGAGGTTCGGGGAGAGGAATAAGCCAGGATTCGTCATACAAGCTGGCGAGGGCATCGCAAAGATCATTGTACTTGCGGATTGCAGTCAGTAGGGCTGGCTTGCGCTTGGTGATAGCTTTCCTTGTTTGCTGATGAAGTTTCGTGCCTAGAAGTGATGTTGTTCAATGGGACAAATGGGAGTATAAGAATTGCACTTACCTAATGCCTGCTGACGCCCGCCAACAGCTTGATCCGATTTGTCCCACTTGAAGAAGCTACCAATGGCACATTTTCGTATGTTTATCTTGAGGTCACAAGCCATTAGAAGAATGTGTATGAACTCAAGGCTGCATTCTTTGAGCTCCGGAAAGTTTCCTTGGATATTGAGAGAGTCGTAAAGCTTCTGCGTCTGATCTCTGAGCCTCGACGTGGTACTAAGCAGGGCCGGCAATAGCTTGGATGCTTCCGCAGACATTTCGTTTTTACTGAGGGCTTGCTGCATGGCCTCAATCGTGGTATCAAAAGTATCAAGTTCGGTTTGTAAGGTGAGTACGTAGTCAAGCTCCTTTTTGAGGCGCAATGGGGCATCTTGAATATGTATGTTTGAGGATACAGCAGATTGGTAGGTGAATGATGCTTACGAGCTCGCATAGACAGCTGGGCTTCTTGCTGCAGTGACCACTGATGGCAAAGTTCTGGTAGGGGCACACCGCCGCAATCGATTTCGTTGTTCATGTGTAGAATCTCTTTATCAGTGTGAATTCGTTTTCGGTTCAACCATATCCCTAGGTCTTCATGGTGTGAGGCTCTGATAGTTTCCATTTGACGATCGAGAAGCCATATGTGTCGGTTTTTCTGCAGGAGTATTTGAAACCATGAGAAAATGTAATGATTTGAAGACTATTATACATACGGCTGAGGTTCGAGTGATACCGATGAGCTTACGCATCCTCGACCAGAGCCTCTCAACACCTTCACCATCAGTCAGGCCGAGTCCTCCTTGAAGGCGAGGGTTGTACTTTAGTTGACATGACCACTGGTGTGCATATGCGTGCATTGCACTTGTTGCGAACGAGAGTCTCGAAGTAACCTCCTGCGGTAGTATATCATACTAGATGTTCCTGGTTAAGTAATTGTGGTACACGCATAGGAAGTCATTTACCAGTTGCAAAGAACGATCGAGTACGCAACCGACATCGTATAGAATGACTACCGTAGCATCCCGTGGCATGAGGTTGAAAAGATGCTCAATAAGAACGACTGCGTATTTCTGCTGTTCACCAGGAGTGTCGATGTTCGCCGCAAAGAGTGGGATGCCATGACGGCAAACGAGTGCGCTGCATCCATGAACGTCAAATTGTTCCACATTTGACTTAGATTTGTTGTCATTAGCGGCGTCGTGGGATCTCTGACATTCATCTACGGCTTCGTCAGGTACAACTGGTGTCCGTCCTTTTGGTTTGGATTTACGAGCCTTTTGTATTCTCTTGCCTACAGCATCGACTTGGTCTTTTGGGAGGAAATACGCTGGTTTGTAAAACTCGGGGCTATCTCCTGAGCTACGGCGGTGGCGATGATGAAAATTACCATCCACCGCAACGTGTATGTCTCTGCCACTTGATGAAGCAGGCTATTGTCAATATCAACAAATGTAAAGATGGGTCTTACACTGCGAAGGACCGGCCAAATGTATACCCGCCAAAACAGGCTGGACAGCGGCTCTGTAGTTGTCGTGCACATTTGAGCTGAGCCTCTGGACATTGTATTAGATGCAAGATGGCAAACAATGGGATGTGGCGCGACGGACACACCTACAACGGAAGATGATTGCACTCTCTGCGGCTCAGGTAATGTGGTTCCGAGGCTCGTGAAAGGTCGGTCGAGGCTCAATGGTGCCACCGACTTTGCTGCGAGACTGATGGCTGCTTGTACCCGCCTTTCTACCAGAACACGGAGCGCATCATGCCATTGGAGTGCATGTCCAAGGCTTCGACGGAACGGCTCTTTGACTTCATCACCCTGTATACCATTTAATTTTAGCCAATAAGTTGCTGCTTGCGTACCGTTCTCATATCCATGATCAGATATCCACGTCCCATGTAGTACTTCTTCAATGCATGGGATATTGCGTGAACTGCATCACAAGACTCCTCGAAGAGAGCATGATAGAAGTTGAGAAGGTCCACCGAAATGGCCATTCGAGGCTGGGCAGGTGCCGTAGGAAATAGACCATGAGAAACGAGACACTGTGGGACGTTTTCACATTGGCATGCTGCGACTTTGACTGACCGAAAGTCTAGGGTACTGAGTTAATCATAAGTCATGGAATGGTATGAGATGACTCTACGGTCGTGGAACAGGCAGAGAATTACGGTGGTTTTAATCTCGCAGCTGTCATTCTGGCATGCCTTATCTATCTGTTGGGGTAAATTCAGTGGTTGTCTTGTGGTTTCTCTTTCATGTTTGAGAAGCGGATCTATGAGGTCGGGTAAGAGTACTTTCCAAGCCTCGTACTGCTTTTTGCAGGCTGTATCAGGCTCACTGCGGCGTTTGGCGGGTAGTGGTGGAGCGTCATCTTCAGGGGGCTCTACGGCTTCCACTAGAGTAAGATAACTAGTATTCATTGTTAATTATGTTCTAACTTACCGTCGTCCATCCATGCGTCTTCGGCATTCGTTGAATCTAATTCATGTATTGTTTCATTTCCCAATTGTACTGACGGCCGAGCCATGAGAAGGGTTAGTTCCTCTTCTAGCCTCCGTTTCCTGGCTTCAAGACCAAGTGGCTTAACGCGATCTGAGTGACGAGGGGCCCGCTTGTTCGGACTGGCATAATGCCTCCCTAGCCCTGGGACAAATGGTTGGGCGTTGCGCTGAGACTTTGGCATGATTACCAGTTGGATTCACTACTGTAGCAGCTCACCTAGTTAATAAGTCACCAGATTTAATGCCTATGAGGCTCAAGGTCTTCCCCTGTGTTGCTGAACCACATTACAGACCACCAGATTGTGAGCCGTTAACCCCTGTGACTACCAGAGATAAGCCCACCGAGGCGCGCGAAGTGAATTGTAATCTCAATTGAGCCTCAAAACCCACTAGATTGTAAACGGATGACTCCTATAACTCACACTGTGTAGAGATAAGCCTACCGTGGCACACACACCACTTCCAATTTCGCATTGCTGATATCATGGTGGAGCAGATTTGTTTTATTGAGGGAAGGAAACTACCGTATTGTTGAGCGTTGACTCCTAACTCTGAGAGATATACCTACTGAGGCGCACACCCTTACCGATTTCAAAGAAGTTGCACAGATCGAGGCGCAGTGGTGAGCCACAAGGCGCCATCTAGGATCCCTAAATGGGCGAGCAAGGCTACCCAAAAAGGACACCACGTGCCATCAGATCATTTAGAAGAGAAGAAGTGGTTACGTACATATTACGTGTAACGGCCTCAAACCTTGAGGTGGGGTCTCCAGGACCCATTTCATGTAGCAGATTAATGGGTCTCCGAGACCCCAAAATGTGCTGCCTAAGGTGTAAGCTGAATGCAACAGTATTTCTGCTCCCTATTGCCATTGTTGGCACAATGCTCATGGCTGGAAGAACAGCTCTAGAATAGCACGCGCACCCATATGTTCGCACTAATATAATATGACAGTAGACGGTTTCTGACTGCTCTGATAGTAGCTGACACAATGAAGGAAACGAAATTCGAGTTCCGAAAGTCTGAGTTAGGGAAGTCCGAGCTCTTGATCACGTGATCAACGTTGATTCTACTGACCAGCCACCATGAAACGAAAGTGGCTGAAGGACGATACCATGGACAATACTCATCCAAACGATCAAATGGACGTCGACACCCAGAGCACTCCGCCTGCACCAGAGCTCCAACGTCGTCTGATCGTACAGTCTTGGCTGGACTCAGGCGAACGCGAAGCAGAGATTCTCAAACATCAGCTGGAATTGTCATTAATCACCAATCGTTCTCTCTACTTCCAAAGATCTTGCGATGACTTACCCAGTTTTCTCAATTCACCGATCAGGGAAGTCATTCTAGGCGACAATGGGAACAATGTGTTTGGCCTCAAATTCGAGCGTTGGAAAAATATGGAACTCATCGATATATTGCTGACTGGGTTTGTTGACCGTGCGTTCCTTTGACAATGTCTGACCCATACTTATACTGATCCGCACCACATCAGTGTCGGCCAAAGATAGAGCAAACGTACCTGAAACACCCACGGATGGACTAAATAGTCAGCCCTTCGCCATCTCCCGTTTGGCTCGAATTACTCACCTTCATCTCCCATAGTTGGCACCCTCGACTCATTCAAGGCGGCTACTGTACAGTCCTGGAGCCAAGATTTCGTCGGCGACGCTCACCAGCGACTGTGGGCTTATGTATGCAAATATTACCCGCCTTCAGTCGCCAATATCTATGCACGATACCTCGTCATCTTTAATTCTTCAGGCCTAGGTAAATCTAGGGCGCTGGACGAGATTTCTAAGGAACACTTTACCATACCTTTGTGTCTCCGCGGCGAAGGCACGACGGGTGAGCTACATCGTATCTTAATTTGACTGATCTCAACTTGTGGAGAACATTCAGGCTTTCCACCATCCGACGACACGGTTCGAGATTACCTGCTTGGCCCAAAGAAATTTAGAACGAATGGGATGAGGTACGTGGGATCATGGGAGGAACCTGTGGAGGCATACGTTGCCTACCTTGCTCTCTTTAAAGCCCTTTTTGAGCGTGTCGCTGAAATTCTCGAGGGTGAGGACTTCAAAAATCTCAGCTATGTCGAATGTGCCGCACGATTTCGGCGTCTCATGACGGAAGGAATGACGATGCATGGACATAACGAGTACCGCAAAGCGTTCTACGATGAGGTCGTACAGCTTGCTGAATCGCGTAGTATCGACAAGGAATCTGTATTGAAGGTCAGCACTGTTGTGTGCTATAGCCGCAAGCTAATCCAGATAATCTCAGGACGGGAAACTTATTTCTGGCAGCCCGACCCGGCCACCAAGGACGAAGAGTGCTGCACCTAAGGAATCGAAGCCCGATCAAGGATCGCATAAGGCACCGGACGATGGAACGGCAACGGATGGTGTCCAGGATGCATGCTCTACCCTCTGGGGTATTCTATTAAGGAGAGCCGGAGCATCAGAGGAAGCCAGCGTCCAGGGGCCCCTTGTGCTGCTAACGTTTGATGAAGCACATGAATTGGCACACAGACCTCAGGATATTCCGTGGACCAGGTTTATCCAGCTTCGGACGGTGCTGAGGGTACTAAACAATGAGTCGATTTTCAGCATCTTTTTGTCTACCACTGGCAAGTTCTCGCAATTTACGCCTGCCAGCGTCAATGATGCATCCGCCAGAGTCTCCCAGCAGCTCCTTACCCTAATACCGCCGTTTTGCGACCTAGGCCTGGATGTACTCATCAAGGATCGCCCCGAACTGAAAATTTCCCTGAACGGCGATTGGACACTTGAGAAGGTGACAAAGGATGAATACATGTGTCAGCTGGGGCGACCATTGTGCGTAGCAGAAGCGTACATTTTCAATGGTATTGACTTTTCTTGAATACTGTAGATTTGGTGGGCAGTACAGAGCTCAGAATCGCGATGTTCGAAAATACCTGGTCTACTTTGCTGCCCAGAAGCTACTGAATCACCAACCTGGCTTGCCAAAGACATTCACTGACAGCCAAATATTGGCTTGCCTGTCATTTCGCCTTCCGATCGAGTTCGTCTCGACCGTCTATGAAAGCAGGGATATTGAGATGGCGCAAGTAGAAGGCCATTTGCGTATCTGTCTGAAAGCCCTTCCGGACCAGGAGACCATGACGACCGTCTCAGCATCGGAACCATTTCTCTCCGAAGCCTCTTATGTCGCCCTAGACCAAGCCGGCGGGAATCGGGCTGTGCAAGTTTTCAGACAGTACACGAGCGGCTTCTGCGTCAGCGCTGGTGATCGTGGTGAATTCGTCGTCATGCTGTTGCTGACGCTTGCTCGCGACGCTTGTGTGGGTCGGCCCGTAGTTTATCAACCCAAATCGCGAATTTTCCTCGTCCGCGACCTTCTCAACAATCATCTGATGAAAAGCAGCAGCAATATTCAGTCGTGCTTGGAGGCCCTTGCTGATGACTTTCCAACTGCGAGCATGCATTTCAATCACTTTGTACGACTGCACGAACAGAAGGCCATAGACCGCGACTGCCTGCTCTTGCTCCTTGGAAGAGGTGCTGGCATCATGTGCGCTCCCAACCAGGCTGCCGTCGACCTTATCCTCCCTTTCTTACTTGGAGGCGGAGATGGATTCAAACTCGTAGCTTCGAATCTGGGACTAATCCTGATTCAGGTCAAGAACAATAGCCGATATGGATTCAATGTCAAAGCCTGGCTTTTTGACAGTATGGACCCCTACAAGATCGGTATACTCCGTCCAGGTGACAAACCAGTTCCCATGATTCGCATTGTCTTTGCGCTAGCATCTCCAAAACCTGGCATCAAGATTTTCAAGCATAAGCCCACTAAAAAGTATAACGCGGTGGTGTACGACATCTGGATTGCTGGACTCTCACCGGAATTTCTACACCATATCGAAACAGCTGGCCAGGACATGTGGGAAGCAATCTTGCATGCCTCTCATCCATGGCGCTCTATCTACGTGGATAGTTTGGACGAGACGAAGATGAATCCGATTCGTCAATCTGCGAACCCTGCGGCTGCTCTTGACGAAGCACACTGGAGGAATTGGTGTGAGCCTCCGAGGGCAACTACTGACGGACAGGAAATGTAGTACCAGAGGTGGAGTCAGATTTACAGGTCTGAGCGTGCACTCAGATCTATTTGGCGGGGGCAGAAAGTATAGTGCTGGCTGTTCCCAAATTCTTTAGACACGTCGTTTCATTGATATGCGAATAGGTCCTTCTACGAATCCCTCTTGTACTTCTACATGCTTTATACATCTTCTATCTACACTACACCGAAAGAAATGTAAGGCGAATACACACAGTAAGCCGGGAGCTACAACATACAAGAAAAAGCGTTTCGTCATATAGTATGCCTGCAACTTCTGCACCATTCTATTTGCCACTGGAAAGAAAGATCAGGAGCTCACCCTACACATTCTTCGGTGCGTAAAGATCTCCGGCACTATTCACCTTCATACTAGAAGAGTCTTTAGATTCTAGTTCAGATGACACTTTCGCTGGTATCTTAACGACTGACCGGAACCAAGCTACTAGATACCTGCGACCAACATTTTTTATAAAAAGCGCAACGGCAAGGGCAAGCCTGGATGTCAGAAGGATTCCCGGGAAGGTAGTAGCATCCCAATGTCTCGACACTTATTGTTGGCAGCTGCGGGAAGTGCAGTTCCTCCTGCCGGGTTCGTAATTACTGTAATCTGCATACTTGCTATGAGTATTGCCCAGGATAATGAGCCAGCAGTTATTCTCCACACCTTTTCTTCCCCCGATAGACCCCTCACTAGAGGCTGGCGAAAAGGACGCAAAATATAAACAGTGGTCCCTCCGAACCTACGACAATCCTATTGAGTATGTGAGTTCAGAGAATGACTCAATTCAACCTTCATAGGCGAGACTCAGCGCAGGATCAGCAACTATACGTGAACGCGTTCAACCCGGAACTCTTTAAATTGGTTGAAACAAAATGTTGAGCGCTAGTTACGCTAGTTACTAGTACGGCGCTCTTCCCTGAATTTGCTGAGGCTCTTCCAGGCGAATTGTTGCGAATAGGTATGAGACTATCATGATGCGCTACCTTTGACCACTCAGATTAGTCCAGGACCCGACATGCCCCATCATTTACCCAAACTTACTCTACAGATCGAAGAAATCAGGCTCGTTGATTATTCACTACTTCCAGGCGAGGTCTTGGTATTTCTAGAAGGCAGTTCTGCCTGGGAGCAGCTCATCAACGCAGAGGAATCTGACATCTACCCTTCTTCTGCCGACGATGGTTTGAGTTCGTTGCCACCTGCTCAATTCCAAGCAAAGGTTGCTGGCGCGAAACTATGGTTCGAGGTTGAGCTACCCTATGCGTATCCGGACTGTCCACCCAACATATCAGTGAAAGGAGAGGGTATTACAAGACAGGAACAGGAACGATGGCAAATGCTTGTGAAACAGAAGATGGAAGAAATAACGGGGACTGAGTGAGTGAGTGTAGTACTACTCCAAAGTTGTACTGAAACTATTCACTTGGCAATTCGATTAGGTTCCCCGTCTATAGCTTGATCTCCCTTTATCCCCCCCCTAAGCTACACTCCGAAGCCAACCTCATTAACCCAGAACCTAACGACTCCACGGAATTAACACCATCACTGTCAGACCATATAGTCTATCACGCCTTGTTAACTTCGCATCACCTCGTCTCCCCCACAAAGCGACGAGACCTCCAACAATGGTCCTCCTCTCTCCACATATCCGGATTTGCCAAAGTAGGATACCCAGGTGTCATCTACGCTCAAGGAATTAAAGAAGACGTCGAGGAATTCGTTGGGAACGTCAAGGCCATGCAGTGGTTAGCGCTGAAAGTCAGATTCGTCGAGCCACTTCCTGCTTTGCGACAACATGACCGCGGCGGAGGACAGGAGGGATCCTACCATGAGGTCAAGCGGCCTCGGCGTGCTGACGACGTGGCGACTAGTGCTAGACGTTACTGGGTGGAGTTTGAGAAGGTTGGAGAAGTTGTTGAGGAGATGAAAAGGATAGGAAGGGAAGAGTTTATTATTCAAATGGGAATAGGAAGCCTTGGTACGTCGAGATGATCCCCCCCCTCTTTCCCTTAATCTATCTTTCACCTCCCTTCACTCCTCGGGCGTCGTGGTCAGTCGCCCAGGCACTTGTGTCGTTTCTTTTGTTCATTGATCCCGGAATCAATACTATCTGAACAACTCAAAGTTGTTTATATATCCAATGACTATAAATTACAGTGTACATGATCATTAGAGTTCTCCCAATACGACGGAGTAAGTAAAGAAGGGTATATAGGACTAAGGGTAACCTGTGCCAAGAGCAACGATACGTTAAGATAAACAGTCAGAAATCAAAGCGATTTCCAACTCTGGATAGAGCGTACTGGGCAATCTTGATCCTGTTTCTTCTCCCTATTCCTGGTGGAATAGGTGAGCTTCTCGGACGGAGATGGGGTGGACGGCGGGGAAGGAGAGGATTTCCGTTCCCTCATTCTCGTCACGGTTTTGCCTGGGCTATCAAAGTTAGCCGGATCATATTTTCCTCCGTTCTGTTGTGCCCTGGTGCCAACGATGCCCTGCAGCAAGTGATGAAAAAGGTCGTTAATGCCTATATTTCGTAGCCTTGCTTTAGTTACACCCGGGAACCCGCGGACTGAAAAGGGACTTGCCTATTCTATCCTGTAAAGCGCATTCGAAGAATTCCACCCTGTTAGGCAAGCTGTGCGACTCGTCATCGTCTTCTGCGTCACGGTAGTGTGAGTAATCAAGACTACGTGCTAATTGTTGAACGCCAGGTTCTGAATGCAAACTTGATAACGAGCGCGAGTGTTGAAGGGACCTTGTAGACTGAGAAGATAGAGAATCGGATATGGTGTTCGGCGGGAGTTCTGATTGCGTCCGTCTCATCTGTACCAGACTTCGATGATTTGTTCCATATCGCTGGATGATGGAAGCCGACAGAGCAGGCGGAGTGGAGATTGGTTTAGGCGAACGGGTGGTGGGTATATAAGGAGACGAAGGAGCGGATTTATTTTGATTTTGGGAGAATGAAGCTGACAAGGAACGGAAAGGGAGTCGAAAGTACGATGAGAAGCTGCTTGATTTTTGTGTCGGGGTGGGCGGAGGCGCAGGTGTTTGCTTGGTCGGAGGAAACCATGAACGAACAAGTCGATGCGCTAGTGCAGGTGTGATCTGTGTTTGATCATGTATCTCTGCTTTGACGCCGACGACGTAGATCAGGATATCCGGAGCGTTATTTTTGAGTTCTGGGTTCAGATTCAACGGAGTTCTTTGGTTAGCGTAAGGTCTCCGGGTAATCGCCAACTGAGTGTTTGGGCTCACCTTCTAACCAGTCACGGATATCGTCACAAGTTGATGGATCAGAACTATCGTATAACAGAAGTGCGGCGTCTGCATCCCGGTAATACATAGGTGCCTAAAAATAACAAAAGATAAGACAACGGTATTCGCTTTAGCATTGATATATTGATATATGATATATGAAGGTGGAGTTAATGACAGACCATCGTACGAAAGCTTGCACGACCGGGTGTGTCCCATAGCTGGAGCCGGACTTTAGTCCCTCCGACATGGACTTTTTTGGTTACGAAAGAGGGGGCAGTGGTAGGTACACTGCGAGGAGTGTCGTCGAATTGGTTTTGTGTGTATTGACGAAGTAAACTAGTTTTGCCTACGCCTAAAAGGTAGTTTAATCAGTTATATATCATGTTATACACTTGAAGGAAAGAACTTGAAGTACGGGATCAGTCTTAGTACTTACCACTGCTACCCATCACGACCACCCTCGCGTCGATCCCGTGTTCATATAAACACGCTGTGCACGTCGAATGCAGAGAGCAATGTGCCATTGGTCGAAGGAAGGGGGAGGGGGAATGAGCTGTAAGTTCCAAAAGTGATGGATCAAGCTTAAATACTGGTTGACCACTATTCGGCGACGGGAGGAGATAGATAACCGCTCCGAGTATGTAAGTTATGAATTCTTCTTTTCATCGCCATCAAAGCGCGACGCCAAGACTGCCGATTCATAAATCCCAGTTCCAACCCGTTACAAGTAGTACAACACAGGCCTCACAAATGCCACCAGGAACCGGAGTTTCTACCTGCATAAACGTGTTTTCTTTTCTCTTGCTAACTAGTAGCGCTCTCGACTAGGTAAGGTGATGGATGGTCTTGATCCAATAACCTTGCAACGTCAATAGTACAGAAGCCTTCTTGAAGCAAGGTACGATCCAGTGCGCAAGATTATGGGTTCTGCTTGGCGGCAGCATGGTCGTATAGCTTCCTATAGTACATGAGTTCGAGTTACAGTGGACGATCAAAAGGGGTCGCCCTCGAGGCAACCCAGCCGAGGGAACCCGCCGAATCAGAAATTTTAGGTTGAGGAATATATACGTAATATTTCACTCCATCGATATCGAGGATACTTATAGCTTACATCTGTCAAAGAATCACGAAGCACGCCACTACTCTCGTCCATACATGTATACATAGTACTGAGTACGTACCTTATCGTGCGAGGCTATTCGCTAGCAATGAACTTCACGGAGACAGTATTATATATCTTTAGTGGCTGTGAAACGCTGGCGTCAACCATCCTCAGAACGTCATGGAAAGGTATATCGGCATGGACATCATACCGGTGACAGTTGGATTGAACGTCTTCTGGATATTATTACATACTTATCATGATGCTCAAATGTGATAATCCAACGAGATCGAGTGCATACCTTTCTTGAAGGAGATGGTGTACTGCCATAGGTAAACGTAACGTCACTTACTACTACTTATCTAGTAACGAGCGAGTCGATAAGTATTCGATTGACCTGAGTAACCATTTTGGATCGTCAGTTCAAACGTTCATCGGCCAACAACTATAACCGTTTCCGCTGACTCCTGAGGTATTATAATAGTAACACAGTTACACAGATATGAGCGATTTGAAACGGTGCGGAATTTGCGTTTTCAAGTCGATAGTAAAAGGAAGTATGGCACTAGAGTCTAGTCGTGTATCAAGTTCCACTCTTTCCCAGATCAGCTTTTATACTAATTTCTAAGTGAAAAACTCACTTTGCAGAGTAACCTTCAACCTATACACCAAATGCTCACGAAGGACGACGCCTTGCAGAAAGATGCTGGTTATCTTTCCATCACTTCCATCAGGTGGGATCTCTCGGGTCCATGCAGCATCCAAGGCGGGGGTTTATTAATTTGCAGTTTCGGATCAAGTGAGTGGTATGTATTACTTGTGTCTCCTGGGGACTAACGAAGGCGAGTCACGATGTATTTGAGGGTCCGTCTGGTGTTATCGGGAGGAAGGGGTCCAGGGTTGCCACTAGTTCAGAAAGCTTCGATGGATGGCAAAGCGGGTAACCTGCCTTTGTTTTTTCTTGGAGGAGGGGTAGAGACAGAGACGAGGGCATCTTACGAACACAGTAAGCTGAGGGGAGGATTTCGGATGATAGTTTGATGATTCATGGTGTAGGCGATGACTCATGCATCGTGTTTCATGTACATAGAAAAGGCGCGATGAATGGCTAAGCCCCGCTTCAGTAGAGACTTACTTATCCGGGAAGTTGGGAAGTTTATGATGATGATGTTTTTGCTAGAACATGGCCGTGAAGTTTGGAGAGCGGCATCAAGACGCTGAGGGATGTCGATGAACTTTTGAACGTTTGAATTAGAGAGGACGTACCAATACGACAAAGGCCTGAGATTGATGCACGAAGGAGGATTTGTCGCATTAGGTGAGTCCCGGAATCACGATGTAAGTAGTCTAGTAGAACCCAGAGACTAGAAAGCGTGCACTGGCACATATGATGTATGATGCATATGGAGAATTCGATTGACGACCTGTAAATTTGACTTGGGCTGAAGCTGAATCTTAGAGCATTCAGGTTGGGGAACTCGCCCGACTGTTGTTCCTTGGCCCTCGGTCCATTGCAATTGGAGCCTATAGTTCGAGATGTGCCAGGACCGAATCTCGTCGAGCATCAGTAGCCCTAGGTTCCCACACTCAATAGTTTTACTCCCACGGTCACATCAAGCCACATTTGCTGAAATTGCATCTTCCAAGGTCTTGGCAACGCAATTCCAGCTTTCCTCAACAAATCCACTTTTTACACCTCACAATCCTCACTTCCCACTCATATCACACATAAAATAAGAGTGCTCACAATCAGCTATCCAATCGTACCAAAATCATTATAAGAAACCCCTCTTAAAACAACGAAAAATGCATCTTGAGGAAATACACCAAAGTTCCCGAGTCAGAGCACTGCGTGGCGGGAAGGATTTTCGCTGGGGGAAAAGTCGGGGATGAAAATGTTGTCATTTCCCAACCGGATTTTCTGGGGCTAAAAAGTTTACATATTACGCTGTATAAAAGTTGACCAAAAATATATATTTTCTCTTACTTTTTGGCAAGCAAAAATGAATCCTTTTTACCACTATTTTCTGCTCAAGTAAAGTTGACAAAAATTATTCCTTTTCGTTGGCTTTTCGGTAAATTAAAACTGAAACTTTTTCAAGTCAAAAAATGTCACGTTTTCACAATCAATTTAGTATGATACAAAAATACTGCTTTTCTCTACAGGAAAATATTACAGCCAAAATGGATACTTTTCACGACCGTCCTTACGAAAATGAATGATTTTCATCAACGTTCAGGCCAGCGGGTGGTCAGCGAGTTGCAAGCGATGAATAGATGAGTAGTGAGCGAGTAGCGAGCGCGTTGAGAGTGAGTCGAGAGCTAGTAGCGGGCGAGTCGAGAGCGAGTCGAGAGCTAGTAGCGGGCGGGTGGAAATGGGGAAACGGGGAGTGGGAAGTGAGTTAGAAACGGCAATAACACGTACGATATACCGTTAGACGTACCGATTAATTGTATACAACTGAGTAGCATTGGCGTTGAGCCAAAATGAGCGCCGCGGCTACGATCACCAGAGTCAAAATAGCAATGTACATTGCTTCGTGGACTGTCAAACGTTAGCGGACTGTTTCTAACGGCGAAACGGCGGACGATTTCGAAGAATCAGGCGGTCCCCATCTACTCTGACTGCAATGTAGGTGTTAGCTGTAATGGGATCAGCAAGGACTCTAATTCTTCTGGTTTCAGAGACTCACCATGGATGTTCAAGTATACAACTTGCTCTCCTTCCAAATGGTTGGTAATAGCAGGCATGTGCAGTGAATGAAAATTGGTGGGTGATGAGAAGATGGTGGTGGATGGTGAGCAAGATGGAAGGCCGTCCAAAGTGGGTGCATGGTTCCCGCGCTCCTCCCCCTAACATCGCTGCCTCTGCTACCGCCGCCGTCGTCGTCGACGGTGTCCGTAAAGACGTTCGATTTATTAGCGCGTGTACTGTAATAAGAGATAGCGTTGTTAGATTTCGTGAAGCAGCAGAAAAATAGGAGCCATACATACTTCAGAAAAACGCCGAAAAGCGCCATTACGACCGATGAGGTCGTTATCTTCAGCGAGCAGCGAGCAGCGTTGAAGATGTGAAGTTAGATAATGCCTGTCTGAACTCGATTCTTCGATCCCACGAAAAAAACGTGACCTCAAAAATTACTTGTTATGGGCATACTCGCTGATCCGTAGCCGCGAGTCGCAGCGTGGTTAATGCCAAAAATGGCAAATATTATATTGACTCGTAGGAATCGCTGCAGCGTGGTTAATGTCAAAAATTATACATATATACTATCGATCATCTCAGTCGCGAGTCGCTGCGGCGTGTTATGCCAATACTTTCGGTATTGTGTAAGCTACAAGGGTTTCAGCTACGTATTATCTGCATCCATTTCATCCTCGTACTCATCAATGCCATCATCCTCGTTACGGATAAGCAAGGACTATACGGCTATCAATATACAAACTTGTGATAACACATGAACTGTACGTACATGCGATAATGAAAAAACCACCGCTACCTCTCTACCATCTCCCCATGGAATTACACATTTGGCCAAGTGAGCCTCGATAGAACGCGAAGAAATCAACTCCAGACGATTGTCAAGAGCTGTTTCGACCATCTGTGCACGAAGATGGGGCCACTCCTTATAAGGATCATACTGAACTTTTGCTACTGCGAAGCGCTTGACAACCAGCCACGCTTCGTTATATAGCTGCCCGTCGACTCGCAGGATGTGTTGTATACATGCTGGGAACGGACCTTCAGGACTATTGATAAGGATCAGACTATTCCCTTCGTGTCTGGCGCAAGTTGAGTATCTTGTCCCACTAATGGTAATAGAGGTTGGGAAATCGGCCGTTCGCGGTAATGGGCTGTTTGAAACCAACAGAAACAACTGCTTCAGATCAGCAGGTAAATATCTAGCCCGTTTGCTGGTTGTATAAATCTTTATTGAGTTGGGTGCATCGTCCGACATATCCGCCATCAAGCTGCCTCGCGTAGTAGTAGATATGAGTTTGCGAAATATCGACTCGCATGTTCGTAGCGAATGCGAAGTGGCGTCAGTTGTTTTCAGAAATAATGCTGCGAGGTTGTTTCGACGGTGCCAAGTAGTGGATATTGTCGTTTCATATTGACCTGAAATCTGTTAGCAGATATATATTCAATATACAAATGCTTACCTTCAATGTAGTTAGTGGAAATTCGTTGAAGCTTGCCTATCATCCGTTCCGCCGGATATGTCCACCATCCATGGACAGGGCCGTAGAGGAGGAGGTACTCGGCCATATGCATTGCCTGGTGGTGATTCGGATGACAGGTATAGCTGGGAAACAAATCCTTGAGAGATTTGAGATATTCGGTCATATGATAAATATATGCTTCAGCGTTGGACTTAGATGTGACACGTGAAGTCACAATATTGATTGCGGAAATGAGGTGAAGAGTGAGATGAAGGAAGGAACATTGACGCTGGAGTTTAGGATCTGGGTCGTTTTGACTGCTCCACAGTCGGACGAGTGTAATTGGATAGTATACAGCTGCAGCAGCGCGCCACTGATCTGCCTTCAATTTTCCTGTGTGATCGCCGAGATTTGATGGCACTGTGGTCATCCAGGAGGGCTTTACCAACTTCTTGATATCTTGCCACAACGATTCCATTTCCTCTTTGGTGAAGACGCAACCTTGATCCTGTCCATCGTCATTGTCGCTGAAAGAGTCGTCGTCGTCGTCGTTTTCACGCTGCCCCTTGCGCTTTGTGTACATTAGTGATGCTGCGCCTGAAGATGTTGTAATAACCATACCCATGTAACAAGACATTGCGCGAGGCTAGCGCGAGTGATCTTCGTATCAGGGAAGAGATCCAGCGCCTTGACAACATAGATCAAGGATGCTGTGTGACGTCTCTGATACCTCGTGGTCCATTCTTCGACTGATCGTTCCGAAAAGGGTGTTTGTAGGTCTTTGATGATGGACGCAATCGAAGAACGCTCAGTGTCCTTTTGAGGCATTGGATTAGTTTCGGTAGGTTCTATGGTCGGTAAGACATGGGAGAGGATAGGTCCGGCTGCCTTCCGCTTCGGCCGATATCCAAGAATATTAGAAAAATGTTCCTTAACAAGGCCGAGGAAAAGATTATGCATCGAATCGATGACAATAAAGCGAGATGGATCGAAGTAAGGCAATCTCAACAGTTCAGTATAGCGTACTCCAGACTGGTCAAAGCAGCTTTGCGCCACCTTCTCGTCTGGAGACGTCCTGAACATCTCCGCCCACGCTCTACAGTCATCGTTTGTACGGCGTACCCAGTCACTGAGATTCCAGCATCCGAATGCGTGTTGGGGCATTAGACATTTACAGCTTGGGCATTCCGGCGCTTCGTTATCAAGTGTGAGTTTCACGGAGCCTGGTAGCCTACACCAACATACAGCACAATATAGAGTATGGGTGCAGGATGAGAACCCGCCAAATTTACGAGCCCCGGGAAGATCACACACGACACCTATTATAGCGCATAACACGCAGCGTCCATGTGGACATTTCCAAGTCCGTGAATACCGAACACCTATTCCCCAGAAGAGAAGAAAGATGTCAACGAGTGGCCCTAGATATGAATTGCAGACGTAGGGGGGTTCGGTAGGGCCCGGCATTACACTGAAGAGGAATGTGTTCTCCGGAAGACTTTTCAGATGTGCCGGTAGGTTCTGACAGATGAGCATGATAATACCGCAAGATATCCGTTTGCCGCCTAGTTTATTTGTCAATGGGTTGAACCAATCTCCGCAGAGAGTGAAAACATAGCGCCCCTCGCCACCACCGTCTTTGAAGTGCCGTCCATTAGGCCCTTTGAACTCGCGTAGAACTTCACCTTGGAAGATGCTTGATATCTTGCCATCCTGAGCGATTTCCATTTGATCCCACGCACCATCCATCATTTCTTCGAATCCAGGGCGTGATAGTAATCCTGCTAACCAATCTTTGAAGTCAAAGACAACGTACGGCTTGATGGGAACATAGCTGAAAAGACTGTCTGAACTGAACCTTTTTCGACAAAGATCGCCCCCGCATTGGTTGCCGCCGAGTGTATTCCTGGCGGTGCACACCAATGGGTAGGTGATCCGGGAGTTGTCTTCAATAGGGGCATAAACCGCATGACACTTGGGCTGCGGGCACACTGCGTATACGGTCGATCTGGCTTCAAGATCAAATACCGCCCTAGATTTTCTGATATCGTGGGGCCAGTCAACGAGAATTTTCTTGAGAGGCCCCGGAAGGAGGTTCTGGGTGGCAGAAACAGCGTCGTGGCATGCTTTGATAATCATAAACGTCATGGCAAGGATGAACGAACAGCCCCGGTGTGAAAAGTCTAGCGACACGTTACAGACAACAGCCATGAACATCCAGAGTTGGGTGATCGGATTGATATCGTTCAAGCGGCTATGAAAATGGTGCTCTGATATAATATTGTCATGTCATCAACATCTCATTGATCTAGCTGCTTACCTGAGTTGTGATACGCAGGATCTGCCTCTCGTCTTTCGCGCTCCTGCGTTTTATCATCGAGAGCACGTTTAAGTCGTTTGCGTTGAAGGCTGATAGCGTTGAAGAGCGCACTCAAGGCCGTGTCAGTTTCGTTGTGAAGCGTTACAACGCTTTGAATCTTGCACTTCCGAATTGCCACTCTCAATTCAGCCTCATATCCGAGCACGATTCGATACAAGCGATCCAATTCACCCAATACCACGGAAATGTCTTCTGCGAGGGGAGGGATTTGGGAAATTGAATCCAGATAGCGATGCTTCGTTCGAACTTTATCTTGGATGTTACCGATCAATGTCAACTTTTCCTCCGTGCGTATGTGCTTAGGTCCTTTCGGCGACAGTGGAGGTGATGGATCTGAATTCGGATCGCTGGTCACAGAGAGAGACGCCATACTTTCGATGAGGGAATCTTGAGCATGAATAGCCGTACGAGCTCTGTCATAGTTGACCCTTTGCTTATCACGATCCTGGTGGTTCTTTCGAGTGCGAACGCTCACCAACAATCCTGGAGTACCGCAACTACTGCAGTCGCATAAGACCTTGCGTTGCACTGGCTGATTCTTCATCAGAGTTATCGATGGAGTTAAGAAAGTGATTATGATAAGCGCGCGCTAGATATGCGTACAAGTACAGTAGCCTGCGAATAGTCTAGTTTTCAAAATAGCTGGTAACAATATCCTCGTAGCTACTGATAGCGAGATTGTATAGCTTTTATTGTTTCAATATTTGCGCGGTTGACCAACTGAAGGAGCATACCTTATGTATCCATTTGATCCACGTGTCATACGAAACAAATAGCAGAATCAGAACCAGGAGTATGCGAAGGTCATTGAACTGCTCTTCAAGGAGGCGGATGGCACGATTGGGAGAGTGAATGGCAGCGGCGTCGCTCGCCATCACCTTTAAAACCTGGGAATGTGTGTTAGACCGTTAGATAAGGGTAGACCCGGCGTACTCTTTCCCATATGAAAACTTTGCTGGACGAACTAGTCGCCAAAAGCTGGCGACAATTATCCACGTAGGGCTGGAGATGAGGTTGGTACAGGAAAACTCGCTAGGAAGCATCAGACTCACAACTAGTGTCTGTACGGGCGCGTCGTCTACAACAATGGTCAGTTATGGACTTCGGAAAGGCGTAGCAACCTTACCTCTGTCTTGTCGAATCACATTCACGCATTCTTTCGTCTCGGTGTCGAAAACATAGATTTTACCATGGTTGCTCCCACAGGCGAGTATTTTTTCGTCGTCCAGAAAGCACCCTTCTTTAATTTTGTATCGGGTCTTGAGATCACGGATTTTGAATGTTGCAAGCTTCGTCATATCGGGAAATACGTAAAGGTCAAAGTTGCCGGTCAACATGTTGTTGACAAGTAACCTGCCCGAGTCTCGCGAGAGGAGAGCATCACCACTGTCAATGAGGTCAGAAAATACCTAGCAACATAGCATCGGAGTACCCACACCCCTCCCCGGAGGTCTTTTACCCAGTGCGAAACACCCGTCGCTGCGTCGTAACAAAAGCTGGCGCTGAAATCACTCATGAGGAGAGGCACAGGAGCATAAAACGTACATCTCCCCGCCTTGAATTGAATACGCGACCAACTTTTCGCATTCAAAGAAATGGAGTGATTTAATGATTCCATCGGGGGACGCTGTCCAGAGAAGTTGCACCGAGGCTTGTTCAATGTCAGTCCAAGTTGAAATCACTTTGGTATGCCACTTACTCGAACCAATTCTCTTAAACATCTTCACTATGCCATGCCCAGCAACGGCAATGCGATCGTGCGATGGATCATAGCAGATGCACTCGATCGGAAGATATTGAGAAAAAATGTGGATGTGGTTAGTAGAGGATGAATTAATGCGCTAAATCATGGGTCAAATGTTGCTGGGGGAAGAACGGGATAGACATACGTTGTCCTTTTCAGAATAAAGAGCGACCGCCAGCGTCCCCCTTCCTGTGCCAATACACAAAGCAATATCATCCCGTGACCCAGTGGGGGGGTACACCCAAGCGAGAGCAGTGACTTGACCCCAACTATCGTGGGGGTGGCGTAGCACTTGGATATTCTGGCCTGCAGAGATATCCCACAGCCTAACGGCTTCATCATCGCCTAACGATACATCAGTAAACGTAGAGGAAGGCGATGTTTCCTTCATACTTCCAATAACTAATATCTTGCCGTTTCTTGCAAATAAAAGAGCGTTCGAGGGAGCATTGGAAGGCTCTATCACCATATGCTTGCGAAATTCGTTCGACTAAACATGTAGTATAGTCAGCACACGCTAGCATAGTAAGAGTGTGCAGTACTAACTTTAGACATGCCGTTTCGTATTGAAGTTGTGGGAAGCGAGAGAGGATGGGGAGAGAGAATGGGGAGAACGAGTAGAGAGAATGGAAAGAACGAGTATAGGGTGAGAAGCCGGCAGAGTTTTATCCTTGAACTCAACAAAGGGACTCGAAACGGGTGACGGGGCTTTGAACAAAGCAAGGATGCAGACCACGAGGCGGACATTTTATAAGACTCACATATCCGAATTTCACCTGCATCGTTACCCAATGTCTCCCTTGTACATGCAACCTCCTCTCCCTCTCATTGCGAATAAGATGTCTTTTGCATTACAGCCTCCGCATCACCCAGTCACCGCTAAGCAGATGGAGTTTATGGGGAACTCGCTTGCGGGGCACGAAGAAGTGAAGTCAAAAGAATTGAAGTCAAAGAGACGAGTGATCGTTGAAGAGAAAAGGAACGAGAGACGTCACTGGAACGGAGAAGCGGATGACGATACCAAAGACGACGACCTTGATGATGAAGATCACGATGAGCTAGACGATGACGCAGACATTCTCATTCCCAAACCTCCAGGAGAACCAGGCCGGCGTTCGGGCGGCTTTTCGTTGCCAGACTGTTTGCTGAAACAGCAGAGATGGTCTAACGAATTATATGAAGACGTCTATGTACGTACGACCAGCATTGCCTCCAAAGAACTGACTGAGTTATACAATAGACAACGGTCCGCAACGAGGCAGCCGATATCTTGACCTTGTCTATGAGTTACCGAAACCAGGACCGTAGAAAAGTCGAGGTGATTTGCGAAAAGGTATGTATGAAGCTACTGCAGTTATGCATTTTATCATGATATGGCTAGGTGATGCATAAATGGCCTATGTTAGTTAAATATGAAGGTTGCTGGCCAGTGAAGAGTATGCTTAAGATGCATTTGAAAAATACTTCTGAACGTGCGCGGAGAGGTGTGACTGCAGAGGCTTAATGTCTAGTTAATGTCTAGTTATTATGTGTATACACTATCATTGAATGCTACCTACAAAAGATGTCGACGATGCAGACTACTCGACGACAGCGACTCGATGACACTCGGAAAAAACCGGTCACTCGCGGACGTTTGTCGTGGTATTGAAGGTTCTGCCGAAACAGGCCCAATATTAGAATCAAATAGTCTGCCTGCGGCGACGGGCAAGCCAACGAGTCTGGGAAATGCGGGTGAGTGGCGGTTGCCAAACGATACGATAGTAGACGCAAGTAGTCTGCCTGCAGATACGACACAAACGCTGCTTGCAATTATCCAGTCACCTTCGCCCGCAACTCATTCAGTAACGCCTACTTCTTGTCACTCACGTAGTAGACGTCCACGCACCTCCAGCTCAGCTGACCCAAGCTCATCGCCTATACTATTGAAACGTGCACGGCACAGAAGAATCAAACGATCTGCTTCCGAATTTGCGACGACAAACAATGTATCCGTGTACCTGAGCCTGGCAGCAAGCGCCTCGCGATCGCGAGCTCCTCTGCCGCTTTGTATTCCGTTCCGAGATTAATTATATATGCCCTTGGCGCTGGTCCCGAAAGCTGTGTCAGATGACTAAGCAAGCACCATTTATTCCGTTCCGAGATACACCAATTATGCGATCATGTACTAATGTACATGGAACTAATTAATAAAATATATAATATTTTTGAGTAGGCCCATTGTGATCCTGAAATGCTTGTAATTGCCCGATGATGATGTCCTTGAATGCCTGACAACGGGCTTGATCTTCTGCGCATGCCATCGCTAACTGGTCGTATCTCTCGTACATCTCTTTAAAACGCCTGTCAGCCTCAATTCTATCTTGTCGACGACCGTCCTCTATGCTCTGCAAACGGCGCTCAACCTCTGACATATTACCGTTAGCTGCCTCTGGGTGATCGCCATTAGCTGCCTCCGGGTGATCGCCGTTAGCTTGGCTGGCAAGAAGGTATACGACTTGCGTGTTGAGCGCGTCGACGATATTCTCGTAGTCACCGATAGCTTCAGCCACGGCAGCAGGCGTTATGCGTACACGTTTGACGTCACGGTTGTGAGGGAGAGGGTCTTCTAATGCGCGCTTCGGATTCCTTGCGGTAGGAATAGATGGAGCAAAAGCGTGTGCTGAAGAATCGTTGTTGGTAGGGATAGAGGGAGCAAAAGTGTGTGCTGAAAAGTCGTTGTTGGTAGGGAGAGGGAGAAGAGTGGATGGCGAGACCATCATAGCGGGAGGTATATCAGCCAACTGGGACTGTGCAGCGGCGCCATCATCTAGTAGTTTAGTTGGGTTAGTATATTTCTGCTTGTAGGGATAACAGCCACATACCTGGATAGCGTAACTCGTAGTCATCTATGATAGCACCGAAAGATTCCGAGGGTTCGCCGATGGAACCGCTACTAGATTCATTGACGAGAAAAGTGTCAGGATGGAGATCACTGGAGAGAGCAGTGTCGGTAGCAGTGGAAGTGGAAGAGGTAGAAGGGTTGGGGAGAGAAGTGAGAGGAGCGGTGTAGATAGTATGAAACATGACGATGAGTGGATGAGTGCTTGAACTTTGGCGGAGAACATGTTGGTATTTATATGTCAATGGTAGTACAAAGGCCTACAATTTATGAAAGACTCTTGCAGTATTGGTCTCTACGCAGCATTGCTTCGATTTAAGCTTACAACAAAGGAACTTTGAAGCGAGGCTATAGATATGAGCGTGTCGAGGAGTTGGTACAAAGGTGGGTATTCAACATATTGCCGGATCGAGGCAACATGAGGCGCTTATCAAACTTACGAGGCAGTGCTGCGAGCAGCATGAGGCGCTGTGGAACTGATCGCTATCGCTCTCCCTTTCATCGCGACCTTCTGGATATCACACAATGCTAGTCTCTACTTCATCGCGACCTTCTAGTTATCACACAACGCTGCTAATGACTCGCGCGCCACTAATCTCCCTTTCATCGCAACCTTTCAGATATCACACAATTACCGCTAGTGACTGACGTGTGTGCTGCCATGGCCAATTCCTTTGTGTTCATAGCTCAAGGTCTTTGCTCGTCTACAAACCGTCTATCTATAAAAGCCGTACCATCGATGTGCAGTATTTCCAACATTACCCTCGTTCAACTTCTCGCTTACAATGCCTGTTCCTGGAGCCTTTGGCTCAGACACCCCGATTCCGACTCCAGCATCGAGCTTTGTCACCGCGGCTAGTTTCATTGCTGAAGGTTCGTGCGACCACCTATTGTGCTTACTTCATGAATTTATCGTATCAATACAGATAACGAGTCATTCGTCTTACGCCCTGCTCAGTTTTCCCCTTCTAAAGCTGAATATAGTGAATACAGTGATGATGACAGTAAGTTGTATATTCATTTGCGCACGATGTATTTACTTAGTTTATTTAGGTATCGATGCGGAAATGCCTGCATCTCCACTTCATCAGTCATTCGTGTCGAATGTCGCCGCCGTCCCGGCCTCTGTCCCTTCTACGAATGTCACTGCTGTCCCGGCCTATTCCCCTTCCACGCCTTCTACTTTCAGTACCGAAGCGCTAGGTTACGCTTTTTCAAGTATCTTCAAGCGCATTATCTCACCATCTCGAAAGCGTGTCAGACCTGAGGACCCGGAACCGCTTGTACCTGTAAAACGGTTTGCAGGCACCCCAGATCCTGAGGATCATCCACCCAAGAAGCCCCGCCATCAGCTTGACAAGGCATCCGATACTGATGCCCCTTCTCATGGTGCCTTAGAAAATGTAGCACCACCACCTCTCCACGAGGCAATTACTTCGGGGCAACCCTCAATTCCTGCCCCCCCTACCTCTGCTTGTGTTCCCCCTTCGTCACAGCTAATTACTTTAGGACAACCCTCCGTCCCTCCTTCGTCGCAGTCACTATCTCGCTCTCAGTCTGGGGCTTCTGCAAATGCTGTCGCCGATTTTCTTCTCCCCGATGATGGCCCTGGACCTTCCACCAAGCGTACGAAGGCAAGGGGAAAGCAGAAGGCAACCACCGACAAAGAGATAATTGTCGAATTACGATCCCAAGTCAGTAGTATGAAACGAGAACAAAAAGTGGCACATAATACCACCCTCGCACACCATTCGTCCCTTAAAAATGCTCTTGAACGCGAGAGAAGTCTTACTTCGATTGTAGCGGACCAAGGCAAGCAATGCATCGACATGAAGCAACATCTTGATCAGCTTGAGCAAGAAGCTGTTCAAGAACGTGCCCGTCACGCTAATGCTGAAGAACATTCGAAGAAGAGGCTCGAGGAGGAGATATCTCGCCGTACCCACGCAGAACAGAGTAGCGAACAGCGTCGGATTGAGGTGGAAGTAGTCAATGCAAAAATCAAGAGCGAACGTGATAGTAACTTTGAACGGCTCCGGCTCATTGAGGAAGAACTTCGACGAGAACGCAGACGTTTTGCGGAAGGGGAACGATTGCATAAGAAGCAACTCGACGAGGCACGTTCACGCCAGGGAGAGCCGCAGAAAGACCTTCAGAACCGACTCGACGATACTCTCGAACGTCTACGCCAGGCAGAGGGTGACGCCCAGCGTTTCGAGAGTGACCTTCAATTAGAACGCGCACGATACGCAGAGGCGGAAGAGCTGCACCAGACGCAACTCGACGAAGCGCGTTCACACCAGGGAGAGTCGCAGAAAGACATTCAGAACCGACTCGACGATACTCTCGAACGTCTACGCCAGGCAGAGGGTGACGCCCAGCGTTTCGAGAGTGACCTTCAATTAGAACGCGCACGATACGCAGAGGCGGAAGAGCTGCACCAGACGCAACTCGACGAAGCGCGTTCACACCAGGGAGAGTCGCAGAAAGACATTCAGAACCGACTCGACGATACTCTCGAACGTCTACGCCAGGCAGAGGGTGACGCCCAGCGTTTCGAGAGTGACCTTCAATTAGAACGCGCACGATACGCAGAGGCGGAAGAGCTGCACCAGACGCAACTCAACGAAGCGCGTTCACACCAGGGAGAGTTGCAGAAGCAACTCGCTGACACTCTCCAGCGAAATTGTGAGCAACTTGCGCAAGAACGGCGTCACCATGAAGACTCCCTCAAGCATCATCAAGAAGAAACTGAGCGTCTTCGTCGTGCCGAGGAATCTGCCAAGATAGCGCTCGAGTTGAAGCTACAGCAGGAACATGCCCGGCATACAGAGGCCGAACGGTTACTCAATAACTCACTTAAGCAAACACAACAACGTTTAGACCAAGTTCAAGAGGAACGCCGTCAGGAGGCTGCCGAATTGAACAATAAGATTGTCAATTTGGAGGCAGCATATGAAAGACAAGATGAGGCGCGTATGCAGCTGATGGAGCATACTCGGCAAGATCACGAGGACTCAACTCGCCGGTCTGAAGACTTCCTTCGAGAACTCGAAGAACTCAAAGGCAACAACGCGCGTACAATTGACGAACTCAACCGCCGACATCTCGCAGAGCTGGAATTTGTTCGAGAGAAGCTTGCATCCCAAGCCATCAAGGAAGCCAAGACATTATTCGAGAGTTGGAAGGATACATACGTATCCAATCGCGAGGTACTTGACAAGTCGCTGTACCGCAGATTCCTAGCTAACGAGAGCTTACAGAGCACCACTCCATCAGGACCTCGCAGTGAGGTAAGCTGTCTTGATTTTACAAATTTTCAGAGCGTTGATTTGTATTCTCAAAGCCGAGGTCTAATGTTCCACCTACACCCGGGCCAAGTGCTAGATTTCAAGATCATATATCCGTCGATGATGATGACGATTGCAATGAAGACAACGGGATCACGATGATAGTAGAAGATGGCATCCTAC
This sequence comes from Pleurotus tuber-regium, assembly GCA_014058305.1. NCBI lineage: Eukaryota > Fungi > Basidiomycota > Agaricomycetes > Agaricales > Pleurotaceae > Pleurotus > Pleurotus tuber-regium. The sequence goes on from JACFYU010000021.1 coordinate 3,788,111, forward strand.
GGGCTGTAAAAAAATCAACACTCGGGAAGGCTCGAGAATCGTCCACCAAGGTCAATTCACCCTAAATCCAATCTTCAGTCCACTTACCTTCTTAACAGGAACAAACACGGTTGGCAACACCCAGCATGCCTACACCGCCCATTACTCCAGCGAGACCAAAAAAATATGCGAAGGGATTCCGCGGGCCTTCGCAATCAGGCGGCAGGCCTGCGCAGCCAAGCAAACCTCGAGTCACGTTTGCTGCGACACCATCGTATATTCCTCGTGATACTCCTCCCAGTCAAACTGACACCGAATCAGACAATACTACGTCTAAACAAGCAAAGTTTGGACGCCTGTATGAAACTGTAATGCGAATGGCTGCATATATGGAGCGCATGCAGCGCGGTGGTGGCGGAGCAGAAGAGGAGGACTTTGGCTTCGACTTCGAGGGGGTACCTGGTCATTCATCTCGGTCTACTCGCCGATCTACTCGTTCTGCCTCAGTCGAACCTCAAGGCCCTTTCTCCCCATCCCGACAACCAAAGGTCCGACAGGCCCAGCGCAATGATATGATGGTAAGGATTATCAGTAGTATGCTACAATCTTTATATACTAATGGTATTGAAAGCGCGATTCTCGTGAATACATGGCGGGACTTCTTCATATCAAGGCTTCTCACGAAATTGGCCAGTCCGTGCAAAAATTCGGACTAGCTGCAACACCAAGCGAAGTCAACGCATTCGAAGAAGACGCTTCTGTTATGCCGAGCCTCGATCCTCTCAAACCATATTGGACTTACATCAAGCATCCATGGAACTACCAGCTGGCGGACATGTACGCTGAAGACTTCGTAGCACAATACCCCGATTACAATCCCGTAGACGTTAGCGAGCATTTCATGGACCGTCTCAGGGACCTTCGTGGATATCTCACGAAGTACATTGCACTTCCAGATGAAGGTCTGGCCGCGCTTCAGAGTCAACGGAGGACGAGTCGCCGGGATGCACGCCGCAAATCAGTAAGTACTAATTTCCTAACTGAGCAATGAGTATATGTCTGACAACTCGTGTTAGTTATATGAGTCTCGTGTTGACATTATTAATAAGCAACTCGAAGGAGCAGAATCTTCATTTATCGAGAAATCTTGGAGCATTTTGCTGAATATGGTGGAAACCTTGGGCCTCCTTGGACAGAGTTCAGATGAGAGCGACGGCGACGATAACGCTAAATTTGTTGCAAGCAAAGACTGGCGAAATCGAAAGGTTATTCACCTCCTTCAATTTATCGACGACAATTACGAAAATCTTAACTGCTACGGTAACAACAAGGGCGGCGCAGTACCCCACGTCCGAAATCGACGTAACCATGGACCTGTCAGCCAACGTCCTGCTGTGAAAGGACTTCCCAAGAACTGGTATAACCCCGTGTGGTACAATCAGCTTTCCCCTGCTGCGAAGAAAATGCTTAAGGCAGGGCCTGCTGTTGAGCTCCCCGACTTGGACGATTAATAGTATATGCCTTGAATAGCTATGTTGTATTATTATGCGAGTAGCTACGAGTCAATATAATTTTTGCCATTTTTGGCATTAACCACGCTGCGACTCGCGGCTACGGATCAGCGAGTATGCCCATAACAAGTAATTTTTGAGGTCACGTTTTTTTCGTGGGATCGAAGAATCGAGTTCAGACAGGCATTATCTAACTTCACATCTTCAACGCTGCTCGCTGCTCGCTGAAGATAACGACCTCATCGGTCGTAATGGCGCTTTTCGGCGTTTTTCTGAAGTATGTATGGCTCCTATTTTTCTGCTGCTTCACGAAATCTAACAACGCTATCTCTTATTACAGTACACGCGCTAATAAATCGAACGTCTTTACGGACACCGTCGACGACGACGGCGGCGGTAGCAGAGGCAGCGATGTTAGGGGGAGGAGCGCGGGAACCATGCACCCACTTTGGACGGCCTTCCATCTTGCTCACCATCCACCACCATCTTCTCATCACCCACCAATTTTCATTCACTGCACATGCCTGCTATTACCAACCATTTGGAAGGAGAGCAAGTTGTATACTTGAACATCCATGGTGAGTCTCTGAAACCAGAAGAATTAGAGTCCTTGCTGATCCCATTACAGCTAACACCTACATTGCAGTCAGAGTAGATGGGGACCGCCTGATTCTTCGAAATCGTCCGCCGTTTCGCCGTTAGAAACAGTCCGCTAACGTTTGACAGTCCACGAAGCAATGTACATTGCTATTTTGACTCTGGTGATCGTAGCCGCGGCGCTCATTTTGGCTCAACGCCAATGCTACTCAGTTGTATACAATTAATCGGTACGTCTAACGGTATATCGTACGTGTTATTGCCGTTTCTAACTCACTTCCCACTCCCCGTTTCCCCATTTCCACCCGCCCGCTACTAGCTCTCGACTCGCTCTCGACTCGCCCGCTACTAGCTCTCGACTCACTCTCAACGCGCTCGCTACTCGCTCACTACTCATCTATTCATCGCTTGCAACTCGCTGACCACCCGCTGGCCTGAACGTTGATGAAAATCATTCATTTTCGTAAGGACGGTCGTGAAAAGTATCCATTTTGGCTGTAATATTTTCCTGTAGAGAAAAGCAGTATTTTTGTATCATACTAAATTGATTGTGAAAACGTGACATTTTTTGACTTGAAAAAGTTTCAGTTTTAATTTACCGAAAAGCCAACGAAAAGGAATAATTTTTGTCAACTTTACTTGAGCAGAAAATAGTGGTAAAAAGGATTCATTTTTGCTTGCCAAAAAGTAAGAGAAAATATATATTTTTGGTCAACTTTTATACAGCGTAATATGTAAACTTTTTAGCCCCAGAAAATCCGGTTGGGAAATGACAACATTTTCATCCCCGACTTTTCCCCCAGCGAAAATCCTTCCCGCCACGCAGTGAGACAAGCTCAGAGTGTTGGCCTGTGCGGCGTGAGAAACAGTCGTATTTCCATTCCACTTGAATCGTGCGGTTTCATCGCTTCTCCTTTCTTCCTTCCTTTCCTCCCGTCACCCCCGCCACTCGTCAATCCTCTGAAATTCCTCAATCTCGCTCGTAAATTCGTCTAAATGGCTCGTACAAAGGTACTTTCCACTCATTTTACTACGTATAACATATAATAATAACCGGTTGATGTAGCAAACCGCTCGCAAGTCTACTGGAGGTCTGTCGTCGTCGTCTTTTGGCCACGTAAATTCCGCAGAAAGGTTCTGATACCATGTTCGATCTGGTTTATAGGAAAGGCTCCTCGTAAACAACTCGCAACCAAGGCTGCTAGAAAGACTGCAGCAGTAAGTCATCCTTATTCTATCCTTATCTGCCTCGTCGTCGCCACCATCAACATCGCCGACAACGTTGTCTCCTCATCGGCGCCAATTTTGCCTCACCGTCCCCACACGCATACTTACCTGCCCTACCCATCTTATAGACCGCCACCGGTGGTGTAAAGAAACCCCACAGATTCCGCCCCGGTACCGTCGCCCTCCGTGAGATCCGAAGGTACCAAAAGTCCACCGAGCTCCTCATCAGGAAGCTCCCCTTCCAACGCCTCGTCCGTGAAATCGCACAAGATTTCAAAACCGACTTGCGGTTCCAATCTTCCGCTGTTATGGCCCTTCAGGAAGCTGCTGAAGCTTATCTGGTGTCTTTGTTTGAGGATACTAATTTGGCGGCTATTCATGCTAAGCGTGAGTGGTTTCTCGACCCTCTTTCTATGTTGCCTACAAGTTCTGACTCGGGATGATTAGGTGTTACTATCCAACCCAAGGATCTCGCTTTGGCCAGGCGTCTCCGTGGCGAGCGGTCTTAAACGGCCTAGCCCAGTACTCGATGTCTTTAGAGACTTCCGTTGGGACTTTCTCCTTTCCTCTACCTTTCTACCTTTCCCTGTACCTCGTTCCCTGTATACACTATATTCCGTCGGCATCAAACTTCTGGTTATGCCACTCCTAGCTCCGTCATCATCTTCCTCCTATAAACGTCGTCCGATGCTGAGCGCAGTTTCCCTTTAATCTCACTCACACACTTTATGGGTCTTGTTGGGTGACTTGCGGTTGATACTTCCCTTGTTCCCTGTTGCGTGTACTATCATCACCCTATATATATATGAGTACGTCGTACGATCAAATGTGTAATGCACTCCATGGAGTTGGAAACACGGTTTATTGTATGGCGAGGATGTCGCTGTGTAACGTTTGAAAGGTCGTTATCACGTCGAACGTTTTCGCAGATCCGGCCACACCAAGATCGACAATCCAAGTGCTATATACCACAAAAGCAAGAGACACGACAGCGATTTTTGCGAGGGAGACACCGTAACCTATCTAACTCATAACCTCACAGCTGCAGCTAATACCTCCTACCATCATACCCCCTCCCACCCTTCTCCCTATCATCCCTATAATCCCTCCCCCCACCATACCCTCTATCATCCCTATAATCTCTCCCTCCTCCTCCTCCACCACCACCACCACCTCCACTATACCCACGATCTCTATCATCATACATCCGTTCTCCACGTCTGGGTGGAGGGTAGTCGTCGTATCTCCCTCCTCCTCCGCCTCCTCCGCCGCCGCCACCTCGACCACCTCGACGATCATGCTCGAAATCGCCACCGCGAGTGTGACCATGCCCGTCTCCCCGGCCGTCTCGGGAATCTCGAGAATCTCGCCAGTAGCGGGAGTCATAGGGACGGGGGTCGTATGGACGTTCTACTGCTGAATAATTTTTTTTTTGGTGAGTTGGTGGTTTAAGATGTGGGGATGGAATGGAATTGAGGTGCTTACCATCGAAACGTTTTGGAGGACCGTAGTAACGTCCTGGGGTAGGCGTTCTGGCACGTCCACGACGAGCCTATTCACATAATCAAATAAAATAAAATGAAAAGAGGAAATTAGTAACTTATACGAAAGAAATTGGGAATGATTTTTAGTTTGAGTTTTAGTTTCAGTTACTTACCTTTTCAACGTTGATAATCTTCCCCATAATCTCCGTTGCGTTGAGCGCCGTAATCGCAGCGTCTGCTTCTTCTGCTGTTTCCATTGTGACGAAGCCGAAACCGCGGGATTCGCGAGTGTGGGGATCGTACATGACGGATGCTTTTTGGACCTAAATATACATGATAATGTGTGTGAGAAATGGTGGGGGGAGGGGAGAGAAGAGGAGGGAAGGGAAGGGAAGGAGGCTTACCCTTCCGATTTTTGCGAAAGCAGCTTCGAGATCTCGAGTGTCGACTTTGTGACTTAATCCGGAGACGTGAAGGTTGTTCCCTGGGTTATGTCCGCCGTCGCTACGACCACTACCAAATATTCAGTATATATCCTTTGCGAGAACGAGATTCCACGGCGGAATGGGAACTTACCCTCTTTCACCGCCTCCGTCCCTTCCAGGACTCCTACTCCGACTGGACCTCCTCGGAGGTTCTCTATCCCTCGTTTCCCTCCCACCTCCACCACCGCCACCGCCACCCCCCATCTCACCGTTACCCCCACCGCTACCACTACCTCCTCCACCACCAACACCACCACCACTTATACCGGAACCGTTAGTATTCCATGAAGGGTCATCTGTAGCCATAGCGCTTCCGTTATTGACGAGTCCCGCGTCGGAGGGGATAGATATTCCGGTATTGTTGGAGGGCGCGATGTCTTGTGATTGCCAAGCTGTTTTTTTAGGAAGGGGGGGATTAAGATGTGTGGGAGGAAGAGGTGAGGTTAGGGGAAGAGGAGAATAGTGAAGCGTGGAGTGGGGCGCCGAGAGATAGAGATAGAGAAAAAAGAACGTTATGTGTGCGTGTAGTTGCCCATTTTTTTTATATCAACCCAAACACGACTGCAGTTGAATGCCACGGAGAAAGTAGTGTCGGCCGTCAGCCGTTTCAAATGCAAACTGGGACATCGGGCGCATTAAAAAAAAGACCGAGATGTGTGCGGGCGAGAGCCGAATTACTGAATTACTGAAGACTGTGTGTATGTTGGAAGTTGGAAGTAGTGGCGGAATTTTTTTTTTAAATCGCAAGTGGCTGGGTTGTCGAAACTCGAAAGGCGGCGTGTGGTGGGTGGATGGTGGGTGTGGTGTGGGTGGGTGTGTATGCTGAGGACGTACCGTCATCCATTTTTTGTTCTGTGGCAATTAGAAGAATTTTTTTCGGTGGTTGGGTTTGTTGTTGGGCGCGGATGAGAGAGTTGGTTTCGGTTGGAGGTGTGCTTCAAGCTTGGTCATGTTTGGTGCGTCGGAGATTTCGGCACTGTCTGCTAAGTCAGGGGATGATATCCTACCTAACCATTGAAGGTCGGTAGTTTATTGAGAAAATATATCCTCACTTGTACTGAAAGTGCGCATGCGAAAACGTTCAACTTTCCGTACTGCCCAAGGTGATACGACATTTGCTTCGTCTCCAACCACTAATATTACCTGTGCCGAAAATTTGCGATTCTTCCGGGCTCTGTCGACGCAACTGGCTTGATAACAGTATCTCTGGCGATTGAAATCCCCAGTCGATAAGATAGAACAGAAGTATCGATAGACGTAGCTGCTTTCGATAGCTCGAGTAAGCATCCGCCGTTATTGCTATTTACAGCTATACCCCAAAGACCCAAAGACCCAAAGCCAGTACCAACACGAACGAAATTGAAATCTATGTGGTACGCCTGACCATCCAAACCGTTCCTAGTAGGTCTTGACGCTCATTCAGTATCAGAGGCTTTCGGGCGAGCTGAAGAAGTATTATCTCATCTAGATGATCGCAGTACTAACACCTATATATCCTCAGGATTATCGACTGTGCAAACGACGAGGGCTCTACATAATGACTCCAAACACATCGACCCATCCCTCCTAAATCAAGTCTCAATCGGGGTAAATGCGACTCTTCCTCATGAATCGCGTGCTTACAACCTGCCGCTCTCGCCAACGATGCGAATAATCTGCGACTCGAATGCTTGTCGTACATGGTCAAGACTCTGACTTGCAGAAAACCCAAGCATGAAATATTGAAGACAGGAAGCGATCCGCTCCTGCCTTGTAATATCCTCGCCTGTCACTGATATACTTTGTGGACAGTCCGGATCAGGATACGCATGAGGTAACGGTGACTCAATCCCGAACCAGTGTCGTGCCTTCACTTGGAATTGAGCAGGCGGCATCGAACTCAAACCATCGGTAATTAAAAGTTGGATTTGTTGAAGAATCTATTCACATGACATCGATGAAACGGGGGTGAAGACGTGTCTAGCAAAAGAGTAAAGAATCTGAAAACAAGCAGCACTATAAATCTGAGTGCGCGCTCAGACCTCAGCCTCCGGCTTTGACTTTGGCTTTGACTTCAACTCTGAAACTACATTTCCTGTCCGTCAGTCGTTGCCCTCGGAGGCTCACACCAATTCCTCCAGTGTGCTTCGTCAAGAGCGGCCGCAGGGTTCGCAGATTGACGAATCGGATTCATCTCCGTCTCGTCTAAACTATCCACGTGGATAGAGCGCCATGGATGAGAGGCATGCAAGATTGCTTCCCACATGTCCTGGCCAGCTGTTTCGATATGGTGTAGAAATTCCGGTGAGAGTCCAGCAATCCAGATGTCGTACACCACCGCGTTATACTTTTCAGTAGGCTCATGCCTAAAAATCTTGATGCCAGGTTTTGGAGATGCAAGCGCAAAGACAATGCGAATCATGGGAACTGGTTTGTCACTTGGACGGAGTATACCGATTGTGTAGGGGTCCATACTGTCGAAAAGCCAGGGTTCGACAGTCATTCCATATCGGCAATCGTTCTTGACCTGAATCAGGATTAGTCCCAGATTCGAAGCTACAAGTTTGAATCCATCTGCGCCTCCAAGTAAGAAAGGGAGGATAAGGTCGACGGCAGCCTGGTTGGGAGCGCACATGATGCCAGCACCTCTTCCGAGGAGCAAGAGCAGGCAGTCGCGGTCTATGGCCTTCTGTTCGTGCAGTCGTACAAAGTGATTGAAATGCATGCTCGCAGTTGGAAAGTCATCAGCAAGGGCCTTTAAGCACGACTGAATATTGCTGCTGCTTTTCATCAGATGATTGTTGAGAAGGTCGCGGACGAGGAAAATTCGCGATTTGGGTTGATAGCCTACGGGCGGGCCAACAGCAGCGTCGCGAGCAAGTATCAGCAACAGCATGACGACGAATTCGCCACGATCACCAGCGCGAACGCAGAACCACTTGCTGAAAACTTGCACAGCCCGAGTCCCGCCAGCTCGAGCTAAGGCGAAATAAGAAGCTTCGGAAAGAAATGGTTCCGATGCTGAGACGGTCGTCATGGTCCCCTGGTCCGGAAGGGCTTTCAGACAGATACGTAAATGGCCTTCTACTTGCGCCATCTCAATATCCTCGCATTCATAGACAGTCGAGACGAACTCGATCGGAAGGCGAAATGACAGGCAAGCCAATATTTGGCTGTCAGTAAATGTCTTTGGAAAGCCGGGTTGGTGATTCAGTAGCTTCTGGGCAGCAAAGTAGACCAGGCGTATTTGAACATCGCGATTCTGAGTTCGGTACTGAGCACCAAACCTACAACAAACATCCAAGAAAAGTCAGTAGCATTCAGAATGCAAGTATCTACTACACACAATGGTCGTCCCAGCTGACACATGTATTCATCCTTTGTCACCTTCTCAAGTGTCCAATCGCCGTTCAGGGAAATTTTCAGATCGGGGCGATCCTTGATGAGTACATCCAAGCCTAGGTCACAAAACGGTGGTATCCAGGTAAGATACTGCTGTAGGACTCTGGCAGAATTGTCGACAGTGGCGTTGGTGGTGGCAGGCCTAGGTGTAGGCTGCGAGAACTTGCCGGTGGTAGACACAAAGATAGCAAAAATCGACTCATCGTTAAGTACCCTCAGCACTGAGCGAAGCTCGGTGGACCTGGAATACAAACCAGCCTGAGGTCTGTGTGCCAATTCGTTTGCCTCATCAAACGTAAGCAGTACCAGTGGCTCCTGGGTATCCGGTGGTGCTCCGGCTCTTCTTGATAGAATCTCCCAAAGGACATAACACACACCTCGGACATTGCCGGCCAAAGGTGAATTCCCATGAGCAAACTTCCCAAAGCTTCGAGATTAGCTTGCGACCACAGCATATAACAGTGCTGACCTTCAAAACAGACTCCTTCTCCTTGTCAATAATATGTGATGCAGCAAGCTGTACGACCTCATCATAGAGTGTTTTGCGGTACTTGTTATGCCCACTCGTCGTCATTCCTTCCGTCATGAGACGCCGAAATCGTGCGGCACATTCGACATAGCTGAGATTTTTAAAGTCCTCACCCTCAAGAATTTCAGCGACACGCTCAAAAAGGGTTTTTAGGAAAGCAAGGTAGGCAACATACGCCTCCACAGGATCCTCCCGTTGGTCGCCGTATCCTTTCTCTCTTGCTCTGTAATTCATTGGGTTGAGCAGGTAATCTCGAACCATGTCGTCGGATGGTGGAAAGCCTGAACGTTCTCCACAAGTTGAGATCAGTCAAATTAAGGTACGATGTAGCTCACCAGTCGTGCCTTCGCCGCGGAGACACAAAGGTATGGTAAAGTGCTCCTTGGAAATCTCGTCCAGCACCCTGGATTTACCTAGTCCTGAAGAATTAAAGATGACGAGGTATCGTGCATAGATATTGGCGACTGAAGGCGGGTAATATTTGCATAAACAAGCCCACAGTCGCTGGTGGGCGTCGCCGACGAAATCTTGGTTCCAGGACAGTACAGTAGCCGCCTTGAATGAAGCGAGGGTGTCAACTATGGGAGATGAAGGTGAGTGATTCGAGCCAAACGGGAGATGGCGAAGGGCTGACTATCTACTTCATTCGTGGGTGTTTCAGGTACGTTTGCTCTATCTTTGGCCGACACTGATGTGATGTGGATGAGTATAAGTATGGGTCAGACATTGTCAAAGGAACGCACGGTCAACAAACCCAGTCAGCAATATATCGATGAGTTCCATATCTTTCCAACGCTCGAATTTGAGGCCAAGCACATTGTTCCCATTGTCACCTAGAACGGCTTCCTTGGTCGGTGACTTGAGAATTGAGTGTAAATGACCGCAGTAGCGTTGGAAGAAAGTAGAATCGTTGGTAGCTAATGACAATTCCAGCAAATCTTTGAGAGTCTTTGCTTCGCCTGAGTCCAGCCAAGACTGTATGATAAGACGACGTTGGAGTTCTGGTGCAGGCGGATGGCTATGGGTGTCGACGTCCATTTGATCGTTTGGATGAGTATTGTCCATGGTATCGTTCTTTCGTTTCATGGTGGTAGTAGAATCAACGTTAATCACGTGGTCGAGAGCTCGGACTTCCCTAACTCGGACTTTCGGTCAACAAACCCAGTCAGCAATATATCGATGAGTTCCATATCTTTCCAACGCTCGAATTTGAGGCCAAGCATATTGTTCCCATTGTCGCCTAAGATGGCTTCCTTGATTGGTGGCTTGAGAGTTGAGGGTAAATAACTGCAGTAGTGTTGGAAGTAAAAAAAACAATCGGTGATTAATGATGTTTCCAGCTGATGTTTGAGAATCTCTGCTTCGCGTTCGCCTGAGTCCAGCCAAGACTGTACAATCAGACGACGTTGGAGCTCTGGTGCAGGCGGATGGCTATGGGTGTCGACGTTTGGATGAGTATTGTCCATCCGGGTATCGTCCTTCTGCCACTTTCGTTTCATGGTCACTGGCCAGTAGAATCAACGATCAACGTTAATCACGTGGTCAAGAGCTTAGTTCGACTCTCCCCTAACCCATACTCCTGACAACTCATAACCCATCCCGTTCCCACCTATAACTCTCTACTATCCCATAACTCATGGCTGGTAGAGGCCTTCATAACCCATATCTAGTGTACTTTCATGTTGACACGCTCCAGTAAATAGCATTTCAAGTGGCTGTATTGGCCTTGGCAGTCGCCCTATAACAAGATTACTTCTCAGTGTGCTTGAGGTAGAACACATGACAGAAATTAATGGTGGAGACGATAATGATGATGCGGGATGCCTATAACTCAAATAAGTTTTGATGGGTACGAGCTGAGTGAACGACGTGAAACAGCAACAATACCATCATATCTTCCGGAATGTCAGGAGATCTATACGCACCGAAGAATGCGCAGGGTGAGCTCCTGATCTTTCTTTCCAGTGGGAAATAGAATGGTGCAGAAGTTGCAGGCATACTATATGACAAAATGCTTTTTCTTGTATGTTGTAGCTCCCGCCTTACTGTGTGTATTCGCCTTACATTTCTTTCGGTGTAGTGTAGATAGAAGATGTATAAAGCATGTAGAAGTACAAGAGGGATTCGTAGAAGGACCTATTCGCATATCAATGAAACGACGTGTCTAAAGAATTTGGGAACAGCCAGTACTATACTTTCTGCCCCCGCCAAATAGATCTGAGTGCACGCTCAGACCTGTAACTCTGACTCCACCTCTGGTACTACATTTCCTGTCCGTCAGTCGTTGCCCTCGGAGGCTCACACCAATTCCTCCAGTGTGCTTCGTCAAGAGCAGCCGCAGGGTTCGCAGATTGACGAATCGGATTCATCTTCGTCTCGTCTAAACTATCCACGTAGATAGAGCGCCATGGATGAGAGGCATGCAAGATTGCTTCCCACATGTCCTGGCCCGCCGTTTCGATATGGTGTAGAAATTCCGGTGAGAGTCCAGCAATCCAGATGTCGTACACCACCGCGTTATACTTTTTAGTGGCCTTATGCTTGAAAATCTTGATGCCAGGTTTTGAAGATGCTAGCGCAAAGACAATGCGAATCATGGGAACTGGTTTGTCACCTGGACGGAGTATACCGATCTTGTAGGGGTCCATACTGTCAAAAAGCCAGGCTTTGACATTGAATCCATATCGGCTATTGTTCTTGACCTGAATCAGGATTAGTCCCAGATTCGAAGCTACGAGTTTGAATCCATCTCCGCCTCCAAGTAAGAAAGGGAGGATAAGGTCGACGGCAGCCTGGTTGGGAGCGCACATGATGCCAGCACCTCTTCCGAGGAGCAAGAGCAGGCAGTCGCGGTCTATGGCCTTCTGTTCGTGCAGTCGTACAAAGTGATTGAAATGCATGCTCGCAGTTGGAAAGTCATCAGCAAGGGCCTCCAAGCACGACTGAATATTGCTGCTGCTTTTCATCAGATGATTGTTGAGAAGGTCGCGGACGAGGAAAATTCGCGATTTGGGTTGATAAACTACGGGCCGACCCACACAAGCGTCGCGAGCAAGCGTCAGCAACAGCATGACGACGAATTCACCACGATCACCAGCGCTGACGCAGAAGCCGCTCGTGTACTGTCTGAAAACTTGCACAGCCCGATTCCCGCCGGCTTGGTCTAGGGCGACATAAGAGGCTTCGGAGAGAAATGGTTCCGATGCTGAGACGGTCGTCATGGTCTCCTGGTCCGGAAGGGCTTTCAGACAGATACGTAAATGGCCTTCTACTTGCGCCATCTCAATATCCCTGCTTTCATAGACGGTCGAGACGAACTCAATCGGAAGGCGAAATGACAGGCAAGCCAATATTTGGCTGTCAGTGAATGTCTTTGGCAAGCCAGGTTGGTGATTCAGTAGCTTCTGGGCAGCAAAGTAGACCAGGTATTTTCGAACATGGGGATTCTGAGCTCTGTACTGCCCACCAAATCTACAGTATTCAAGAAAAGTCAATACCATTGAAAATGTACGCTTCTGCTACGCACAATGGTCGCCCCAGCTGACACATGTATTCATCCTTTGTCACCTTCTCAAGTGTCCAATCGCCGTTCAGGGAAATTTTCAGTTCGGGGCGATCCTTGATGAGTACATCCAGGCCTAGGTCGCAAAACGGCGGTATTAGGGTAAGGAGCTGCTGGGAGACTCTGGCGGATGCATCATTGACGCTGGCAGGCGTAAATTGCGAGAACTTGCCAGTGGTAGACAAAAAGATGCTGAAAATCGACTCATTGTTTAGTACCCTCAGCACCGTCCGAAGCTGGATAAACCTGGTCCACGGAATATCCTGAGGTCTGTGTGCCAATTCATGCGCTTCATCAAACGTTAGCAGCACAAGGGGCCCCTGGACGCTGGCTTCCTCTGATGCTCCGGCTCTCCTTAATAGAATACCCCAGAGGGTAGAGCATGCATCCTGGACACCATCCGTTGCCGTTCCATCGTCCGGTGCCTTATGCGATCCTTGATCGGGCTTCAATTCCTTAGGTGCAGCACTCTTCGTCCTTGGTGGCCGGGTCGGGCTGCCAGAAATAAGTTTCCCGTCCTGAGAGTATCTGGATTAGCTTGCGGCTATAGCACACAACAGTGCTGGCCTTCAATACAGATTCCTTGTCGATACTACGCGATTCAGCAAGCTGTACGACCTCATCGTAGAACGCTTTGCGGTACTCGTTATGTCCATGCATCGTCATTCCTTCCGTCATGAGACGCCGAAATCGTGCGGCACATTCGACATAGCTGAGATTTTTGAAGTCCTCACCCTCGAGAATTTCAGCGACACGCTCAAAAAGGGCTTTAAAGAGAGCAAGGTAGGCAACGTATGCCTCCACAGGTTCCTCCCATGATCCCACGTACCTCATCCCATTCGTTCTGAATTTCTTTGGGCCAAGCAGGTAATCTCGAACCGTGCCGTCGGATGGTGGAAAGCCTGAATGTTCTCCACAAGTTGAGATCAGCCAAATTAAGATACGATGTAGCTCACCAGTCGTGCCTTCGCCGCGGAGACACAAAGGTATGGTAAAGTGTTCCTTAGAAATCTCGTCCAGCGCCCTAGATTTACCTAGGCCTGAAGAATTAAAGATGACGAGGTATCGTGCATAGATATTGGCGACTGAAGGCGGGTAATATTTGCATACATAAGCCCACAGTCGCTGGTGAGCGTCGCCGACGAAATCTTGGCTCCAGGACAGTACAGTAGCCGCCTTGAATGAATCGAGGGTGCCAACTATGGGAGATGAAGGTGAGTAATTCGAGCCAAACGGGAGATGGCGAAGGGCTGACTATTTAGTCCATCCGTGGGTGTTTCAGGTACGTTTGCTCTATCTTTGGCCGACACTGATGTGATGTGGATGAGTATAAGTATGGGTCAGACATTGTCAAAGAAACGCACGGTCAACAAACCCAGTCAGCAATATATCGATGAGTTCCATATTTTTCCAACGCTCGAATTTGAGGCCAAACACATTGATCCCATTGTCGCCTAGAATGACTTCCCTGATCGGTGAATTGAGAAAACTGGGTAAGTCATCGCAAGATCTTTGGAAGTAGAGAGAACGATTGGTGATTAATGACAATTCCAGCTGATGTTTGAGAATCTCTGCTTCGCGTTCGCCTGAGTCCAGCCAAGACTGTATGATAAGACGACGTTGGAGCTCTGGTGCAGGCGGATGGCTCTGGGTGTCGACGTCCATTTGATCGTTTGGATGAGCATTGTCCATGCTGTCGTTCTTTCGTTTCATGGTGGTCGAATCAACGTTAATCACGTGGTCGAGAGCTCGGACTTCAGACTTCCGGAGCTCAATTTCGTTTTACCTTGCTTGCAAGGTCTCCCTCGGGGTCAAAAGTTGCCTTATGAGGCATGAAGCATGCGTTGCCTCGTCTTAGATGTCGACGGCGCTTACCGAAGAGCGTTCACTGCTCTTAGCGCCCCATCATTTTTCCTCTATTATAGATAACCCATATCTACCATTGAACGGTCTTAGCCACTTGATAGTATGTCGCCCTTGGGAGCTCAACAGCGCAACATACGCATTAAACGGTGTCAATGCCTTGGCTCTAGATTGAGCTAGATCGACATGAACGAATTCCATTGTTGAGCCTTGTGACTTGCTGTGAATGCATATATGGGTGTCATACGGTTGCAATGTTGTGTAGCAAGGAAAGTTCACCAAGGTGTCGATGATGAGGAGAGAGGCCTTTGTAAATTTAAAAGTCGAAGAGGTAATGTCTCCGTTGTCGAAGCAGAGATGTGGGTACTCATTGTTAACTAGCATGGTAGGACTACAAAAGTTGAGTTCTGACTACGGGAATAGATTCTGCGTGTACACTCTCCGAATCGTACACATTAGTCAGGTCCCCTTTTCCATTCATCCATATCAATCAGATCTGGAATTTCATCATCGTCGTTGTCGACATCGTTCAACAACATTCCTTTCTCATGTTCAATATGTTGACTATATGGTACTCTGGTTCTTTTTATCGATGACAATGCCGTAGTACGTGCCGTTCCCAACATCCATGTCAATTAGATCAGGAATTTCATTGTTGTCGTCGTAGTGGACGTCATTCAAGAAGACTTCTTTCTCATGTTCTATATGTTGACTGTATGGCCCTCTGGTAGCTTGCTCTGCTGCGTTATCAATGACGATGCCATAGTGGGTATGAGCCTGATTTGCATGTTAAATGAAGTGATAGAATCAATTGTAACCCACTGACCATTATAATGGCCTGGAGCTCGGCCATTGTATAGACGTGGTTGGGGCCCCTTGCAAGAACGTTAGAGTCAACGACGACAGCATATGTAGAAGTAAGGATCACATGTACTACAGAGTCAAGCAAGGTAATTAAGACGACAACGACAGTTGACGGCCCCTAGTTCTTCATTCATCAGCAAATCAGCAGACCTGTGGCTTGCATGATCATCTAAGTCACAGGATCAGTCACACACTCCATATTTTCCACACCGCCTATCACATCAACTTGCAGATGTGGGCCATTGCACGAAGCATGGCATGTACGGGTCCAAGGTGACCACAGGTGACCAGTGACCAGATGTGACTGGTGCGTGATAGTACAAAATATTTATTCAACTCTGGAGGAGATAAAACCAAGTAATTACTGTTGTGGGTTTTCTGAAAATTAAGTACAAAACAAACAAGGACTTTGAGAAAGAAAGACAAGATGAAAGGATCTAAGGCATAGGGCATTGTAGGGTTTAAGGGTTTTATAAAAAAGAAATGAGACTTCTCACAGAGTAGGAAACAAAAAGAAATTTCAAGAATAGAAGACAAGGTAAAGGGATCTAGAACATGGGGTTTGTTATGAAAGAGAAGTCAAAACAGAATAAAACCTCTAGTGGTACTGAGGATAGAAGTAAATCAAAAAAAAAAGGTGAGATGGGTTTTATAGATTTTCTGAAAAGAGGAGAGTAGAAGGTGATTGTGTGTGGTCCAGGAAAGTTTCTGTAAAGGTCTATCAATGGAAGGGTTGGAGGTAGCAAGGGTAAGGAGATATTTACCAGGATTGCGTGGTGCTACGAAAACTAATGGAATGGTGTTTGCCATGGCCATCAAACATGAACCAGGGGTCTAGAATATCATGGAGAAAAAGAAGACGAATTTGGTCTGGCATGAAGGGCACTAACTCTCTCACATGGTTGAGAGTGTTAGCAAGACACCCACGTCCCATGATAGTATATACCTTGGCTGAGAATGCCAGGTACTCATCTTCTTCATCGGTTAAAAAGGGGTTGTGAGAAGTGGTGGTTCTGGGTGTGTCTAGATGGGTAGGGCAATCTGACTGGTAGTGAAGGCCATTAAAAGAAAAACCTTGGAGGACAAGGGGTCTGTCACGGTTGATATAGCGGAAAATAGGACAATGGATATAGAAGTAATGGCGGATGCCTTCACCCACAGGCCCTTGAAGAGTATCAATATAGGCCCAAAAGCGTGAGTCAGAAATCCCAAGCAGAGCAGTGTCTCGGATAAAGGAAATGTGGCGGATGCAGATGCGACGCAGGAAGAGAATTTTCGGGTTCCAAGGGTTGTTCCTGACATTACCATTTTCATGGATCCAAGGGTTTCTGTAGCCATCAATGAAAAGACCCCTAGAGGAGGCATAGAGTTGGGACGAAAGGATTGGACCAGCAAGAATGGGGAATTGGTTCTGCTCTACAAGCACACAATCCCTTTCCTCAATAAGACAGTCATGAGGGCCATAAGTAGGGATATCCAGATCCACAGCTTCGTTCTGATAGTCAATAAGGCGGCGGATTTTCTGAGTCAAGAGTGATTGGGGTTCTCCTAGCCACATGTTAGACATCACCCGGGCTACTTTGATTGCGGCACACATGACAATAGCGGTCTTTGCAAGGTGGGTATCATTGGCTCCCTGCCAGGATCCAAAACGAAGGTCTTCTCTAGGAATAACTGGGAGGACAAAGCCTTCAATGGGGTAGGTGAGGGGGTGCATAGTACATCTGTCAGACGACCCAGGGCGAGCAGTCATCCCCCTTTTGTTATTCAATAAAGGATGTCCCGGAGGTGGGGTGCACGAATATAGAGGTGATTCTGAGACCATTTCCATGTGCATGCTGACAGTCATAATGAGAGTCGAGTTGGCATTGTTGAACTTCCAAGAGTCAGGCCGATCGGTACAAAGTTCAAGAAAAGAACCAGTGGAGAAAAGATCTCTCAAGGGAAATAGAGTGTTAAAAGTGTGCAAGGGCAGAGGCTGGTAGAGGGTATAAATGTGGGTGTCGATTTGAGGATCTTGATGTAAAACAGTGGTTTGATCACTGGGTGGTGGAGAGTAGCCTGTCAAATTCTCCTCAGAATCAGAGTTATTCCAACCCATGCCCTGGTGTGGTCCTAGGAAGTGGGAGCCTGGTTCTCCTGCCTGCTCTGCAGATAGATGATCTAAGGAGTTGGTCTCTTCATCACCCGTAGAGACTCCTAGGCTGAGAAGCATACCTGATGGTTCAGGAGATGTAGCATTGGGATGGGACACTAAGTCTGGCATGATGGGTGATGTGCTTTCAATTTCCATATCACTGACTGGAAAGTCTAAGTCCAAGATGGGAGGAAGTGATCTATGGCGTTCAACTGGTGAGAGGGCTGGCAGTGATGAGACGGAAAGACATTCTGTTTGGATCACCAATATCTCCTTTCCTTTAGCTCTGCCTGCATCTTCTTCTTCCGCTGTCTCCATGGATCAGTTAATGGCCTCCATGAGCTGTTCTTCAGGAGTCGGATAAGAAATGTCCCAGTTACTTGGTCCTGCATCTGACCATCCCCAGCTGTCAATGGAAGAAAAATCCCAAGAAGCGTACGATGAAGGTGTATCCTCTGTCGAAGGAAATGGGGGAGTCTCTCCGGTTGGTATAAGATTTTGGTCTAAGGAATCTACTGGGGAGGTTGGAGAATCGGCAAAAGTGCTGGTGTTGAAACTTAGACATTTCATACTCTCCACTTTCCTAGGCGCGCATTGAGCGCCCGCTTAGTCATATGCTCCTTAGATTGCAAATTTTCTACTTGCTGGAGTTCACTCTTGTTCTCGTGAACTCCAGGTACATACACTGTGTGCGATACATTCTGTCTACTAATATAATATACTCTTGTTCTCGTGAACTCCAGAGCCATCTCGAAGTCCCTGCACCGTTCTCCTGCACCCACATCACTCCATCACCGTGGGATCTTCTGATCTTGGGTGTCGGTTCCCCTCCTCTCGCTGTTAGGTTATGGGCCCTGGCTCAACCTGTTTTTAACAAGATGTCTTCTTTCTCACTGTCACTTGGCAACAATATCGAATTTTCCAAGCTCGATGGACCCAATTACCCTATCTGGAGTGAGCACATAAAAGTGGTGTTGCAGACGCGCTATCAGTGGCTCATCGTTAGTGGCGTTGACGAGTGTCCGGAAGCACCTGGTGCGAAACCCGAGAAGGACGATGCAGCCTGGACTGCGAAGAAGACAGCACATATGGAGTGGTTGTTGAAGGATTCGGCGGCTATGGGTTTGATCAAGTCGGCCGTGGAAACGTCGCAGTGGCCGCATATCACAAACGCGAAGACATCGCAGGAGATGTGGAAGATCTTAGAGGATATGTATGTGACAAACCAGTCCTACATCACAGTTCATTACCACTTCCAGGAGCTTTTCACCTCGAAATATGTTGACGGCTCAGATATGTCCACTCATATTGCCAAGTTTTGGGATCTACAGCAAAAGATTAGGGCTACCGGCAAGGATCTCAAGGACCTCATCGTTGCGTGCGCCCTAGTCCTCTCCCTTCCCACTACTCCATCTTGGGAAACCGAGCACGTTGCACTCTCCCACATGTTCATATGTCATTCATATGAACATCCGAACCTCAACTGAACTCTACCTGAACATTATCTGAATATTTCCTCAGGAGAATATTTTTTTGTTCAGGTAATGTTCAGGTAAGGTTCAGTTGAGGTTCAGTTGAGGTTCAGGTTCATCTGAATATTCAATGAACAATAAGTGAACAAGTTCAACTCAAGTTTGTATAAAGTTCATATACTGTTTATATAAACAAGAATTTAGATGTTGTTCATGTAGTGTTCAAATGAATTTGTAATGAATCTTATTTATTCTTATAAAAATTAACAATAACCTTGATGTCGACTTCAAGATTCGAACCAGCGACCTCTGGAAAAGCGGGCGGCTAAATAGACGCCAGCTAATGCTCAACAGACTCAGCCAAAGTGCATTGCTTACCTTGTTATCATTGAGTACTATATCGTTATTAAGTGTGGGAATGGGACCAACAAACAGCGCTGGCACCTGTTTTCGGCGCCAAATCAATTTCGCTCTCAACCACCATCATCACACCCATCGCCAGCCCCGTTTCGCAATCGCATCACCCCCGTTTCGCGCACAATAATGAAGACACGTAGCCAGGACCCAAAGCCTCCCAGTACCCCCTTCCCAATCTTTGCATCATTTATAATCTACGTAAATTAATTTAGTAACACAACCAATTTGAAAGAAGTTAAGCCAGCATCTAAGCATGTTCCGAAAAAGTGAGTGACAGACAAAATTGCGGTACATCAGGTACTAAGTATTATATTAGGAAGAAGACTTCTGGAGATCATGACGCAGAAGATAGAGAGGCAACAGAGCCTGATAATCTAACCCTGTAAGTGAAGTGATTATTATTGTTTTCTTAACCAAGGCTAATAGTTGACCTAGTACGGAGAGTGTCTTGGAGAACAGTGGTAGCACCATTGCTCCACCGGCAAGAGTTCAATCGACCACTACGTCCGCTCCATCCTCCACGGCAGTCATCTCTACCCGAGTTTGTATCGAGGAGTCAGATTCAGAGTCGGACCGCAACTCCAACATGGATTTAGGGGACAATGTGAATGCAGAGAGTAGCGGAGATGAGAGTGGAGATGAGAATGAAAGCATTGAAAGTGATAATGGAAGTATGGACAAGGATGAGGATAAGGTGGTCGGGGATGTGAAAGAGAGTGAGGATATGGACACGGATAAGGATACCAGTGATGATGAGGAGAAAGACGAGAAAATGGAGGATAAGAAAGAGAAAGAGGTTGAGAGTGGACAGGAGGAGAATATCAGTGAGGCAGATGACAGAGTTCAGTTGGTGGAGCAAGATGTGGCCATGGTTGTGGATGATCCTACTACGCCTCGTAAACAGCCCATCACTAAGCGTCAAGTCCACTCTCCTCGCTCTCCTCGATCTCCTTCAGTAACACGCAGCATAAAGGCGACACGCCGTTCCATTTTGCATGCCAGTGCTCTTAGCACTGCAACCAAACCTGACTCTTCCCGTAGTCCTTCCCCAGATGAACTCCAGGGAGCATCACACATTACTGGAGGATTCGCCTGTGGCAAGGCTGCTGGAGTTGCACCTAACATGGCTGACTTGGGTAAGTCAAATATAAAAATATATCATTATCATTCAATCTCATACACGAATTAGTGGAAACAACCGTCTCTACTGCATCTTCTGACAAGGCACTCAAGGGTCGCATTCTGGTTTACACTGACCCAGATGTCAGTAACAGTCACCAAGGATATGAATCTTGGTGCTGTCTTGCAGTTCATAGGTAAAGTTTATCCACCAATGAAGTGTAAGTGGCAATAATTAGTCACAAATATTTCTAACTGATTATTAATATATATATAGCTGGTTTTGTGTCTGTATTTGATGATGGGTATTGGGACATTAAGGGTGCATATGAGGATGTAGAGAAATCAACTGATAGTATTGAATGGGACAATGACTCAAAGGCCAAGATTTTGATTGTGAGTCAAAGTTTTTTTTTAACTTGTACAGATGACTAACAAAGCCACAGGTGAAAGCTACCACTACCACTGCTGCCACTACCTCTGGCAGTATTTCTGTTTCTAATGCTGCTCTGGATGAGACAGATGGTATATCATCAGATAGGCCAGGGTATATGGTCTTCCCACCTAATAGCACTGAAAGGAAGCTAGCACAGCTTCTGGATGTGCCATTTGCCTATACCTTCCAGGGTGGTGCCCGAAAGGGCCTGATTAATGCCTACCGTCGCTGGTGTCTTGCTGAGGGGGTTGAGGCTAAGGTGGATGAATTAATCCGAGAAAAGCTTCTGGAAAGGAAGCCAACTGCAGATGTTTGCAGAGGTATCTATGTCAAGAAGTCCACTTACAGTGGATATAGCACCATTTTCACTAAAGCCATTCAGCACCCAGTTTTGCTTGACTACTTGGAGGGCAGGGGAGTAACTGATAGCCATGAAGTGTGGAAGGGCAGGAAGCCCACTCAGGAGGTATTGGGGATTGTGGCAAATGAATTAGCTGCCAAGAAGGCAGAGGAGCAGTCGGCCTCCAAGGGAAAGAAGCGGGAGAAAGGAGAGAACAAGGCCAAGGATAAGCTTGAGGCCAAACAAGCCAAAGGTGGCAAGAGTAACACTAGAAAGTAGTGTTACGCACGTACAAACCCCTAACCCCTAGCCCTGGTCAGATGACCATTCCCGTGACCTCGGACGTCGGCTTCGGACTATCGGACGTTCGGATACGCTCGGATCAAGGGATATGCGCGCGGACTTAGCACGTGTAGATAAGGACTTTGATATTACTGTAGAATTATTTAATTATCAAGGGACACTTAGGCTTAGTTACCACGAGGTATAACTCATGTATTCCACATGTTAGGTTACCTTCACAGTATTTAAGCCGTAGTTACTTGTAGATAGTTCTTCAGTTCGAATATCAACTTAATACGCCTCCTCTTCTCTACTAAAGGAGTTCCTATTTCTCCTGCCTACTCTAATACCGATCTCCGGTACTCCGCATCTCCGACCTACACTCTACCTTCCTGTCCGTTCTCCGGCGTTACTCCGTAACCCCGATCTCCGTTCCGAAATTAAGGTACACCTGTTAGGTAGTGGGCGGCGCAACTCTGTAATCCAGTAGTTGAAGCCAAGTACCTCCTCTGTAGTCTGATTAGTAGTAGAAGCTGGATTCTGTATTTAACAGTATATTCGAACTCACCTCCCACTCCCTAGCCCTTTCTTTTTCCCAGATGACCACAGCACGCGTTACCAAGCTGGCTAAGGCTGCAGAGCAGTCCCCCGCAGCATCCGGATCCTCGACCTCCGCACACGCCCGCAGTCACCATAATACCACATGGCGACCTGTAGGGCGAGTCCGCGCTTCTTCGACTCCTGTTGTGAGCACTACCGCTCCGACCGAAGAACTCCAGGAGAACCCCGAAGAATCTCGGAGAAACGAAACGATCATCGAAGAACGTCTCTCGCAAACTTCGTCCCATTCTCCGCAACCCCAACGGGAGCCCTCTGCTGGGCCATCCGGGCCCTCCGGACCTGGCGGACCTCCTGGGCCTCCGGACGATGGTGATGACGAACCCGAAGATGACGATGCATTCGACTACGATCAACCTCCGCACTCCGCTCCCCGTCGAGAAACCCCGATCCGATCCGATGTTGGTGAGGCACTTATTCAGTCCCTCAACGGAATTACGTCTACACTCCGCGATCTGAATCGTGGGGTCTCCGTCCCTGCCTCCGCCAAAGCTAGCTCCCGCGTCAAGGTTCCCGATACGTTCGATGGTTCAGACCCCCGGAAACTCAATACGTTCCTGGTCCAGTTGAAACTATACTTCACCGCGAACTCCGGTCAGTTCTCCGATGAGGACGAAAAAGTCACATTTGCGCTTTCGTATCTGAAAGGCACGGCCTTCGATCTGTTCGAGCCATACCTCGCGGAACCCGATGGGGAAGTTCCACCTTGGATGTACTCCTATGAGGCATTCGTGGAAACCCTAAAGGACAACTTCGGTGCTATCGACCCAGCCCGAGACGCGGAAATGGCCCTCGACTCACTCAAGATGCTCAGCCACCACCGGATCACGAAATTCAACGTGATCTTCCAGCAACACGCTTCAAAGCTGGTTGGTTGGGGCGACAGGGCCCTCCGATACATGTATTACAACGTGCTTCCGGACCGAATCAAGGACGAGCTCTCGCGTTCTCCGAAAAGGGAATCTCTCTCCGCTCTCCGATCCGCCGCTTCCGAGATCGACCAACGATACTGGGAGAGGCAAAAGGAGAAGAAGTCCGATCCCTCGGAGAAGCACTCCGAGAAGTCCGCGAAGAAGTCCACGTCCTCCCATCATTCGTCTAAACCCACATCCTCGAACTCCGCGAACCCATCCTCGTCTTCCTCCAACTCCGGCAATAAGTCCTCAACGTCCTCCGCAAAACCCGCTTCGAAGAACTCCGCACCACCCCCTTTCGCCAATAAATTGGGAAAGGACGGCAAACTGAAGCCTGAGGTCCGCGCAGAACGCATCCGGAAGGGACTCTGTCTCTTCTGCGGTGGTTCCGGACATCGGGTTAAGGAATGCCCCAACGGAAACTCGAACTCCGCAAAGGCCCGTGCAGCAGTAGCTGAATCGGACTCCTCTGAACAAGAGGCACATATCTCCGAGACGGAAAACTGATGTGCAGCCCAGAGTCCTCGGACCCTCCGCGGAGCTGCGATCTGTACATATGGCCCGACATCTGTAGACTTAATGCTGCGTCTCCCGTTCTTTCCCCTTCCGCTACTTACGTTTCTCTTACCTCGGACAATCTTTCTGATACCACTACGATCTTTACTGCACTAATAGATTCCGGTTCTACTCACTGTTTTGTAGATACAGGTTTCATTCGTGCCCATGGACTCTTAACTTACCGTACCCCCCCGATAAAGCTTTTGTTGTTCGACGGCTCATCCAATAATTTCATTACCGAAGCTCTTGACCTACTCTGTAGGTTTCCGACTGGCGAAAATCTGAAGATTACGTTCTTTGTCACACCTCTGGACGTTTCCTGTTCTGTTGTTCTAGAACATAACTGGCTCACCCGCTACAATCCGTTGATTGACTGGGTTTCGAGCAGTATCTCGTTCCGAGCACCAGAATCTGGCAGCGTTATTGCGGCCCCGGCATTGGAAGCACCTCCGACTACTCCGACATCTCCGGATACGTCTCCGTGTTCTCCGCAGCCATCTCCGGTGACTTCTCTGTCTGTTCCGGATTCTCCGGAAACTCCGCCTTCGACTACAACTTCCTCTGATCCTCTGAATATCTCCTTCATTAACGCCGCTGCTTTCAAGACAGTCTCGCGTATGAGGGGAGTTCAAGTATTCATGATCAATATCCGACCCGAAGGAACAACTTCTGCCAGATCTTCTGTCGTGTCCGACCCTTCTCCGGACCTCTCGAACGTTCCTGCCGAATACCACGAATTCGCGGACGTGTTTAGCAAAGGTAAAGCCGAAACTCTAGCTGATCACAGGCCCTACGACCTCAAGATCGAGTTAGAGGAGAATGCGTCACCCCCTGTGGGTCCGATGTATTCCCTGTCCCAAACAGAACAGCAAGCTTTGAAAGAGTTCATCGATGAGCATTTGCAGCATGGTTTCATCCGTCCGACCAGTTCTCCGCACGGTGCCCCCGTCCTATTCGCTAAGAAGAAAGACGGTTCTCTCCGCCTCTGTGTCGATTACCGCGGACTTAACCGCATTACTCGCAAAGATCGTTATCCGCTTCCGCGTCTAGCCGACCTCCTAGATGCACCCCGCGATGCCAAAATCTATACCAAGATCGATCTCCGGCACGCATACCACTTAGTCCGGATCTCCGAAGGAGATGAATGGAAAACAGCCTTTCGAACTCGCTACGGCTCCTTCGAGTGGTTGGTTATGCCTTTTGGGTTAACCAACGCTCCCGCGGCTTTTCAAAGGTTTATCAATGATGTGTTCGCTGATCTTTTAGACGTCTGCGTCATTGTTTATCTAGATGATATCTTGATCTACTCCAATAGTGTAGAGGAACACAAGAAGCACGTTAAGGAAGTTCTCCGACGTCTCCGGAAACACAAACTCTATGCTAAAGGTGAGAAATGTGAATTTCACGTTGACACCGTAGAATATCTAGGTTATATCCTTTCTCCGACCGGACTTACCATGGACCAAGCCAAAGTCAAGGTTATTCAAGAATGGCCTGAACCCCGCAAAGTCCGTGATGTTCAGTCTTTCCTCGGCTTTGCGAACTTCTACCGACGATTCATCCGCAACTACTCCGATATCGTCGTTCCGCTCACCCGCCTGACCCGCAAAGGCACTCCTTGGGTTTTTAGTGACAAGTGCCGGACAGCGTTCAATGAATTGAAAGCTGCCTTTACTCAAGCTCCGGTACTCACTCACTGGATCCCCGATGCTCCGATGATCGTAGAAACCGACGCCTCGGACTACGCTCTAGGAGCTATCCTCTCGATCTACACCTCCGACGGAGAAATCCACCCCGTCGCTTTCCACTCGCGCACGTTCACCTCCACGGAATTGAACTATGATGTCCACGACAAGGAACTTCTCGCAATCTTTGAAGCCTTCCGAATCTGGCGTCAATATCTTGAAGGTTCAGCTTCCGTTATCGATGTTGTTACTGATCATAAGAATTTAGAATACTTCTGTACGACTAAAGTCTTAACCCGAAGACAGGTCCGCTGGTCAGAGTATCTCTCCCAGTTCAACCTTTGTATTCGTTTCCGTCCAGGCAAGTTAGGAGCCAAACCTGACTCCTTAACTAGACGATGGGACATCTACCCTAAAGAGGGGAGTGAGCACTACCAGCATGTCAATCCACAGAACTTCCGACCCGTCTTCACTCAAGAACAACTCGTAGCATCAATCCGCGCTTCTTATCTCTTCGTACCCACTCTCCGCGGATCCGTAGTCATGGATGTTGAACAACTCCATTCCGACATCAAGTCCGCGCAAGAGTCCGATCCGACACTCTCCGTCCCTATCTCCGAACTAGGTCCGCGCTGGTCAAAGGATGACTCCGGTCTCCTGCGACTAGACAACCGGATCTTTGTCCCCGACTTCTCCGATCTCCGAGTCCGTGTTCTCCGCTACAAACACGATCACATTCTTTCCGGTCACTATGGCCAAAACAAAACATTAGAACTTGTCCGCCGGGAATACACCTGGCCCAACATTCGCGACTTCGTCAAAAGCTACTGTAAGTCCTGTGTCACTTGCATGCGAGCTAAACCCCAGAGACACAAACCCTATGGCAAACTCCGACAACTCCCTGTACCTTCTCGACCCTGGGATTCCATATCCATGGACTTCATCGAGAAACTCCCCAAATCCTCCGGTTTCGATTCTATTCTAGTCATCGTAGACCGACTCTCCAAACAAGCCATATTCACCCCCTGCCACGACACGATCACCTCCGAAGATCTAGCCAAGTTATTCGTAATGCATGTATTCTCCAAGCACGGAGTTCCAAACCACGTCACCTCTGATCGAGGTTCGGAGTTTGTCTCCCATTTTTTTAGGTCTCTTGGTAACGCCTTAGAGATGAAGTTACACTACACCTCTGGCTACCACCCTGAAGGTGATGGACAGACCGAACATACCAACCAAACCTTGGAACAGTACCTCCGCATATACTGCAATTACCAACAAGACAATTGGTCAGAACTTCTCCCTATGGCTGAGTTTGTGTACAACAATGCTTCAAGTGCTACCACTGGAGTATCTCTGTTCTTCACGAACAAAGGTTACCATCCCCGTATCTCCGTACATCCGGAATACGATCTCGCTTCCACCCGTGCAAGAGAATTCGTAGTCAACCTTGACGACCTCCACCAAGAACTCCGATCCGCGATGTCCGATGCGCAACTCCGCTACCAAGCTCCTGCAGACCGCAGACGATCCGCGGCTCCGGACTTCAAGGTCGGACAAAAGGTCTTCATCAAGGCACAATTCTTTTGCACTACAAGACCCTCCAAGAAGTTATCCGAGAAGTTCATCGGACCCTTTGAAATCATCGCTCAAGCAGGTCCTTCATCCTTCACGGTTAATCTTCCCCAATCACTACGCTCAGTGCACCCCGTTTTCCACGTATCGATGCTCGAGCCCGAAACTCCGAACGAGATTCCTCTCCGCGTACAATCTCCGCCACCTCCGATCGAAGTTGATGGCGAAGAAGAATACGAGATAGCCGAAGTTGTTGACTCTAAAATCGACAAGCGATATCGAAAGATGCCCTTGCGATACAAAGTCCGATGGCTAGGCTATGAAGACACCGCGGAAGAATTCTCCGAGCTCGGAGCGGACGAACTCGAACATGCTCAGGAACTTGTTGAAGAGTTCCATCGTCGATACCCAGACAAACCTGGTCCACTCAGCAAAATCAAACCCAAGTAGCATAGCTACGTATTTCACTCCTTTCTCTTTTTCTCTCTCTTCTCTCTCTAGTAGTTATAGTCTCAGTTACTTACTTCAACTCTTTTTCCTTCTCTTGTTATTTTACTTACTCACTCAAGTTCAGAAGTCAACCAAGTATATATCAAGAAAACAAAGAGAAAAGTCCCAAGTAGTTACAAAAATGCTATATACTACAATCCTTTATTCTGAGGAGTCCGTATACTCCTCTGCCTCCATCTCGTAGTCTCCGTCCCCTTCCTCCTTCTCCTTCCCCTTCTCCGTTTTCTCCGTCGCCTCCGCATTTTCCTCCGCTTCCCTTTTCTCCCGTTCCTCCCTCGCGTATTGGTCCGCTTTGATCCAAGTGTCCAGGCGAAACTCCACATCTTGAAGGCGATCCTCGATATCCGCGTATTCTTCGTCTGTTTCGTACTCATCGCGCTCTTCAAGATGCTCCGCCGTTCGCAAGATGTTTTCGAGGCGTCGTGTCCGAGACCTCTCCTTGGCCATCGCCACCCGCAACTTCGAAATCTCGACGGAATGTTCCATTTGGCGCTGTTCAAAACGCCGCGTAAAGTCGATGAAAGTGTTCATCAACTGTCGGTTGGTCGGATCGTCCTCCGACGCTTTCTCCGCTTTCTCCGCCTTCTTCGTCGAACTTCGCGTAATCCGCGAAGGCCCCGCCTCCGGACTTGCGTCCCTCTCAACTTTCCTTGCGGACACCTTTCTCCGTGGAGTCCTCTCCGATGTCTTGCCCCGCCCGGATTTCGTCTCCTGACCTTTTGGAAATTCGCACCGATGCTTTGCTCGGTGACACCCCTCACAAGTACTCGCGTTAGCACTAGGTCACCAGTCAGCTTGACCTATACTACAGGAGATACCAGGACTTACCTCGCCTGAGGCAAGCATTGGCGCTTGCGGCCCCTGCAGTTGTAGCAGGCACGAAGCACCCCGTCTGGCCACAGGGTCATGAAGCCGTCCCCGATTTCCCGATCACGGATCTCCGGTCGTTTCCGCATCGACGGCTCCTTCTCCTCCTTCTCCGGTCCCCCGAGTATTTCCGGCAGTTCCTTCTCCTCCGCGTCCTCGTCGTCGTCATGCACGGACAGTTCCTTCATAGCTCTCGCGATTCCGATTTTCGCTCCCCGAATCCGGCGATCTTCGGACTCCTTCCGATGTTGCGCACGGATGAGAGCAGTCCGCTCATGTTCCGCCGCGGCCTCTACTGCCATCCGCGCTCTCCCCGACATCTCCGCAAACTCCTGCGCCATCTCCTCTGTGATCAACGTCAGCTCCGGAGACTCCGATTTCACAAACGACCACGAACCTCCGGAATTCTCCTCCACCATTCTCCGCTTGCCCTTCGACTTCTTCGTCGGCGGCGAAACTCCGGTCGGCGTTTCGTCCCGCGGACGCGTGATTTTCGGAATGGTCGCTACGGGCGTGACAGGCGCGGTGGTAGAGTTGTGCTCATTTGCGAGCATTTTGGACGCGATCTCACGGGCTACCAAAGCCTGGAGTTCAGGGTATGCGGCGAGGTCTTTTAGAGAGAGGCCGGACATGTCGAGACAAGTTTGGGAGATGGGCAAGTTGGATTTGTTGGGCGCGTTAGGAAGTCGTCAGAAGACGAAGAACATCGGAGTTCCCCTCTCTCCGCTTTTAAGGCGTCGTTCGAACTCCGCAAACTTCGGTCTAGGTTCTCCGCAGCAAGTGACGTCATCGCCTCAAACCTCGGACAGACCCCGAAGCTTCGACCTTAGCTCTCGGAGAAATTTCCGAACTCCGGACGAAACTCCGAAGACCGCTCTGGATTGGCCTCTTGGGACTCGGCCTTAAGAGGGGAGTACTGTTACGCACGTACAAACCCCTAACCCCTAGCCCTGGTCAGATGACCATTCCCGTGACCTCGGACGTCGGCTTCGGACTATCGGACGTTCGGATACGCTCGGATCAAGGGATATGCGCGCGGACTTAGCACGTGTAGATAAGGACTTTGATATTACTGTAGAATTATTTAATTATCAAGGGACACTTAGGCTTAGTTACCACGAGGTATAACTCATGTATTCCGCATGTTAGGTTACCTTCACAGTATTTAAGCCGTAGTTACTTGTAGATAGTTCTTCAGTTCGAATATCAACTTAATACGCCTCCTCTTCTCTACTAAAGGAGTTCCTATTTCTCCTGCCTACTCTAATACCGATCTCCGGTACTCCGCATCTCCGACCTACACTCTACCTTCCTGTCCGTTCTCCGGCGTTACTCCGTAACCCCGATCTCCGTTCCGAAATTAAGGTACACCTGTTAGGTAGTGGGCGGCACAACTCTGTAATCCAGTAGTTGAAGCCAAGTACCTCCTCTGTAGTCTGATTAGTAGTAGAAGCTGGATTCTGTATTTAACAAGTAGGTAGAAAATGTCTACCTTAAAAATTGAATTGTTTTTGGAAATATGTACTAATATGTGATAAAATTCTTTGTTTTATTTAGGTTTAATAATGTTTATTGTGTGCTTCATGGCTGGTCTTGTGCCTTGTGTTGCTGCAATGCCAAAAGAAGACCCATTTCCTGGCATTCTGTTTGCAGACTTTGCTAATGTTGTTACACAAAAATTTGGACCGGATATCAAGTTGACCACAGTGCTTATGATTTTATTCAGTCTGACTAGCAATACAGATCTTTTAAATCTGCATGCTAGACAGCAAGTGGCTCAAGGAGGCATGGAAAAAAGCCAAGCAGTAACTGGTTGGATGTCAGCATTGGTGAAAGCAATCAAAGGCAAACTCAATGATAATGAGTTTAACTCCTTATTTATACCTGACACTGATGTACCATCCAACAAGACCAATGCAGCAAAAACGACTATCATAGCAAAGAAAATTGATTCATTGTGTACCACACTTAATCTCAAGCCATATGATAGTTCTGGAGTATTTCATCACAAGCTGCGGCCAGTATCCACTGCTAAGATTCAGCCTGCATTAGTGATTTGTCCAGTAAGCATGCAATACTGTACACAGTCATGTAATTGCAAAGCACTCAATCAGAACACCCGTGAAAGAGATATGTCTTTGGTAACTTTACTCAAAGGCAGTGAATTTTACACAAATGTTCCTGTGCTTAGTGGTCATTGTTCTACTTGCAACACAATTTATTATGCTGATCATGAAAGCTATAAGGAGCCTGACTTTATTGGAAGAATGTCATACTACTTGCCTGATGCCAAATATTTGAAAGTTGGGCAGAAAGTATGGGTAGACAGAATTGTCTCTGGTGCTGTCATCAATGCAACATATAGCTTTCATGCTTCCACTGCTGCAATTACTGAGTTCTGGAATGAAAGTTTTTCTAAACACTATAATGAGAACCTGAAGATCTCTAGAAGACATATCTGGAAAGCCTTTGTCCATGAGAGCATCAGACAAATGGCCAAGCATTATAGAAAAAGTCTCATTCTAGAGGATGGCTTGTCCACTGATGCTATTGTTGTGAAGTCATTTGAACTACTTGGCCAAAATGGAATTATCGTCAATGATAACTCCCACTCATGCTCAGAGTGTACTCATGACTATAAGCATACAGCAGATGAGATACCAAGTCAAACAAATGATCCTGCTGGCATTGTAGGTGTTGATGAGAATAGTGCTGTACCTGAATATAATGGGCCTACTCCTATACAATCAAATACCTCAGAGGATAATAATCAAATGGATATAGATCAGAGCTCCAGTGCTAATGCACCAGCTGAGCAAGACATTATACTTGCTAATCCAGCTCCAGTGAGAATGGTAGTTATGGATGGTATTGTAATGGGGCCATGTCATTGTGCTGTAGATGGATGTATTGATGCTCTTTCAAATGCTCAGACTGGTGTATTTTGTACACGCCATGAAGGAGAAAAAGCAAATAAATGTCATGTCAAAGGTTGTACCAGTGATAGTATACAAGGGACCAAAGCATGTCAAAACCATCAGGCACAATGGCGCACTCATAAAGGACGTTATGGACAACAGTCTATGCTTGGTGTACGCAGAGCTCTGAGATGTGCAGAAGTAGAGCATCAAGATTGGTTGCCTACTGTTACACAGACAACTTTGAGGCATGATAATGATGATGAACAAGAGTCAAGTGGCAGTTCCTACAATAACTATTTATCTGCACCAAGATTCTACTGTGTGGAGACAATATGTGCACCATGTGGTGTGGTAATTGCATGGAAAAAATTTGCAAAATCAGAGTCACCTTCTAAGATTTTGAAATTTTTAGAAGAAGTATACCCTAGTGCAGAAAGTAAGCCAAGCTATGTGTGCATTGACAAAGCTTGTGTTTTACTTCACCATATTGTTAAGAAAGGGGACTGGCCTGTATGGAAAGACACTACTAGGTTTATTGTGGATTCTCACCACTACATCAATCATCGTACAACAGATTATATATGCAGAACCTGGTGTAATCCAGCACCTCTAAATGGGTCTGCCCCCAATCTTGTGGTTGTTGAACAAGATAATAAGGGAAACCCATACTACAAGTGTGCTTTCAATACTCAGGCCTGTGAGCAACTAAATGCATGGTTGGGTGGCTTTCAGACAGTGTTGAACAAAATGTCTGTCAGTAACTTTGACTTTACCATTCATACCTTGCTATTCTTGCATACTCAGAGAGTTATTGAGAAACAAAGGAAGCCAAAGTCCAAGAAGGGAAAAGGAAAGTCCAATGCTGTAATTGAAACTGATAGCAGTGATGAAGAGGAGAGAGATGACTAGAGGTAAGATATATATTCATATGTCGTTCATATAGTGTTCATGTAGCGTTCATATGTTGTTCATATAGTGTTCATATGTTGTTTATGTAGCGTTCAGATGATGTTCATGTATTGTTCACATAGTGTTCATGTGATGTCCGGGTTTGTGTAGTGTTCAATTGATGTTCATGTATAGTTCAGATAATGTTCATATGGTGTTCATGTAGTGTTCAGATGAACATCTTACAATATGTTCAGATAATGTTCATCTAGCGTTCAGATTGAATGCTCATTTTGACTTTGTCAACTGCACAAATGTGAACTGAACACTATCTGAACACTACCTGAATGTTATCCAACTCTACCTGAATTTTATCTGAATTTTATCTGAACTTTCTCCGAACATCAACGTTCATATGAATGACATGTGAACATGTGGGGAACTGCAACATACACCACAGTGGAACTTATCGAATACCGAGCACGACAGCTTCGCAAACAACCAGAAGATATTGAGGTCATGCGTGAGAAGGTTATTAGAAGCCGCATAGCCTCCATCAAGCAGTTCGAGAAGCACTTCGCATCAAATATCCATGACTATGACTTCAAGCCTGGTGACCTCGTACTGGTGCGGAACATCAAGGTGGAGAAAGATTTATCAGGCAAAATGAAAGCTCGATACGTCGGACCCATGGTTGTTGTACAATGGACGAAAGGCGGCTCATACATCCTTAGTGAACTTGATGGCACAGTATCAACACTCTGATTTGGGGCATTCCGTGTTGTTCCCTACTATCCATGCTCTCGCTCATCCCTTCCCCTTCCAATTCATACCTCGGCCGACCTCCTTCCTGATGACGAAATCTCCAATAACCTCATTCAAGCTGTTCCCCTCATTCCCCATCATCTTCCCTCCTCACGGCTTACTATATAGCACTCAGGGCACCCATTTTTTTTTCTCCCCTTCTTTCCTTTTCCTGTCTATCTGTGTACATTGACCACGGAGGGTCAACATTTATACCCCCCAGGAGATGTAAGGTTTCACCTTAGGTTGAGTACGCGTTTTGATCACATGACCTACCTCACGCGACTTGATCACTCTTTGACCTTGTCCCCTTCACCATCCTCCTCGTTGCCTACGACACTCACTCCCCTTCATCAGCTACCTCTTTCAAAAAACAAGATATCTTTCACTCTCTTTATATTCCTTTTACCCCTTAACATGGACCATAGGTATATAAACTCTGTATCCTCACACAATATAACAAGTCAATCTTTCCCCTTATCAGCCTGATATCTGAATCGTGCTCTGCCCAATATCCCAAACTTCGTCTCCGAGGTCACAGTCCTCTCTCTCGTGATTCTAGCCCAGGACCTGTCCCTCAGCACTACGAAACACCAGCATCAAAGTACAACGTCACACGCCCACCAACAGAATTTTCAGCAGCATAATTACACCATCAACAAGAATACTTCTACGGTCAATTCATTTCAAATAAACTCATAACTAATCTACCTACTTAGCAAAGGAAATAAGAGTACAGTTAGCTGGAGGCAACCTACCTCGTCACAATCAAACCCGATCTCAACATTACAGTCCCTTGATAAGTAAGTAATCCTACAGTAATAACTAAGTCCATATCCACACATGCTATGTCTGCGTGTACATCCCTTGATCCGAGTGTATCTGATAGTCCGATAATCCAGGGCCAATGTTCTGAGGTCATGGGGATGGTCATCTGACCGGGGCTAGGGGCTAGGGGTTTGCACGTGTGTAACAGTACTCCCCCCTTAAGGCCGATTCCCAAGAGGGCATTCCAGAACGTTCTTTGGAGTTCTGTCCGGAGTTCAGAAATTTCTTCTGAGGGCTAATACCAAAGCTTCGTGGTCTGTCCAAGGTTGCGACAATGACATCACTTGCTGCAGAGAACTAAAATCGAAGTTTTGCGGAGTTCAAACAATGTCTTAAAAACAGAATGGGAACTCCGATGTTCTTCGTCTTTGACACTTCTGATATCAACCCCTTATTCTCCATACACCATGTCTGGCCTCTCCTTCAAGGACCTCACACAGTACCCTGAACTCCAAGCTCTCATTGCCCAAGAGATTGCCTCCAAAATGCTCACTAACGAGCACAACTCCGCCGCTGCACCTACTGTACCATTGGTGGTAGCTCCAAAAACTGCTCATCCGCGGGATGAAATGCCGACTGGGGTTTCGCCACCCTTGAAGAAGTCAAAGGGAAAACAAAGGGCAATAGAGGAGACCCCCGGAGGCTCGTGGGTCTTTGTGAAATTGGAGTCCCTGGAGCTGATATTAATCACAGCAGACATGGAGGAAGAGCTGACGGAGATAGCAGAGAGGGCAAGGAGGGCTCGGGAGATGGCTGCGGAGGCCGAGCGCTTGGCTGCGATATGTGCACAACATTGTAAGGAGGAAGAGGATCCTCGGATTCACGGTACGAGGATCGGAATTGCCAAGGTGATGAAGGAAATGACAGTCCAGGACTACGCAGAGGAGGAGGAGGTTGAGGAAAAGGAGTTGCTGCCCATACTCGGAGGGCCGGAGAAGGCAAAGAAGGAACCAACAATGCAAAAATGCCCAGAGATTCGGGATGGCGAGGTTGGTGACAACTTCGCTACTCAGTGGCCAGATGGAGTCCTTCTTAAGGCGTAGCCCTTAACTTAAGGTAAGGCTTAATGTGATGTTAAGTTAGGTCTTAAGTATGATGGGAGATGGTAATAAAGACTTAATTACATGTGTGGCTGTGTATATAGCTTATTTACTGTTGTGTACAATGCCCTGTTATGTTGACATCCTTGAGCGCAATGTCTGCTGCAGTGACGATGTCAATCCTCCCAGCCCCAATTTATTGTCTACCTTAATCACATTAGCCCAATCATGGTGGGAAATGAATAGGTCTTGTTGTGTCAGTAATATATTTCCCTGATTGCTCAGCTACTCTTTGGTGGCAAAGTACCCTGCTGCATTCAGAGACCTCCTCATCAACAGCATCGCTTGATAGAGCTTCTTGCAGCAGAATGTTCAGACAAGCCTGAGGAAGATGGAGCATTGGAGGGATCTGGTGATGATTATGATGGTCAAATTTTGCACTTTTGTACCTATTAAGCCCTTAGTTAAGCATTTAATATTAAGTGTATGCTAAGACATAAGCCTTAACAAAAATTCTTGCGTTTAATAAGCCCTTAAGTTCCAACACTGGTCCTTTGGGCCTGCTATAATTTCAGAGCTCGTAAGCAGGAGTGCCTGCCCCAGAATAAGTAAGTTTTCATTTCCAAGCTGTTGCCTAGGCCTTGGCTCAATGTTTACAGGGCCAATGCCAGTACTTGTGAAGGTTGCCACCGCTCGAAGCAGCAGTGCGACTTTCCGAAGGGTCAGGAGACAAGGACCAGGCAGTGAAAAATGTCAGAGAAAACTCCGAGGAGAAGAGCTTACGCGAAGAAGGTAGGAAAGGACGCCAGTCCAGAGCCGGAGGCAGGTCCATCTCGGATTACGCAGAGTTTGGGGAGGAAGGCAGAGAACGTGGTGGACATGGGCCCCTCAAAGAGGGAGCTCATGAATACCTTCATTGATTTTATGCAGCGTTTCGAGCAACGCCAATTGGAATACACGCTCAAGATTTTGAAACTCCGGCTTGAGATGGTCAAGGAGCAATTGCGGAGGCGGAGGCTAGAGAACATCCTTCAGACAATGGAACATATGGAGGAATGGGACAAGTACGAGACAGATGAGAAACACAGGGAGATCAAGGACAAGATCCAGGATGTCGAAAATCGCGTCGAGGTCTGGATCAAGATGGATGAACATATGAGGAAGATACAAGAGGAGCGGGAATAAAATGAGTCTGTGGAGAAAGCGGAGAAGGTAGAAAGGGAGAAGGGAGAAGGGAAGTGTGATGGAGATTATGAGATGGGTGTGGAGGAGCACTCGGACTCCTCGGACTAAATACTTGTAATATATAGTATCTTGTAACTACTTGGAATTTCCTTTTCTTGATATGTATACTTGGTCTTTTGATCTTGGGACCTGAGCAAGTAAGATTAAAGGTGAGTAACTAAGACTATAACTACTAGAGGGAGAATAGAGGAAAGTAATGAGGTATGTGGCTATGCTACTTGGGTTTGATTTTGCTGAGTGGGCCAGGTTTGTCTGGGTATCGATGATGGAACTCTTCAACAAGTTCCTGAGTGTGTTCGAGTTTGTCTGCTCCAAGCTTGGAGAATTCTTCCACGGTGTCTTCATAGCCTAGCCATCAGACTTTATATCGCAAGGGCATCTTTTGATAACGCTTGTTGATTTTGGAGTCAACAACTTCAGCTATCTCTTATTCTTCTTTGCCATCAACTTTGATTGGAGGAGATGGAGATTGCACATGGAGAGGAATGTCGTTTGGAGTTTCAGGCTCGAGCATCGATACATGGAACACTGGGTGCACTGAGCGTAGGGGTTGGGGAAGATTAAACGTGAAGGACTAAGGACCTGCTTGAGCAATGATTTCGAAAGGTCCAATGAACTTCTCGGATAACTTCTTGGAGGGTCTTGTGGTGCGAAAGAAATGAGCCTTGATGAAGTTCTTTTGTCCAACCTTGAAGTCCAGAGCCGCGGATCATCTGCGGTCTGCAGGACCTTGATAGCGGAGTTGTGCATTGGACATCGCGGTTCGGAGTTCTTGGTGAAGGTCGTCAAGGTTGACTACAAATTCTCTTGCACAGGTAGAGGCAAGATCGTACTCCGAGTGTACGGAGATACGGGGATGGTAACCTTTGTTCGTGAAGAACAGAGATACTCCAGTGGTAGCACTTGAAGCATTGTTGTACACAAACTCAGCCATAGGGAGAAGTTCTGACCAATTGTCTTGTTGGTAATTGCAGTATATGCGGAGGTACTGTTCCAAGGTTTGGTTGGTATGTTCGGTCTGTCCATCACCTTCAGGGTGGTAGCCAGAGGTGTAGTGTAACTTCATCTCTAAGGCGTTACCAAGAGACCTAAAAAAATGGGAGACAAACTCCGAACCTCGATCAGAGGTGACGTGGTTTGGAACTCCGTGCTTGGAGAATACATGCATTACGGAGCACTTTACACTCACCCACAATTCTCATAGACTCTAATGAGACTCTTATTCAAGTCTCAGAGTTGAGTGAGACTTGAGTGAAACTTTACTAAGACTCAAATGAGAGTCCAATGGGAGTCTCAAGACTTCTCAGGGACTCTGCAGGGACTATCATCAAGGAATGATAGAATTTTAAAGAACCCACTTAAATCCTGTGAAAGTCTCATTAGAGTCTCAAGTCTCAGTACAGTCTCAAAGTCTCTGCGACTAAGTCTCACTCAGATCTTAGTACAGTCCCACAAGAGCTCTGAGTAATTCAAGTCCCATTGTAGTGTCTTCATACTGTTCCTGAGAAGTCCCTGAGTAGTCCTGGGGTAGTCTCTGAGAAGAGTATAATGGCACTTGTTATTTATTTATTTTAAAAAAAATAAAGCAGTCATCTGCTGGAATTGAACCAGCAACCTCCAGCATGACTAAAGGTCATACATAGACTGATATTATTAACCAATACGCCATAATGAAGTTGGTAGTTATGGTGAGTGATTAAGTATTGATACAGGAACCACCACATAGTCAACCAGGTAACCAGATACCTGATTAAGCCATGGGAAAGAGAGGATGATGAGGACATTGGTGTAGATAGTGATACAGAGTAAATAAATGATTGTAACCTTAGTCTTTAAGAATTACCATCACTGTATAATCTCTGTGATGTCTCACTTCAGGCTCTCTGATATTTTATTCAAGCCTCGAAATAGTCTCTGAGATGTCTCACTCTGGTCTCAATGAAGTCCCAGATAAGTCTCTCTACAGTCTCACCTAACTTGTTACTCTGACAAACACAAGTGAAGTGAGACTATACTGAGACTCTTAGAAAAGTCTCACAGATATCTCACTGGAGTCTCTGTAGACTCCCATTCACATCTCCGAGATGTCTCTGAGACATCCCACTAAAGTCTCAAATACTCTCTGTCCCTCAAGAGTCTCTGTTCAGTCTCAAACTAGTCTCTTCAAAATCTCTGAGATGTCTTGGGATGTCTTGAGATGTCCCTCTGCAGTCTCACTCAATTTTTTACCACTTGAATCAAGGAAGTGAGACTCTAGAGAAACTCCAATGAGACTTCAGTGAGACTCTCAGACAGTCTCAAGACTTGAGTGAGACTATACTGAGAGTCTCTGAGACTTGTGGGGGAGTGTAAAGTACAGGCATTACATACAGCTTGGCTAGATCTTCGGAGGTGATTGTGTCATGGCAGGGGGTGAAGATTGCTTGTTTATGTTACACACATGCAAACCCCTAACCCCTAGCCCCGGTCAGATGACCATTCCTGTGACCTCGGGCATTGGCTTCGGATTATCGGACCTTTGGATACGTTTCAGATCAAGGGACACACATGAGGACTTAGCACATGTTGATATGGACTTAGATATTACTGTAGGATTACTTATTTATCAAGGGACATTTAGGCTTAGCTACCATGAGGTTTATCATGTACTCCGCATGTTAGGTTACCTTCGCAGTATTTAAGCTGTAGTTACTTGTACTGTAGATAGTTTCCTCAGTTCGAATATCAACATAATATGCTCCCTTCTCTACTAAGGAACTCCTGTTCCGCACTATCTCTGTTCTCCGGTATTCCGCATCTCCGTTCCTACACTCTACCTTCTATCCGTTCTCCGGGGTTACGGAGTAACCCTGATCTCTGTCTCCAAAATTAAGGTATACTGTTAGGTAGTGGGCGGTGCAACTCTGCACCTCAGTAGTTGAAGCCAAATACCTTGTTATAGTCTGTTTAGTAGTAGAAGCTGGATTCTGTATTTAACAGTTTAGAGAGTTGGTCTACTATGACTAGAATAGAGTCAAAACCTGAGGATTTAGGGAGCTTCTCGATGAAGTCCATAGATATGGAGTCCCAAGGTCGAGAAGGTACGGGGAGTTGTCAGAGTTTGCCATAGGGTTTGTGTCTTTGTGGTCTAGCTCGCATGCAAGTAACACAGGACTTACAGTAGCTTTTGACGAAATCGCGGATGTTAGGCCAGGTGTATTCCTGGCGGACAAGTTCTAGGGTTTTGTTATGGCCATAGTGGCCAGAAAGAATGTGATTGTGTTTGTATGGGAGAACACGGACTCGGAGATCGGAAAGTCAGGAACAAAGATCTGGTTGTCTAGTCACAGGAGACCGGAGTCATCCTTTGACCATTGCGGACCCAGTTCGTAGATAGGAACGGAGAGTGACAGATCGGACTCTTGCATGGACTTGATGTCAGAATGGAGTTGTTTAACATCCATGACTACAGATCTGAGGAGAGTGGGTACGAAGAGATAGGAAGCATGGATTGATGCTATGAGTTGCTCTTGAGTGAAGACGGGTCGGAAGTTCTGTGGGTTGACATGCTGGTAGCGCTTCTTCCCCTCTTTAGGGTAGATGTCCCATTGTCTAGTTAAGGAGTCAGGTTTGATACCAGGGTGAGCACTTTGCCGCTAGGTAGTTTGGGTAATGGACAGCGAGGCTCCGCCTGCAGCCTATTTCTGCAGTGTTATAGCCTCCAAGGGATACCAAGACATACCGAACGATGAAATGGAGAGCTATCTTTATCTTATCACCTGAGTTTCAAAGTCTGGCGACCAAACTTTGATTGAACCATCTAGCTCCCACCTACAACACTCCAGTGTTACTCCATAACCCTGATCTCTGTTCGCCAAAATCAAGGTAACTGTTAGGTAGTGGGCAGTGCAACTCTGCACATCAGTAGTTGAAGCCAAATACCTTCTTGTAGTCCGTATTTAGTAGTAGAACTGGATTCAGTATTTAACAGTATTCTCACAATTGACGCTAAGAGTTTCTGATGAGATCGACTAAGTTGTTGTGTGATGGGTGATGGGTACCCAGCGAGTTATCTGAACACTATTCCTTTCGCACCCACACCCCTGGCCTTGTAGAAAATTCAGAGATCACCACTTGCGACCATGTCATCCGACGCCATAATAAATTAGACACAATTAGTTTAAAAATGGTTGAGGTGTATATTTGAGCTCCCGATACAAACAGACATAAACATATTGCATAATGTGATCCACCCCGTAACCATGAGCATCCATTCCAAGGTTAAGCTCTATGTAGAGTAACAGTATGACGAACATTGGATGCTTTGTGAGTATATACATGTATTGTATGACCAAGCACATCAAACTTCCTTTTTAGTTAAGCATTGGAACCTGTGAGTCCTGATAATTATGTCGACCCTTTGAGGTATCAGGAGAATGGGTAGAGGGATAGAAACCAATGCAATGATGTGAGCTGAGTTGCTTCCTACGAAGATGTGTTCCAGGAGAACCTGGTCGGGACCAGGTTGGGAATGGAAGATCTTTGGTCACTAAGCTTGCTGTTCACCCATGATCCACCAAGGTCTTGAACCTTTCAACTAGCGGCAGTCTGTGGTGCTTGTAAATTTCCGTGACTTGTGAGCTACCAAATTGTACGGATTGCATCCCCACAGCTTGGTAGAAGACTACATACTGAACGAACCAAAGAAGCGTCTGGAAGCATCTGTCAACTTCATAGGGGTTTTGAGGTCTTAATCTACTTTGCCAATCTTGGTTTCGATATCGACTTGAAGACAAAATGTGCTGACCATGGAGGCCAGATGACGGTTAGCTGTTACAGGTCCGTAATAAAATGAACCATCTGTTTTTTGGCAGTCCTGGGACCTTCCGGCGCTTATTAGGCGCTTATGTCAAGTTGGAGGGTATTGAAGTACTAGTGACCGCCTGTGCGGCGATCCTGGTTACCTCGCTTGCAAGGCTTTTGGCTCATTTACTACTCACTCTTTTTCATTTCTGTATGAAATCATTCTGATATACTAAAACACCGTGACTGGCAGTTCATCGATCTGCTTACAGCTGTTCCTGGGAACCTTGTCCGCACCACTTTTTATTTTTTGATGTGCGCGAGTGTCAATGAGGAATCCGGCAGTCAAAAACAACAGTCACGGAGGTTGATCTGAGGCCGAACAAATAAATTGGCATTAGATGATAGACAACGCGAACAGAAGGGAAGACACAGGAGGGGCTAAGAGGTGCACGCAGAGGGATGAGAGCTATAAGTCTAATGATTCAATA
This sequence comes from Pleurotus tuber-regium, assembly GCA_014058305.1. NCBI lineage: Eukaryota > Fungi > Basidiomycota > Agaricomycetes > Agaricales > Pleurotaceae > Pleurotus > Pleurotus tuber-regium. The sequence continues at coordinate 3,829,522 of JACFYU010000021.1, forward strand.
CTCTTGATAGCAGTAAGGTCGCCGAACCTTGATGCCTGGGAGACGCCAAGTGTGGTTTATATATTTTAATTATAGTCAATGATTGACTGACAACACAACAGTATAGTATCCGTTTACCACAGACACCAGAGTTCTCGACAACATGTAACTGGCCTGGAGTCGTGGCAGCGGGGAGCAAAGCCCGATCCGTATTGTTCCTGATTGGCACGGTGGTCATCGGTTGACAGAGAGGTTATGTACAATGAGCCATAGAGTACTTAGAATGAGTGTGACAAATGCAGGCGAAAGCGAACTCATTGACTATAATGGTCAACTTGGCCAAGAATGAGACATGGCAGCGATATGGGATGGTAGCCACTGCAAGCAGCAGTGTTGTATAATCCGGATTATTAAATAAGGGAGGAGGCTGCCAAGGGAGGGTGTTGAAAACGAATCTCTGAGAGGTTGGTAGGCGTGTACGAGGCCGGGACTCACATTATCAGTTCTCAGAGCCAGTGGTATCTACCTGATGGTAATGGCCTCCAAGCGTCCAGTCAGCATTCGATATACAAGCTTCTGCACCAACTTTGCTGCTAGATTCATCATTTCCAAGCACTAACCCATGTGGATTTCTTGCGCGCGAGGGATCAGCCTGACGGCTTCAACAGCTCAGGTGTGAACGTCCATGTGATCACCAGTGCCTTAGGCGCCCAACAGTCTGTGCAGGAGATTGCCTTATAAGGGAATTTTCGAGAGACAGGACCTTGCAAGCAAGGTAAACTGGTTGCCGGTTGCTTCTACTGGTTGCTTCTTTGCTGATTAGCACTTCATTTCCATAATCTAAATCTATATTGGGAAAATTAAGCTCATTTATATAATCTGATCTATATTCACAGTTGACAAATAAGTAATCAAGTTGATTACATCTACTGAGTTAACAGTTAAGGAAGCTTTCCCACAAGTTATTATTTTGGTGTTGAGGTATTATACAGAGACATTTATCTTAGGTGAAGATAATACAATAACCGGCTATTACTTGATTTTATCTGCCTCCAGAGTTGAATAAACATTTTGTACTAAGTATCACATACCAGTCACATCTGGTCACCGGTCGACCGGTCACCTCGGGCCCGTACATGCCATGCTTTGTGCAATGACCCACATCTGCAAGTACTAAAAAACATCGGTTCAGTCACTTACAAAACCGGCGAACGCAGAGACTAAGGTCCTGGCAATCCTTGGGCACCTCAACTTCTCGTGCAGCCAAAGCAGACGCCACAGCAGCGGTAGCAGTCGCCGTTACTTCTCTTTAACAAGCATTTGCCATCGCTCCTGCTCCTGCCTTGTAATATCCTCGCCTGTCACTGATATACTTTGTGGACAGTCCGGATCAGGATACGCATGAGGTAACGGTGACTCAATCCCGAACCAGTGTCGTGCCTTCACTTGGAATTGAGCAGGCGGCATCGAACCCAAACCATCGGTAATCAAAAGTTGGATTTGTTTAAGAATCTACTCGCATGACATCGATGAAACGGGGGTGAAGACATGTCTAGCAAAAGAGTAAAGAATCTGAAAACAAGCAGCACTATAGATCTGAGTGCGCGCTCGGACCTCAGCCTCCGGCTTTGACTTTGGCTTTGACTTCAACTCTGAAACTACATTTCCTGTCCGTCAGTCGTTGCCCTCGGAGGCTCACACCAATTCCTCCAGTGTGCTTCGTCAAGAGCAGCCGCAGGGTTTGCAGATTGACGAATCGGATTCATCTTCGTCTCGTCCAAACTATCCACGTAGATAGAGCGCCATGGATGAGAGGCATGCAAGATTGCTTCCCACATGTCCTGGCCAGCTGTTTCGATATGGTGTAGAAATTCCGGTGAGAGTCCAGCAATCCAGATGTCGTACACCACCGCGTTATACTTTTTAGTGGGCTTATGCTTGAAAATCTTGATGCCAGGTTTTGAAGATGCTAGCGCAAAGACAATGCGAATCATGGGAACTGGTTTGTCACCTGGACGGAGTATACCGATCTTGTAGGGGTCCATACTGTCAAAAAGCCAGGCTTTGACATTGAATCCATATCGGCTATTGTTCTTGACCTGAATCAGGATTAGTCCCAGATTCGAAGCTACGAGTTTGAATCCATCTGCGCCTCCAAGTAAGAAAGGGAGGATAAGGTCGACGGCAGCCTGGTTGGGAGCGCACATGATGCCAGCACCTCTTCCGAGGAGCAATAGCAGGCAGTCGCGGTCTATGGCCTTCTGTTCGTGCAGTCGTACAAAGTGATTGAAATGCATGCTCGCAGTTGGAAAGTCGTCAGCAAGGGCCTTTAAGCATGACTGAATATTGCTGTCGCTTTTGATCAGGTGATTGTTGAGAAGGTCGCAGACGAGGAAAATTCGCGATTTGGGTTGATAAACTACGGGCCGGCCCACACAAGCGTCGCGAGCAAGCGTCAGCAACAGCATGACGACGAATTCACCACGATCACCAGCGCTGACGCAGAAGCCGCTCGTGTACTGTCTGAAAACTTGCACAGCCCGATTCCCGCCGGCTTGGTCTAGGGCGACATAAGAGGCTTCGGAGAGAAATGGTTCCGATGCTGAGACGGTCGTCATGGTCTCCTGGTCCGGAAGGGCTTTCAGACAGATACGCAAATGGCCTTCTACTTGCGCCATCTCAATATCCCTGCTTTCATAGACGGTCGAGACGAACTCGATCGGAAGGCGAAATGACAGGCAAGCCAATATTTGGCTGTCAGTGAATGTCTTTGGCAAGCCGGGTTGGTGATTCAGTAGCTTCTGGGCAGCAAAGTAGACCAGGTATTTTCGAACATCGCGATTCTGAGCTCTGTACTGCCCACCAAATCTACAGTATTCAAGAAAAGTCAATACCATTGAAAATGTACGCTTCTGCTACGCACAATGGTCGCCCCAGCTGACACATATATTCATCCTTTGTCACCTTCTCAAGTGTCCAATCGCCGTTCAGGGAAATTTTCAGTTCGGGGCGATCCTTGATGAGTACATCCAGGCCTAGGTCGCAAAACGGCGGTATTAGGGTAAGGAGCTGCTGGGAGACTCTGGCGGATGCATCATTGACGCTGGCAGGCGTAAATTGCGAGAACTTGCCAGTGGTAGACAAAAAGATGCTGAAAATCGACTCATTGTTTAGTACCCTCAGCACCGTCCGAAGCTGGATAAACCTGGTCCACGGAATATCCTGAGGTCTGTGTGCCAATTCATGCGCTTCATCAAACGTTAGCAGCACAAGGGGCCCCTGGACGCTGGCTTCCTCTGATGCTCCGGCTCTCCTTAATAGAATACCCCAGAGGGTAGAGCATGCATCCTGGACACCATCCGTTGCCGTTCCATCGTCCGGTGCCTTATGCGATCCTTGATCGGGCTTCAATTCCTTAGGTGCAGCACTCTTCGTCCTTGGTGGCCGGGTCGGGCTGCCAGAAATAAGTTTCCCGTCCTGAGAGTATCTGGATTAGCTTGCGGCTATAGCACACAACAGTGCTGGCCTTCAATACAGATTCCTTGTCGATACTACGCGATTCAGCAAGCTGTACGACCTCATCGTAGAACGCTTTGCGGTACTCGTTATGTCCATGCATCGTCATTCCTTCCGTCATGAGACGCCGAAATCGTGCGGCGCATTCGACATAGCTGAGATTTTTAAAGTCCTCACCCTCGAGAATTTCAGCGACACGCTCAAAAAGGGCTTTAAAGAGAGCAAGGTAGGCAACGTATGCCTCCACAGGTTCCTCCCATGATCCCACGTACCTCATCCCATTCGTTCTGAATTTCTTTGGGCCAAGCAGGTAATCTCGAACCGCGTCGTCGGATGGTGGAAAGCCTGAATGTTCTCCACAAGTTGAGATCAGTCAAATTAAGATACGATGTAGCTCACCCGTCGTGCCTTCGCCGCGGAGACACAAAGGTATGGTAAAGTGTTCCTTAGAAATCTCGTCCAGCGCCCTAGATTTACCTAGGCCTGAAGAATTAAAGATGACGAGGTATCGTGCATAGATATTGGCGACTGAAGGCGGGTAATATTTGCATACATAAGCCCACAGTCGCTGGTGAGCGTCGCCGACGAAATCTTGGCTCCAGGACAGTACAGTAGCCGCCTTGAATGAATCGAGGGTGCCAACTATGGGAGATGAAGGTGAGTAATTCGAGCCAAACGGGAGATGGCGAAGGGCTGACTATTTAGTTCATTCGTGGGTGTTTCAGGTACGTTTGCTCTATCTTTGGCCGACACTGATGTGATGTGGATCAGTATAAGTATGGGTCAGACATTGTCAAAGAAACGCACGGTCAACAAACCCAGTCAGCAATATATCGATGAGTTCCATATCTTTCCAACGCCCGAGTTCGAGGCCAAACACTTTGTTCCCATCTTCACCTAAAATGGCTTCCCTGACCGGTGGCTTAAGAGTACGGGCTAGCGTCTCCTTGCAGAAGTTTTGGAAGAGCCAGGGAGAATCGGTAGCTAATGATGCTTCCAGCACATTTTTGAGGATCTTCCCTTCGCTTGAGTCCAGCCAAGACTGTACGATCAGACGACGTTGGAGCTCTGGTGCAGGCGGAGTGCTCTGGGTGTCGACGTCCATTTGATCGTTTGGATGAGTATTGTCCATGGTATCGTCCTTCGGCCACTTTCGTTTCATGGTGGCTGGTCAGTAGAATCAAAGTTGATCACGTGATCAAGAGCTCAGACTTCCCTAACTCGGACTTTCGGAACTCGAATTTCGTTTCCTTCATTGTGTCAGCTACTATCAGAGCAGTCAGAAACCGTCTACTGTCATATTATATTAGTGAGAACATATGGGTGCGCGTGCTATTCTAGAGCTGTTCTTCCAGCCATGAGTATTGTGCCAACAATGGTGATAGGGAGCAGAAATACTGTTGCATTCAGCTTATTTGAATAATCATATACTCTGGAGGTGAAATACTGCAACAATTCAGGTTGTAAATCGTATCTCCGACACTTTAAAATCCTGGACAGTAGTGCAAGCGTTTCTAACTAGCTCCGTTGTACACTACCCCAGAACCTCGGTATACGACAACTTTGTCTCATTCAACTGGTCTGCCAGGATTTTGAAACGTCTCCATGTTTCTCTCAACTTTGGGCAATGGAAATGTCAATCCTTGACCCCGGACGATACAAAGCGACCCCGAAGCCAAACGAGTGTAGGATTTGTACACGAGGTGCTGACCTAACCCTCCTAAAACATATCTGAATCGGGGTAGATGCGACCCTTCCTCATGAATCGCATACTTACAACCCACCGCTCTCGCCAACGAAGGAATAATGAGCAACTCAAATACTTGTCATACATGGTCAAGACTCCGACTGGCAGAAAACACAAGCATGAATATACCGACACTCGGAGTTGGGCGCACGCCGCATCGGCTCTGGATGTGCATCTTTGGAGAGAATCGAATGTAGGGAAACCATGTGTAGTCGTATCGCGTAGATTCTCAGCATATCGAGGTAAGAAGAAGTCTGTATGATACTTTGTCCACGCATAGCTTCAGGTTTTTAGTACGCCTGTAATCAAAATACATTCCGATGAGTACGAGCTAAGGGATCGACATGAAACAGCCATAAAATACCATCATTTCAAGAAGATTGATACGGCGATAAATTCAGCCCAATCAATCCACCCATCCTTCCAAGACCTACCATCCATTCGCCCCATACTCCAGCAATTAGCTAAGTCGCAATCCATACATCACGGCTCGTTCGCTATGGGCACATTCACAAATCCAACCCCAGACCCCCAAGGATTCTCCTCAGACTGAGAATCCTGCATCGACTGAGGCTGCCCTAATACTATCCGCCAAACGCCCTATCGTCGGCAAAGACGCCGCACCCGTAGCAGGCGGATGGTGGGATGCATATTCATACCAGTGAACAGATGGTCCAGATTGCTTTCCTAATAGCGACGTAGCCGTAATGAGTTATGGATCATAGGATGATAAAGTGTCTTTTTCCTCCGAGGCGATCTAGTTCAGCGGCTGTCTGTCAATCTCTTCGAGCGAGAATCATAGTGATCTAGCTACGACGTGGTAGAGCGACAGTCCACTAGCTTCCAACTCACTATGCGCTAAACTGTCTAGCTTCACCTGCTGACAGCGGCATGGCATGATGCAATACTGTCCCATATGACGCGAAACGCTTCAGCAACTCGAAGTGTATTTGAGTCAAAGTACAACCTACCCTTTAAGAATTCGATTGACGTCTGAGCAGCTTTGATTTACGTATGACCCCCAAAAGCTGAGGAGAATGGGATAAGATCTAAATGCCTCGAACTTTTGCAGCTCCATTTCTTGTAAAACTCATGGCTGTTAGTACACAAGAAGCTTCAGTCCGCGAGTGTAGCCATGTGCCTGGGATATATTAGGGGACTCCAGGAGTGATAGGGGTTCTGTCCTCTCCTTATGAATTTTTGTATCATTCAATGAGGATCTAGTAGTAGTACGATGACATCAACTACTTTTTATTCAGAAATTGAGGAAACATGTGCCTTATCGACTCTCACGCTTATGACCTTACAGATACCAAAGCTTGTGGAGTGTATGAACCAGGTTGGACATCGGCTTAAAACTAATACGCATTCGTCTTTCCTTTCATTTCAAATGTGTCTTCCTGTACGGACTCACGCACTGTGTTTCAACATCTGGTCAAACCATATACCGGGCATTGGGAGGCGTCAACGTTCTCATCCAAGTTGTATCCAACGGATTTCGGTTCCTAGTCAACATATATCAATTATATGTAACGGAAAGGGCCATCCAGAGATTCGAAAAGCTGCGAACAACAGGATCTGTATCTGGCTAAAACCAAGACGTGAGGCAACAAGGCGTTGAGACAAAATAGAGCTAACTAGCAAAATACACTACTGATACAGTTACATAGGAGCAAGAAAAATAGTCTAGGCAATGATGACATAGCAAATTAGTTACTAAACATGTTTGCATTACAGCTACATCCATCCTCCTCCACCTCGTCAGATAGTAAAAAGGGACGAAGATAAATAGAAATGAAGGTGGAAAAATCAGGACTCTCCTCCACCAGCCAGCTCAAGGATCAATCGACACGCCACGTCCATGAAGATGAACGGAGAGACAACGTCATCTTCCTTCACGAGGCTGGCGTCTTTGTTCACGGAGCGCCCAGAGTCGCTGCTGGTCTCGGAAAGAAGCGGATCATATACGGCCATGTCGAATTTTCCGGCCCCTGGCTCAGTAGATGCTCGATACGACTTTTTGTGGTGGAAATCAACGAGGTAGTTGATGGAATCGACCATATACAATTGGAGGTTCATCAGCACCTGAAACGAATTAAGTGAGTACAAGCGGACGACACAGACGTAGAGAAGAACCTACCACAATATCTTGTACACGAGCTCGCGTCTCGACGAAGTATACTCCACTAGCGGCTTTCAAGTCCACAGGTCCAGGACCGTCGAGCTCACGTACCCGCTCAATACCTCCCGTCCCCCTGCGCGGCCGTATACCACCAAGTCCGCCGAGATTTTTCTTCTCCTTCCACTCCATACCAAGCGCCTTCAGCGTCCGATAGATCTCCAGCATCACCTCCATAGGCGGGCTGCGGCTTCGAATACCAAAATGCCACTTCGTCCGATGCTGTTTCTTTTCCTTACTTCCGGCCCATGACCGTTTCGCTGACATATAGGAGGTGAGATGGTGTTGCTCAGGAAGCTGTTCTGGTAAGGAAGAGTTAAGAACGGAGAAGTTGTTAATCTCGGGGTTATCCGGTGGAGGTACAGCGAAAGGATCGTCGTCGGCTTCTTCACTATCTTCGTAGTCTCCGTTGAACTCTGCTTCAAAAGGATTTTCTTCAAGATCGCCGCCTCCAGGGGAAAGAGCGGCAGGAGAAAGGGCGTTTCGTGGCTGTATCAGGAAAGTGAGAAGTGTGCCAGACTAGTCAGTGGGGACAATCTTACATCCATGGCAGCAAGTTGTGCGTCACGCTCCTGTTCTTCGAATTCGGCCACTACATCGGAGGTTAATCAACCTTGCTTCTCGGCGCTTGAAGAGAGACAGGGGGGATTTAAGGAGCATGTAACTTACGATCGCGTCCGAGCCTGCGCTTATCTCTGAGCAGAAGATATGCAACTTTTACGGCATTTCCCTGAACACCATCGTCTCTCCTGAGGCATTCCCATATGTCATCCTTGTCAACCCCAGCCATGCGGTTTGCTAGATCTGCTACAACATCTTCTTCGATTCTACCCAACCCCTCGATGAACTCGAAGTCCAGGACTTTGGGCGGGGATACCAGTGAACTCAAAGTTCCAAGAAGAGGACCAGGAGGAGGAGGCAAAGGGGTTAGGTAACGTGGGAGATCAGTGGTAAAGAAAGGATGCTCAGTGATATCAGGGATAGTGATCCGTTTAAGTGGGTCGACCGCCAACATAGCAGAGATGAGATTTTTGGCATCGGCCGAGAGATAGGAAGGCATATGGTAGGTACCCTCTGAACCTTGGTCAGGGATGGTCTTGAAATGGCGAAGCGGTCAAAACTCACGAGAGATTTTGGTGAAAAGGACTTGTACATCCTCGTCCTCGAATGGCAGTCTCCCACAGAGCATGACATACAAGATAACCCCGCAACTCCAAACGTCAATTTCGGGACCAGTATACAGCTGTCCACTGATAACTTCTGGTGCTGCATAGTTCGGACTCCCGCAGCTAGTCTTGAGGAAGCTGCCATCACTGATTTCGTTGGATAAGCCGAAGTCGGCGATTTTGACATTGAGGTCGTCGTCCAATAAGACATTTTCGGGCTTGAGATCACGATGAACAATGTTCAGTCGGTGTGAATACTCAACTCCGGACACGATCTGTTGGAAAAAACGACGAGCACGAGGTTCAGGCATGCGTCCGTGCGTAACGATGTAGTTGAACAGTTCGCCACCAGCAAACTCAAGGACGATGATAATATCGGTCGGTGTTGAGATAACTTCGTATCTGCGTAATAATTCAGCTTATAATGCAAATATAGATCAGATATGCAACGACAACTCACAGTTTGACGATGTGTGGATGCCGCAACTTCCGCATGTACTCGACCTCACGTTGCACCCTAATTTTGGTTTTGGATTGGTGAATAACGGCCTTGGATATAAACTTCATAGCGACTTTGTGCCCGGTAACAGTGTGCATGGCCACTTATGGTCGTATCTGCCTCAGCCAGAGTCTCGCGGTGATCTGGTAGCCACATACTTTTAACCTTGCCAAAAGTTCCCTCCGCAATGTCCTGAACGACTGTGTACTCCCCCAGCTTGGATGCTGGCAATGGCGACGGAGGATCCTTTGAGGTTGACATGGTGGAGGAATAGTTATGTTGCTGACAGTGAGGAAAGCGGGTGTGTGGGGTATTTTCTGTTTGGCCTTTTGTTTGGTCGAAGCCTCCTTTAAATGCTTGAGCGCTTGGTTGTCGGTGCCTGGGCATTGGCCCCTGAATCAAGAACTTGCGAAATTTTGGAGAAACCGGCGGCTTGGGAAGGAGTATAGAACAGCAGCAGGGACAGCGTGCCATGGCACATCTACTCCAAATCTCAACGTTTACGGCTCAATGCACTGCTAACCCCAGATCTTATCACGTAGGAGCAGAGTCATAGACATTATTCATTCACCAGGCATCTCGTGACAAATCCAATCGAGAAAAAACGCACCAATTCAATCTTACACTCACCATAGGAAGAGCGAAGTCGTGCAAGCCTGCCTTCTTTGTAAGGGTGGTTCTCAGTTGCCCGGTTAGCCTGTTTCGTATAAGCACCTCAAAGCTCTGCCGCTCCAAGGTTGAGAACCTATTTCGAGTAGTCAAGTAGTCATGCGCTAGTCTCAAGGACTCTAGGTGCGCAGTGACAGAACATCTGACTGTAAAAGAAGTTCAGTAAGTTTCCGATAACCTTATCTGTGGTGTTTTTCATTCAACGGGTAGTTCGGGTCATACACTCCAGGCTTAAAGCCATGGTTCCACAGTGACAGTGCGAACGGAAGATGCAGTGGACCTGTCCATCGGGAGACCCGGTGATACCAATAGCCAAGGAGCTAGCACGGTCAAGTGTCGTGTGCGCAGTCCATACCGTCGTCACCTGTTCGAAATGTCCTAAAACCTTGTGGAGAATCACGAAAGAATCTCATGTTGCTTTTAACCTCGTTCTCCGTATCTCAATGATCGCATCCTATCATAGTTTCCGCATTTGAAATTTAGACATCAACAATGGAGCCGTAATTACTCATGGAGATGAGAAGATCTCTGCACGCGTCCGGGGTAGTCCTGGCACGGGTCCCTGGGTGGTCCAGAGGTTTAAAGCTACCGATAATAGCGCGTTTGCGTTCTTCGGATTGAATTTTATGTACTTACACGTAAAGTTATCTGTCAGATGATCATATTACTCCATACTGTGGTGTGGGGAAACGTGAGATAGGAACTGACAGCAGCATAAACAGGCGAGTCAATACCTGCTGTAAGTTAGATCAGGTTCTTCATGTAATAGATTTTGATCAGAGAAGGGGCTGCTTCATGTTCGGAATCAAATCTACACGGCTATGAAGGCCAACGGGCATATAGGACCGGAGAGGTTCCGTTCGAGTGGGAATGCAACTAAAGTAAAGTTGTGGTAATGTCGTGTTGCCCTATTTATATCAATCCGGGGTGGCATGGCATCCTTAGGAAAAAGCATTTACTAAACATCGACGCAAATCGACAAGCACTCGACACTTTGGTGTGCCAGTGTTTGTCACCACTCTCCGATGCCGCGGAGTCAAATTTGGAGACGAAGTATTTTAAGCAAGGTGATTATGAGTAAAGTTTTATACACAGTAAACTACACGAGGTAAGGAAAGAGATCAAGACGGAAACATCAAACCGTTAAGGAGTCATGTGCCTGAACAGAAAATCAAAGTGGGGTGACTTCTTCCCCTGCCGTAAATGACGGTAACCGTATATACATGCATTCGGGTTCAACCTGGAGCAATCAACGATTTAGAGTTATGTCAACGGCGGCCAAGAGTAGGTTCCCATACCCACTTATCCAATAAACTTTGATTTCATCGTATCAAGCGCTTGCTAATTTTTCCAACGGGCATTCAGCCGGCACATTTTCGTCAAGCAAGAAATATTGCTGGCTCTCCCTCGACCCCGATTCCCCATAATTCTTCAACTCCGGACTAACAGGAATCGTATCATACTTCGCAAGTAATGATCGCACTTTGGCTAGTGCACCCACACGTTTAGCATCCGTGCTAAACAGAATATCGAAAATCCACTTCGGCTGGAAAACGATGGAAACCCCTGGTGCATATCTGGATTGGCGAATTTGATGTGCCGGCGTCTGAACAACGGTGAAAAATGGTTCACCACCGAAACAGAAACACCAGCGGTCTGTGTCAATGTCCTGTGGAATCTCTGAGGGCCACGGCTTGTTGTCAAGCCTAGCCAATCCGTCGAGAAGCTTCCAAAAACTGTTGTTGTACTCCTCTATCGTACGGGGCGTAGGATTGTGGCGAGCGAGAAGGACGAGTGAGGTGTTTGGACCTAATGACCTGGCCTGAGGAAGGTACGTAGAAAGCGCTTGGGCTAACGTCTTAATATGCCGCTTGTCAGAGAGGTCGTCGCTGTCGATGAAAATGTAGCGTTGCTCGTCGCCGTTAAAGCCTTTGGTCGCGTAGATGCAAGGGAAAACAAGGTCTTCGTTGAGTAGGACAGAAACATAGTGGTCGTAAGCCTGACGCTGCCAGGTGCCTTCCTCGTATAGGGAAGTCACTTCGTGCCTGTAGTACGTACATCAGGCATATGCTATCATAGTAGATGCTATATCTACTTACCTTGCCAAAGGCTTTCCCGAGGCGGTCGAAGGCGAGGAGGGGATCAAGTACTGATTAAAAGACACCGATGTCAGTGAAGTTCACGGGTAAAGAGAGAATTATAATACAAAATTGTCAGCAACGGTGGCTCGAAGTTGGTTGAGAATCTTCCATAGGGATGAAAACAGCCCTCTGAAAGATTTCACAGAGGCTGCTAGGCCAAGCACCAAAATGACGAGTGGTAAGACAATGGTCGACATGCTGAGTGAGGATGTTTCGCTGAAGGGACTCGAGTTGTTTTCGAACTTGCCTCCACCTACAGATTTTATACTGCCCTCGTTGGAGGGCTACCAAAATCCTGGTTTGAAACATTACGGAAGGGCGCCGAATCTATATCTCCAAATTATCCACACATGCCAATTCTTTGCTTGGTGCCGCTAGGAGCACAAGAACATAGAGTGAGATCAACTCGCACGAAGACACGAAGAATTTGATCAAACATCGACAAAGTTGTCGGCCTCGGTTTTGCATCATCTAGAGCTGACAGTAGCCGCCTGAAAAAATTGATCCATTGAGAAGCAGAACTTCTTCAACGGGATATAGCCAGTTCCGTACCATGTATTCCGAAGGCAACGCTAGCAGTCGCTGTTAATATAGCACTTATGCCAGGTCTAGGGGCGACAGGTACGGTTAGCATTCACCGTCAGCTCTGAAGAAACGCTTGGCAACCGCTAAAGTCTCGCTTTTGATCATGATCCGAACGTGAGTAATTCGCGGGAGATGCTTTACAGCATTACCCCACACAACCTCGTGCAATTCAGTCTGCATCGGACCTGAAATATCGATCAATGGCGTGATACGTCCAACCAGAATTATCCAGACAGAATGGCGTAGTTCATTGAGCCAACGTTGGCATTGTTCGGGGATGGGCGCCATCCGTAGCTGGTAAGTCCCCTCAAGAGCCGCAGTTTAAGAGTTCTCGTTGCCGCACATAACGCTTACCATTCGAGAGCCTACGGAAGTAAAGTGATGTCAGCCAATGGTGCAATTCTTGGTGCAATTTACGATAGACTGAACCTCATGGACGTGGCAAATCAGAGTACAGTATGTACGCCGTTAAATTTTAAGGCATCGAAAATTGGCTAAAGATGGACGAAAGGAAAATAAGCCTCGGGCGAGTCGGTTAAGAATCGGCTCAAGGTTATTGGAAGTAGATTGAAAGACGGATATTTGGCCTAGCTTGGCAAAGGCTTCAGGCGGCACGTGGGGGTCATGGGTAGCCATTCAGACCGAGTTCGAACGCGCTTGGTGTTGCACGTTGCATTGTCAAGTCTGTTCAACTCTCAGGCTTCAAGCTTCTGAATATCAACCGCGACGCCGGCGTGTAAACCAACATGCGACGGTCTCAGACGCTAGCATCAAAGCACCATTCTCGGCCTTCAATGGCATCAATGGCAGCACCTGATGACCTTGGTGTTATACGGGAAACGGACCAAGAAGACCTACTTAGACGACAGTTGATGGACAAAGAACAAGAGATCAGAGAGGTACGAAGTACTTCGAAGCTAGTCTGAGTGGTCGCTAAAATGTTGTGACAGCTTCATAGCCGAATACATATGCTTAATGCTCGCATCGAAGAGCTTACGAAGGATCATCAAGCAGTGGAGATGATTCTAGAGTCAACACAAAAGGACAACGCAGACCGTATGGCGGAAATAGAGTGGTAAAAAGGCTTGCTGTTATATTGTTGACATACTCATGTGCCACAGTCATAGCAAACGAGAACTGCGGTTAGAGCGAGAGTTAGCTCGGTTCGCAGGCGAAAACTGGGAGGTGTGTTAATGACCTGCAATATCATAGTACTACTGACCACTTGGACTCTGCAGAAAATGTTGGGGATACCCACAGTCCAGGAGCTTATGCATGGTGGCAAATCTTCTCATTTCTCCGATCCCGAAAATGCTTCTCCCGTGGGGCGCTCTGCCTTCCTCCCTTCGACCCATACAAGGAACCCATCTCAATCAGAGAATCTCCCGTCTGCACAACCTTCACAACAACGAAAGCAAACACGTATCGAAGATCTCCGCAATCTCATATTGGCTATGGAACAACGACAAGAAACTCGAATGGGCAAGCTTGAGCAAAAGATGCTAGAAGCTGAGACTGAGGCCAAGCGCTTTGAAGAGTTACGGAAAGAAGTTCAACCCCTTGCCCAATAGTCAAATTTGAGTTAAGGGATTATTTCGACGTGTTCAGCATTGTTGTAGCGATATCTGGATGCAAATGGATGTATACTTAATTATGTATAATAGTGGTATGAACATCAATCTTTCTTCTATTTAATACAGAGTAAATACTGTCATAATGATCGTGGATATGTACTACATAAGTGGATACATGGTAATATACAACGTGCGCATTGAAAGAACACAACACGATGCATGAAACGACACCGCTCATGCCATCTCTCTCTCCTTCCTAAGGTGTGAAATCGTCATTTCAGTCACAGCTGTCAACGCTTTGTCTTCCTCTGGGATACACCTTTCATCATCCGCTAACCAAATTTTCGACTCCACGACGAACGAGCGCGTCTCTCTCTTCACAAACAGATTCGTAGGAATGGGGATCCAGAATTTCATCGCCCATCCCCTTTCACCTGGCATTCTCGACGGCTTACGCCCACGCTCAAGCAATTTGGCGTCGCCACTACTCAGTTCGGGGATTGACCGTCGCGTGTAGGTACGCGTCCACTCGGAAGTAATATGAATGCCTGCTTCTGGTGACATCATTGATGTCCTGCCTTGAGCGCAGACAGCGCCCGTAAAGGAGACGGAGTACCATGAGTCTGAGTCGCATACGGTGTATGGGTACCTTGTGTGATCACCGTCTTCGCAGTAGTTCTTAGTGTGACAACGAAGCTCGACGCGAGAAATTTCTGGCGTAATGAGGGGAATGAAATTCCAGCGATCAGGGTCAGTTGTTTTTAGACGTAGTTCGGCCGGCCAGGCTAAACAAATACTGCCCGGGGAGAGACGTCAGGGGGAATATTGGCTTTAGAATAAAAGAATTCCTTACTCGTCCTGCATATCCCATATCTCGAAATGTGGAGGAGCGTAAAATGCGATCGCAAACTGGAGTTGGTCGGGAGATAAATTCACGGCCTTGAATACCACATTCTTCCGCAGTGCTTTCCCCTGGGGGCTTTCAGGATCGATTCTTTTCGCTTCAGTGAAAAGGTGTTTCGTAGGAACTGCCCTTAGCGGAGCGGTAGAAATATGCGAGATGTTCGCATTACGCGGTTGAAGAGGTGGAGGCATAGATTTAGCCTTTGTGACGGACGTATCCAAAGCCCAGTTATCTATGCCCTGTGAGTCCTTGATTTTGGCGGGCGGAACCGAGAAATGAACTGCCTTGGGTTTGCTACCTCCACGGTGAAGGTCCTGGGGTTTGCTACTACTTTGGTCATGAGTTACTTGGCTGACTTTATCGTCCTTCTCTTCAGTGTCTGGATGTGGCGTCACAGGTTCTCGTTCACGAGAAGCCAGCTTAGGAGAGGAGATAGTAAGATCCTGACCGGAAGCTTGGGAAAAGCCCATCGCGTTTCCCGGCGATGCAAGGGCAGATGCTTCCTTGTGAGCCACTTGTTCCTCCGTTCTGCCCCGGGTAGAGAGTCCAGTTGGTATTTTGAGGCGATTTTTCAGCGCTTTCAACGCCTTCTTAGCCTGACCTGGCTTGGCCTGGGCACTATCGTCATCACGTGGCTTTTTTGCCTTGGAATCAGCGACAGCTTCATGCTGGCCCTGCAATGGGGAATGGGAATCGTCTGCTCCTTGGATGGTCGCGTTGGAATCCATACGTTGTCGTACACAAGCACGACTTCTCTCCGCATCAGCACTATCATTCTCGTTCGTCATAATTTCTTTAAGCGTGCGTTTCTTGCTGGGCTTGGGGAGTAACGAGTTGCGACGTACGGCGCTGCCGAGTGGAAGAGGAGCAGATATGGTGACGTTACTTACAGACTTGCTGCTGATCGAAATTCGTGCGCCTCTGTTCCATTTGGCCAGCAAGGATGGACGCGACGAAGAATTTGCAATTGAAGGAAAAGGAATGGAAGATGATGGGGACATATTGATCCTGGGGGAACGTAATGCAGCCCACCTTGCTGCCTTTATATAGATACCATTATTCGTGGCTCTGTGGCCTAACCACCAAAGTATAGAGGCCACCTTGGATTGTCACACCAAAATGGGAATTACGCGCTATATCTGAGCACAATTTGACCAGTATCTCAGGCGAGTGCAGTGCGTAGCAGAGTTGGATTGAAAATCGCCAGCCATTCAGTAGGTTGTTAAGTTCAAGGTCGAGGTGATAAAATTGACGCCCGACTATTCGGGATCACCCAGAAAGGGGCTGATAAGATAATCATTTCAAGATCAGCTACATTCTACGGGCTATACCTACAAATTTTTGTTCAGGCCATACCAGTCGGCGTTCATATTCTATATTCTAATCATGACATGCCGTGAATCAGGAAATATCAATTTTGATGAGACACCGCCGGAATACGTCGAGGGAGCATCCCAGCGACAAAGGTGGCTAGCACCACCGCACTAATCAAGACATAGTAAACCAGCCAACCACCGAGATATCCTCCATCTATTGAAATCGAGAAAAGAGAGTCAGCAGCAGCAGGCCCTGGTCATTAACATGTTCAGATGGAATAACCGGGAAGGTCAGGTGCTTGTACGTACCTATAGCTCTCATAAAACTAACAGCCATTTGTGCGAGCCCATTAACTGCACCAAGCGAGCGTCGGTTGGGCGCAGACTCAGAGATGAAGATGAGTATTGCGCCTTAAGCATGGTGAACGTGATTGTCTTGCAATACAATGGCCAGTTCACTCACCGTAGGCTAGACTAATGCCGACCGACACTACAATCTGCAGCCACACAAGGAAACATACGAAAGGAGATGTTCCCTGCTCCCGGGCGAAGAAGTTGATAGTTGGAAAGAGAGCAAATGCGAGGAGTGCCGAGAGGATTCCAGTTGTGAATACTTTCTTCGATCCAAAACGGTCGTGAATTCTGGCGAAGAAAAACACTTGGACTACGCCATTCAGGACTCCAAAGACCGACAATATATTTCCAATCACCGAAGGTGGTAATCCTAATCCCCCCAGTTCAACAGGCGTAGAAAGGAACAGTGGTTGGATAGCGCGGAAGGCGATGTCTACCAAGGCTAGGACGGCATAATTCGCCGAGGCGATCACAACGCGTCGTGACAGTACGCTCCGCAATGAAAGTGGTTTATCACTATCGTCGATCAGATGGCCTGGAGTGGGTTTCGGTTCAAAGGAGGGTTCCTTGGAAGATACCTCATCTCCGAAGGTCGCTTTACTTCTCGATGCGAATGATGGACGGAAATAGGTTTGCGTTGTAAAGGAAGCAGTTTCCTTCAAGAACAGGAAAGTCACAACCCACGCCACTAAAGAAAATGTAGCAGGTACGGCGCATGAAAGGAAGTAAGGGTGTTCCCGAAGGAACCGCGAATTGCCAAAATGATATGGAAACCGTTCTGTAGGATACGCAAGAGAGCCGCCAATAATTGGGCCCAGCGTTCCGCCTGTAGACCAGGCAATGGGCATGTAAGCGTACGCCTGCACCTGTGTCAGTTGAGGATTGGTCTACATTAATGATTGGACTAACTTGCGAAATATTCGTTGAGTCCGTCATTTCGGCCATCATGCTGATTGAGTACAAACTCAAGTCCATATCACTTCCAGGATCATTATGAACCAACCTTTTGATCACTCCGATATTCCCATCTAGCGATAAGGAGCCGTCAGTATGTAAATGATATCAACGGCTTCATAGGAGACGCACTCAATCCCCCACTTAGGCATCGGCTGCAGCAAATTCAATCAATAGCTGAAATCGTTATTTCTGCAGAAGTTTTTCTTACCTCAGAACAAGGCCCCAGAATGTTTTCGATAATCCAAAACAATACATGGATATAGACAATCCGCAGAGGCCGGAAAGAATGACCGGTTTACGACCAACTCGGTCTGATAGTCGACTCCAATGGAGGACTGTCAAAGCTTCCGTAAAAAAGAAGAGTGATTGCTACGGAGAGATGTTCATATGCGAGTACAGGGCAGCAAGCCACCCACCATGAGTCCGACGTAATAACCAACTTTGGCTTCATCACCCTTAGTGATGCCAATGTCCCGTATGAGCTAGGTATGATCGGATCAGAGTCAACACGCAGTAAGCATCATCATAGCTACCATACTTGTGGTGCAAATGGATAAATAACTTGCGAAGTCAAAGGCTCTGCAAGTTGCAAAAATAATACTATTGAAAACTGGAACCAGGGAAGAGGGGTGCGTTGGAGTTTTTCTTCTGTGAGCGCCCTTGTGAGCCAATTATACAGTAGTATATTAAGGGATGTACTAACGATTATGAGGCGGTATCACATCATTATGTGTTCCCTTGACGGTCAACTCTTCTCCCTGGACCTTCATGGTGCTGGCGAAAGGATGGGCGACGTGAAGTCCTTCCGCAACTCGGCCCACGACAAAAGTAAAACGTGCGTAAAGTATTTATCCAATTCCATTCGAGCATTGGGGTCCCCAATCCCACGTCTTGTACTAAATTTATGGGTTCCTGATAAGTGGGTTCGTGGCGGAAGCTGTTGGAAACTGGTTCTCGTCAAGTGCGGACCGGCTCTACATGATTAGCTAAGGCGCCTAGGTTGTCAGGTAGAGTCCACGCTTTCACAGTAAGATCAACTTCAGCAGTCATGATCAGAGTATTGCGATCGTGTCTGTTATTAGGATGGCACATCCTTATTCATTACGGCGTGGCGAGACTCCGCACTGACGGACTGACAATCCGATCTCAGCTGTTTCTTTGGCCCCTACCTTGTACTGTGCAAAAAATCAAGAGCTCTTGCGGACCTCAATAACCTTATCTGTAAAGTAAGCAGAGGAAATCTCTTATGAAACACACTGACTCACAAAAAGGCTTGGCTGAGAGCTTGTCACACCAGAACATTCTTCGCCGATAATCTGTGTGAGTCTGCCTTAAGTCTTGATGAGTCGACCACTTGAGCGATGTTGGTAAAAACGCCGCCTAGAAAAAACGCCCTTTGGAACGGTCGATACACAAATCTGCGGACTCGACTGCATCACTACGCATACGGATGTGCGATATATTACTGGCTACCAGGTATTAGCGGGACATCACTGTATGTCGGGGAAGTAACATAGCAACACAGGTAGCGAGACCCACGATACCAATCAGGACGTAGTAAACGAAAAACCCTCCAAGATACTTCCTGTCGATGGATATCGAGAAGAGCGAATTCGCACCAGCAGGTCCTGAAAGTCGCATAAGAAAAGCATTAGAATAATATTCCGACAGCAGCAGTGCGCACCTATAGCTCTCATTAAACTAACAGTCATCTGCGAAATGCCGTTGACCGCTCCAAGCGAATTGCGGTTTGGTGCGGCCGCAGAAATGAAGATGAATATCGCGCCTGCTCACATCAATTACAACCGCTTATAGTGTGTGCATGACGATCTTACCGTAGGATAAACTAAGTCCGATAGATATCACAATCTGCAAAAACACCAAAAACCACACCCAATCCGACCTCCCTTCTCTCTGAGCGAAAAAACTGATGATGGGGAAGAGTGCAAAAGCAGGAAAGGCCGACACAATGCCAGCAGTGAAAACTTTCTTCGATCCCCATCGATCATGGATACGGGCAAAGAAAAATACCTGGAAAATACCATTGAGGATACCAAATATCGACAATAAATTGCCAATCAAGGAAGGCGGTAGTCCCAGTCCTCCAAGTTCAATCGGTGTAGACAGAAACAGAGGTTGAATCGCACGGAAGGCGATGTCTACCAGCGACAAGAAAGCATAATTCGCGGCGGCTGTGATAACGGGCCAAGTCAATAGCTTTCGTAGTGGGAGTGGCTTTTCGTTCGCTCCATCATTAGATTGCTCAATGGAAGGAGGGTCTGCAGGAGCAGCGTTGTCGGAGGTACCTGCGTTTTCAAGTTGTCCTTTGCGTCTACCTTTGAACAGTCGAGAAAGGGAGGGCCTATATTTGACAACTGCGGTCTCCTTCAAGAACAAAAATGTCACCAGCCAGGCGAGTAGTGAGAAGGTAGCAGGCACAGCGCATGGCAGGAAGTAGGGGTGCTCCCGCAGGAAACGCGAATTGCCAAAGTATTGTGGAAACCGATCTGCCGGATGCGCGAGAGACCCGCCAATGATTGGGCCCAGTGTTCCACCAGTCGACCAAGCAATAGGCATGTAAGCATAAGCCTATGCAATAGTTTACGCTGGATCGAGGTCAATATAGGTAGTTGAACTAACCTGAGAGATATTCGTTGAATCTGTTAACTCCGCCATCATGCTAATACGAATAGTTTGAGCTCCCTAAGGTTTTGAAGCGAATGGTCAACAAACCTCTTGATCACACCTATGTTGCCATCTGAAGGTACCATAAGTTGATGAAGATACGTAATAGTGATGATGAGATGTACGTACTCAACGCCCCATTTAGGCATCGACTGTGTAAAATTCAGTCAGCAGCTATGGAACTGGAAGATACCCATACCTCAAAACTAGGCCCCAGAAAGTCTTTGACAAGCCAAAGCAGTACATGGACAGAGATAGTCCGCAGAGACCGGAAAGAATGACCGGCTTGCGGCCAACATGATCTGATATTCGGCTCCAGTGAAGAACTGTCACGGCTTGCGTTAAAAAGAATAGTGATTGCTACAGATACAAGACGTCAACGACTGTCATATATATAGACCGGTTTACCCACCATAAGCCCGACATAGTATCCGACCTTCGTCTCATCGCCATTCGTGATGCCAATGTCTCGTATAAGCTAGTAACACGTGAAGTTAGACCAGTAAATAGCAAGCCATCAACGGTAACATGCTTGCGGTGCGAAGGGGTATATGACTTGTGATGTCAACGGTTCTGCGAGTTGGAGAAACAATACAATGGAGAATTGGAACCAAGGGAGAGGTGTCCGCCTTGGTCTATCCACATTTGAAAGGAGAGGAGTTTCTTCGTCAACCTCACTGGCGGTCATGATGGTTTGTGAATAGAACCTGAAGGAATTATCGCAGGCAAGCACAAAGCGACGGACCGAACTTCCTGACTTGGTTTTATAGAAAATCATCAGAGAAGCGACCGGCTTACCTAACGAACTTCTGTCTCAGCGTTGTGAGCCGCATGGCCGACACTGCGACCGAGCAGATGCAGACTAATGATTTGTTTAATTCGACATGGGCTCCATTAACGAGACATTCACGTACACAACTAGCTCCAACCAGTCAGACATGAATGCAATCCTGTCATTGATCAGCCGATTTGTGGCTGATAGTGATACTGGTGACCAAACGACGAGGCTGAAGTTGACAAATATCTGCAGTAGTGGGAGGACAAAACAAGAATATGAGTACTCCTAGTGGTTACAACCTTTCAGCTTCGAGAATGAAGGGTCGCATCGCTGAAGGAAGGACGTAGAGAACATCATTTTCGAGCGAAGTATCGTAGTGTCGTCCAGGAGGAGAGGGACCTTTATTTGGTCATGTTTCCCCGAGATGACGGACGCAAATCATGTGATGCGCCCCTAAGTGCAAAGTCAATTTCAATGGTGTGATTTCACGATTTATTTATGTAATTACATATCACGCCGAAACATTACCGAAGAGTAGAAGATAGCAAGTCTGCTGTAATCTGGACTCAATAACCCGAATATGCGTTCTGATGCAAATCATAATTTAGACATGGGAATATACATACAAAATGCCGGTATCTCATACATTGACAAACCAATATCCAATAGAATGAAGAAAAGACCCCATGCGCCCATTTATCTACCCGCTGTTGCCCATCGCCAGCGACACAATCACGTACATATTGGCGGACATCACCACCAGCCAAATGATCCCACCAATAATCGTTGCAATCTTACCACTGCTAAAGTCCACCACGTCTTCACTACCTTCGAGATCTGCCGTTCCAACGAGCGTTCGTGCATCTTCGAACCCAGAAGAGGGCCTGCGCACCGACATCACAGATTTGGAAGATGTCAAAAATATGAGGGGGAGGGTGATGAAGGGCAAAACGATGGAGAGGATGACTTGGGAGATCACAAGGAGAGCATCGATGCCATCTCGACCGACAGCTATGGCAACGGCCATGGATGGGATGATAGCCAGAAGTCTGGTGAGGAGGCGCCGAATGACCGGCTAAATGCGCAAAGTCGGGGTAAGCTGTGGATGAAGGAATATAAATAGTGCAACTCACAGAAACGCGCCATTGGAGGAATCCTTCGGATACGGCTTGCCCAGCGACAGTTGCGATGATGGAAGAACTTTGACCGGCGGCCAGAAGAGCTATAGCGAATAAGAGCGCTCCAGCTGTATTTGGGTCAACATTTTTGCGTTAATTGTAGAATGGACGGTACGTGCCTTTCCCAACGAATTGATTAATCACATCATATGCATCAAACAGGCTGGCGGGTCCACCGGTGTTGCCAATACTGCCATTGAAGAACACGGCACTGGCAAGGATGAGAATCCTGACGACATGCCTTATCAATATCGGTAACACAAGATATATCAATGGTCAACGTACAAGGAGTTGATGAGCACAGCGAAACCTAGCAAGCTTGCCACTACGTCGAAAACACCATGGTATAGATGTGCCTTGACGAGAGCCAATGGTCGATTCTCCACCTCAGCATGAGACCTGGGTCGGACGAGATTCGGGTCACGCGGAGGTGTGCGGACTGCCGATACCAAGAAATCGACAGAATTTGCGGTCCATCGGCGTGCAAGGGAAGGGCGGGGCGGGTCCTGGAAGGATTCTTGGGAGGACATAGATTTAGCTTTTTCAGTCTCTTCTGTGATGGACTCCGTTGAGACTCTGTCCTGCGTAGCAAGAGCAGATCCGAGGAATAGACTGTGAGGCATCACGGTAGCACCAAGAATACCGACAGCTTGACAAAAAGAGGTAAGCAATGATCTTGATCGAGAAATGTGGTCAGCGCCTACAGGTGTACAGTCCTCCATTTTGGAAAATATATTTCGAAGGAACAAAACCAAAGAAGGCTTGACCCCAGTTGACATCCACCTTGCTTATGATGATAATCATGCAGACCATGACTGCGAGCACCTGTTAGTTCAACGCAATCAGACCACCTTGCGCGTGCAACTCGGAGAAGACTACTTTACCAAACCGGCAATCAAGAATTCGAACGTCTTGACGGGCCTGCCGCCCAACGGGTCGCCCATCGCCAGGATGAGGACAACGTCGAAACCGGTCAACAATACACCATGCCAGAGCTGTAGACTTGGGAACAGCATACAGAGAGCGATGGCGGAGCCAAGCAGTTCAGCCAGATCCGTAGATATGATTGCAATCTCTGAGAGCGCGTAGAGAGGGTAGAGTGCAAGCCATCGCCATAACTTCGTGTGCTTCGGTCGATCGTGGAGGAGAAGACGACAGTGTGAGGCAAGATCTAGAGAAGACACACGATCGTGTCAAAATTCGATTAAAAATACCGAGATAATGAAATAATGGCCATCCACTGCAAGGGTAGGATCCCACTGCGGATTCTTTTTATAGGATTGGCAATTACATGGGAGGATACGCCGATATCGAGCCCCGCACCGGACTTTTAATGCATGACTGGGAGGGTTACACTTACCGAGACCTGTTACACAGCCCAGCTTGCTAGCAAGCACCTAGAAGATAGATGGTATAAAGATGAATTGTCGAAAAAATTGATTGATGCCCTACCTGTAAGAAGACGGCAAATAATCCGGCCAGCAGGACAACAAAAAGAAGTTTGTATCCGAATTGTGATCCAGCCTGCAGATCAACCCCCCAATTTCCACTACGAATAGCCTCGTAAGCTGAGGACAGCAGGTCATCACGCATTCGACGACATACGGATCAAAGTAGGCGACAGCACAGACAATCCCGACGCCGGTGTGCTTTCTGATATGATGGAAGACGGTCCTTCCAGTGGTTTTAAGACGGGAAGACCACTGGAGCTTCGAGTCTTTAGCGGATGGGCTGGTACTGTGGGTAGACATGGTGGGGGAGGACTGGGTGTTAGCTGGCAGAGACAAGCATCTAATAAGCAAAACCGTAAGTTAGAGGACGCACCCAGAGTTGTGGGCATGCCTTCACAAATGAAAGGGAACGATTCAACGGTACACCTTGCATATCATCACCATCCGCTACTCCGCGCCGCACGCGCTTGCCAGCGCCAATCCGGAATGTCGGTTCTTCGGCACAAACCGGCATCCACTTAACTGCCTTCCGTAGGTCAAAAACTTCAACGATAAACTTACTATTGGCATCGACAGTTACTCTGGCATCGCCTAGTGCTCTTCGTATATTATTACTACCTGAACTGCTACAGAAAAGTACACCCCGAAAACCCAGGTGTAAGCATTTACAAAAATAGCAGCTACGAGCACGCTTGGCTGCTGAAGCTTACCACTCCGTCGTTCCTCACGTAACACCGACATGCTATAGGTGCAAACAGGATATCATATGTGAATCATTGCAAGGGGCACAGCCTATAGTCCCCCAGAATTACACGCCAAGCCCTTTGTGGAGTGCTACGATGAGGGGATACAGGAAATGAGGAGGACGGCGCAGGTTCAGAAGCCAAGATTTGTTCCCCAAGTTCGTCGTGTCACATAGAGTGGAAAGTGTATGCAATTGAACAGCCATGAGCGATGAAGCATTTGTGCCGTAAAAACTTGCGGGTGTAAGGTCGTCCGAGTCGCAACAGGGTGAGTTCAAAGAGAGGGCAATCTACCAAACTAATTTCTCCGACCAACAGCATTGCGAGCAGCAAGGCGGATTAAATCTGATACCTTCCGCCATAAGGATACAGAACGTCGTACTTGTTTAATTGACCAAGGGTTTGGAGAGTTCCGATTCCCGAAATGCGTACGCGCAGTATCAAGAGAGAGTACACCAGTCAGATCGTTAGCACATGTGACCGCGTTTAACGATAGCCCTTCATTTAATCCAGATACACGACCAGTGCCTGTAATCGAAAGCGTGTCCGTGACGGGAGCAAGCTGCGTCCCCAGGTAGTTCGAATCCGGTGATGTAGCGATGAAACCAGCGCAAGGGTTCAAGTTATTCCTTCTTGTGCCATTGGAGCTACTAACCATGCACGCGCCACGACGTTCGCCTAGCAATCTAATTGAGTTGAACGAAGGGAGCGAGGGAATCTCCGGTGTAGGGATTGTAAGCATCAAAGAAGGAATATTTAGGTGTGGTGAATTCAAGAAATGGTGGCCACTGGTGTCGTCCATCCGTGTTATTGCCGCTTCACGACCTTCGCCCATATCCATGTTACCGCATGGTGAAATCAGGTGAGACACTGCCAGACTGTTGTATTCCAGACGAAATCCAGACGTCCTTGGCACTTGAATGCACTCCTAACGCGTTTCGTGTTTCGAATGCCAAAATTGGGCAGGACATAGTGAAAACGCGTACCTTGAGACTTGCGATACACCCTTCGCCCGTACAACGATCGATATCAGCTCCACAATTGAGCGAAACGAGCGACGTGGTGCTTTGAGCTTCTATGATGGGTGGCAACTGAAGGGTAAAGGAATGTAACGATGCCATTGGATCCTGTCCACATAAAACATAGGATGCTCTTCACCAACGAATGCATCAAGATGAATGAAGAACACACCAAAGCTTGCACTCCATTGTCAACCAGCCGGTTGTGATGGACGGAAATGGTTGGAGCGTTGGTTAAAATCGATAAGGATTCACAATGCTATAGATAAATTCGGACAAGTCAAAAATAGCTCGGCTGCGCCAATAAATATGCAAAACGCCGACCGTCATTCTCGTGACCCTTCCTTTCACCCTACGCAACCTCCTTTCGTAGCATGAGCCTTCGGACTTTATTCGTCCATAGGAGGTGCGGACATTGTGAGACTATAACTGGTTAAATTACGAGATGGACACACCTTTGGAAGCGTCAGAACATGAGCATAACTCGCTGCCGAGCGATTGCGACAAGGAGAGGCTGATGTGGGTGAATAAGTTCTTGTGGACACGCCCACTTTTCGTGGTGTTGTTCTGAGGACAGAGGGTGAAGGAGTCAGGAGAGATTGTGCCATGGGAGACGGGCCTGGTGAACACGGGTCTGAGCACGTATAAACCATAGGAGTGTCAAGTACTGACAACAGGGGCAAGCTCTCGCCTCATATCGGAAGAGCGGGTCTGGACCAGATGGCGGAACTATGATATCCTAGCCCGGGAGATGATGGGAGATAATGAGTGTTGAGCGGAAAAAACAAACTTTGACCCTACCGGATGCGGCAGAACGATCATCTTGAAGATGAATCGCAGGGTAGAAGCTATGGCGAGGTATACCATGGCTGAGAAGGCGTATATTTATCGCCTTGCTTATACTTATTGAGCGGGGTGGGAGCTGAGAACGTTCAGCAGGTTCGCCGCGGCTACCGCTCGTTCGTCGTTTAAGAGAAAAAGTACAATTCGCGCACAGGCCTAAGAGCTACTGATCCACAGCTTGAATCTCCACTGACCGATTTGCGTTCCAGCGATGTCGTTCGAAATTAAGGTATCTAAGAAGTTGGCGGAGGCATCAAGTAGGCATCGCAATCTGGGGGTAGAACCTAGATGAAACTCTGAAAGGTTGTAAAACGGACCTTGTTACCGTGTGAAACTCTAAACATGACTGTGAGAAGAAGTGTTCATTCGAACCTGAACACATGCATCATGTATATATATCTCCAACACCTCCTCGTCGTCTGTGCGATTCTGCACGATATCTTTATGCTGCATACACGGTTGCGGGGCATGGTTCACCTAAATAAGTGCAAAATACTACAAGTACGTCTTCCATTCTCTGCAGGTGCTTTTTTCGGATTCTTGTCGCTGACGCCCCTTGACGAACTACGCTGGTCTCAGTCTATTTGAAAATGTAACCGATATATAACGGTATGATGCGATATTACCGGTAGATGTAGCAGAAAATGGTTCTCAGGGAAAGATCCCACTTATTTTCAGGCAGAGGAAGCGCACTTGATGTAGGGAGCATCTGTTTTCTCCTATCGATGCATCGCGTTAACCAGTCTTTGCATAACGCGCAGAACCTATTTTTACACTAATCCAACGCCCAATTTTTCTAGAACGGTTCCATCCTTTCCGCTATGGGGCCACTAAATATCACCTCACTGATGACGCAGTGGAGAAGGAAGCTTATGCGGGCCACCGGTAGTCTCGATAGGGGAATCTTTCCTGGACATCTCCGCTCGCGTTGCCGTCATCTATTCGCCCATCTCACGGAATATTCTCCATCCACAGCCCTGCCTCGAAACGTATATAAAGTTGCCGCTTCACTCGAAAGTATTTCTTCACTGCGAAATGATGCATTCCATACTTCTTACGCTGAGCGTGCTCACCATCGCAAAGTCGGCGCTATGTGCTCCTCCGTTCACCCCTGCCGGTGGAGTCACGACCAATTCGTCAAATCCACCCTATTATCCACTCAGTGACTTCGATTTTCAATCGTTGGTGAGCAGGATGTAGTTCGTCAATTATTAGACTGCCAACATTACCATAGAATCTGGCCTTGAACCAAGAATGGATTGAACTCGACTTGTTCCATCATGGTCTCGCACAATTTTCGGACCAAGATTTCGACGATGCGGGAATTGACGCCTCCGACCGCTTTTTAATACAACATATGGCTGATCAGGAAGTTGGCCATGCCACCATGCTCTCCAATATCCTGCAGGGTAATACTTTCTATCTCAATTCGATGCAAAGAAACAATTTTAACACGTTAGTAGGTCAAGGTGCCAAACCCTGCAATTACACATATGATTTCACTACTGTCCGTGAATTTGTGGATTTCTGTCAAATAGTACGCTCCTATCAGTGTTTTGGTATTTGCACTAATATATTTTGGCCAGCTCACACGATGGGGAGAAGCTGGCGTCTACGGATTTTTAGAGCACCTCAACTCGCGCGCGGCAGCGACGCTCTTACTCGATAGTATCACCGTCGAAGCTCGTCAACAAATGGCTTTTCGGCAGCTAGAAGGTCTTTTCCCTATGCCGGTATGCTTCCTAGTCATGTGACAGTGGCGGTCGATGTTGATGAATTTGCAGGAGTCGTTTTCGACTGGCATAACGCAATCTATGACGTGGACTCTGCTCGCTCCTTATATAACTTCCTGCCCCTCTGAAAACCCCAGGATTGAGTGGCAAAATTTCCCCGCTCTCAACATATCTGTATGTACTCACCAATATCAAACAATACCCTATTGAACAAGCCAATGAAGGGCGTGACGACTGCAATCAATAATACCAGTCAAGCCGCCTTATCTTCAAACAGCACGGCACTTACTACACCTGGGCAGAACATTACCCTCTCTTGGGAATTACCAGGCAAAACGGTAGGGTATAACGGCCTATACAACACCTCCACTTCGGCAGGCGAAGCTAAGGTATGATAATTCTCTAACATTATTTGTTGTCTGACACTGTTTACTTAGTTCGTTGCCTGGATTTCCCAATTGAACACCACATATACGCCGTTGGAAAATATCAATGGCACAATCGCATCAACATCGCAACCGAATATGACACTGTTCGCTAATGAGCCAAACCAACAAGTTGTTAATTCCACCTTGTAAGCATTACGACAATTTCATAAAGACAATATCTGATTTCGATCATAGGTTTGTCGTAATTACTGATTCCGACCTATATGTTACCCCCTATAATCTCTCAGCTATCAACGAGCATATTGTAGCTGGTCCCGCTGTTTATGTTGCCGGTTGATTACAATATACTTCCCTTTCAACCAAATCAGTCTATCAAGATTTGCTATCTGTCGTATTTTAGGGTAGAAGAGTAAACCTTCACCAATCCACTAGTTAATTACCGCGTACACGTTTAAAATGGCCTGTCCGCTTGAAATGCCGCACAAATCACAGTTCTCAACAATTTCGAGGTGCTCTGAAAAGTACTCGAAACCAAGTGTACAACTCATCGTCCACTCGTTAACGCATATACGTTATAATCCAAGCCGTCTCTTCTCAATTTGTATTCATGATTTACATGGAAGTACAACTCTTGGTACTGAGTTAATCTTGAACCTCGTGCCAGAATGCGCTAGCATTTCAACCGTTGTGAAAGCAGCCATACAAACGAAACGAGCTCAAAATCCCTTACCTTTGGCGATAATATGGTAGTCATACGCTAATTGTAGTTTTTTTATCTATTTCTTGAATCACACAAGGTTCGAACACTCTGTGAGAGCCCTGTCCACTGGGATTCCTTACCGCATATTCAGTTGAGCCTTCTTAGGCTAATAGGTTTTACTTCAGAATGTACATAAACGTCTCGATAGGTTTCCCGTCCCCGCCCACAGTTGTACCACCTTCATTTTTATTTACATGTACACGTGAGAATGCGATTTTTTTTCGAATCGTAAGCTTGAATGGAAAGGTCGAATGCCTCCTAGATTCTGTCATTCTGGCCAATTCCTTTCGTGAAGATTTTCAAGTCAGTAAATTAAGAGTGTGCCGATGTGCTCAGTAATGCTCTAGCAAAGAATGGAATGAGACCTGATAATTGGATCATAAACTCGAGTCCAATCGGCGGAACAAACTATTGAGTGAATGCCGGCTTAGGTAGGGCATGATCAGGTCCAGTCTACTCCCTCAAGCTTGCTCACAGAATTCTGCGGCTATTTATGTCCTTTCAACGGCGTAGGTATGAAAGTCTGGGGATGCTTGAAAGATCCCCCAGCACCGCAATAGTATTTGATCGCGGACAATGGTGTTAATTGCGGTAAAAGGCGGAGGTGAGTTACAAATATAGTTCTGTAACGCTCATGAAATCCTGATCCTTATCATGTAGGTGTATGTCTTTACCTTACAAACGGGAATGTTACGAACGGCGATCAAGTTCGCGTTTGGAAGAGCACAGATAATAATAGCATCCAAGCCCGGTTCCCGGGTCAGAACCTGATAGGCCTGATGTTTCGTACTTTCGGCATCGCAAACACCGCTTCATCAAGGATACTCCCTGTGTAAATATAACTAGTATGCGTTGAGTTCGTATTACGGGTCGGCATCTCTGTCCTAGCACAGAACGAAGGTTAGTAATCAAGATGTTACATGTTACCCCTGAATATCAAAGGGGTATACCAGGTATTCATTATTCCCACGGTCAATATTTCTTCCAAATATTCAACGTCAACTCTTGCGATCGCAATACAATACCTGTGTCCAAACGTTGACGCTGGACGTATCATCTTCGGAAATCGGTGAGTGTTTTCAGTGAGTGCAAACGCTGAGTAACTTAACAGGTTGGCATTGAGGTAGCTACTATTCAGCATTGGGTAAAATAAACCTCCGCTGAGCTATTTTTATAAATACGCATCATGATTGTGTTCTGCCCCGGTCGATTCAGTGTCCTTGAATGTTCCAGTCTTGCTCCACGGGTAGTGGCCGTCTTGTGATGTCTTTACTAGATGCTAGCGGACCGGAGGCTCCCCACGAAGGCTTCCGCACACCGTTCATACAAACGCTTCGGGACTTCAGTGCCATATGGTCAGGTTTATTCACGTACCACATCGTCTTTACAGCCCGTTCATGACGCGGCAGCCTTGAAGTACTCCGGCGAAGACGCAGTCGAGCCTTGGTTATTCATCCATGCGTAACCGAGGCAGGTTATTCTTAATCACGCCTAGACGATGTGGTGAACATATAAAGAGTGGCAAATGGCTGGAGGGCAGACATACTCAACCAATCCCTTGTGTTTAGAGTCTTGACGACATGAAGGCGACATCCTTGCTTCAGCTTGCTGCCCTCTCTCTAGCTCCTGCTGCTCTCGCAGATCGCACGTTCATGATAAACAACGCGTGCCCTGGCGATGTGACACTCTTTATCAGTGCGGATTCGCAAGGCATAATTTCCCAGGGGGCCTCCATAACGAAGACGTTTCCCAGCAACTTCACTGGTTTCATCTATAGTAGCAGTAATGGAGCCAGTGGTACCGGTAGAAATGCAACAATGGCCGGATTCTTCCTTCAGGCGAGTAAATCGAAATAAGAGTCTTGCAGTATTGCTAATTTTGACGTTAGGATGGATATTATTACTTAGTGAAGGATGCCAGTCACTTCAATATGGGAGTCGAAATTGTGCCCCACGTACAAGCTGTGAGTTTTTTATTGACTGGAATGCTATTCAGTACTTACAATCGGACTCTCCTCAGTCCTCTGGCTTCTGCGGTGTGGCCTTATGTGAATTTTCTAATTGCACTACGGCGTTCACACCCGAACCGACGAGTTTTCCTCCCCCGACCGGTTCTCCCCCTTCTCCACCGCTGTTTGAATGCGATGGTGCGAACACGGGCTTCAGCGTAACGTAAGTCCATCTAGGTCCCAAATTGGACTGGTTCTAATATTTTTTCCCTTCAGGTTCTGCCCTTCTGGCCAATTCCCTCCTAGTTCGGATGATTCCGTCCAAATTCACCCTATCAGCAACGTGAATAAGTGTCTTGACGTGCGAGGCGATGTTCTTGCGAATGGAACTCCGGTGCAAATGTGCGTTTATATGCTCACTTTCATAGGTCGCTTATCTGAGTCCTTGACTGGCCAGTTATGATTGTAACGGAACAGGAGCTCAGAACTGGTTGATAAATGCTGGTTCCACTAAAGTTCAGTTGGCGGGGACGAATTTCTGTCTGGACGCCGGCTCAAGTGAGACATAGAATTACCTCTCTCTATCGCACATACTCACATTGAT
Organism: Pleurotus tuber-regium; assembly: GCA_014058305.1. Taxonomy (NCBI): domain Eukaryota; kingdom Fungi; phylum Basidiomycota; class Agaricomycetes; order Agaricales; family Pleurotaceae; genus Pleurotus; species Pleurotus tuber-regium. The sequence continues at coordinate 3,861,239 of JACFYU010000021.1, forward strand.
GACTCGAAAGGTCCTGCAAACGGAGTTGGGATGAAAATATGGGAATGCTTTGACAATCTCCCGGCCCAACAATGGTTTTTGACCGCTGACAATCGCATTGCGCTTCAAGACCAAGGTAGCTATCGCTATCAATTTCTAGGACTATTTGTAGCACGCTAATCTTTGACGCTTAGGTTTCTGCCTCGACTTAACAAATGGCGTCCTGACGAACGGCAACGAAGTGCAAATTTGGCAATGCACGGATAATGATAACAATCAAGCCTGGACCCTTTGAAATGCATGGTTCTTCGTACTCGAGAAATGTTTCATTGAGAAGGACTCTTAATCTTCCTACGGACAATTACATAACTATGGACCTGTATTACCGTGTTCGTTGCATGTTGTAATAAATTACTTGCTTCATTGGTTTTACATAACTTCCAAAGAGCCTGATTCTTCATCGAGACCTATATCTGTGCCTGATCCTAGAGGTAAGTAAAGCGCAAGTCAAAGCCTCAGGCCTCAGGGGTGCCAGTGATCACACAGGTGCATCCGTTCTCCTCCTTCGCATCTGCTATTATTTAACGCAGAATCTGCATCATGCACTTTCACGCACTATAGATGGTTCAGACGCATCTACTCTCAAGTTTGGTTGCAGAGTAGTATTCGTTGATGCAACAAGGTATTTTCATAATGTAACTCAGACTTTTCATACCTGTTCGACTAAATGTTCTCCCCTACACATGAATCAGGTCTCGCTCGGAACTACAGATCAGTCATACTATCGATTTCGCAGTCAAGGGCCGTCTCGTATCCATCGATGAAGCGATGAACGCACTTACATCACCTTGACATATCGTAGCATTTCGGTTCCTACGCCAAACATCTGGGGAGGATTTTGAGAGAAGAGGAGGAGAACAGATGCAGGATGCGATATATTGTTGGTCGTCTATTGGAGAGCGGAGAGGATTTGGGAGAGTCAGGTTCGGAGTGAGTAAGCTTACAACGTACTGTGAAATACGTATCGACGGGTTAAGGTCTACCTGATAGGTACCTAGCATCGCCTCGCCCACATTCATGCCCTCGGCCTCTTGTGCCATGTATGAACCATCATCTTGCCCATCACCACTCGGTCACGCCGAGGCTCCGACTAGGATTCTCCGCACCGTGCTATTGCACGAGTTGTTGATTTCCAGGAGCATGACCGACTATCAAGCAAACGCTCGCCTGCAAAATGGACCCGCAACATTGTTCACTACTTGGAACACCGTCTACACACCGTTGCAGAATATCAACGGTATCCATAACAACCATGCAACTCAACACGACCCTCTTCAGTAATTAGCCAATGTAACAAGTCGTCAACTCCACCTTGTAAGCACACTGTCGACTCTGACCAGAGATTGCTTGCTCATCCTGATCGTAGGTTTCGACCTTGAGCTTGAGTCAGATTATCTCTTTCGATCTAAATTGGACGGCCTCATGTCTGAGTTCACCGTCAAGAATGTACATCTGAACGACTTATCAATTACGTTCAAGAAGCTACTTTTACGTGGTAGAAGAGGATCCAAGCTTGCTCCTCGAGCATTCTTCAAGTCAACCCATAACAACTCGTATCGCTGTCTGTTATCAATTGTATCATTCACAACTTTGTGATTGAGACATAAATTATCGAAGATGATACTGGCAGCCAGTCGCAGGTACCCACTCTAAGTGCTATCCAGCCAGAAAACTTCCAAACGACGTCCATACGGCTGTTCTGAAGCTTAATGAAGGCTTGGCACCATATAATTGGTCTATTTGTTCACGGTATGCCATCATCCCAGGTTCTTCATTACGAGTTGTAGCTGCGTGATTGCGCTCTGGCCCAACAATGACACGACCCTGAGGCGGTCGAGCACAGTCCGTGCGATGCCAGACCGTCTATTCTTGGTCTGTGAGAGGAAGTGGTGAGCATATAAACCGTCGTGAAAGGCTGATATGTATTCAAAGTGGGTTTTCAACCTTTGTACCCAACGATAGTATGAAGGCGACACACTTCTTGCAGTTTATTACACTCTCTATGTTTCCCGTCGCACATGCGGCTCGAACGTTCTTCATAAACAACGCATGTCCTGGCGACATAACCTTCTATGTCAATTCAGTGCGTCAGGGCATCCTTCCAGCTGGGGGCAGTACAACAAGGTCATTGCCGAATGACTTTTCCGGGTATATCTACAGTAGCAGCAATGGAGGGAGCGGTACCGGTAATAACGCAACACGAGCTGGTTTCTTTTTAGCAGTGAGTAAACCAGACTATGTTGCGAGTGGACGTGCTAACCATGGTTTCAGAATGGATACTATTATATAGTAAGGGAGCCTAGCAACCTGAATACGGGCGTCTCTATTGGGCCTCATGCATCATGCGTTATCTGTGGGCATCCCATCTACTGGTGTTGATTCATTTGTTCATAACCGTTCCTTTATAGACTAGTGGGTTTTGCCAGGCCGCCGTCTGTGATACCTCCGCGTGTACTGCATACACATCTCTTCCATCTAGTTTCCCTCCCCCATCCACAACTGCGCCACTTCCACCGCTATATCAATGTCCCGTTGGGGATGCGAGCTTTACTGTAACGTGAGTCCACTTGACCATCGATGAAAAGCTATAATGACCTTTCGCTCAGATTCTGTCCCTCTGGCCAATTCCCTCCTGGCCCAGGCAATTTCTTCCAGATCCATCCGGCCACTGCGATCAGTTCGAACAAATGTCTCGATGTACGAGGCGCTGTTTTAGCAAATGGGACACCAGTACGAATGTACGTTCCTATGATTCTCTTCATTGTGATATCATCCATACCTGTTTACTTGCGATCTGGTCAGTTACGATTGCAACGGAAGCGGCGCCCAGAACTGGGTCATAAATTCGGGTTCTACCAAAATCCGATTGGCGGGCACGAACTTTTGCTTGGACGCTGGTTCAAGTGAGGCATGAATTCGGTTTGCTTCCTTGTCTTTGCTTACATCTACGACTCGGAAGACCCTGCAAATGGTGTGCGGATGAAAATATGGCAATGCTTTGCTAATCTCCCAGCCCAGCAGTGGTTTCTGACTGCTGACAATCGCATTGCCCTAGAAGGTCGAGGTAAGCTCCAGATCTCAATTCTGGAGAAACCGTGAAAATCCTGATCTTTGTCGTGTAGGCTTGTGCCTTGACATTCCAAACGGAAACATCACAAACGGCAATCAGGTCCAGGTCTGGCAGTGCACCGACAATAACAACAACCAAGCCTGGATCAGAACTTGATGAGGCTTGCCAGTACTTTACACTCCCCCACAGATCTGGTTTGAGTACGACTTGAGTCCAGAATTCAGCTGGACTCCGGCTGGACTCCAGTTTGAATCCGGTTTCAGTCTGGATTTTTTCATCATAACTGCAGACTGAAACCAGACTCAAATTGGACTCCAGAAAGAGTCTACCCAGATTCTAGTTGGACTTTAATCAGACTCTAACTGGACTCTAACCAGAATCTAACTGGATTCCAATTGAACTCCACCCAGACTCTAACTGGAGTCCAACCAGAGTTCAACCAGACTCTAGCTGGACTTGAACCAAAATTCATAAAAATCTTAGCAAATAAAAACATTTTACATCAACTGGCATTGTGATCTAGTGATACAGAGTAAGATAGTGATGTAAAATATCACAGTGGCTTGGTATAACTAACTCACATGCTATGATTTCATGTGACCCAGTCACATCTATGTGATAATGTAATACATGGGTCTTGGCAATACAGTATTTAATATGGCAGTTTGGCTTAGTTGTTTGATCATGTGGTTATTTGTGGCTTGTTTCACCCAGGAGGCCCTGGGTTCAATTCTGCCACTGTGCAATTTGATTTTTAATAAATAAATAAATAACAAGTGGTGTCCACTAGGGTCATCCCAGACTTGAACCAGAGCCCACTGGACTAAATCAGGAAAAATGGAGTTTATATGAATTTATTCCAAAGTTTGTCTGGACTACAACCGGACTCCAATTCCTGTCCAGTTGAACTCCAGCTACAGTCCAGTTCAAGTCTGGTTGGACTCCAGCTACAGTCCGAAACTTCAAGTCCGGAGAGTCTGGTTAGAATCCACTGGACTTGGACTAGACCCAGACTTCAACCGGACTCTAACCATAGTCCAAACTATATGATTGTACTAAAATCCGGTTGAAGTCCGGTTGGACTCTGGCTAGAGTCTGAAAAGTCCGATTCAAGTCCGGTCAGACTCTAACAAGATCTGTGGCTCAGTGTAAAGTGCTCAGGCTTGCATACGCCGTTTCAGCATGAGTTTTCTTTTAACCAATGTACAATTGTGTGCGCTGAGAAATCGATGTAATAGTATGATTAGTGCAATAAGTATGCGAATTCTGACCTATCAAGTTCAATTTGGCAGTGCACAGCTTATAATGATAATCAAGCTTAGGCCAAGTGGAATTGACGACTCCTGGGACACCCCCATACAGAACTTTTTGTCGAGATTTCTTGCACGTCTTCCTACAGACAATGATTCCTCTATACAACTATAGATCTAGCTGTAATGCTATGCTCTGAATGAAACATAACATGTAACTCACTTAACTAACTTTGCCCACTGGGTTAAACGCCATATTCTTCTGTCTACTTTCATTGAGATCCATATAAGTGTCTGAGTAAAATATGTCTGCTTGAAGCTTAAGCTTCATCACATGAAGCATCGAGCTCAGGGGTAGATCACATGACCTTCAAGCATGCACAAGAACTCTTTAATTTTCCAAAGTTGCTTTGCTACTTATTCGAACTGATGATATGCTAACCTCCTCACCAAACGGCATCCAACTACGTGATCATATTGATAAACTTCTTCTAGACTATGCTCGTGAGCATCTAACAACTGACTATGTTCAGTTCACCCAAGATGCGGTTGATCATGTTGGTCCTTTACATTTCTTTTTGATACGATGTCATTAACTGACGAACGACATATCAAAGTTACTTTCCACCCTTCATGTGCTTCCATCTCATGACCCAAAGTCCTTATTCCTGCCAATCGATCCATTTGATACTTTGGTTCGCATTCACCGGCTTAACGAACTGAAACCGTATGAGGAACGATTGACTACCGTTTCAGCGGAGGCGCTCGAGTGTCTCAAAGGCACACTAAAGGTGCCGCCTGGACCGTCTAAGTCTGAAAGAGTCTGGGGAGAGGGAATTGATCATGACGGTAAGATTGCGCGTACGTTTGTACTCATAAACGGCTAAGACGTGGCTACGAAGCATGTCATATCCTTGATTACGATATAGACGAACCTATCCTTTCACGCAAAGCTAGACGGGAAACGCCACGTATCGGTGATGCAACAAAGATAGGACCACTGCCAAAGTCGATGTCGTCTCTCATACAAGCTCAAGAGATCAAAATGCTCGACGTCCCTCTGATTACAGAGCCCAAAATGAATAGTGACCAAATTCTGTAAGGTTCAAAGCTGATTTTCTTCGCCCATCCAATTCATGCTGAATCCTAGTAACTTGCGGCTGCAACTTTCCACCGCTGAGTTCGCTTCAGTCTCAGAACTTCTGAGATCGATGCAAGCCCTGAGTCGGCCCAATCCTGGACAACCAGATAGACTCCTGCCACCTCCATCTCCTGCGTCCACTCAGTCATCTTCGGGGCCATTGAGAGCGCCTTCTCCTTTTGTGCCTATCTTTCCTCGTACTCGACGTCCTGGGCATGCAGTAGATGACGTACCTGCGCAGTTAGGTGTTACTGCGTACTCGGATATCGAGCTAGCAGCTGTCCCTATGGAAAGCAGCGATGATGATAAGGACATGATGCATATGGCGGTCGTCAATGGATGGGGTACAATCAATATTCGACAGACCAGCCAACTGATTTATACTCATTCCTGTATTGCTTGTCAGAGACGTGGACTATCTCTTCTCCAGCCAGTCTATCAAGCGCGAATTCTAGTGAAGATGAACTCGATGAACTGTTCGAAATTTCGTCGCCAAATACAGAGCCGTTCCCCGTCCAAATGCTCATGAATGCTAAAATGGGTGAGAATACACGTATCCATAATTTCGATTATATCGTCTGATATTGTATTCAGACGAATATATTATCCCTCGCAACAACCAGCACGGTGGTGGACTTTCTGATAAACCTGTTACTTTTCGTGAGCGTCAATCGTAGGTCAAACCCGCATATACTCATGTTCATACCTTCGATTCAGAGAATCCCAGGTTTTCAGACTTCTTGCTGCCATTACTACCAAACAAGGACCAGCCTGTGACCCCTGAGCGCAAGTCCAGGAAAGCAAGGGTAAGGACGAGCGCGTCTCCAGATGCCGTAACGTCAATGTTGGGCCAACCACCGTCGCCTTCGGTGTTCGACAGGGAGTTGAAGGATGAACATACAAGTGACGATTCATTCGACGCCGAATTGTTGAATATATGCGCAGGGATTGGTAAACAGCGACCTAAAGATATTATACTGAAAGAGAGACTGGATGATAAACCCCAAAGAGATTCGTTCATGGATAGTAAGCCCCTCTACTCTGCTCACTTGAATGAAGCGCTCATGGTTCTTCAGTACCCATACTCCCCCCACCGAACGTGCATCCTGAGCATACGACCAAATTTCCGACTTCATTCAAGGATTTCTTGGTTCCTGTTCAGAAATCGAAGAATAATCAAGATCGTCCGGCCCCAAAACGGACGCCGGATCACGAGTTCCTAGCTAAATATAAGGGAATGTTTACTCTCAATACCCAGCTATCCTGGATGTGGGTGCTGGCTATTTTATTCTCTGCCCTCCCCTCTCTACGACCACTACCAGAACCCGTACTAATTGGCTATCGTGCTCATCTTCTTATAGCCCCTGGAAATCCGATAGGAAGCTCCCTACGACCGAAGAAATTGTCGGCGTCGCCGACATCATCAATGTACATCATCCCGAAAGTTACAGAGAATTGGATCCGCAAGATACCACGGCGGAACTAGAGTGTCTATTTCGACAGGCTATCGTAACCAATGAGATTGACCAAGAGCAAATCGATCATTGGGACTGGCATGACGGCGAGGTACAGGACGTTATTGCCTTGGCATCTCATCCTAGTTTTTTCGGAGACTCGTTCATCGTTCTAACAAGGCAAGAAAGGCGTCGATTGGCCGGACTGGATCCGTACGCTGGATTCGACAATGATGCCGAAGACGAAGACGAAATCGAAGGTGACCCGATCAGTTGCGGCTCTACGAAAGCGAAACTACGAGAAGTCGGACGGTCAGGCAAAAGGTTTTCCCACGGGTTTGGCGCAACAGACGATGAGACTCAGCCTGCGCAGCTGGTCGATGCAACTGAAGATACCGATATAGTGAACGACGACGGGCCGTACCATAGGCCTACGAAGCGTCCGCGGCTAGACGACTATCAGGCCGACGTTGAGGACTCTGGTATTGGACTGGAGCCGTTCTTTTCTCCTACGACATCTGGGCCAGAAATGGCTGATCTTGACAAGGCGTGTACGGGCAACGACTTCCTGGATAATGGTCGGGGCTACGGCGCGGTAGAAGCTGCGAGGCACGCACCTGATAACTTGACTCCTATGGCTCATCAATCTCAGCCTTCTCGAACAACTCACGATGATAACGGATGGTTACTTGCCACACACAACGACCCTTCTGGCTCTTCCCTCGCTTCAACTAGACGGCAGCTGTCTGATAATTGCTCTAATCCGATCGTCGGTCTGAACGATGGTCGTCCGGAACCACTGGACAACGTCTCACTTGGGCCTCGATTAAAACCTATCGCTGATCTCTCTGACTTGACCTCATCTTGCTTCTCCCACGTACTTGGTCCTAGCCTCTTCGCCAAACTCCGTGCAAGGAAAGTTTCAGAACCGATCAACCAAGCCCCAACTTCAAATAACACGAGCGGGGCTCCAGATCTTCCTCTCCCTCTTCCAGTCGAACAACCAGCCCGCGGCGTCCCAGACGAGCTCTGCGATGGAAATACAATTCGTCTCCCACAAGCTTGGGGTCCACCTCAAACGATTCATCGTTACTTGAGTGCAATGGATGTCATTCAGAAGCAAGCCTTTGTACGCTGCTTGCGATCGGATGCTGCACTGGTCCACCTTGTCGAGCGCGAATGTTTGAATGGTGTTCACTTGATCTTGGATCCTCATTCGGCGGTGATCCTCGTCCCATTGCTGGCGTTACCATCTGAATGCGAACGCGTCACGTCTTTGATTTCCGAGCAGTCATGGCGTTATTCTCGGATTTTGATCATATTTGAGGCTTACCCCTCGTCCATGTCCCTTCGGCCAAGTAATCAAGTATCCAGTATCTATGCGTATACTCCACCAATACACAAGGCCGTCAAGAAACTAAGACGGGATCTGGGGATTGCTCAGGCTTGTAATACTAAAAGCCCGGAAAGCGAGGTTGTGTGGGCGTTTGCGGATTCACCTGAGGATGCAGCGGTCTTTGCGAGACTATTTGGTGATTCTGTCGAAGTGGCGGATATATCTGGAGGTGCTCTTTGGGGTGCCCGTGACTGGCTCGATGACGATCCGCTTGAGGTAAGTTTGTTAATATTCATATTCCATGTAGATTGCTCATTGCAATTTATACATCAGAATGAACAAAATTTGTCGCTGACCCCTGGAATGAACCATTTTGCAGCATATGTCATTCTCTCTCAAGTCGCTCTGGAAGAGTTCCTGGATATGCCGCCAGCTACCAGGATCGAAATGTTTGGGCCGCTGATTGGCAATAATAGAGTGGTTAGTAGTCATTCCTTTTATACGATACACGATACACGATTTAATTGGTGTTTGTTGAAGATGTCGTTTAACTCGTTCATTGAACGACGAGTGCAGGAGGTCGAGGCGAGTGAGAGTGCTTATGCGGAATCGTTAGTTGATGCTGGTTTGGATGGAGGTTCTGTTATTGAGGATGTCTTGTATTGATATTCGGGTTCAATTGATCATGTTCTTCTATCGATTTAAAGAATTCTTGCGTCCAGAAGCGTTGCGCCATCAGACAGCCTCTTCATTCTCTTATGTCTTGGAGAGATCGGGTGTGTGTGAGAAGATGGCTGACCCTTGATGTAATTCGAACGTTATTCTGCGGCACAACCTCCGTACGAATGTGATGCAAGTCGTCAGAATAACAATGGGATGATGGCATGGGATGTCTTGTGTAAAAAAAACTGTTGATAACTTTTATAAAAATAAATATCCCGCTCACCCTGGAACGTTCGTATTATTATTATTATTATTATTATAAGCCTTCGTATATCATATGTTCTCATCAAAACCGCTTTGTGCAATGATGAGTCACTTGTCCTCCCCACCTTCAAGTAAGCTTGTCCTAGTCCCAGGTTCGATGGAAATTTTATTTGACCTCAAGTTAGTCGGGCTGCGCACTTGCACCCGTATTCCGCGGGTCCTCCGACTCTGAGAGATTCGAATTCGTGGTTATTCTGATTCAATATTCGGCGCTAAGCAGTTACGTTGAAGCCATAAGTAATGGAATGCGAATATGAATATGAATATGTTGAGCCTGTCACACACGGGCGATGACACGTCAATGAAAAGGTAGATATTCTGATTTCTTATTCGATTCGGGGTATCGAATCTCAAAGGTATAGTGGTTACAAATTATTCAGAGCCAGCACACAATCCGTATTCCACGTAATGCATACCCACCCAAAAAATCCAAACATACGAAAACATATCCCCTCATATGATATCATCAGAACCCTCCCAAACATCCGTCCAACGAAACCTCATCGATTTCCGCGAACGTACACCTTCTCACCGATGCAACACTCTCCCTCTCCCTCTCCCTCCCCCCCTCCCTCCCCCTCCCCCTCCCCCTCTCCCTCTCCCTATCCCGCTCCCGTTCCCGATTCCTCGGCTTCTTCTCCTTACGCATATGCCCATTCACGGTGACCGTCATATTACTCTGCAAAAGCGAAGCCAACGCGTTATCCAACTCTTGGGCGCGTTGCGTTTGTGTTAAGGGGTAGGATAAATTTGAGGGAGTGTGAGTGTGAGTGTTATGGCCGGCGATGGCGATGGCGATAGAAAGGTTGTCTAGGGTTAGAGGTGATTGTGGTGTATCGGGGGGTGGTGATGTGTTGTTATCAGAAGAGTAGTAACCCGATTCCGATTCGGATGAGGATGAGGTTGAAGGGGGGGAGAGATCCGGGGTGAGGGCTGGTGGTATGTGTCCGATGTCTGATGATAGGGAAAAGGATGTAGTAGGGGTTGTTGTATCTGGGAATTCTACCTCTCGTTCGCGTTCACATGCTTCGTATGCCCGAGGGTGGAAGTAGCTTCCTTTCGGCTTGGATTCGCTTCTTCTGCGGGTAGAAGAAGAAGAGGAAGAGGTGCTGGTGGTGGTGGTGGTGGAGGGTGAGCAGGAGGGTGAGCAGGAAGGGGAGGAAGGGGAGTTGGAAGTTGAATGAGGATGAGGAGTGCATACGTATATCCTTCCGCCACGTTCAGGAAGTGCACATGTATTTGGTTGGACGACGATAGGTGCGCGATCGTATGTGCTAGGTGAGTGGGCGAGGTGGGTGGAGGAGATTAGGCGGGGTGTTGGAGGGAAGTGGACGTGTGGTGTTTGGAGGAGGTGGGCGGAGGAGCAGGATGCGAAGGGGAGGATGGTGAGGGTGGATGGTGTTGTTGGGGATGGTGCACTGGAGGATGAGGGGGAGGAGGGGGAAGTGGAGGAGGAGGAGATGGAGGAGGAGGAGGAAAAGGAGGCTGTGGTAGGAGATAGGGGAGACGACGGGGTATATGGATGGGAAGCGAGTTGTTTATGACTGGTATCGAGTCGAGGAAAGTGTTTCAGTATTGGTCGAGAGGACATTATGAATTAGAGGTAGTGGTATACGGTGGTATAATGATAGTTGGTCCTTGGAGATGCTCAGGGTTAGACTTGGCCAGCAAGACGAGTTTGTTTATTATAGGAGGATAAGGGGAACTTGAAGAATTAGGAAAGGCCAATCCAGTAGAACTAGGAAAAAAGAGCAAAGCGAGGGTAGCTAACCACTAAACCCCTTTCCGGGCGGCTTTGATGCCGTTGATCCGATGGGCGAATCGGAATGGCGGGACATTTAGTCTGCCTGTGGCGCTGTTCAAGTATGTGGTGATAGATGGAAGTCCACGGGATTTGGATAGAAAGTAGTCTATGTAGCCTAGGTAGTTAGTAGGTGGGGCGCGCAACGCCGTAGTAGCTTATTGGTCTGACTCCTGAGGCGCAGTGCTTGAAGCAAGCTCTGGACTTGTGGAGTGCACAGTGCGCACGCGTGTATAAGCTTGTGGCGAGTGGGGAGTGGTTGATTGGGAGAACGTGGTTTTGTGGCGGGACTGCGCATGGAATATGATCAACGGGATTATGTGTATGCCTGTACATGCCTCATACGTATGGATGGAGGAGAGGGAACTTGATGACTTGATCGGAGTGAGATAGACGCGTGTATGTATAACATATCGGTCTATCAGGTAGGGAAAGTTGGGTGATTGAGTATGATAGGTAGAATTGACCCAATGATCGTGTTGGATGCAGGATGTTACTATGGATGTACTATCGGCTACTTGATATTATCGGTGGGGTGGGGTGCGTTGGGTGGGTTGCGTTGCTGATGGCCATGGGGCCATGGGTTGATTTATGTGTCGCCAACTAACAACAGACTATAGTGTGGTTGGTGTAGCCGGGAGCCCTGGCGATGGGAGTAGATAATCATGGAGAGAGAAAAGAGGAAGGTTGGTAAGAATGGACGGCACCCGTAAAGTATGTATCATCATTATGGGTTGAAAAGAAAGATCGTGTTGAATGAATACATATGGACATGAATAGAGTAATATAGTGAATATGGTACTGTACACGATGGAATGCATGCAAAAGAATAACTATGTGACACGATAAAGCAAATTTCGACAATAAACTAATAGAGAACACGGAAGGAAATCAGGTGTACGGTTCAACTCCACATTGACATACCTGCAGGCCTTCATCAGCACGACATCCACGCATTAAAAGGGCCAGTTGAGAAGCGTCTCTTGAGCATCGAGCATCAACCGACAACAACTAACAAACTTCTCATATTCGCACATCCACCCCCATCTACCCTACATTAATCAAGCTCCACATCTGTCTTCTGACCAATATCCTTCATCCCTTCTTCCATCCCTTCTTCCATCCCAGCCCCACTCGTTCCTACACTCGTTCCTACTCCTACACCTGCACCTGCACCTGCCCCATGGAGATGCAAGACCGCTGAAAACGAAGGGAAAGCGGCAAAGGGATCATTAGGCGAAGGAGCGGCAACGGTCGATCTCGGGGGAGGGTTCAACGAAAATTGGGCCTGGTGGTTTGCTCCAGGACTTAGTATAGACGATAGGTCGACCATATCACCGTATTCATCTCCGCTGACAGTCATATTCATCTCGGCATTGCCAACCGTGTCTGATTCCAGATAAGTATCGCGAGTGAGGTCAGGTGTTACTTCCTCTGGTACGTCCAATTGGGAGGGTCTTCTTCGTGGAAGGCCAGGTGACCATAGCGTCTCGGGTTTCCGACCCAACACGAGATCGGGGATAGCAGAGAGTGGGGCAGCTGAGAGTGGGATCGGGCTCATCACGGAGAGTCTAGCGCTTGCCATCGATACACCATCCTCGTTTGCAGTCAGGGTATCTTGTAGCTCGACGGCAGAAGAAGGGTATGCGCATGCACTAACAGCTGCAGCATGTTCGAATTCGTGTTCATCATGCAGATCGACGAGGGAGACGGATTTCCAGAACGCTTTGCTGAGTTGAGAGCTTGGGTTTGAGGTATCGCTCTCTGAACCCGAGTGTAGATCAAGAGGTGGGGGTTTAGCGCTTGTTTTGATTGTTACAGCGTTGGTTGGGTGGGGGGCGGGGAGAGATGGAGACGGAGACTCTGCGACGGGAGATAGATGAGATTGGCGGAGTGGTGATGAGATGCTGGGTGCTGCGAAGAGGTCGGAGAGTTTGAGCTCGCCGTGGCCTTTCCAGGCGACTATTCTGCGTGGTTTCTTAGCCTGGGTTTTGGATGTGTTGGGGCTGGTACGAGGAGAGGTAGGCGGTGGTGTGTTTTCTTTATCCTCTGCAGGTGTTAAGGGAGGAGACGGCGCTGCGGGGTACGGAGAACGAGGATATGGAGATCCCATTGAACGTGCTGATGTGGCACTTTGGTTGATACTCCCGCTTTGGATGTTGGGTAACGGCGAATGCGGCGGCAAAGTTGCAAACCTTACGAATCGATGGAACACCGGTGGTGGGGATTTACAGTTCAACGCCTCGATAGGGATGTCTGTATCTGACATGGGAGGATCGAAAGCGGTTGGGGGTATATCTACTGGTACGACGCCTTGGATTATACCTGAGCTGATGCTATCTGCGAAGGAGGAGATGTTGTAGGTTCGGTCGCCACGAGGGGGAAGTTCGAGTGGGTTGGGTGGGACTTTGATGGGAGCGCGGTCGTATGTGGCGGCGGAGTGGGTTATGAATGTGGAGGAGAGGGAGGGGGTTGGTGGGAAGTGGACGTGTGGGGAGGTGGGTTGAGTTAGGTTTGTTTGGGGGGAGTTGGGTGAGGAGGGGAAGGGGGAGAGGATTGAGGAACAGTGTGAGAAGGGGAGGGCGAGGGCTAAGGGTGTGAGGGCGAGGGATGTGGGCCGGCGTTTGAGGATGGATCTCGGGGATTTTGGGGAGGAGAGGGGTTTTAGGGACGAGCGCCTTGATGCGCGGAGGATTGAGGTCGTAGTGGACATTATGAGTATGAGTATGAGTGTTAGTGTTAGTGTTAGTCGTGAGGGGGTCGTTAAGAGTTTGACGTGAATAGATGTAAATGTGGGCTCGTTCACAGTCCTTGACCAGCAAGAGACTATACGAGGACCTATTTCAAAAGTCACATCTTTCGTTAGTATCTTTACCCAAGAACGGAAGAGTGGACTTACGAATGGCGGGTGGGAAGGGTAATCTTCAAAGCTGCCAGAGCCTGAAAGTGGGGGGTTCCGCAGTTCGTTGGGAGAGGGGGTATTTAAATGGGTAGTCCAAAACCGGTGGTTGTCATGGGCTGGCCAATAACCATGTCAGCGTATAGCCGCAGTCTATTCGGGTCTTGGATCATGCATTATGCGTGTGTCAATTGGGTAACGGTATTGCATGGAAGGGTCCCCGATGGGCTGTGTGGGACCCAAGAGCGCAGTGTTGGGTTAGGCGGCTGTTTCGAGAGGGAGTTGGCCGCATGATTGGAGGTAAACCCGGGTTTCAGCTTATGTTGTTCAAATCAAGTGTAAAAGTTAACAGTTTAGTGATGCTAGCATGGGTAATGGATCACATCTTTGCTGATGCATGATCCCGTTGAGCTGAGCTGTAACGAGGAAAAGTTTGAGTTACTGTTGAAGACATGGCGACGGATGATCGGTACTATCAAGCACCGGAGCGGAGCGGTCACGTGGTCAAGTTCGAAACAAGCATGACCGCGTTCCATTTAGTTTCTGACTCTTCATTTTCAGTCGGTGGGTCGAGCCTGAGCATGTCTCAGTACCTTTGAATCTTTTTTAATACGCCTGTTGGTATCTTCATTCTGTATCACGGGTTTGGCGATTTTTTCTAGGGTCACAAACTATCCTACACGCGGCGAAACACTCTTCAAATTTTGTGAATCACTCTACAGATGGGAGTTGCGGGGTTATGGGACGTGAGTTATTCTTTTACTAATGCCACTCAAACCTACGATCCAACCTATGAGCTTGAAATCACTCAGATCCTCCGCCCAGCAAGTAAAGTGAGGTCTTTAACCGAGATCGCTGTCGTCGAGGGTTTCGAAGCCAACACAAATGGCATGCGAGGCTTTCGTGTTGGAATCGACGCCAGTATCTGGTTCTTCCACGCTAACTGGGGTAAAGAGGGTGAAAATCCCGAACTGAGAACGTTATTCTTCCGGTGTGCTACATTACTCAGATCTCCATTCCTCCCGCTATTCGTTTTCGACGGTCCGAAACGGCCGTCGTTCAAGAGAGGGAAGAGGATAAATACGGGTAGTCATAAGTTGACCACTGGGATGAAGGCTATTATTGAGGCGTTTGGGTTTGAGTGGCGGACTGTTAGTTGATTCTTTTTTTTGGCGGATTTTGTGTCAAGGGGCTTTGGATATGACACAATGTTTCCTTATAGGCACCAGGCGAAGCCGAGGCAGAACTAGCGTATTTGAATCGCATTGGCGTTATTGACGCTGTTCTTTCGGACGACGTTGATACATTCCTTTTCGGCGCTACTATGGTCATTCGAAAGTATGTCTCGCTGTTCTCTTGTAAACCCACAACTTCATATCAACATCTATACAGTTCTAGCAACACACTCTCCGGCAACCGAGCCAACCCGGTCCTCAACTCAGACGGCCGAGACGACAAGAACCACTCCGCTGTCTACCGCCTAAGCGACATCACCTCCCACCCCTCCGTCACCCTCGACCGTGGTGGTCTAATCCTCATTGGTCTCATGAGTGGTGGCGACTACCACCAAGCAGGGGTAGCCCGCTGTGGCCCCAACATCGCCCACGCCCTTGCAAAATGCGGCTTCGGTCGATCCCTCTACCAGGCCGCCCTTACTCATCCTCCCTCGCGCCTCCCTTCCTTCTTATCTAACTGGCGTACTGAACTCCGCCATGAGTTGGCTACCAACTCTCAAGGCCACTTGGGTAAGAAATACGCTGCCTTGGCAAAATCTATTCCGGATGGATTTCCTAACATCGAAATTTTGATGAGTTATGTTGATCCTATAACGAGCGAAAAACTGGGAAAGGGGGTGGATGAAGTGAACAAACCAAAGTGGGAGAGGGAGCCGGATTTGGGGATGTTGGCGGAGACGTGTGAGTTTTATTTTGAGTGGGGGTATAAAGAAGCTATCGTGAAGAGGTTTAGGACGGTGATTTGGCCGTCTGTGGTGTTGCGTATTTTGAGGCGAGCTGTGCTGAACGCAGAAATCTCGCGTTTGCCGCGATCGAGAGACGTTGTTGATGGTGTGCCGTCTACGCCTCGGAAGAGAACGACGCTGGCGGGGTCTGTTACGCCGATGGGGACGCCGTCGAAGATGATAACGAAGCATTTTTCTTCAATGAAGCTAAGAGATGAAGAAGAGGATAATAGCAATCTAGTTGTGAAGATTCACTCAACCCGCCGACACGCTTCTACCGACAAAATCTTGGAATACCGCTTAGAGATTGCACCAGCGCATTTGGTGCGATTAACTGAAGCTGGGGTTAAAGGGATACGTAGACCCGAGGATAAGGATGAGTGGGCGTCTGAAGACGATGGGGAGGATGAGGATGAGGATGGGGATGGGAAGGGGAAGAAAGGGAAGAAGCCACCTCCGGCTCCGGATTCGCATTTGCGTGTGTGGATGCCTGCGAGTGTTGTTTGTTTGGCTGAACCGGAGTTGGTGAAGGAGTTCGAGGAGGTGCAGAGGAGGAAGGCGGAGAAGAAGATGAATAAGGGGAGGAGAGCTAATGCGGGATCGAAGACTGGAAGTACGACCGTGACGAAGGCGAAGATGGGAAAGTCGAAGAATAGTGCGCCGAAAGGAACTGCTACGAAGGGCAGGGGAGCAATAGCAGAAGAAGAGGAGGAGGAGATATGTCTGGATTTGGACGGTCTGAAAGAGGAAGATGAGGAGAGCGAGGATGAACTCCCCGTTCCTACTCGTATACCTAAATCAAAGCCTACATCGAAAACAGCGACTATCCAACAAGCGACTGTGAATGTCAAGTCGTTCTTCGCAGTTCAGAAGACCATGGCCGGTTTACAAGACAGGGTGAAAGAAAAGGTGACACGTCGCTCCGATTCCGACAGAGAAGACGAACTCCTTACCAAGGTGATCGATCTGACTTCGCGTACGAGCAACTATACGTCGGTAAATGCCCTGATATCTGGGCGGTCCACTGTTACGACATCGCCCACATCAAAGTCACGACCCCAATCTATAATGCCGCTATCTGGGAAATCAGCTAAACCTAAGCTATTTCTGTCTGAGTCGGACGACTCTGATGATGATACCACTTTGTCTAAGCCGCTCCCGCGATTGAAGTTCGCTGCTCCTCTTGGTCTCTGCGCCTCATCTACTTCCTCCACATCTAAATCAACAACAACATCAAACATTACCACTCTTGCATCGAAAGCGGGACCTAACCCCAGTCCTTCTCGTCCTCCAAGACCGTTTCCCTTAGAAGACGAACTTCCCGATTTCTCCAATCACTTGTCCAAGTATACCTCTTCCTCTCAGTCTAGCAGCTCAATACCCTCTTCACCTTCAAGACGGAAGAAATCAGCAACCTCGAGTTCTTCCGATTCGGATGTTTCATCGAAGCTACAAAAGTCCCCACGAAAATCTGTGAAACACACCTCTCCCCATTCAAAACATACTACGTCTAGACATGTGCTGGAGAGGAATGACAGGATAGACGTTCACCCTCGCTCATGTTCGCCAATTGGGCGTACAGACCTTAGTCCGACGAAGCCATTTGTTTCGCATTACCGCACTATCGAGGTACTTGAAATCTCAAGCGACTCTGAAGATGATGTAGATTTGAGGAAGATGCCACCGCTGTTGGCTGCAAAGGCGAAAATGGATAGGGCCGCTGCTAAGGCGAAGAATCGAGCTACAGGTGGGAAAGACACAAGGAAAGAGCGTGTAAAGACGATCCCCCCAGATATCATTGATCTAACGTAATTTTCTCTTGGGACTATGTAGATTTTTATCAAATTGGAAACAACAAGATCTGTGTTGTTGTATGAACATATGAACAGTTTTTCGTAACGACAAAGTGTGCTCCTCCTATATCATGATGCCATAATGTTCATGATGAAAGTGTGCGCCACCAAGGCCAGTTCAGATCGTGAAAGACATGTGGTGCGTCAATGATCTATCTTCATTGATATTGACATGCTTACGTTCGCTTTCCAAAGGTGGAGCGCGAATGGTAGAATGAGGAAGCTTTGTGAAAACGGAATAATCTAACTATCCTCGCCTCCGTCGTGATCCGATCCAAATTGAAGGGAACGTTTGCTCTCGCGAGAAACCTTGATGAATGGGGCCGAGGAGTCGAATATGCCAAAGCTCAGGTCCTAACGTCGAGATCTTTGTCCATAATGAGGGTGCAAGGGCCACAACGTAATCCTGCTAAAATACCGTTCCTGTTATTCTAGGTTTGGTGGAGGATGAAGCCAAATTCTTGCTATCAACAATGTCAAGGGCCAAGATATGGCGTCGCGGCGAACTTTCGGTACCTCGGGGTACCTCAGAGCCTACAAACATCTTGGCGATGTAAGATCTCGGTAGCACAATGTGTGTCATACGTCGATTTACGCTGTCGACTAGCCACTACAAAGGAGGATAATACGTCTTTGATGTGCGTGCATATCAACGTAGCGATCGCGACGGAAGTAACTAACCCTATGCGTGCCCTATTTGTGTATACCCATAACATTGTTGGGGGAGCCCGTGCATGAAAAAGAGACTGGCGGGTCAGCCTGCCAGGTTAGTTATCGTTCTCCCGGATCAGTGCGGTGGGATTCGGTCTTGATATTCTTTAGAGCACTATGGAATACGTCCGTCGCCTTGCCGGGAACTAGATATAATCCTTATAGCTTATAGACACTGATCACGCAATTAGATCAAAACTTACCATGTCTTTCTCGTGGTGGGCAATAAATGCTCTGTCTGGTTATTGCTTTCGCATTAACCAGTTCCATCAGACACCCTCGCGCGGCTTTCAGGACAAATATGGAAATAATTTGTTTCTGGAGGTCAAATCCAGGAAACGGTGAAGTGGAAGGAAGCTACTCACCGCGGCTTCATCGATCCTGAAGATCCCAGCATCATGAATAGCCTGGAGGCTGTAATCTTGGGCGTCGCATGAGCAATCTGTTACGTTGATGGACAGGTGACGACTTATCTAACTTCAGCGGTAATTTAAGCGCAAGCTGGAGACTGACTGCGGGGGTCTCGTGCTTCAGCGCGTTGCAGTACACGTTTCGACAGAACTGTATGGGTTTTGAGACTATTAACATATGGTTACATCGATTGTTCAAATCAATGTGGGTGTTCGTCCTTCGAAGATGGAATTTCAGCCTTGTGATCAGTGGGAGCCCCTGTGAAAAGAAGACTGAATTTAGGGTTAAGGTCTATTTCTCACCTTGTGACCAACTAATCACGACTTCAAAGGTGCACATGTCCAAGCTGTAGAGGTCCGGAATATGTTATCTAGAGCCTCCTTTCTCGCCAGACCCTCATCAAGTCGTCTTTCTCACCTGGCTCGCCGTCGCAATATGTCTGCCTCCGCGTTTGTTATCCCACACGACCCTCAAGGGGTATCGCAGACAGGTATTCCTGACATCGACCCAGCAAAATTGTGGGCTACTGTTCCCCAGGGAGAGAAGGTGCCCAAGGTTGGAACTACCCGTGTCTTCTACGATACGCCTGCAACCAAGATTACTGCTTTGTCCTCCCTTGGTGAAGGATTTGCGTCGAAGAAGGGAGATGAACGACGGGAATTGGTCAGGAAGTCTGTCGGTAAAGCTGTTAAAACCATCAGAGAATTGGACGGCGTGAAAGATGTGACCGTGGACGCATCGTTGGATCCCCATGCCGCAGGTCAGTTGCGTTGTCTGGTTTCTGCGCGCTCGTACTGACGTAGGCATTTAGCCGTCGCTGCTCACCTTGCTCAATACAAGTTCACGCTGAAGACCTCACCTCCGTCGCGATTTGACCCGAACCTCAAGGAGCCTATTCCCGAGAAACTCTCGTTTACTCCTACCGAGAAGTCAGAGGAATGGGATCGGGGCGTTGAATACGCCAAAGCACAAAATTTCGCCCGTACCGTACGCCTTTAGTCAGCTCGAAGTTGCATCTTTGTCTTGATCACATGAATTCTCAGCTCATAGAATTGCCTGCAAATATCATTACACCAACTGTCAGTGAAACCCTTTCGCTCCCCGCGTCTCAACTTAATATCTTCTAGGCATTCTGCGAACGCGTCAAAGCCGAGTTCGAGGGCGTTTCTAATGTCGAGATCTTTGTTAGAGACGAAGGTGCGCAAATTCGTTCGTTATACCTAACTTGGACATACTGAGATCGCATATGACTAGCTTGGGCCGAGGAAAAGGGGATGGTGCGCTAACATTTTGTCATTCGAAACATTCAGATTAATTTCAACACGCTTTAGCGCACCTTCCTCTCAGTAACCCACGGTACTTCAGAGCCTGCCAAACTCCTGGAGATGTGAGAGACATCCCATGCATTGGTCCTTCCTTTCAGAGGTTGACTACGTCTATTAGCCACTACAAAGGTGCTCCCAATAAGGACGATCAACCCCTCGCGTTCGTTGGCAAAGGCATCACCTTCGACTCTGGAGGAATTAGCTTGAAGCCCGGTGCTGTATGTTCTCATTATCAACTCTGAAGGTTTCGTTGCTTATCCTTGTTTCAATAGGGCATGAAGCTTATGCGTGGTGATATGGGTAAGATTCTGATCGACCTTTGCATTGAAAATCATTTACTCACCTCGGTCGTAGGTGGAGCTGCAACTGTCGTCTCTGCGGCACTCGCTATCGCCAAGCTAAAACTCCCGTATGTCTCCGACATCACTTCTCTCCGATATGTACTGATTTATTTTAAGGATTAACCTGGTTGTCATTACACCCCTCACTGGTAAGTATCATCTATTCTATAGCTCATTCATCTTGACGTTCTAAATATTGACTAAGAAAACATGCCCGGTCCGAGCGCGACCAAGCCCGGCGACATGTAAATTCATTCATATCTTGTGTTTATATCCGTGCGCTGATGAAACTAGTATCTACGCTATGAATGGCAAGTCTGTCGAGGTTGATAATACCGATGCGGAGGGTCGACTTGTATTATCTGTATGTCCAATACTTCGTGATGACCAATGCATTTGCTTATTGGGTGTGCAGGATGCTATTTACTATGCCTCTTCGACGTTCAAGCCGCATACGCTCATCGATGTTGCCACACTCACTGGGTACGTCAAATCTCAGTCCAAATAATCCATTAAATTCGACGTCCATTGGCAGAGCCATGGTGATTGCCCTCGGTGAAGTGTACTCGGGCGTATTTTCTGTACGTACATATAATACCGCTTTACATCACTTCTTCTGAATCAAAGGATGTATAGACTTCCGATGACCTTTGGCAGCGACTTCACGCAGCTGGAGAGGCTGAGTACGATCGCTTCTGGCGTATGCCTCTCGACGAGGATTTCGGACCTCAAATCTACTCTTCCAACGCTGACCTCCAAAACGTATGTCTTGTTCTCCTTTCTTTCCTCTTGAGTCGTTGACTTGCGATTGATGATTCTAGACTGGTGGACGACCGGCAGGAAGCATCACCGCTGCTCTATTCTTGAAACACTTTGTCGATGGGCTTGAACCCAAGGATGGCCAGGAAGCTATCAAGTGGGCACATATTGATATCGCCGGCTCGATGGAGGCTACTAGGGACACGCCATACTTGGAGAAGGGACTTACGGGACGTCCTGTCAGGTGAATTTTCTCCATCACTTGGGTGTTTTGGTTTGCTTATGATGGTCGATCCCCAGAGCTCTTGTTGAATATGTTCGTCGCCTCTCGGGTAATTAGATGGTAGGGTCAAGACGTGCGAATCTATTCGTTGGAAAACTATCTACATCTATAAAGGCGGATGTATATAACATGGGCACAATTTTAGTTTCTTGAGTAGCGCTAAAAGACTTCAGCTGACGATTGTTTTTCTTTGCTTGTACGCGGAAGCTTCTCGATGGAAGAGATACTTTAGGTTTCGCTTTCATGGCGGAGGTGAATGTTTCTACTAACACAACCATCCTATCGATTCCCCCATAGGGAGAGTTGGCATATCAAGAACATGAAAACATCCCATCTTCTCCGCTGCCTGACGGTGCCACTGTTCGCTGTCACACAGTCGAAGCTCATTCAAAAACATTGCCACCTCCACAATTCATCGCAGGCGAGGATGATTATCAGCGAGACGATGCGTTTATCTGACATGGAAGTCATACACGTTGCAGCCATGATTAATCAATTCACCACTTTATACGATTTAATCGCTGATGTATTGAACTAGTTGACCGACGTGCGGGGTCGAAGAAACCCCCGGATTATGCCTGCGAAGCACGATCCTTGCGATGACATAAAGCGAGTAGCAAATGATGAACATGCGGCGCACGTTGCTTTCCAAGGTTGAACATCCGGTTACTACTTAGGAGAGGTAGTGGAGGTCCAGGAATGCTATATAAACTCTCAAGACCTCCTAACCATCTTTTCACCCCAACCAGCCGGTCTCCATCTCACCTTGTTTGCCAATATGTCTGCCTCTGCCTTCGTTATTCCTCATGATACTGAAGGAGCATCTCAGTGGGGCAACTTTATCCCTGGCATCGACCCCGCAGAACTATGGGCTAAAGTCCCCAACGGAGACAAGGTTCCCAAAGTCGGGACCACTCGCGTCTTCTATGATACGCCTACAACCAAGGCCACAGCTCTGTCATCCCTTGGGGAAAGTTTCGCGTCGAAGAAGGGAGACGAGCGGAAAGAATTAGTTAGGAAGTCTGTAGCCACAGCCGTGAAGACTCTGAAGGGACTAGACGGCTTAGGTCAAATTACTGTCGACGCTTCCTTGGATCCCCAAGCCGCGGGTTTGATTTGGTTTATTCAGTTTTCTTCTCCAGCTTGCTGAGACTTAGTTTGTAGCCGTCGCTGCGCACCTTAGCAAGTACGAGTTTACCTTGAAGACCTCCCCTCCTTCGCCCTATGATCCTAGGCTGAAGGAGCCTCTTCCTGAGAAGCTTTCGATTATTCCTCACGTCAATTCCAAGGAATGGGACCAGGGGGTCGAATACGCCAAAGCGCAAAACCTCGCGCGTACAGTACGTCCTCTCTTAACTAGGGCTTGCATACTCGAGATGACAACAGTTGGCTAGCTTATGGAGTATCCAGCAAATATGATTACCCCAACTGTAAATGGAACTCACTAGTTTCTTCTTCTTGAACTCAAGTTTTCTTGTTTAGACATTTTGCGAACGCGTTAAAGCCGAGTTCGAAGGCGTCCCTAATGTAGAAATCTTTGTCCGAGATGCAGGTATGCGAAGCTTTCTGTTCTAGCACAGTGACTTATGCTTGGGTACGACTCCACAGCTTGGGCCGAGGAAAAGGGGATGGTGAGGATCTTCGGCTGAAGCTCGACTCTATTACTTATAAAGATTATAGCGTACGTTCCTCTCCGTCACACACGGTACTTCAGAGCCTGCGAAATTCTTGGAGATGTGAGCCATTTCCTTTACGTACATAATTACTTCCCCTAAAGCTCGCTTTTGTGATAAGTCACTATCAGGGTGCGACAAAGGACGCGAAGCCTATCGCGTTTGTGGGCAAAGGCATTACATTCGATTCCGGAGGAATTAGCTTAAAGCCCCGTGACGTAAGTGCCGTTCACGTACGAGAAATGATCTCTATACTTATTACTGGCAACAGGGCTTGAAGCTCATGCGTGGTGATATGGGTAAGTAGTCCATGAGCTCCTTTCATTGTCAATTGGACTAAACCCCGAAGGCGGAGCTGCTGCCGTCGCCTGCGCAGCCCTGGCAATTGCAAAGCTTAAACTACCGTATGTACCCTTTAACCAACCGTTAACCAGCCCTTATCATGTCCTGAATTGTTTTTAGTGTGAACTTGGTTGTTGTAGCTCCACTCACTGGTATCACTCTTCCACCATACCTTCATGATCAATCCACTGAAGTGTCAACACAGAGAACATGCCTGGTCCAAGTGCTACGAAGCCAGGGGATATGTAAGTTCATTCTCAATGTAGAGTCCTCTCATTCAGGTACTTCATGACTACAGTATCTACGCTATGAATGGGAAATCCGTTGAGGTTGATGACACCGATGCAGAGGGACGACTCGTCCTAGCCGTATGTTCGACACTAAAGATAATGTTAACGCTTATCGAGTGCGCAGGATGCTCTTTACTACGTCACTTCAACATTCAAACCAAATATCGTCATCGACGTCGCCACACTCACAGGGTGTGTATCTCGGATACATTTTCACCTACAGTTCTGATTGTAGCGTGTAGTGCCATGATAGCCGCTCTCGGTGAAGTATACTCGGGCTTATTCTGCGTGGGTCCACCCGTGATCTTAAAGTGCTTACTTCTAACATGATAAATCTGCGTGCAGACTTCCGATGAGCTTTGGCAGCAACTTAACGCAGCCGGAGAAGCTGAATATGACCGTTTCTGGCGCTTGCCCCTCGATGAGGATTTCGGACCACAAATTTACAACTCTAACGCTGATCTCCAAAATGTATGAATCCTTCGTTCCATATTATTCTATTGACGAAACTGTTTCACTTTTATATCGAATACCTTGAATGTAGTATGGAGGAAGTCCAGGAGGAGGTATCACTGCAGCATTGTTCCTCAAAGCCTTTGTGGCTGGACTAGAGCGGAAGGATGGAGCTGAGCCCGTAAAGTGGGCTCATATTGACACCGGGGCGTCGATGGAGGCTACTAGGGAGACGCCATATCAAGGGAAAGGGATGACAGGACGCCCTGTTAGGTCTGTCATTTCGCACCGCTCAGTGTCAAGTGCTTGAGTTTGCTGGTCGTATCTGATATTCACTGTTCAGGGCACTTGTCGAATATGTTCGCCGCCTTGTCGGTAACTGAAATAACCTGAAAGGTTTGAATTTCTCTTTAATTACACTGAGTTACACAAATAAATCTGCATATCAACACGTTTTTTTAAGTTCCCTTATCGTCCTTCGGGGAGACACCATGGTGGATGTTACTTACTGTATGTACTCTGTATCAATATGTGACAATCCAATCTGTCGATATTCCTTCACAACTAATAACTAGGAGTGAACTCCATTTACAACCCCTGAGAGTTGATCCCACGCTTAGAATGATTGATCATTAAACGTTTCTGACTTGCTGGCTCTCCAGTGTCACATCCATCCTCCGCGATCCATTGTGATGAGCGTAAAGCCTATCGCACCCGTGGGCGATATATTCGACGATGATGACGAGGGCTGGCAAGATATGCCCGTGATTCGAGAGGACAAGGAGGCCAGCGGACTTGACGAGGAGGATATCAAGAAATATCATTATGTTACTCCTTCGGCGAAGGGTTCTCAGACGGCCAATGCTACAGGTGCTATTCTCGACGTCGATGCCGTTGGAAACGAGTGGCGTTCCAAACTTGATCAGAACGAGAATGAATATACTCGGTTACGAGTCAACGAAGAGGAGGACGCTGATGAAGTACATTTACGAACGAGGTACCTGTTTGATGAGGACAAAGCTATGACTCCACTTAGCCAGATGCAGGCTACGAAGAATCTACTGAGTGAGGCCCAGCGAATTGCGTATGTCGGTCTATGTGCTCTTACGAGTCGAGAGATGTCCGAAAGCCTGAAGCAGCGGAAGGAGCTTAAGGCTGCTGCAGTGGATATGGAACTATGGGCGATGAAGATTATGGGGAGACTGTACTATCATATGGGGCTTGAGACGCAAGGTAAGTACTACTATCGCTTTCAGCTCACACTTTACTAACGAAGGGGGTAGAGCAGAAGATGATAGAGAATCTCGCCCAGCATGGTATACAAGCCGCGGATCTTGTACCTGCACTAATGACTACTCATACCGTGGCTAATCCTGAGTATGACCCCCAAGAAGCCCGCCGACAAGCTGAAGAGAGACAACAGGCTCATGCCGACGACTCCGATGACGAAACGGTTGTCGAACAACCACAAGCTACCTCCTCTACCCAAGAATCTACCACATCTCCGAAGCCTACTTCTCCGAATGCTCAAGGGAATCATTCGGGACCTCACCGAACGACGACTAGAGTTCTTCCAGATACCTCTACCTCCGCTATACCAGGTGTATCTACTTCGTTATCCGCTGCTGATGAGAAAGTCACATTAGATATCCGTTGGACTGTCCTCTGTGATCTATTTCTCGTTCTCATTGCTGACAGTGTTTATGATGCACGCTCTCGTGTACTTTTGGAGAATGTGGCTGCAAAGCTTGGTCTTGGGTGGATCGACGTCGTTAAGTTTGAGAGCAGAGTGACGGAAGCGTTGGAGATTCAAGAAGATGTGGAGAAGATGGAACACCAGGATCTGATTGAAGGACGTCGGAAGGCTGCAAGAAAGAAGCGGTACCTGATGTTAGGATTAGCCACAGTCGGTGAGTCTATCTTTTCCTGACAGTCACTTAGAGTCTATAACTTTGGGAATAGGTGGAGGGCTCGTCATTGGACTTTCCGCTGGTCTACTCGCGCCCTTTATTGGAGCCGGTATAGGTGCGACCTTAGGAACGATTGGCATCACTGGAACGACCGGTTTTCTTGCTGGTGCTGGCGGCGCCGCGGTGATCACCACCGGTGGTGTACTCACAGGTTCAGGAATTGCAGTCAAAGGAATGGCAAAACGAACGCAGCAAGTGCGGACTTTCGACGTTCTTCCATTGCATAACAATAAGCGGGTGAACTGCATTCTGACAGTACCGGGGTATATAATTATGCCTTTTGTCCTCAGTACCACTAACAGCTGTATATTCCCAGGTTCATGAATGGTGCCCAGGACGATGTGCGATTGCCATTCAGTGTCCTTGATCCCGTGGTTGGAGATGTCTTCAGTGTGCTATGGGAACCAGAAATGATACAAGAGACTGGTGGCGCGCTCAAGATTCTGACGGGTGAGGTCCTTACACAGATCGGACAAACAGTACTGCAGGCAACCGTCATGACGGCCCTTATGAGTGCGCTACAGTGGCCTATCAGTAAGTTTACATCACCACTACCTGAATTTCATGACCGGCTGATTATTCGCTCTTAAGTTTTGACCAAGCTTGGGTACTTGATTGATAATCCATGGAACAACGCTCTCGACAGAGCAAGAGCAGCTGGTCGCGTCCTCGCTGATATTCTCATTCAGCGTTGTCTCGGAGTGCGTCCCATTACATTGATCGGCTTCTCGCTTGGTGCTCGAGTCATCTTCTACGCCTTAATCGAACTAGCGAAGCAGAAAGCTTTTGGTGTCGTCCAAGACGTCTTTCTTCTTGGAGCAACTTTAAGCGTGTCAAATAAGTTATGGCTCGAGTCTCGCAGTGTGGTATCCGGGAGATATGTAAATGCGTATGCGAGAAATGATTGGGTGCTCAATTATTTGTTCAGAGCGACGAGTGGTGGTGTGGGGACTGTGGCTGGGTTGCGTCCCATCGAAGGAGTTCCTGGGCTGGAGAATGTCGATGTCACGGATAAGATTGCGGGTCATATGAGTTACAGGACGTTTATGCCCCTTATCTTGGATCAGCTGGGTTTCCCTGTTTTCGCAGACTATTTCGACGAGCCCGAGGTTAGTATTCGTTCCTTGCTAGGGTTCAACGTTATTGACTATATCTCGATCCTTTAGGAACCCGATTTCGAGGGAGAGCGTGTAGTGATCGTAGAAGAGGACGAACCTAAGAAGAAAGGATGGTTTTCACGCAAGAAATCAAAGTCTTCCATCTCGCAGAATGTATCCCGACCTCCTACCGCTTCTAGCTTTCAAAGAAAACCCTCCTCTTCATCTACGACCGCTCCGGCTGACGATGATCTCCCCCCGCGGATCGACGAGAAGAGCAACGGAGGTGCTTCGAATGGACCTTCTACCCCGACAAAGGCCGGACAACAATCCGGTGCATCAACACCGCTTGCAGATGATCCAGAATTCGAGTCAAACATACCAAAGCATGCTGGCTTTGATTTCGCTGCAATCAAGGAAATGCTGAACGAGGCTAAGGAGACCCCGACAGAGAACAATGTACCAAGTGCAGAAAGCAAGGTGTATGAAGTTCCACATATCCCGCCGCCTAGCCAGAGATCAGAGAGTACGCCGCCTACTCAACGATCCACACCAGCCAAGGAGAAGATGGCGCTTGAACCACCGTTGTCTGCGGGTGGACCTCGTCGCTCCGATCTTCATAATTCCTTCACCCGCTCACTATCTTTCAACGATGCCCCCGAAGACGAAGATGACGATACCCGTACGCCCTCTGCAACTGCAGTGCCGCCGGCCCCATTCCATCTAACGCCTTCGCAAGAGGACTTCGATTCGTACACAGAACCAGATGTGAGGACAGCTCGACCTGGTGTGCTTCCTCCGACGTTGTCATTTGGCGATGAGGACGGTTCCTTCTGGTCACCGCCGGTGCCACCTAAAGCTTCCTCAGGTTTTGGTTCTTCTGGTTTCCCATCAGCATCACCTTTCACATCGGGCTCGCTGAATCGTGCGGCCTTCGGAGCATCTACTGCATCTTTGTCCTCAACGTCCACTGGTTTCGGATTATCTCCGACTCATAATCCCTTTGCGACGATTTCACCGTCCAATAGTGGCTTGACCTTTGGTGGTGCTGACGGTTCGATCACGTCAATAGGGAGTACGTTGTCGCCCAGTAACGATCCTTGGGCATTGCCAAGCGATGACAAGCGGAGGAATGAGTTCAGTTCCAACCCATGGGGTTGACCCTTCGATGTCCGTATACAGCTTTTTGTTTCCTCGTCCTATAATTTTACATGGTGAACACGTTGACTCGCATTTCTTGCTCTCACATCTAGCATACAATATGTTTTCGCTTTGCAAGCATTTCTCATTCATTTCTCTCGATTTACATCACATCTAATTCGGCGCGCTGCATCTCGTTGGGCGTTAGGTCAAGCGTCATGGCATGGGCGATTATGTACAGTATGTACTATGGAGATTTAGAGTACAAACTCGGATGAGAACCATGACGAGCACTAATGTTACACATCCAATCTCTTTCCTTCCTGATGTGCACACTACCACCTAACGGAAAGAGACTTCTATGTGCGAAACCTGCGTATAGATCGTCGTTATAGAGACTTGGGCACAAGTGTAGATACACACCTGCAAGGCAGATAGTTATGAAGCTTCCGAAGTACCCTTTTTTGCCTGTGCTTCCTCACGTTCCTTAA
The DNA here is from genome assembly GCA_014058305.1 of Pleurotus tuber-regium. NCBI lineage: Eukaryota > Fungi > Basidiomycota > Agaricomycetes > Agaricales > Pleurotaceae > Pleurotus > Pleurotus tuber-regium. Next base: position 3,890,315 of record JACFYU010000021.1, read on the forward strand.
ACTTGGCTTGTGAAGCCTGCTGTTTTGAAGCCGCCTGTATTTTGCGCTGTCTCTTCCTTCTACTATTTCCTCGCTTCGGTCCATCTATTGGGATAGGTTCTGTCATGCGCTTCTTCCGTTTTGCTTGTTGCTCTGAGCGGCTTTTCTCTCGTTTCTTATCTCGTTTGCGGAGGGTGCCCATAGAAGTTTTGAGGAGGTTGCCGTAGACTGAGTAAAACTTGTTCAGATCACCTGGTTGGACCTAATTATACGTGAGGTCTTCGTATCCTCCGCGCAAGATGAAAGATCGGGGAATGATAGTCGACTTACGGTTGTAGAGAATTTAATATCGTCCCCATTCGTTGCCCGAAGTAAACATGGATACTCCTTAGTATCTGCTACGCCATCGGCTACCTTCATTGATACATCTCCATCCTCGTAAGTTACTACATATCCTTGTGAGTTCCACCACAGGATATGTCACGATAAACGGTATCACCCACGTCGTTTGTGAGTTAACCAGATCGTCCCTCGCTCGACCGACGATGCGAATAACTCCGTCAATCTTTGAATGAACTAGCAGAGCATATCAAAGATTCGTTCATACCAAAGGAAATCCATTGGCGACATACGGTGTCATTATCCACCAGCTGCATTGCAGCCTGTTGCTGGTGGAACTTGTTTAGCAAAGGCCAGGGCGCTTATCAAAGTTATGTAACATGTGACTGAGTAAGATGAGCGTCAACGGGACCGTTGCACCGTTTGGCTCAGGATTTGCTCATCATTGCGAGCAACAGACAACATGGCTGAAGTAGTGACCCACTTTGGGCTTTTGGAAACTTTCACGTCCACGATATGTCTTCAGCAACCGTAGAATCGTCTGCTTACCCTTCGCCAGTGCGCGGCGCATCTCTAATTCTCTCGTTTCGACTGGAAAAGAAAACAACAGTTATATTTGGTGGTGGTTTACTGGCAGCTACTCGCGCATTGGCAGCATTGGAAGCGGAATCAAATGTTGTCTTATTCTCTAAAGGGGGGAACGTATGCGATGAACTTCGCTGGAGACAAGAACAAGGGCAGCTTTCTATCCTGGATTTAGACAGCCTGCCTAGATCTTCAAGTTCACCGGACGACGATCACGATGCCCAAGTATTGAACGGATACATTGCATCGAATCCCAGAAGCATCAGTTTCGTTTGCGTAACGGATACTATATCTGGTACATTGCGACGGTCACGCACCTCTGTCGCTCAAATCTATCGCACATGCAAAGCCCACAATATTTTGGTCAATGTCACTGACATGCCAGAATTTTGCGACTTTTCGTTCACATCGACACATCGTTTCGAAGACACCGATAGCCCTGGTAGAAAGTCAGCCCTTCAAATTGGAGTGACGACAAATGGACAGGGGTGCCGACTAGCCGGTAGGATAAAGCGAGATATCATAGCGAGTTTGCCAAGGGATATTGGAGCTGCAGTGAGGAAAGTGGGAGAATTGAGGGCGCTGGCTAAAGAGAAGACTCTGGAGGCCGCCGCTCAACCCACGCAAGATTCAGAGGAGTCTAACGAAGCAATCGATGAGGAAGTGGTGGAGGATAACTTCATCTCTACGCCGAATCGACCTGTCCCTCAGCGTAGCAATACCGAAACGCCGTCCGAGTATGTGAGACGCTGCATGAAATGGGTAGCACAAGTTAGCGAATACTGGTCGTTACATAAATTAGCGGGTATGACGTGTTCAGACATGGAGGACATACTCAGTGGCGACCACACCCCATCTATCACACCCGTCCTTTCATCTGACTCACCTTTGAGTCATAGCCAGATCTCAACTCAAGTCGATACTTCGATTCATAATCTTTCCCTTTCAGGAGTTACTGCGAAGAAAGGTCGTATCCTTCTAGTTGGTTCGGGACCAGGACATCCATCTCTCCTTACAATAGCCACGCATACTGCCTTGACCAAAATGGCAGATATCGTACTGTCGGATAAACTTGTCCCCGCGACCGTACTCGACATCATACCTTCCACGGTGACAATCCGCATAGCCAAGAAATTCCCTGGAAATGCGGAGGGTGCGCAAAATGAGATGATGGAAGCAGCAGTCGATGCTGCTAAGAAAGGGCTGTGCGTCGTCCGAGTACGTGTACATCTCTTCAGGCACTGGTTTGGAACCTAAAAACATGACTCTACAGCTCAAACAAGGTGATCCAGCTGTTTACGGCCGCTTTGGTGAAGAGGTCCTCTACTTCCGGGCTCACGGCTTCGAGCCGTTGGTAATACCTGGCGTTTCATCTGCAATCGCTGCGCCTACATTCGCTGGGATTCCAGTAACGCAGCGCGGTGTGGCTGAATCCCTTATGGTGTGTACTGGTGTTGGCAGGGCCGGAAAGAGCGTCTTACTTCCAGGATATGAACGAGGGAGAACGCTAGTCATCCTAATGGGTGTTGCGAGGTTAGCTCAGGTCGTCCGTACTTTGACTGACGCTGCAGTGGGAAAGGGCGATGACGTGGAGGACGAGGAAAAGCGAGGCAAGAGAGATGGTGTTGCATACCCACCAAATTTACCCATTGCTATCATCGAGCGCGCGTCAATGTCTGACCAACGTGTTATCGCGTCTACACTAAGAGATATTGTCCGTGCTATGGACAGTATAGGCGAGCAGCGGCCACCAGCTATGATCGTTGTGGGGTGGGCTGTGCTAGCGTTGTGGGGAAGCGGTGATACGAGTGTCTTGGATACGAATGAGCGTGGAGGCGAGAATGACGATGAGAGGATACGAAGATGGTTAACTTCCGAAGCTGGAGTAGGTTGGAGGATTAGAGAAGGTCTAGATGACGGGTGGCAGGCTTTCTAGTAACTTCGACGATATCAGTCATTTAATACGAAATTCTACGACATATATACTCTACCTCGGATAGAGCATCTTCCTCACTCCAACTGCGCATACTATATACTACCCTGTAGGTGAACATGTGAGACATGGTTTCTTCGTTTTGCGAGTTGAAGGGCCCTCTTTGAAATTACAGTGTTTATTCTCGCAGCAAGCCAGACATAATGCATTGTTGCAGAATCTGTAGATTGTATTTATAACTCGCCTGCAGCCTGCTGTACATGTGGTTGTGTTGCTGTTACACCAGATAGATAACCTTATCAGTGGCCTGCACCTGATCAATATAGTTTTACATCAATAACAGGCGACTAAATCTAGGGCATAACGACATTCCCAAGCTCACTGGCTCAGTAACGCACAGCTCTCCGAGACGCACCCGAGGCCTGTCGAGGGAGTAACCCGGCTACAGCAACAGCCACGCCAACGATACAAACTAGGACGTAGTAAACCAGCCAGCCTCCAAGATAGTTTCTACTAATTGATACGGAGAATAGAGAGTTGGCTGCGGCAGGGCCTGAAAAGATATTTGTATAAAGACAAGGAAAATGTCAACAGATATTTATCCATACCTATGGCTCTCATCGCGCTTACAGCGACTTGCGCGATGCCATTAACTGCTCCGAGCGAGTGGCGGTTTGGGCTGGCGGCAGCGATGAAGATGAAAATTGCGCCTACGCTAGTCATTAGATACCATGGATCATGATCAATACATCTAGTTGACTCACCGTAAGACAGGTTGAAGCCGATGGATGCCACAATTTGCAAACCCACCAGGAACCATACCCAGGTCGATAAACCTTGTTTCTTAGCAAAGAAACTGATGGCTGGAAAAAGCGCAAAAACGAGAAAGCCTGATGCAATGCCAGCGGTGAATACTTTCTTCGATCCCCAACGATCATGGAGACGGGCAAAGAAAAAGACTCGAACTATGCCATCTAGGATACCAAATACTGACAGTATATTGCCGATGGTGGCGGGCGACAGACCCAACCCACCGAGTACAATCGGTGTGGAAAGAAATACTGGTTGGATGGAACGGAAGGCCATGTCTACTAGGGATAATAGCGCGTAGCTGGCAGAAGCTATAAGGACGGGCCATGTCAATAGCTGGCGTAGCGGCGATACTTTCTCGGTGGCCTCATCGCTCAGCCGACTGGCGGGAGTAGGGTCCAATGGAGAGATAGTCTCGCTGGGGGTCTCTTCGCTTTTCCTTGATCTGAAGATGCGAGAGGCGAGCCGGCCATCCACAGAAGCAGTTTCCTTGAAGAACACCAGTGTCACGATCCACGCAATTAGGACTAATGCAGCGGGTACAGCGCAAGGTAAGAAGTAAGGATACTCTCTAAGGAACCTCGAGTCGCCAAAGTATTGAGGAAAGCGCTCTGCGGGATGCGCAAGAGAGCCTCCAATAAATGGGCCCAATGTTCCCGCAACCGCCCAAGCGAAAGGTTTATAAGCATAAGCCTGCACAGGTATTAATCTAAAACTTTCATGGAGTTATGAGACTAACCCGAGAGATGTTTGTTGAATCGGTCATGTCGGCCACCGTGCTGAGAATGATAAATTCAATCACCAGGCTAACTAAATGCAAATGGATATGCAAACCTCTTCATCACACTTATATTGCCATCTATGTGTGTTGACATTGTTAGCGCCTGATATGTTTAAATTCACAACACCGAATATACGTACTCAACAAGCCATTCAATGAACGACTACGGGGACTTTCAATTTACAGCTGAAGAACCATCGAAGATGCTCATACCTTAGAACTAGTCCCCAGAATGTCTTCGACAACCCGAAGCAATACATAGAGATAGACAGTCCGCCGAGGCCAATGAGAATAACAGGTTTCCGACCAATGTGATCTGATATTCGACACCAGTGAAATATGATCATGGCTTGTGTCAGAAAATATTGCGATTGCTATGGGTAATTGTCAAATTAGCATGTCGAGAATGATGAGTTCTGCTTACCATGAGCCCGACGTAGTATCCAACTTTCGTTTCATCACCGTGAGTCACACCAATATCTCGTATAAGCTACCGAGACCAAAAGTTAGCGCGTAAAGAGTATTATCGAAGTGAAACGCACCTGAGGAGTAAAAGGGCGTAAAACATGGGTTGCTAAAGACTCTGCGAAATGGAGAAATAATATAATAGAGAACTGGGGCCAAGGGAGAGGTGTGCGCTGAGGTTCGTGGCTTTGGTCCTGTAGAAGTGGGGTCGATTCATTGCTCGTACTGGGGGACATGGCGATTTGAGGATAAGCCTATCTGAAGATATCGCTATGGGCAGGCATTTATGTAGTCCCAATCGAGTCACCGTGTGCGCCGTGCAATAAGCTCAATAACTCTGGCTCAAAATTACATAAAGAACACCTACCACCTGCGAGTCCCGATCAATTTATAGGCTCGGCGCCGCTAGTAGCCGTTTGTGTATTCGTTGATCACCCTATTCAAGTTAACAACATTTGATGATATGTCCCAAGGGGGTTGGCGAATCAGCAAAATGTCAACCGAGCTCAAGAAGCTGGGCCATAGCGATCTTATTACTTCAGTAATCTGAGGATGTTGAACTAACCCAAAGCTGGCGGATCCTCACCAGTCTGAACCAAAAATCATTACCAATGCGAATGATAAGCACAATTCTAGCGAGGTTCCCCAGTTGTGTTACTCTCGACATAGAGGCTGGTTAACGAACCTGGGCCAATAGTAGGACATACCTAGTAGATCTGATCCGTGGTAATCATTAAAGGACGCTGCCGAGGGCGTACGATAATGTGTCCTCATTATTACAGCTAGAGTGTCGTAATCGTTATCATATATCCACAGAACTTTCATCTGCGTACGAGCTGGAGGTTTGAACGGTGGCTGAACCATAGGCGCCCCAACAAGTGAATTGCACGTCACCTTGGCGCTTAGCAGAATCTCACTGCTCCGCCGCACTCACTCAGTTAGTAAACTCTTTCTCTTTCAACTCTCCTTTCCCTTTCATTACCTATTGAACTCCTCAACCGAGCGCGAAAGCCACCCAAATATTCCAATCGGCTCTGGGCTTCATATTACTAACGGTCAACGTATATCCGACAAGTGCCATCTTGCCCTTGTGTCGGAATTGCATTGGAATTGAATTCAGCGCTCGTGACCGAGCGATTTGATACCAAGACTTACCTGAGCACTTGGAGACCTATCATATAACAACGCGATGTCGTTCTTAATACGTCTGTTCAAAAAGGTATGTCTTTCAACCATACCATACATCCTGGATCGGACACCCAGCCTTCTTTGTCTTTATAGCCCGCCGAAGAGGACTACGAAACTATCCTTTCAACTCTTTCGCGCGACGTTCAATCTCGTCAACAAAAGCTCGCCGACATCCGTCTTCGAGAGAGACGCGCGACGCTTCTTGCCACCTTATATACGCTCGCAGCGTACATACTGTATGTCAGTCTATGGTATTTCCAGATACCCGTGTTCTCTGGTGTTTATGGGAGGAGGAACGGGGTGGAGAAGGCAATTGCAGCTGCTCCTGTAGTGATTGGGCCTATCGTGTACGTACCCCACAACATTGGCAGTTTTGCATCGGTCTAACCTTTTGGCGCAAAGTGTGCTATTCATTCGCCGAATAGTACAACTCTGGTACTCACGCAAAGAGGCAGCTGAGGAGAAGACGCTGCAACAGCTTTTGAAGCAACAACGCAGCAAAGTTGAGGAGATCAAGAAGAAAACAAATTACTACTCCACGCGTGACCTGCTTTCACGGTATGACGACCAGACGCCGATGAATACGCCGCGGCAACAGTCTAACCAAGGGCTGCGTCAGAGAATGAACGCTGGGACGGCTGCGACGCCGCACACGCCGGTTAGCGCAGGTGTCGCTCGTCCACCCGTGGCAAATGCGAATGGCAATGTACCCCCACCACCACCACAAGGGATGATAAATCCTGCTTTGAATGGACTCTCCCGTACGTATCTTATAATTTGGCTTTCTCTCCCATACATGAAACTCATACGCTCTTAGCGTCTCCGTTTATCGCAACCCCAACGCGTAAACAATGGTATGACAAGCTCGCAGATGCCCTTCTAGGCGATGATGACCAGCAGGGACCGCCCTCATCGCGATACGCTCTCATTTGTGAAAAATGTTTCAAACATAATGGACTGGTGAAAGAGAGTATGTGGGAAGACGCTCGTGAGTAACCTCTTCCCTCTCGTTTGACGGGTACTGACTCAAATCCGTTCTGAAAGAATACATTTGCCCAAAATGCGGCCACTTTAACGCCTCCGCACGATCCAAGCGTGAACAAGGGAGACGCTCTTTGTCACCTAACGTTCCCTCGAATGGCTCGGCGTCATCACCCTCTTCGCCTTCGCCCATACCAAAACTAAAGCCTTCGAAATCTTCGTCGCCAGTAGCTAAACCCACTGTGGGTTCTGGTTCGGATGACGGGGAAGGGGACGAAGGAGAGGATAGGATGGATGAGGATTGAGTTTTGAGTACTTGAGTGGTGATAGGCTGGGTTTGGGAGTCTGGATCATTGGGTTGAATATGCTCCATTCATAGGACGATCTGCATTACTTAATTACCAATGCCTATCATTCGAGTTTGAGTTGGGAGGATCGCTATATTACTACGATGATCCACGGATGATCTATGTAAACTATGCTTCAGTAGAGTGTAGTGTACAAAATCGCGTTAACTTGAGGGAAGGTAAGTCGCAATTTGTCAAGTACGCTGATAAAACGCTGGAGGTGACGTTATTATTTAGGCAATTCAGTTTTAATCAATGATCTTTCTCGGGCCCCATGGGCCTCCGTTCAACAGCCTGACCACGATATAAGCATGCTTTCAACCATCAGCCCATCCTCTTATGCAGTGATGGCCAAAGTATCATTTATGCTAAGCCCATAATAATTTAAGTGTGCTCTGCCAATGGCTCCATTAAGATATATATCATACTTACCATCACGCGTATGATCACTTATCATAGAAAAGGATCATCCTCGTCTCCTTCCACCTCTTCGTCTTCGGAAGAAGAAGTAGAAGAAAAAGAAAAATCTTCCTCTTCTCCCTCCGAACTCAGACTACGCCGTTGATGCGACCTTCCAAACCGATATCTATCCCTCCTAGCACGCCTCCTCAGATCTAGGGCGTAAAGCGCGAGGTAGATTGCGGCAATCTCTTCAAGCTCGTCCTCTGCATCGGCTAGAAAAAGTATGGCAACTCGTTCAGCTTCTGCAGCTGCTCTGCGGAGTTCTTGGAACCGTTGCTCGTAGCCGGATATTTGCCCAGCAGAACGCCTTGGCATGATTTTGAGTATAAGGGTATTTGATATCAGAGGTTTGGATCTAGGACCGTTACGCTTGCCAGGAGACGCGTCGGGTGGGCGGTCAATGGGGGAGGGGTACGCGACGCATTGGCTCTGACATTTCAGACTCCGTGAACTCGTATACAACTATACATGGTCGTAAGTCATCCTATACCTAGCGACTTCATAAATTTGTAAGGTTTCGTCAATGTCTTCAAAGTTTTACTCCTTATCTGATGCTGACAATCCAAGCCATCACGCGGAGGCGCGGGCGAGGCAAGTGGCAACTCCTGAGCGTGTTGCGCGGCCATGGTTCCAAGTACTTCTTGAACTGCAATTTGGCAAATCACAATTAGATGTTTTTGACGCCCTGGTTAACTGTCAGGGATAATGGCACTGTTGAATAGCCAAGGATCAGCGGAAAAGGCGGTGCGGGAGGAATAACCCACACCCGCGAGTCAGGGCCCATTGAAGTCCACTCTAAACGAGCCATTGAAAGGAACCAAGGTTAATTCACGGATTAAAAGAGAGGAAGAGAAGTTGAGAAGGAAATATGACGTAAGGCATGATTCCGTGTTTGATACACTTCGAACCAGAAGAATAGCTAAGAATTATATGCATTTTATTGTAGGTATGCGTATGCCAATGACTTGAATCATCTAATAGCTTGAAATTAGATCAGGTATATCAGAACATGTTCGAGTACAAATTAAACCAGGAGGGACTTCACCTCTATCTGCCTGATTCTTTACTCAGTTAGCATCTTCTCTCATCTTAGCATCTTGCGTCTCTCAGACATTGTAGCCATCATCTGAAACTGCTATGAATAGCCAACAGAAGGAATAGGTAAATCAACACCTTACCTCAAGATCGCTCCTGTTATTATTCTTATTCCTCCGCCCGCCCACATTTCCCCCGTTTATCGGACCATGGAATGCATCACCGAGGTTGATATCTAAGCGAGCCCATCCCTACAAGTGAGATTCATGTAGGATATCTATGATTGATACGCACCACCGGAGTTGAGGACGAAAGTGACATTGTATACTGTATCAACAAATTGAGACGATAAACGTGAAGTGAAACGAAAAGCAACATACTGTGGGCATCTCTTGAATTGCTGGCATCGTCAGTGAAATCGCGTGCACTGCCGAGCTTATTGCCTTTGTACCAACATCATTTTTAGATAAGACAATAAGTTGAATAGCGGAATGGTATCAGAGTTCACCTTTAATGGGTATAATGTGTTGATTCTCGCCAGTAATTTTGGGACGTGATGACGAATCGGGTATGTTTCCGGTGCCCATGACGGTAAACGAAAAGCTAAGATCGGAAGACGTCGGTAGTAGATGACCGGGACTGAAATGTAATGGTGTGTCGGACAAGCGACCCGAAGTATGGCTGGCTGGGGGCGAACGCGGAGTGGGTAACCACTGTGGGCGTGGAGCTACCACAAAGTTGTACACGTCACCTACTTTGTGGTCGTTCATTGTCATCATATTGCATGTTACGTTGACTCCCAAATGAAATATGACGTCCGAGTCCGGGGGTGGGGAAACGGGTTTGCCTTTAGAGGGGCGCGACCATAGCGACTTAATCGAGGAGGGTAAATCGTATATTGATTGCAATAGCCTGTCTTGGCTATCTAAGTAGTCTTCTGTTAGCAGGATATTGTACACGTTGCCCTCAATATTCCAGAAGGTTGCTTCGCTAAAGGAAATGGTGCTATTGACTAGATGGTAGGATGTTGTCAAATGTTGTTCAGTCGAAATGTGTTCATAGTCGACTGAGCCATGCGGGTACGAGTTGATCTTGAGCGTATGGAGATTCCCTTGGACTACGAGGAAGGTAGCTTGTCCTGTCCTGATGGTAGCATTGCTATAGTGGAACAACCCCGATTGTGGGTTCGGACGAATCATGTCTCCACCAATTTGGATTACGTCTGTATGGTGTATGTCGTTCCATGTAGCGAGGTTAATGGCAACACTTTCAGCATTCAACTTGAACATGGCTGTAGAGATGAGGGATAATATCGATGTAAGGTGATAGACTCATAGATTAGCGGCTTCATTACAGCCTCCGACTCATCCATGTACATACCACCTTCCCACACAGTCCTATGTCTGATCTTCTCGATATAGAAATGTTTGTGAGAACAAGAATACTACATCGGTGGGTACTCGTCGAGTTTAGCTGGTTCGAACACGCGACTATGAGCAGCTCGTCAAAATTTTCCGGGTATGAGCACTTGAAGATCGCTGGTATTTGCTTCGTTATATGGACGCGTTCGCAGGCATTTTGAGGTACCGAGGTCAACCATGAGCGTTCAGCTCGTTAAGGTAGCCCATCGCAAGGGTACATCTAGACCAACAGCTAAGTAGAGATACAGTAATTCTATTATTTAGAGAGCTCACCGTTGAAACTTCGACCGAGGGGTCCCGTCACATATTCACTTGGTGTTCGTATTCGTTACCTAGATGACATCTGTGTATAGGGAGGGTGTCATTCGTCTTCCACCAAAAGACAAGCGAGCTAGCTGGACGCGCTGGCATTATTCAACGATCAAGCTTTCAAGGAGTTGAACTATGGAAGCGATGGTGGCTGTGAAGTTTGTTTGCCGGATTATTAATTTATTGGCCAAACTCTCCTCGGGAACGGTTCCCCTGTAACATGTAACAGCCGACAGTGGACAACATGTTATGCAAGCAAGAGCTTTATTGCCTGCGACGATGCTTTCGTGTTTGTTATATCTGAATGCCCACAGCCGTTGGTCCTTCGGCAATTTAAATTTTGAAGGGGGGGCTTCCCTTCGCCCACTACAAAACCAACTCAGCAGTAACTCCGGGAAAGCCTTCCCCGTAATCAAAATGCGAAAAGTACCAATTTCTTATTCGCTTCGTTGTTTCGTCAGCAGCGCCTCAATGGGTGGTCACGACTAGAAGAAGTATTCTCCGGTAGATTAATGTTGGTGTTGTACTTGGCTCCTAAGTATACACTATCACTCAAGACTCAACTATCCCAACACCAACCCGCCTCGCCACAATTAAATATAACCATACATTCTCTCCGATTGACCGCATAGCACCTCAGTCAGAATGTCCACTAGCCCTGACTCCGGACTGAGCATTCCAAAATGCGTTCCCCGCACTTCACGCACTTCCACATCGGGGTCATACTTTTCCAAACCGAACGCGCCTAGCGACTTGAACTCATTTTGATCCTCCTTCTCCCCTGAACCCACATCTTCATCACTCTCTCGTGCCCCAATCCCATCTTGCGCTCGCACCAATACAGTCCGTTCAGCTGGCCATCCGACGTCATTCTTCTCCGTCATCTCGTTATCATCGCCACCACGGACAACGCCATTACCTAACCTATCGATATCCAAATCAAAACTCACTGCCGCCCCTGCTTGCACACTCATAACCATATGCGCAGCATACGCAGTACAGAAACGCGCTATCCACTTAGGGCCGCCGATCCCTCCCTGTGAGATCTTGTGGAGGTGGTCCTCGAACTGCGCCGGGAGGCTAGCCACGCCATCGTCGTAGTCCAATGCCCCACTAGAACACATGTCTCGTACAGCGGTGAGGATCTAGGTTGCAAGTTGAATTAGGTATTGGGATGTTATTATGGAATATTGTGGTAGGGGATTCATTCTTGTGTCACATACCTCGTCTTGTAAAGTGCTTTGTGCGATCTTGATTTTAGCATGTTCTGACAGTATGGTTGGAGCGGCATCTAACATGAGGAGTAATTCGACTGTCTCTCCTGCTTGCCGTAAGAGCTTTGCAGCCCCAAAAGCAAGGCATGCACCTGCATTTTGAAAGAATAATAGAGGCGGAATCAATCAATAAATAACTTTGCCATCGCCTTCATGGCATGAGGACCAGATTGTTAAATTGAATTCTCACCAAAGGAAAAACCCCCCAGTCGATACGGACCTCCTGGCTGTCTCTCCCGGATCTTGGATAGATAAAATTGGCAGAGCTGATCGAACGTCCCGAATATGGGTGCAGCTAGGGTATCTTGGACACCAATCACGGGGTAAGAGAGTTTCTGTGCGAATTTGAGGAGGACGAGGACGCCACCTCCTGCACCATGAAAGATGAAAAGGGGCGGGCTCTTGTGTGTGACGTTGTTAAGGCGGACGAGTGTATGATCGAGGGTTGGGATATGCGTATCGGGTGGAGATTCCTTTGGTTTTTCTGCAGTTTCGAGGGAAGATGGGGGAACATTGGTCGCGAGGGTCTTTGCCTGTGACTCTTGCCAAAGCTTGACAAGTCGTTCCACTGCAAGCGTGATAAATGACATGTTCTACCTTTTAATATTGATAAACAATTGATCTCATACTTACCAGTCATATGGCTTCCCAGAAGCTGCAACTGACTAACAACGATACCAAACTTAGTCTTCAAGATGCCACTTAGGCGTACGGACGTCAACGAGTCGAGGCCGTAGCTCGCCAGGGGGACGGTTTCAGAAATATCCTGCGCATTCAGAGAGAGAGCCTTAGCACATTCGTCAAGGACGGACCCCATCCTCGGCTCTCCTGAATCAGTTGCTGTCGTAAGCGCTCCGTGATTTCTGGCCATTAGATGGCGTGTTAGCGAAGCATAAGAGCTAGGTGTTCCGACTGATGAGAAAAGGGTATATTCAGTTAGTTCAATTTGGGTTTGACTGGAACCTAGGGGAGGAGGTGAGAGTATACGAACGTTGTATGACCTTGGCCCAGTCACACGAGGGGATGTATAGAGTGTTGCGAGCATGGTTTCGTTTGGAATTGAGCGTCCAAATGGCATCGACGCACATTTCGGCCACCTGTCGTCCTGATACACCGATGGACATATACTAAGTAGTTCAGAGACTTTAGGGCTTGGATCAAGTGTGCAGAAAGTTGATACCTTATCCAGAGCGCCTCTATTCCCAGTACGCATTCTCCTCACGAAGATACCACCATCCAACTACAAGGAACAGCGTTAGTTATAAAGTGAGACAAGTGAACGATTGCCACGTACAACAGGAGGAATCGCAACAGAGACCGTATTAGGCAAGCTACTCCCAATAGCTTCCATGGCAGTTTGCGCCGCTGCGTAGTTCGCTTGGCCTGGGGCGATCGATTATGAGAAATGTTGCGAATGAGGATGTTTCGACAGGTGGGCCATTGAGCTTACCTGGCGAACCGCTTACGGTAGCCATTGAGCTCCCAAGGACGAGAAAGTCCAGTGACCGTGGGTCGACCACTTGCAATAGAATACGAAGGCCAGCAATTTTCACGTCGTAGACTATGATCGGTTGTTCATGTTTTATTCAAATAAAACATTGTCATCATGTTCCAACAGAAAAACGAGAAACAGATGTTGTTTACCTATCTTCCAATCTGCATCAGATCCCAAATTACTAAATCGCTGATCATTGAGGACAACAGGCATGTAGAATACGCCCGCGAGAGGGTACGCCAGAGAATCGAACAAGTCTCGCATCTTCTCGGCATCAAGACAATCTACTGCTGTGATGTCGATGGTCACCCCAGGAATATCCCGCAAGGAATTGATGATTTTCTTCTCTTGGACAAGTTTGCCATCCGCAAATGCCTAGGTTGGGAGACTCAATTAGCGAGCGCAAAGATTCACAATGAAGGTTGAAGCGACCTTCTCTCCAGATCGAGAGGTTAAAACAATGTGCTGAGCCCCATTCTCGACAAGGCAGTGCGCAATGCTTACACCTATACCGCCGATACCGCCGAGAATTACATATACTGCTCGAGGGTCAAACACGGTTGTGCCCTTTATAATTCCTCCTCTGAGTATGGGTAGTTGCGTGTCCACCTCCTTGACATTCACTAGGACAGCGGTATCTGTACCGGAGCCAGATCGGGCCTTCAAATATGCAGATGAATGCTCAGAAAGAGCATAAACTTGGAACGATGAGACAGAGGAGGCTGTTGCTAGCAAAGGCAATAGGTCAGTGGCAGTGAGAAATGTAACCGGATTATCAATTATATCATGCGTATCCACGGAGATGTAGTGCCGACCGCGCGGTAGACTCTGAGGGAGGTCGCTTCCAATCTGAACGAGCGTGCCCTTAGGGGATACGAGGGTCGCCGATTCCCTCGCAACGTTCATGTCTTCGTCAAAGTTGAAAACTACCTGCACGCCCTCCGGAGCCCATAAGCGAGTTTTAAACGCCCACATCTGATAGTTGCGCGAATCGTAGCATAATGTCGGCGGTATTTCGAAGGGAATTGGCCGTGAAGTTGGAGTTCTGAGTGTTATCATTGTTTCGAATCCTCGTGCGATCAGGAAGTCGTGAGTTGCTATTGCTGCAGGAAGACACTCGCCAGCATGGAGCATCACCTTTACTCCTGTAGAAGACGGCGGTATATATGGTAGGATAGTTGTGGCCAGAAAAGCCAGTCGACCAACCAAAACTGTAGAGATTGAAGTATCCAGAGTTTCAGGTATGAGAAGTAGGCTCGCACGATCGCAGACAATCACGCTGCTAGGTGTGTGTGCTGCAAATCCACAGACCCTATGTCATGGTTAGCCAACTGTGGAAGATGGCCGAGAGCATCAACGGACTCACCTCTGGCCGACTGTCAAATCAGTAACATTCGAGCCCATAGCAACAACTTCGCCAGAAAATTCTGTCCATGGCAATGCAGAGGAAAGGTTGATGTAAGATACGGAGATTTCGACGCCGTTTGGTCCTAAAGGAAGCGGGTATGCCTGCCAAACGTGCGTGTCGTCGAACTGAATTGGAATGGAGGAGCGAGGTGCCAGCTGTGGAGGTTGAGGCGCTCGTACGATGCGAGGAACATACATATTACCAGATGCATCTATCATCACCTCGGCATCTACCCATCGCAAAGGTACTAGGCAAGACAGAACAAAAGAATGTTGTTGGTCGGGAGTCCAAGATGCGGCGAAAAGAGCGAGATAAATCTTCCATAACGGAAATTCATGGCGAATCGATCTAACTAGCCCAACTAGCGCCATATTCTCATCAATCGTGCAGGTGTGCAGCCAGACGTTCAGCTGAGCCGTGTCGTCGAGGTGAGATAAGGTGTGCACCAAGGTAGCCTCCTCTCCGCTTTTGAATGGCAGAATAGTCCAGGATATAGCGGGATCAGCGGGGTCCGTGTATGCGATAGCTGGTGATGTTGCACCCTCAAGAGATGAGTTCATTATCAGGGAAGATGTAGGACTCGGTGATGAGTAGGTTTGACTATTGGCTTGACTGACGAACGCTATATGAGAGACTACGTGTTCGTAACCTTCAGAAGCGCAAATCATAGTATGGGCGAAACCTGCGCTCTCCAGGGATGTGCGCCACTCGGCCGGCTGAAGCGTACAGTGTTTAGTGTCACGGCGATGGTCTGTAAAACCCCTCCATTCCTGAAAAGAGCCAAAAACGAAATCCATCCCTATATAAAATAAGCGTTGAGCGTTGAAATTGATCTCCCCACATACGGAAAGTCAGACATACAGAGTGTTCCGGTTGCGCCTGAAGCAAAGGAGCGTCCGTCGAGCTCAATAACGGCGATATGACCACCTGGAAGCAATAAGTCGCGGAGGGTAGATAGCGTAAATGGGATGTCAGACGCAGCGTGAAGAACGTCGAACGCGAGAATGATATCGAAGCTCGCTGGGTCAAGTTCCTGGATAGCAAGGGGGGCATTGATATCGAATACTGAAGGTGTCACGGAAGTCAATGGAGATCTAGCAGTTGCCTGCTGAGCCAAGTACATGCTGACGTCGCTACAAACGTATTCAATGTAGCAGTCGTCCATTAACCCAGCTGTAAGAAGTGCGTGTCCAAGATGAGCTGTAAGTCGACCGGTCCCTGCTCCCACCTCCAAGATTCTTATAACCCGCTTCCCAGCATTCTGGGCAAAACGAACGAGCTCTACGGCATTAGAGGTCATCTTGTCAAAGATCCTTCCGGTGAAGGGTGGCTGTTCGTATACTTTATGCATGATGTCATCGCGGAATAAAATTTCTACTGCAAACATGGATGAGCGTATGATACCTGATGCGTCGATGAGCATGGCAGGGTAATGACACAACCAGAGAACGAGTCACCGTTCAAGCCTTCGCCCACTCTCCGCGTCAGTTCCATCAAGCATGCATATTTCTCACATGCGCCTGAAGCGAGGTCTGCACAAGAGCCGTCCTGTAATGTGTTCTTCAGCGATACCGACTGACACCATGTGAGATAATCCTTGCGATCAACTGTCGATAATTCAGAAACTGAAGGCAGTGATCTGAAAGAGCATCTTAATCATTCTTCTCCAGAGCACAAAATGAAGTCACTTACGCCAAAGCCTTGGTAATGTACTGGAATGCATATTCGTCTAGGGATTGAAGAACTTGAACACTTTCGACCTCGGTCATAGACCTTGTGAGCAATGAATCGTTGCCCAAATTCGACTGAGGCAAGCTTCGCGGTTGCCAATAGATTTCATATCGTTCTGTAGGCCAACTTCGGTTTTGGCTGACTGATTTGAAATGCAAGCCTTGAAAAGATTTTTAATCAATCGTCGTGCTTGAAAACTGACTGAGAATCGGTACCTTCGAATGTGAATAAGACATCATTGTGCTCATCCAATACGTAGCAATTGATTGTCCAGTGGTTAATTGACCAACTGGTGAGTACAGAATATGCTATAAACTCTGCAGGAAGTGTAATTGAAGTCGTAGTGCCGTCATTCCGGAAAGCTCGGCGCAACGAATGAGGTAGCTAGTAAAGGAAATCACAGAGATGTTACGTGAATAGTGAAATATACTGACAAGGTATAGAGCGTCTCCTCTGCTGACGCTGATCCTGTCATACATCTGCAAAACGTCTGGAGATGAGAATACGCGGATTGAGAAACAGGCACACCATTGTCCAACCAATTGGAGACTACCACCGGTCAATCACTATGAAAAAAAGTACAAAAATACTACATACCTGGAAAACGGCATCTATGATGGCAGGGTGGAAGATGTAGTCGGCGCAATTCATGCCATCGACGTGGCCACGAATCCTTGATATTGCTTCTGTCTCGTTCACTGAGATGCTATTGATTCGTTTAAACCTAGAATCGAAAGAATATTACTAAATGAAACAAGTTTTGTTGAGATACTGAACCAATACTGACTCCGGTCCGAATTGGAAGACCCCTTCCAAAGTGGAATATAAAGCTTCCTTAGTGTGAGTTTGGGTGCATCGAGACAAAACTTTGTCTACGTCTACATGGCGAAGAGCGCCTCCACCGACGTCTGGTTTACCGTATCCAAGCTTACCACATGCATGTGTGATATCGAAGTTGGGGCCTGTTCTGGTCCATTCCAAATCGCCGTGCATGTTGCGTAACATAGAAGATGACCTGACAAACCATTGATTACCATCTATTGCAACTTCCAACGTCGCTGGAGGTGCGGATTCTTCAAGGATATAAGCAGCCACAAAAGAACAATCCCATAGATGAGTGACGTCGGGGAATTCCAAAGCCATCTCGATATACGCAGCGGCGGGCACAAGGTTCTACAAAGATCTGAGTTAGTACTGATTCACTTGCGCTCAATGGGAGGCAGTATGCACAGAGTGATTAATAACATGATGCGAGATCCATGGTTCTGGTAAGTTGGGGCTAATTCGCAGGCGTTTGGAGTTCAGTGGCCTCTCCCTTGGCAGCAATTTTCGTAGATATGTTGGCTCTGGATCACCGGCAGGCCTAACCTTCCACTGGAATGGATATGCGGGTGCTTCAACCTGCGACTGCGGATGGCCGTTCAGCACAGCGAAATTGATCTGTCCTTTTTTAGTGAACGACACCACAACTATAGGTAGACTGATTCATACAGAATTGACGCCATACATTATAAGACGCCCTATCGAGTTAAGCAGAGTACGGAGTGCTCCTTTTGGAGTCGCACCACTTGGCTCCATGGATGGTGGCCGAATGCTGCATGCAAGAGAGTCGAACGCGCCCATTCTTTTAATGTACTGAGATGTGCAATAAATGAGGTGTAACATTCCTGCAGCCATAAGGAACTTACTTGGGAGAGAACGGGATGAGGCGAAAGTTCCAAGAAAGTGGTGTTGTTGCCAAAACGCCCAAGAAGGCCAGGTATCGCTGTCGAAAAGAGAACTGGTTGACGAATATTCTTCCATAGATAATCGATCGTATACGCATCATCTTTGAACAGACCTGTCACCGTAGACATTGTGGGTCGTGATGGAGAGTGTGGTCCAGGGTATTCGGCAAAGATGGCTTTAAGGTCACACCGATACTGGTCCTCACAACCGTCGACGAAAGGGGAGTGAGGAGCTGTGCTCACACGGAGTTTGCGTGCTGATACTCCCATACCCCACTTCTCAATAACATTGATGAGCATTTCGATGAGCTTCTCTGATCCTGAAACACCAATGTCGATCGGACTATTGAAGGCTGCGAGGTGAAGCCCTTCGGAACATTTCTCGTCCAGATCGGCCAAAGCAAGCACGGCTTTGATATAATCTTGTACAGATCTCCGTCCAGAAATGGCGACCATACCTCCACCCATTTTGCTTGTCGAGTCGAGGGCCCGTCCCCGGGCTATAGAAATCTTCACAGCCATCTAAAGGATTGAAAGCGCATTAGCAGCATCCAATGGAACAAGCATGACAACACACATGTCGCGGCATTGCACCAGATGCGTAGAGTACGGCCGTCTCTCCGACTGAATGTCCGACAACTGCATCCGGTTTGATCCCAAATGAAGACAACAAGTCAAATAGCGCAATTTGGAAGAAATTAATGCCGATTGAAGTGACGCTTGCACTCCATATCCCATCCCTAGAAAGAGGTGAAGATGCTGAGTGCCTATCAGTGAACAGGCCAGTTTCTTCCAGGAACGACTTTCCCGTATACACTTGATACGCTAGATCGCAATCGAGTATGCTTTCACGAAATGTAGAGTAGGCAGCAAAGAAATCGCGCCCTTGGTCCCAATGCTGGGGTCCCTGCCCTGAGAAGCAGAAGACGATGGGATTCGCTCTTTTGGGAACCAAGGCTGGATCCGGGAAGCTGGCCGTTTGCAAAGACGATGCGATCGCATAAGTCCTCCAAGGCATCTGACGGGCTCGACTACCAATGTGTTCGCAGAGGGCCAGAGGAGCAGTTTCTCCATGTTGTTTCTTGTAGAGGTCAACAAGTGTTGAGCAGCCGGTAGGGGTAAGCCCGCCTGTACGGTAATGTGAAGTCCCAGTTAGCGGAAAATCAAGCCACACACTTACCGATCGCATACAGGAATGGGCCCTCCCGCAATGTGTCACCGTCTATGTGAACTGGGCGAGCTTCATGCTCGCGAAGAACAGTATGGCCACATGAGCCTGCACACATTGGATCGGTTCAGCAATGCGCGGAGACTCTGAATTTTTGTTCCACTAACCGCCAAAGCCAAAGCTAGAGATTGATGCAACAAGACCTAGTCGAGGGTCGTGGGGAATAAAATTCTCAACGATAAGCGGCACACGAAGCTTATAGGTTTGAAAATGAATTCGCGATGACGGCTTTTGAAAAAATCCATTTGGAAGAATTTGTTTCTTCTCCAACATCATGACGACCTATATTTAAATGTTGAATATTTAGGGCCGAACCTACCAGAATTTACATACTTTGACTAGAGAAGTCATGTAAGCCCTATCCAAATTCCATAAGCTCGTATTCTGCATTGGAATCGATGATACATACCCCATTTCACCGTGTCCGACATTACTTTTTACAGATCCTATCACAATATCTCTACCGTTCCTGCCATCTGAGAATACCTTACCGGCAGTATTGGCCTCATATGAATCGCCTACAACCGTTCCGGTCCCATGCAGTTCCACGAAATCAGCCTGATGTGGTTGTAATCCAGCATCAGCGTACGCCATACGTATAACTTGAGCTTGTGCGTCGGGATTAGGTGTAGTTAATGAACCCATTATAGAACCGCATGACGTGAGCGCAGTCCCAACGAGGGTGGCATGGATGCGGTCGAAATCCTTGACGGCCAAATCATGGCGCTTGATTACGATAGCACTAGCTGAAAGGAGGGTAAGAATCAGTCAATACAATAACAATGACGATAAAGAAAGTAATCCACTACATACCAACATCGGCACGTGCATAGCCATTTGCATCCTCGTCGAAAGACTTAGAGATGCCATCTGGACTAAGCACACCGAGTTGACTAAATGCAGCGGTTTCGAGAGGAGCAGCGACAAAATTGATACCAGCAACGACTGCTTGTTCGCATTCACCATTCCTTATGGCTTGTGTAGCAAGATGCATGGCAGTTAGCGCAGAGGAGCAGGCAGTGTCGACTGGCATAGAAGGTCCGAGTAGGTCGAAGACGTAGTTTATTCTATTTGCGTTGATTGATAAAGATGTGCCCGTCATATAATATGCTGTCCATATATGATGAGACTGCTTGAAAAAAGAAAAAATAGACAAACCACCGGCATCAACGATGTCTGTCTGATATGGCGCAGAACCGGCGGCTATAACGTATGGCATGAGTCTGCAACGTTGCAACTCTTCAACAATACTTACCACATCCGACGTATACGCCTGTTCTTGTACCGCGGTAATCAATGCCGCTACGCTGCAGAGCGTTGAAAGCTTGGTGAAGTCTGGAAAGTATGAAAGATAACCTCTTCTGCGTGGTCTGCACTCACAAAACCATTTGGCTGATCGCGATCTGTGAGGCTTCTGTTGGTGTGATTCCAAATTCTTGCAGGTCGCCGTAGGCAAAGTCGGGGATGAACCCCCCCTTTGTCTTGGAGACACAGACCGCGTTATAACATGAGATGGCGAGCAAACGGTAGACCTACTGTGCAAATTTGACCGGGGCCAGTCCCACGAAAGGCTTCGGCATTCCAGCGGTCTTTTGGAACTACTACAATCCCAGACCCTCGCTTTTGCAAGAAAGTGTAGAAATCTTGTACATCGAGTCCACGCGCCTCGCCTCCCGGTGCGGAGATCGACATTCCTATGGAGGTGAGTTGAGCAAAACCCTCGAGACATGCTTAACACAAACACTAACCCACGATGGCCATCGCATGGGGATCTGGATGTGAGTAGCTTGGAGTTGCTGAATCCATAATGCTCAATTGATAGGTAAAGTTGAGAGTTTGAAAGGAGGAGTGTTGGCCAGCTCCTGGAGACTATCTTGTAAGCGCAGAAATGGATATTTGGACGGGGTCCTGATAGATCTGTGATGGCAACATATAGATAAAGATATCATATTTATTCCAGAAATGAACCAAGTACGGGCAAAGCATGGAATTGTGCTCCGTGGTTGGGAACGATAACATTATGGCGTTTGGAGATGCCAAACGGAGATGAAAGCCCTGTTAAGCGCCAATAGAACTCCAAATGCGCTGAGCGCTTGTGGGGTGCCATTGAATCTCAGTTACGATCTCTATCATTCTGTCGTTCATAACCCTTGCGAAAAGAAACAGCCTGTGAATGGATGTTGGCTTTCATAACACACACACTAGCACGGCGCCTGACCCGGTTCAATCTAAGATACATCTCACCCCAGAAGTTTTTGTGGGCAAGAGGCGTCCATCAAATATTCATGCGACGGAGTACTTGATGTGGCAAAAACAAATATTTGTCACCGGCGAAAGAAGCATAGATCGGAATGAACACCTTACCTTTGGTTTGCATTCGCAAGGCTTGAGTTCGCTCGCTAACACTAGGTGTGACACTCCCCTTATTAGGATGACTGTACCATTCTTAAATCCAACGCAGTGCACTCTTTCACATATCCTGAAGCTCCCTTCGTTCAATCGCAATCAACTGCTATGGCCCCCGTCTCCCTGTCTCCTGCCTCTCCTCTTAGTGATCCTGTATTTCCTCTTGGGCAAGACCATGTCGCGGAGCTCCTTGCATCGTACAATAGGTTGGCTCTGTCTACCGTCTATGCCTCTCAAGTATATAGCTCTAAAGTACCTTGAATGATAGTCATAGAAACCTTCCTACTGATATACACGAAATCGCTGCCCATGGAAAACTATCGCACGATGTTAAGAAGGAGGTAACGTCCTTAAGACATTATGCGGAATTACTCCTCACAAAGTCCCGGCCCTTTCGACTACAGCACGAAAGTCACCTCCATGAAGTTTCCCGTGTCCACGGTGTCGCCAAGGGGCACGCCGATAGGATTATGACCGATATTACCAAGCAGGATCTTTCCCAAGACTTTATCAAGTTTTGTAACGAAGCAGAGGTCAATCACTCCGTATATTTTATCTCCTACCCGCAACCTCACTTGATATCAGGTATCATATCCCAAGTTTTGGGCTGCCATTCAGTCGAAAGACAGCCAAACAGCGCAGAAAATATCCCAGGATTTATCCGCCAAGTTGAACCGTCTCTCTACAAAAGCATATACTATTGCAGAGTCCTTTGATGAAGCACACGGACATGCTACCCATGGAATTGATTGCTATCATACTGGGCTCAATGATGCGCATCACACTGTCAAGGGCTTGCCTCATAAGGTTTGACTCGCTTTTTCCTCTTTAGCAAATGATTTGTTTTTGACTGGTTGAGAAAGGAACATTTGCACAAATACGTTGGCTTATTCGAGCCTGTTAAGCAATCTTTCCTTTCGGTGCAGAGTATGTTCATAGACTCCAGGTTTCTTTCCGTTCTTAATGATTTCAATAATTCTAGGTGGATTGGATCTCACTGCCAAGAACCTCACCGCCGCGGCTTCTCAAGCTGGCAAGGCTGAAGTCACGTATATCGTCGCAGAAAAATCCCCCGATGAACTTGCTGCAGCCTGGCGTGCTTTATCAGCTCGAGGTATATCGCTGCTTATTTCATGAATCGATGACCTGACTAAAGTGGCGAACTCTAGCCAAAGTCGCCCACCAGGTGTTGGAAAATCACACCCGGCATCTGTAAGCCTATAAATACAAGAATGCGAAAGCTCGTATACTTAGTCACTATGTTGTACTATTACGTATCGATTCAGGAAGGATTTCTGATTTTTGCCTATCCTGAGCATCAACTTGGAAGTGCAATAGCTCGGTTGCAACCGAAGAGTGGAGCCCTCCCACGCTCAGCAGTGAGCACTATATACATCGAGCCTCAACTTTTCCCCCTCCCTAACACTACGCGTCTCCACAATGTCTCATACCTCACCCCCAAATCAACCGGATGCTAAACTGGCATACGCTATCGGTTTCGAAAACGCAGTCGAACAAAAGGAAGCCATTGCACTCAAAGTACATGGTCACATCCCTGGCTGGCTGACAGGGTCCCTGTATCGTACAGGGCCAGGAACATTCAGAGTCCCGTCCAAAGCAAATCCAAGTGTAACAACTGATATTGCACATTGGTTTGACGGTCTTGGAATGAACCACTGCTTCAAAATACGCGCAGACGGCTCTGTTATGTACCAGAATCATTCCTCAGCCGAGGGCCTTTACGACCGCATAGCAGACACTGAGACGGTCCCAAATATCACCTTCGGTAATCAAGATCCATGCAAAACCATATTTCGCAAGTTCTTTACGATGTTCAAACCATCGGCCTCTAGTAGCAACCCTGACGATATCAATGTTTCTGTGACATTGACGCCCGATATGCCTGGAATAGACACACCCAATTCGAACACTACGAATTCTCCCCACTACCTCGTAGCGAAAACCGATGCCGCCACTTTACAGGTGGTCGATGCCAACACTTTGGAACCCCTCCAAGCCATCGACTACTCCTCACTCGACTCCCGTATTGATGGCCCATTGAGCGCTGCCCATTCATGCTCAGATTCTGTGACGGGAGACTTTTACAATTACAACCTCAAGTTGGGCAAAAATCCGAGTTACAGGATCTTCAGACTTCGACCTGGAGACAAGTCGGAATCGAGAATTAGTGCATCAGGATGTAGTGTTGACATCCTCGCTGAAATACAAGATGTTCCTGCTGCGTACCTTCATTCGTTTGCGATGACGCAAAAATACATTGTACTTTGTGTCTGGCAAGCAGATTACTCATTGTACGCAGTCATTCCTCCAATGTCACGTCTTTCTAACGCGAACCCTTAGGAAAGGAGCTAGTATCCTGTTCAATCGGAATATCATGTCATCTATCAAAGAGTGGACACCGAACAGAGAATCGTTGTTCTATGTTATCAACAGGCATGAAGGCGGACTTGTGGCCAAGTATAAAGTAAGTGCACACACCTTTCTTAGCGTCCGTGTTCACACTGTTCTAAACGTACAGACTCGTCCATTCTTTGCGTTCCACTTAATCAATGCCCATGATACTGAAGATGGCGACGTGGTCATAGACATTTCAATTTATGACGATCATGCGGTCTTGAACGCGTTTTACCTCGAGAAGCTGAGAAATCTGGACAAGAATAATCTGCCAATGGGTTATGCCGCGCGCTTTGTTCTAGAGAACGTTAGCCACAATCAGGAGCGTAACAAAAGCCGGGAGGCGAAGATTGCACGTACATTCCCGGTGAACTCCAACATAGAACTTCCAACGGTACACCCCGCACTGTATCATAGGTCCTATCGATTCGCGTCAGCTACTCCACCGTCGCTTATCTTGTCCTGGCTGATCTCGTTAATTTGCAGATACGGCATCAATAAAGACCACAGCATACCACACACGTTCGCTAGTCGGATCATCAAACTTGACATGTCCAACCCAAACGCCGATCCAAAATTTTGGGGCGCGCCTAATTACACGCCAGGAGAACCTATTTTCGTTCCTCGTCCTGGCACCAACGCCATCGAGAATCCAGAATCGGAAGATGATGGGGTACTGCTTACTGTGGTATTGAATAACGACACCCAGAAGAGTATGTTGGTGGTTCTCGACGCCAAAGAAATGAAGGAGGAGGGTCGGGCAGAGATGGACTCGCACTTTCCTTTCGGTTTTCACGGCGCGTGGGTTTCATAATTTTGTAGTGCTGGTGCATCTTCCGGAAAGCCTGGTATGGGAGATGTCTGAATCGGATGAAGCTTGTGAGCCGGAAGGGACAACCTAGCCCAATTCAAAAATCCCATCGACTTGGTTTCGCATAGGGCAATCCAGTTTGCATCATTGATGTAGAAGGAGAGTACAAAGGCCGTCAAAACAGGAAAGCCACCAATCAGAGCGGAAGGTAAACTCGTAACCAGAACAAAGGGTGGCATATTTTCTTGTAGTTGGACGACACCGAATTCTTCGATCAAAGGGACTTGTTACGATTGCTGCGAGCGTCTACTGTAGAACTGCGAATGAACAGCTTGTGGGATCTCGATCCAGTCACGCGCTACAGCATGAGTTAAGTGCTTTTGTCATGGAGGGCGATAGAGCTGAGGACAAGGGGCGCCTATGTAAGAATCAATTCAAAAGCCGTCATGTCTACTTCCAAGCATGCTGTCAGCGCAAAGTTAGTCATGGCATGCTGGGTTCGGATGATACGTACAAGCGTGAATAGAGTGAACATTGATAATGATCTGCACCCCATCTTCTAGTTTTCGACAGTCCCGTGAGATCGTAGAACTTGACTTCTTCAGTGTACCTAGCGTTTAATTATTACTTGCACGTTCGCTTCACTTGCCTTGGCCTCATTGGTGCCGCATCGTTGATCCCTGGTACAATGAGGAGACCATGAGAAAAACGCAGGACCCCGAATTATACGAGACTACCGATTCGCCTCATTGCCTTGGCTAGGTTGATCTGGTACTGAGGTTAATATCCATATCACTGTCCTTAGGACGACTCCAGCCCACCTATACGTACTATGGGGAGTCCACTCTTGAGATGTATTAGCAATTGCTACACCGCGCTTGACGGTCATTCCGAAATTATAGTCTCCTCAGTAATACGATATTCCTTCAAGCGGCGACTATATAGTGTGAGTACCCGTCGGTCGTTGCAAACACCGAAGCCCTTCGTCTTCGTTTGTGCTATTCGTGTTATCAGTCACAGCGGCGCTACCAGAGATTTTATACAGACTTATTATTAGAGAGTGTTCTAGCGCCATATCAGACGCTGGAGTCCTTCAGGTGATCAGGGGGTGATTATGATCAGTGGAGCGCCGTATGATTCTGTTCTTTCTGGGTGTGAAAACTGAGCATTATCTTTCTCAGACGTGAAAATATATACTTCCAAATCTACACGCACCGGTAGTTAAATGACTCCGTGATCATCCGCTTCGAATTCAGCGACAGGTACTAACCATACAAGTAGCTTAGTTTAATACCTATTACTAACATGATGCCTTTCCAGTTCGGAAGCGTCCATCTTGTCATCCGCCCTAAGAACTCAATCAAGCCAGGGTCGTGCTAGTTTAGACACGATTCTGCTGCAATATCGTGCTGGTTCAGCATGCTCCGTGATCTGTAGTAAGCAGCTCTTACCGGGAACTACTACCCCATGTAGTCTACGTTTCGTCAGCGCCACAACTTGTACCTATTGACCTGTTGCGACGAACAGACTGGTTAACCACCCGGATATCATTCAATCCTTCATCCCACATGGTCCCGTCCTACGTTGTACTGAACAATATGGATACCGTGAAAGTCCTCCATGTCTTCAGGAAAGGCGTAAGGGTGAGGGAGACTCAAGGCAACAAAGCTAAGTTACAATGTCTGCGAGTGCAAGGCCATGCCCGAAGTTTGGACTCGGGTCACTGACTAGCGCAAGTTTAGAGTCAACGTCCAATTGGCGAGAAATCCCTTCTCACAGATGCAACCGGGATCACCTGAGGCTATAAATCGAAGCCTCACCTCATGATAGGACCTGCTTAATTTTGATTCCGATGCCCGTCTACGTTTCCCCCATTGATTGGCCCCGAGAATGTATCACCGTGAATTACATCTGAGCGGACTCATCCAAAAATGAGCATCGTTCCCTGTCTCACGTCGATACTCACCATTGGAGTTGAAGATGAAGGTGACATTGACTACTGTACAATAATTGAGATGACCAGATAAGAAGAAAGACAGTGTTTAACATACCCCTGACATCCCTTGAGTCGCTTGCGTCGGTTGCAAACTCGCGTGCCTTCCTGAGCGTGTTGCCTTTGATGGAGTTTAAGACGATATATTAAAGCATAAGGGGCGGGCAAGGTTCACCTCTAACAGGTATGATGTGTTGGCTGCTACTCGTAGTAGGAGTAGAACTTGATGAGGAATCGAGCATGCTCTGGGTGCCCTTGACAAACTGTGCGAAACCAAAGTCGGAGCATGGCAGTAGAAGGCCTGAGCGGAACTTTAGTGGTGAGTGAGATAGATCACTGAAATAGCTCGTCGAGGGCGAAGGCACAGAGTCGGTGAATAACGACCGTGGTATGCCCAACCACTGCGTGTTCGGAAGTACCGCAAAGTTGGACACATCGACTTGAATTTCGTGATTGTTAATTGCACCCAGATCAAACTTCACGCCATCTCCTAGATGGAATATACGAGGGTGGGCGTGAAGGTCCGGGTTCGCTTTTAGAATAAGTCAACGAAATCGAAGAGCGCAAATCGCAGATGGATGATAACAGTCTGCCTTGGCTATCTAAGCAATTCGGAGTTGTCAAAATATTGTATACATTGCCTGTAACCTCCCAGACTGTTGCTTCACTACAGCTGACATTACTGTGTTCAAAACGGTAGGTTGGTATCGACTGCCGTTCAGTCGAAACGTGCCTATAACCAGTTGAGTCACGGTTGTACGAGATGATCTGTAGAGTATGAAGATAGCCTCTAACTAGGAGAAAGGCTGAACGTTCTACACGAATGGTAACCTTGCTGTAGTAGAACGGGCCCAATTGTGGGTTTGGATAAATCATATCCGTACCAACTTGGATTATGCCCGAAGAATAAGCATTATCATTCCACATCCCCATACTGACTGCGGTCTTAGCGATCAATTCGGTTATTATCATGACTGGAGGAGATGGTGGGATGCGATAGAGGAGTGAGTTGAACAACCAAACAAGCTCAACTTCAAAGCGAGTCATGCAGATTTTCTCGATTTGGTATGTGCACCTGAATGCTTGCGAGAATAACACCTCGATTGCATCGATCAGCAATCCTCTCGCATACTCATCTTCCCTTCCCCATTTTCACCAGGAAAATGGCCACTGCAGAGTCTCTCAATGAAGAGATATCAAAACAGACTACCCTACTAAATGAGCTACGATTACAGAAGGCCGAAGCCGCGTTGGTAGATGAGGCCAAGAAGAAACTAGGGGAATTGAAGAAATCGCTGGCTTCGCTGAAGAACGCTGCGGGTGGAGGTGGAAAGGGTGAGGCAAAGAAGAAGGAGAGACTATTGTTGAAGACCGCAAAGGTAAGGATGATGCAAACCTTGTCATATCTCTTCTCAACCATGACTCAAGTGTAGGTATCATTCTAGGGAACACGAGATTATGGTCCTGGGGAGATGTTCTGCCGCGAACACATCGAACGTATCGTAAAAGAGTGCTTCACTACTTACGGTGGGAGTTGTCTCGACACACCCGTTTTCGAGCGGAAAGATATATTGGCCGGGAAATATGGCGAGGATGCCAAGTTGATTTTCGATTTGATGGATCAGGGAGGGGAGCAGTTAGCGTTGAGATACGATCATACTGTGCCGCTGGCGAGGTATCTGGCGATGAATGGGGGAATGAATACGAATTCGAAGTTGTGGCAGGTGGGGAAGGTGTATCGGAGGGATAATCCAGTTATGTCCAAGGGGAGGATGAGAGAGTTTTCGCAAGCGGTGAGTCTTTAGTTTAAAGCTACAAAATGGGTGGGTGGAAGTATGACTCTGTTGACGATTTCAATATGGATAGGACTTTGATATCTCGGGGACGTGGGACCCGATGATTCCAGATGCTGAGCTGATCAGTCTACTATGCACCATCCTAACGAAGCTTGAAATTGGTGATTTCACTGTGAAGGTATATTTCATACTCTTCTCTGCCTTGTTTCTTCAAAACAAGTAATCTCTGAAAATAGATTAACCACCGTAAAATCCTCGATGGTATATTTGAAGTCTGCGGCGTACCCGCGGACAAGATCCGCACGATATCTTCTGCTGTAGACAAGCTGGATAAGGTGCGCTCATTCCGGCTTAACTACTCGTTCCGTTTAGCTAAATTGAGTGCTCCAGATGTCTTGGGTCGACGTAAAGAAAGAAATGACGGATGAAAAGGGGCTGGACCCCACGGTGGCAGACAAAATTGGGGAATATGTCAAGCTGAAGGGTGAGTTTCCTCTCACTGACAGCTTTCAGATCCAAGTGGATTTAATCTGGGTATGAACGATGGACAGGGGGTCCTGAACTTTTAGAGAAGCTTCAGGCAGACGTAACTCTAATGGCGAATCCTAATGCTAAGCAAGGCGCTGCGGATATGGGCATACTATTCGGTCTCCTCCGAGCATACCAAGTAGTAGACAAGGTAAACCCCTTTTGTCATTCCATAGCAATACCATTCACCCGACGCGTTGACTTATTTTCAAGCTTTCCTTCGATCTATCGCTTGCAAGAGGATTAGACTATTACACCGGTGTGATCTACGAAGCCATCACCGAAGCATCTGCTCCACCAGGTTTCAACGCCGCTAACGCCCTAGCTTCCTCATCTGACCCATCACAACCTCCCGCCCCCGCCCCCACACCTAAACCATCCAAAAAATCCAAAGCTTCATCTTCCCCGGACGAGGAGGAGGAAATCGACGAAAACAGTGTAGGCGTCGGTTCGGTTGCTGCCGGAGGGCGATATGATAACCTTGTTGGAATGTTCACCGCTGCTGCGGCTGGTGAAGGCAAGAAAGCTGCTGGGTTGCCTTGTGTTGGTGTGAGTATCGGGTTGGATAGAGTGTTCGCTCTGCTATGGCCTAAATGGGTCGAGCGCGGTATGCGTAGTAAAGAAACTATGGTCTACGTTATGGCCGCTGGTGACGGTCTCCTCATCGAACGTCTCCAACTCGTCAACGAACTCCGCTCAGCTGGCATAAAAACTGATTTCCTAGCCAAGAATAAACCCAAACTTCCAACTCAATTCGCTGCGGGCGAGAGGGATGAGGTTCCGTTTGCGGTGATATTGGGAGGGGATGAGCTGAAGGAGGGATTGGTTACGGTGAAAGAGCAGAGATGGGAGCTTGTGGATGGGAAGAAGGTTAAGAAGGAGAGTGCGGATAAGGGAGAGAAGGTGAGAAGGGAAGAGTTGGTGGCGTGGTTGAAGGGAACGCAGACATTCAAGGAATGGTCGAGTGGGAGGCTAATGTAGATTACTCTACTAATCAATTACTTGGTGATTCGTAGTAGTGGCGGTATCGTTTTGTGCGATGCGGGGTACATTAGAACGTTTAGATCAGTATCTACATTATTGTGCCAACCATCATAGTGTCCTCGTCACACAATTGGTATATTAACCTACATAGATATATTGCTCAATCTCCATTCCCCACTTGCCGGAACGGAATTGTTTTTATCGTCGTCAAGACATTATTATTGCTAGATCCCCTGTGAGAGTTGATCACCGTGACGATTTATTGACTTTGGCGTATTACAGCAACGGCCATGACTAGCCACGATATCCATTGTATTCATCCCTTCTACCCGTGCCCGAAAGCCCGAATGCGGTGCTGTTCGACTTCACACCAATCTTGAACGAACAGAAGCATTCAAACTCGCGTATTGGACCACCCCATATAGATATCATTTTTCTCGACTCTCGGGAGAAAGGTTAAAACGCGGTGAATTAAGAGCGCAGTTCAACTTGATTCAAAGACTTCAAGCTGCTGGTACCACCCGCTTCCTAACACAATAGTTGAAGAGTAGGAAAGGATCTAGAAGTGGGTTTAGCGGTAGACGAGGATGAGCTTGCAGGAACTAGATAAAGAAAAAGGAGAAGTGCAGATTGTTCGTGCTGCTGGTGAGTGCATGTCGTTGATCATACATTTTCACGTTGACTGAAGCAGTAGAATCATTGCCTCGAAGGACTCCTCGAACGTCTCCACATTTCTCGCCAGCGTCTCAATCTGGGTGCATGCGTCCTTACTGCTGCCCAGTTTGTTTTCTCCCCTACGTCCCCGCTCCCCGCTGGCGACACCCCCGACTCACTTGCAACACGGAAAGAAAAACGGAATTTGAACCGTGAAGAATTCTATCACGCTGTGACTCACGCTATAAATGTCCACCCTGCACTTGCTGTACGCATTCATAACGAAATAGAGGGTCGCGAGCCAGCCTCGCTCGTCCGGATGTCAAGTATCGATCTCGACAAGGGTGTACAATTCTTACCCCCCGCCCAGTCAGTAGAGGGAAGCTTGAACCCAAGAGGAGCCGAGGTGGATATCGAAAACGCGTTGTTAATCCAATTCGACACGTCGAGCAACGACGCACCGCTATGGCGTTTCACGGTAACACCGAGCAATCTGGTTATTTTTGTGTACCATCACGTTCTTGGAGATGGACAAAGTGGATTGGCAGTTCTGCAGACTGTTCTACAGGCGCTTAACGAAGCAACGCTCCAACGGAACCATAACGCTAAAGTCGACGATGGTAGTACGAATTTAGATTCTGGAAGATACGTTACCCCACCCCTAAAGCTGGACTTTCTCCCATGCTTAGAAAGCCGCATTGACTGCTCCTACACATTACGAGGGTTATTCGGCGCGTTACTAGGCGAACTTCTCCCATCTTGGACGAAACGCAGGATATGGACGGGAAACAACGTTCTAGAAAATGTTCCTACACCCCCGAAACGAATTAAGACCTCAGTTCGCGTCGTTTCTTTACCAGCAGATGCTGCATCGCGGTTTTTAACAAGATGCAGGTCGCGTAAAACGACAATAACGAGCGTTATGCACCTTACAGCAGTCATAGTTCTTTCGCATTTAATCACCACCTCTCATGATCGGCATACAACATTGACTACATCCGATACTCATGATAGGAATGATATCACCCAATCCAACAACTCGAAGCCTCACCAACGAAAGTACAAGAAACTTCATACCCATCTTGCGATTTCCCTTCGTTCACTAGCGAACATCCCACCTTCAACGATGTATGAAACAGCCTCGTCATGCAGCTGTATAACCCCTTTCCTCCTTCCAGAGCTTCTCACATTCCCTTGTTGCCATCCCACGGAAGACCCAAACACAGAGCTTGACCCGTCTTTTGACTGGGAGGGAAATTTTCCTTGGTCTAAAGCATCCAAGTTCTCCGAGACACTTCGGAAGGCTGCACCACAGGCGCGTGCGACGTTAGGACTGTTGAAATTTTTAAATGGAAAATTTGAACCGTTTTGGAGGGGAAAATTGGGGAAGAAGAGGGATTCCGGTCTAGAGTTGTCGAACGTCGGAGCGTGGATAATTGGTGATTCTAACTCAAAGAAACGCGGAGAAGTAGGAGATAAGGAGGGAGATAAGGATGCGATAAGAGACGAAGGAGAGGAGGAAGAGCAGGGATGGAATATATCCAGCGCATATTTCGCACAGGACGATAATGTTGTAGGCGCTGCCCTGAAGATGAATGTGATCGGAAGTCCGAACGGAGAGCTGAATATGTGCGTTACGTGGGGTGAGGGTGCGGTGGACGAGCCGTTTGCAGAGGCGTTTGCGAGAGGGTTGAGGCATGGGTTGGTCGAGCTGTCTAGATGATTGCGGAGGATTTATCGGTGCGTTAGGGCCTGGTGCAACGCATCCAGTACGCTCTCGACATGTACATCGTTTGATCGAGAAATGGGTTCTTTGTTTTTTTTTTGTCTGCAATGTAGCACCAGGCGCTACTCCTGGCATGTTGCATGGATTTCTTTTGTAATGATAAAGACGCCACGCAGTAGACCTCTCCTTTATAACTACCTTCAGTAAAAGCAGCCAGTGTAGGAGGTGCAACGAAGTGATCTGCTTGTCCATCAACCCTCGTAGCATAAGGCTCCATATAGGAGACAACCGATGCTCAGAACCGTTCCTAAGTAGGAGATGAACACTCAGTTTTTACAAGCCTCTCTATCCAGACCTAGACAGTTAAAACTCTGTGGGCTGCATTACTTCTACTCAGAGGCCGTCATTAAAGCGGAAGCTAAGTGGTTGCAGCAAAAATGATAAATACGGTCAGAGCATACGCAAACCAAATCGACGTAGGAGTCTCACGAACCGTATGCTTGTCTCTAATGCGCGCTGGACAGGCTGATCATTCTCGGTTTCTGATGCATCCTCGTCTTCTGATTCCTCCTCGTCCACGATGTCACCCGCCTCCAGAGGGTTCAACTTTCAAGTGGTCAAGGCGTAGCACCACTCTGTTTAGCCTTTCTGTGGGATTCTTATTCAGTTTGGACAATAAACTTCAAGATGCTGGACGAGTCATGGTCGTTGAGTTAGGAACTGTTAGGAAACGACGTCGGAATTTGTGAATTTCTTTAGTCGAGCTGAGAGAAGTGAACGCGCCGAAATAAATATTGTCACGTGGCCGTGATCCAGTTACAGTTGCCTAATTCGTAAGAGTTGTTCTCCTATCCAGTACTACGAGCTCATCTAAATGGCTTCTCGACATAAAGGCTGGTTAACGAGCTTGCGCAACTGATATGAATAGCCCCAAGGTAATGAAGAAAGCTCTGATTGTCAAGCGGATTGAATCGATTGGGGCGTTCTTACATGGGTTGGCCGTCGGAAGGCCCAGGATGGCCCAGATACTGAATGGTGTCCCAAAATCCCCAAAACTTTGTTTCGCGCTGCCTTATTTAAATCACTCCAAAATTACTTCCTTCAACACTTGGCCTCCTCATGTCGTCCTCAAAACCAGCAGAACCGCCCAAAGCCCTCGCAGATGACCAAGAAATTCCTGCCGACATCGACATCCCCGACAATTACGTCGAATATACTCTCAAGAACCAAAAGCCTCTCCCACCATTCCAGTGGAAGAACTGGTACAATGAAGTCAACTGGATCTCGTTCCTTCTTGTTACTCTTCCTCCGCTTATTGGTGTCGTTGGTGCTTACTACACCAAACTGCGATGGGAGACGGCCGTGTTCGCAGTCGCGTATTACTTCTTCACTGGTCTCGGTATTACTGCTGGGTACCACCGACTATGGGCGCACCGTTGTTACAACGCGTCCGTCCCTCTTCAGTATTTCTTGGCCCTAGCTGGCGCAGGTGCATGCCAAGGTTCCATCAAGTGGTGGTCCAGAGGTCACAGGGCACACCACCGATACACTGACACCGAACTCGATCCATACAACGCACACAAGGGCTTCTACTACTCGCATATTGGCTGGATGCTCATCAAACCTCGTCGCAAACCTGGTGTTGCGGATGTTAGCGATTTGAGCCGCAGCCCTGTTGTACGATGGCAGCATAAGCAGTATGCCAAGCTGATATTCCTCATGGGACTCATCGTGCCTACCGTCATTCCTTGGTTGGGCTGGGGTGATGCGCGAGGAGGATACGTCTACGCTGCTGTATTGCGGCTTGTTTTTGTGCACCACGTACGTTGAATTTTTTTCGTATCAATCTCACACTGAAATTATCCTCAGTCGACGTTCTGCGTCAACTCCCTTGCTCATTGGCTAGGGGAAGCGCCTTTTGACGACAAGCACACACCCAAAGATCATCTCATCACCGCGCTCGTCACTATCGGCGAAGGCTACCACAACTTCCACCATCAGTTCCCCATGGACTATCGCAATGCTATCAAGTGGTACCAGTACGACCCGACGAAGTGGTTCATCTGGACGATGCAGACTCTCGGACTCGCTTCGCACCTCAAGAAGTTCCCCGACAATGAGGTGCAGAAGGGTCAGTTGACGATGCAACTGAAGAGGTTGAGAGAGGCACAGGAGAAGATTGTCTGGCCGTCTGATAGTAATGACCTACCAGTTGTTAGCTGGGATACTTGTATTTCTTTCACCTTTCCTCGGCCTCAGAAGAGCTTACTGATATTTATGATCTCTATAGTTCAAGAGCAGTCAACGAAGCGACCCCTGATCCTCATCTCCGGGTTCATTCACGACGTTTCCGACTTCCTCGAGGAGCATCCGGGTGGACGTCATCTACTGGTCAAGATGGTCGGGAAGGATGCCACCACGGCTTTCTTCGGTGGAGTATATGATCACTCGAACGCTGCCCATAACGTATGTTTCTTCTCACTTTTCATTTCCCAAAGCCTGATGTGTCATACTAGCTATTGGCGATGAAACGGGTTGGTGTATTACACGGTGGTCATCCCCATGGATCTGATGATAAGCTGATCCCACCATCACAACGATTGAAGGTGGCGCGGTATAACGAGCTGAACTCGCAGTATTGGAGTAGCGGGTGGAGTGATAGTGAGGGTATATTAGGATGAAATATGATACGGAGATTGTTGTAGATGTATCGAATTTAGACATTAATTTGTTTGTTAACTACGCCTTATTCTTCATTATTCACTTGGATGATGTTCCCGAAGGCTGATTTTATGAGTATCGAGTACTTGTTGTAGTATGATACCGCAACGGTGTCAGCCTGGTCAAGAGGGCACTGGAGTGATCAAAGAATCCAGAAGGATCGCAAGTCCTTCATTCGAGAGAACGCTCGACTCAGACACTTCGAGGGCGCTAGAGCAGCCGTAAATTCATTCCATGAGCGCTTAGCGCGTGACTTACTCTCTTCCTCCGACTCCGAGCTCAAGTACTTGTCTGGCCACCACTTGCTTCGGAGGCGCTTCGTACAGCAACGACATTTAATCGCCTCCTCTGTGCTTCCTGAATTGCCCTGTGCTCAACAGAGACGAACATCTGAGGACTCGTCAGCGCGGCATTTAGCCTGTAGACTCTACCATAGAGCGTTACAAAGGATGGTTGCCTTATCGAGAGGCCTTTTGCTCCTTCTTTGGGTTGTGTTCACTCAACTAGCTGGAATATACCTCTTCACTGGCGGCTTTCTTCTTACCAGATTGTCCTTATCCGAGTCCAATAGTTGCACTTCCAAACCATGTACGCTAGAACCCACTCATACGCGTGCTATTGTTCTCATCATAGATGCCCTTCGCTTCGACTTTCTCTCCCCGAACCCTCCAGAGCCTGCCTCTCCATTTCACCACAATGTACTCACTCTTCCTAGACGGCTAACCGCACAATTTCCTCGGAACTCTTTCTTGTTTGATTCGTATGCGGATCCACCGACAGCAACGTTGCAGCGCATCAAAGGTCTCACTACGGGGTCTCTACCGACGTTTGTTGATATGGGAAATAACTTTGGTGCTTCGTCCATAGCAGAGGACTCGATAATAAAACAGCTCCGAGCAGCAGGGAAAAGGGTGCGTTCTCCCCATGTCAATTTCACATCTTCGTATTATTTATTATATGAAAGATTGCTTTTATGGGAGACGACACATGGATGTCAGTGTTTCCTGACTCTTTTCACCCGAATATGACCTTTCCCTTCGACTCGTTCAATGTAGAAGACCTCCACACCGTCGACGAAGGTGTAATCACCAATATCTTCCCCCTTCTTCGAGACAAATCAAAACCCTTCGACTTCCTCATCGGCCACTTCCTTGGAGTTGACCACGTTGGACATCGAGTGGGACCGGAACACACAAGTATGAAAGACAAATTAGACCAAATGAATAAGGTTCTCGAAAGGGTTGTAGAATTGCTGGACGATGACACGCTATTGGTGCTCTTGGGAGATCACGGAATGGATAGGACGGGTGATCACGGTGGCGATGGGGACCTGGAGACGTCGGCGGCGTTATGGGTATATAGCAAAGGCCGGGAACTGCGCTCCAGTGTCGCATCTAATATTCCATCGAGCCTGTTGGAATACACTGTTTTTCCTGGGTCGACAACGGCTCATCGACGGATCCAGCAAATTGATATCGTGCCTACTCTATCGCTATTGTTAGGGTTGCCGATTCCATTCAATAACCTGGGAACCGTAATACCCGAACTATTTGAACGAGATAACGATTTGTCCCTAGCGCTCAAGGTCAACGCTGAACAAATCA
Organism: Pleurotus tuber-regium; assembly: GCA_014058305.1. Lineage (NCBI taxonomy): Eukaryota > Fungi > Basidiomycota > Agaricomycetes > Agaricales > Pleurotaceae > Pleurotus > Pleurotus tuber-regium. The sequence goes on from JACFYU010000021.1 coordinate 3,927,451, forward strand.
AATCGTACCTCGACGCGTATCGTGCGAGTCCCTCGGGTGGAGAACTAGATGAGTCGTGGTCATTACTGGAGGATGCCTGGAAGAAGTCGGACGTGCTGGGAGACGACCAATTCTTGAAGATATACGAGTTCAACAGACAAGCACTTTCGATATGCAGGGCATTGTGGGCGCAGTTCAATCCATTACGTATGGGAATGGGACTCTCACTGTTGGGAGTAGGATTACTTGTTATGTGGTCGATATATTCCGGTATATCGGCCTCTAAAAGCCTCGACGGTGCTTCTTCAAAGTTACCACTTGGATTTTATGGGATCATCGCTGGCTCTATACTAGGACCTATCATTCATTTAATCGCTAAACCTTATAACACGGACATAGGACTTGTAGATTATATTCTATTCTCCACTGCCTTGGGATCATGTATACCGCCTCTCATCACCCTATTCCCTTCCTCTACCTTACTTACATGGGCGACACTCCGAGCCTTCCCTGTATTACTGATCCTCCACTCCATATCTTTCTCATCGAACTCATTCACATTCTGGGAAGACCGCATCGTCCCGTTCCTGCTCGTTACTTCGATCACGCCCTCTGTCATCAAAGGCTTTACAGCCCCCACCTCTCGCTTACGTTCCCGCATACTTGGATTCTCCCTCCTGTTCGCCATCTGCGTCCGTCTAATGGCCATCAGCACCGTCTGCCGCGAGGAACAACAGCCCTACTGCCATGTCACATACTACGCATCATCTTCCCTTCCCTCACCCCCTCTTCTCATTCGCATCCTCGCACTTCCTACTGCCTTCGCCATTCCACTAGCTATGCAACGAATTTTACATATCTCGCGCTCAGACGCTGGCATAGCAAAACTTTTCTTGCTGACTCTGCTGAGACTGGCACTGATGGCTGCCTCGGTATCGTGGCTCCTCGAATGGGTTGATTCGGCTCGAGTGATGGATGGATGGTCCATATCAGAGACTGCCTGGAGCAAGGGATTGCGGACCACGCGCTCCATGCTTGGTGGGATGACGTTCGCCGGTATAGCGATCCTTGGAACTGGCCTTTGGTGGCTTGTTCCTATGTGCTTGGACATCACGGATGAGTCTCAAGTTGCCGACCCAGCGGGCGAGAGAGTCGGTAGCGGCTCTACTTCAGTGCCAAAAAAGCGGCAAATCAAGGTCATTGGATTCGGCAACGCCTTCGGGTCGCCCTACCTCCTCTTCTGGTCTATCCCTTTCTGCCTTGTATATGCCACAACGCAGCTGACAGGCCAAATAACCCTCGGTTTGGGCGTCATTGCCCTGCTTGCATACCTCGAGGTTGTCGATAGCGTACGAGATGTGCGTACCCTTGAAGAAGCGTTCAACTCTGCTACTCCTTCTGCCCTATTGAAAGACCTGGGTGTGTTCGATCGTGCGTCACAACCTATGTTTGGCCGTCCGTCTCCGCAGGTTAGGTTCTCGGAGATTGTACCTGTAGCGTTGCTTGGGATACAGATGTTCTACGCTACGGGCCACCAAGCCACGATTTCTTCTATACAGTGGAAGTCGGCGTTCGTCCTGACGAAAGGAGTCACTTACCCATTCTCTGTGGTGACGGTGATACTCAATTCGTTCGGCCCGCTCATGCTAGCTGGCTTTGCAGCACCTCTATTGGCAATGTGGAACCGCTCGCCATTAGGTCCTTCTGCTACCGGTGCACCTCCTCAGTCAAAATCAAAAGCAGAGACATCGCAAAGTGATGCCGTCGATCTGCAGCCAGACGCTCAGATACGGAGAGAAAGTATCTTAGCTGGCTTAGGCATGATAATATACCATGGATGCTTGCTGTTGGGTACTGCGGTGAGCGCAGCGATCCTAAGAAGGCATTTAATGGTGTGGAAAGTGTTTGCGCCAAGGTTTATGCTAGGGATATGTGAGGTTTTGGCTGTGGATTTTGGGGTGTTGGTTGGTGTGGGTGTTGGTGTTGAGAGGATCGCGAGGAAGGTGGGAGGGATGTTTGGGAGTGTGGCGCCGAAGACTGCCAAGAGATGATGATATAAGAGGGTTATTGGTGTGCTCTGTTATACCTTCCAGGACAGAGTCTTTGAAGAGACAGGTTGATTGATCTGGAACCCTTCATCCACGTTCCTCCCTCCTACGAGGATAGTTGAGCTGAAAGTAAGCCAGCCTGAACGGATGACCTCAAGGAAGCACCAATAACTCGTGGGCGAAACTACTCTACTAGTCGCACTGCTTGGCCTAACAGTGATTTACCGAGCGCGCGTGTCTCTCGCTGTAAGATTCGCTAATAGAATACTCACCTTGTGAAGCGCCTGATTTCGTAGCAGTTCGATACCAGAAGTATGGCATCTGTATGCGCAAGGTGCTTATACAGGGATGGCATAAGTCAATGTCAACAAAGCATGTAAAAGACGTCAACGTATCATGTAGATGGCCTAGCAATCGGTTACTAATCACCTAAACCCAACAACTGACTCAGGCCTCTCCTGGGTCCATATACTGAGGCCCGTCAAGGTCCTATTAGCGTTGTACCTCAGCAAGGACTTTGCTAACTTACGAGTCATATTATGCCTGGTGTATGTAAGAACTACCGAATGTCCTACATCCTGGTTCGTGTGCCCGGTCCGTGTGGGTAACTATTAATATCCATTCAAGCACGTGGGATAAATCTCTGCTTTTCACACTCATCTTAACCGATGCTTGTACGGAGAGCGTTGGCACGACTTCAGCAAGTAAATCTGCATCCTCCCACTCGACAGAGACGTCCAACTTTCCCGAGTCATTGGCAAACCAATGGCAATGCCTCATATTCTCAAACGCGCAGCTACATCATGCCTGTGGAACGACGAACGATTACAGACAAGGTTTTCTATAAAAAAGACGGAACCCCTCGGTCGAAATGGAAAGGTTTTGGATTAAGTATAGCCTTGTCCAATCTCACTCGGAATATGATTCACTGAACAATCAGAGCAGTCTCGGTAGCCCTCGTGTTATATATGTTGTATGAGGCAGTTGCCGCCATCGATGAACTCGACAATGATGTCAAATATCTTGTCGCGCTCGTTAACATCCAACGCGTAGATCACAACTCCTACAATTCCGTAGACCTCTCGGACTTTGGCCAAACTCTCCAACTCTTCAGACAATTTCTTACTTGTGTTGGTCTTGCGTCCAAAGAAATTATCGACGATGTTTACCAGCATCTGGAGGAACATTCTGGAGATTCTCGTCTGCATTCGATTCTCCGAAAGGCCTGCGAGGATGTCCATACCACCATTCAAAAAAATGAGGACGGCAATGCTCTCCTAGTCGCGGCTGAGGTGGCGCAACTGCTGGACAAATCAGTGCTTGAACTCCTTACGCTCATGAACGTTCGACTCAAAGAAGCCATCAAAGAGTACAACAGGAGGACTACGAAGAATTCGACCTCTGTTGATACCCCCAAGCCGGAAGGTGAAGATTACGAGGTAGTCGGTTAAGTACGTCGACCCCACACCTAATTATCTTGCTCGTGCTTATGACTGCACGTCCATTAGTGATAAAAACAAATTTCCGATTCGATCAAAACTTCAAAAGCATACCCATTCTGTGTCCAGCACTAGCGACACGTATCTATCTAGTTTTGAATTCGTCTGTGACTGGGTTCTGGCCGCTTCTCATCGCTAGTGTGTAGATGAATTCGGTTGTTATTCGACGCTTTCGCCCTTTTTCCTATACATCTGGTTTTCGCCATGATTCTTAGCACTCATGTAGTCAGTCAGTGTATGAAGGATTCAATCTAGTCAAGTTGGGTGAACGACGCTGATGAAAAAACTTACGTTGGTTCGCAGCACAATCAATTCTCCCATTAAGGATCCATGGTGTCGCTTTATTCATTGACCTTAAGTGAGCTCAAATACTGTTTTGGACAACTAGTTCATTCAAAGAAACATGCTATTACAACCTTGATACCATTATGCCCATAATTACGATGTAATGCTATGCAGTAGTCTAAGTATTTTGATTCATGCCTAATCAATGAATAATATTTGATCAATTCTTCACCCCGATCAATCCCTTATTCAGAGCCCAAGGACCTCCTTCACCTTCTCGTCCCGAGGGATCATCCTGATGCGGAAAGGTACAGGTGATCGTCCGGACAAGCCATCATATTCCTTCAAGTCGATGGGTTCGCCAGGAATCTCTTCCATCTTGAAGGCCCAAAGCATGCGCGAGATGGCAAGCCAGACCTCACGCTCGGCTACCCACATACCCGGGCAGATGCGACGACTGGAGGAACGAATCACAGGTTAGCACAATTGTCTTGAATTTATCGCGAAGAGTAAACGTACCCGACACCGAACATCCAGTGGTCTCGCTCGTAAGGGTTGGCAAGATTAGCTGATTCGGAGGAGAGGGTAGAGTCATTGATGTAGCGATCGGGCTGAGTAATTCAAGGAAATCAGAACAAAGAAACCACAATAATCTAAAGAGTTAGGCTTACGTTGAAGGTGAATGGATCTGGGTGGCGAGCAGGATCATGATGCATTGTGTACTGTGATATCAGAATCAGAACCATAACTGTGTATTGCACCGAAAATGCCTACAGTGTTGAGTACGACGACCGTGTCCTTCGGGATGAATTGGCCTCGGTAAGTGAAGTCCTGGGTGTTGACATGGGGTGTTCCGAGCCAGAATGGATTGTGGCAACGCTCGACTTCCTATTGAAAACGTCAGCACAATTTTCAGGGGCCACAAAGGAGTCAATGATACGTACCTTCACGATGGCATGGATGTAGGGCATGTTCTTCTCGTCTTCGACGGTGGGTAGTCTGTTGCGACCGACGACGCGATCCAATTCAGCGTGAGCCTTGGCTTGGATCTCGGGATAGGCAGGGATGAGGGCCGAGAACCATTGCATGATAGAAGCCGTCTAGCCAAGAGGTCAATTCAAGATCAAGCTCATAATCGGGATTGGACATACCGTTTCGACACCGCCAATCATGAACGCCGAGCAGAGGATAGACATATCGATATGGTCAAGCTGTTCCTCTTCCTTGGTTTCGATCATAGTCTTGACAAGGCAGTTAGGTACTTTCTCGCCGTTCTTCATGCGCTTCTCAATATCGAGAATCATTCCACCGTAAGTGTCTACGAGATCCTTGTGAAGTTGCTTGCCACGAGCGGTCATGTAGTTAGGCAATTTCTGGAGGAGGGGGATGAAGTCGGTTAGGTTGGACACTGGGCCGGTGCAGTTCCTATAGGATTTCCGGTGAGGAATCGTAGGAATATAAGAGTGGAAAATACTCACATGAACTCGCGAGAAAGTCGAAGTGCCTTGGCAACCAAAGGATGGTCAATGGAATCCGTGCGCGTGCCAAAGACGATCGTAAGCATGTTGTTGAGGGAGCAGCGACCGGCGTGAGGCTGAGGATTGATTGGTTCTGCGCCAGCCTGACCATACCTATACAATTCCCTGACGAGAATCGTAGCCTCGTAATCAAGAACGTGAGTGTATCCGTCGACCGCCTTTTGAACGAGGGAGCCAGCCGCAATTCGACGGTGCTTTCGCCTTTAGATTCCCAGAAGTCAGATTTGCATTATCAAAGTGATTATATGAGTTAGACGAACCAAGTGTCGTTGTAAGGAGTGGCAGTGATACCGCGACCGGCAAAGATGGTCTTGGACTTCAGGAACATCTCTTTGCGCGATGAAAAGATAGATCCATTGGTGACCATGAGATCCTTAACAATCTGAGGATCCGAGACGATGACGAAGAGCTGATTGCCAAGCCAGACGGAGTACAAGGGCCCGAACTTTTTGGCCCAGTAGTCCAAGGTAAGCTCTGGATACTTCGTCAAGAATGGGAATGACCCTAGAGAAGGTCGTTAGTCATGTTATTCAATAAAAACAGGAAAGCATGCGGACCGAGAATTGGAAGGCCAACAGGACCAGATGGGATAGCATTGCCATGCTTGTCTATAGGTCGATGAGGGAAAATGGCCCTGATGAAGAAGTAGACTGTAGCAGAAACGATGGACGCTAATAATACGATCGCCTGAGTAGGACTGGTGAGCTGACTGCCCGCGAATTCAGAGAAGGAAGTCATTTCTAATATTCTAGATTCTAGAGAAACTGTTTTCTAAGAGAGAGAGAGAGAGAGGTGATTTAGAAGGAAAGATAGCTTGTGGAATGAAGATTCCGACAATCTCATGGTCCTTTTAAGCTTTACCAGCGTCGTTGGTAATTCCTTGACTCTGACCATCCACAAGTAATGTTCCTCCCGTTCATTGTCAGGGCTAAACCGCCGGACACGGAGCGCAAAGGTGGTGGGGCGGGACAGAGCAACATTAAAAGCCAGCGACGGGCTGTAAATCAAAGACCATTGACACTGTTGTCAGCGGGAGGGGCTCAATGTCGCAATATTGTGGTCAATACCCGATTCTGAACAGTAAGCGAGTGTCACATCAGAGCCAAGGAACAATCAACCATCCAATCACTTACAGAAGAACTGCGCTACCCGACGTCCAACACTTGCTTAGGTGATCACGGCTATCATTATATATGGCAGGTCAGTAAATATATTGGACGCATTGAGCTGCTACCGATGCAATGAGCAAGCGGAATGGCATATCATTACGCCAAGGGTGAACTAGCCGACTCTGATGACTATTGTGAATAGGGGGCGATGTAGAGGTGGTACAAAAATAAAGAATACAACCAGAATTCCATCCGAGTCACTGACATGGAGAGAGTCAAAGGTGAGAGATCTACAATGACAGGGAAGCATTTGAAGTACCTAAATATACTTCAACGTGTGTGCGCGACCGTCGTCCACGAAGACATTAGATGTAAGCGGTATCCGATAGCGACGGCAGTGGCCACAATAACTAGAGCATTTTACGTCAATCAGGAGAGGCTACTTCGATCGCGACGTCCATACTTGATCATATAAACATCACGGACTATATAGTCAAGATCCGGGATGGAATACAAGGTAAGTTTCATCGAATGCTGCGGTGGATATGATAGAGCATGAAGACATTGACACTGCGATGATAGTATATATGCGATCATAATGGGCATGCACCATCAAATGGTATCCGTACGAGTGGACGGCATTTCGTCGGGATAGCAAACGCCGGAGAATGGCCTGTCGGATGTCGATCAACTACCATAGCAGCTATCACTGAGCAAAGAATAGGAGACAGAGGTAACAAATCCTAGTGATCCACACCTGAAAAGCAGATGCATGGAGGAGTTCAAACTTCAGATAGGAAAAACACAAAACGTCAAGCATAGTGTACTCACCGCTGCTCGCTGAACGATACGATTACGATAGAAATCAGATACATATCATTTCAGTTAGACTGGTGGGTATACACCAGGAGGCAAATGCAAGTGGCACATGTAATGTCTGCCGGGAAAGGGGCGATAGCGCCACCGGTGGTTGTGCCAGTAATAATGCCTGCGAACAACGAGATGCTTGATACCTCTCTTGCACGCATGGTTGAAATGCCGAGTTGCTGTCGCCGTCTTGCCCACGCTCACGGAGCCTCCGATACTTGTGTGGGTTGGGTACGACAAATCTGCCGGAAAAAGGGCGATAGCCCCACCGGTGGTTGCGCTAGTAACATTGACAATGTCGCGAACAACAAGATGCTGAATACCTCTTTTGCGAACATGGTTTCGAAATGCCGTTGCTGTGAACTGTTAAAGCTCTGAAGTCTGGCCACGCTAAGCGCTCACGGAACCCACTTGACGCTCAATTTTAGAACTTCTGAAGTTCCCAGGCCATTGTTCTTGGCTTTGCGCAGACACCACACAACTGCACGGCATGCAGAATGTTACGCGTTACCTCCTGCTAAAAGATCAGCTAAAACGGTAATTCATGAGAAGTTAGTAAAAGTCGTGGAAAAGTCTGCTCAAGGCGAGCTAAGTCAGGTTAGTCGGGAGAATGTGAGAATGAGTACATTTAGTCATTTGTAATACTCAGTTAAAACGGTAATTCATGAGAAGTTAGTAAAAGTCGTGGAAAAGTCTGCTCAAGGCGTGCTAAGTCAGGTTAGTCAGGAGAATGTGAGAATGAGTACATTTAGTCATTTGTAATATTTATGTCACAGTTTGTGGTTACTTTCGTAATTTCAGCAGTCACGCATAGTCATGGTTAGTCTCAGGAAATCGGAACAGATCATGAAATGGTATCAGCCAATAGCAATTACTGAAGGCATCACAAGTTTCAGGGTGGCGTTGTTACAATCTGTCCTGACTGACTGTGACTTTGCATGACTGCTGAAATTACGAAAGTAACCACAAACTGTGACATAAATATTACAAATGACTAAATGTACTCATTCTCACATTCTCCTGACTAACCTGACTTAGCACGCCTTGAGCAGACTTTTCCACGACTTTTACTAACTTCTCATGAATTACCGTTTGAACTGAGTATAATCTCGAACTCGACACTAAGTATATGGGCAGCCTCCTTCCCATGCGTCCTTTCGAGGTCTTCGCTAGATTCTCCTAGAGGCGAGGGACTTAGACAGATTTTAGTGTAGCGGGAGTATCCGAAAAGTTTAAAACACCGCCAACTTTATTTCGCTCGACCTCTCCAGGACGCCTGGCACAAAACATTGGAACAAACAAAACGCCACCAAGATTATCACAGATATCGGAGTGATAAGTAGTTCGGACTCTCAAAGAGACTCGTATCATTAGGGGAAATTATAGGGGACCAAAAGTTCTGTGAGATGCATGTGCAATATTTTTAACACCGCGTCTCAATTAATATTGACACGTCATTCATGCGGGCAGAAGATATTCCGTCTGTATCCCAAATCCGAGCCAAAACTCAGACTTCCTTTCACATTCGACCGTGTCTATGGCAAATTAACATCACTCGTGCCTATGAATCAACCATCACTACATTGCCCTCTTGGGTGACATCATGTTCCGTGCATTTGATAGTACTCCTAATAGATCCCATAACTGCGGCGCCAAAGACTGCATCTTCTCAGCCATCTCCTCTATCCGAAACTGCTGAATCTGCGTTGCAGTTGCGCTATTTGCACCAAATTGCCAGCCGTTTTCAACCTTGAGTAATTTGCAAATGTCATCACGATATTTTGAGTGAATATATTCATTTACTAATCGTAATTGTGAATGGTCTCGTTGTGCGGGGTGGTTGGCTAAAGCATGGCAAATTTGCTCGGAGTGGTCTAGCAAATCATTGACTACTGCTGTATTGGCAAGTGACTGGGGCATCAAGGCATTGAGAATAACTGCAGATAGGGTGATATTAGCTTGAGATAGCAAACTCAAAATTGAGTCCATGATGAAGATGGTGTATCTCTTCGTGTCTCCTAAACACTCCTCTAGTACTCATTAAAAGTCCGAACTACTTATCACTCCGATATCTGTGATAATCTTGGTGGCGTTTTGTTTGTTCCAATGTTTTGTGCCAGGCGTCCTGGAGAGGTCGAGCGAAATAAAGTTGGCGGTGTTTGAACTTTTTCGGATTTTTCCACTACACTAAAATCTACCTCTAGGAGAACATAGCGAAGACCTCGAAAGGACGCATGAGAAGGAGGCTGGTATATGGGCTTGCTGCGGTTACCCCCTTATGTAGGCAGCAATTTCTTGTTATTATACTAATTTCTTTGACAACGACCGAATAGTATAACCATCCGTTGAAAGAATTTTCGTTAATGCACGTTTCTACTTTACTTCTGCCAGTCCACGCATCTATGTAAAATAATCCCCACATCGTAACAGTATAGTTCACCCCAACATGCCCTCACTATCACTCCACCCACTACTATAATACGGCGAAGTTAACTCATTATAACGCGCAACCCGTAATCGTTGTGATGGTGGGATCAGCTTATCATCCGATCCATGTGGGTGACCACCGTGTAATACACCAACACGTTTCATCGCCAATAACTGATATAGACGCGACACATCAGGATTTGAAAACTGCCAAGTGAGAGGAAACGTACGTTATGGGCAGCGTTCGAATGATCATACACTCCACCAAAGAAAGCCGTGGTGGCGTCCTTTCCGACCATCTTGACCAGTAGATGACGCCCACCCGGGTGCTCATCAAGGAAGTCGGAAACGTCGTGAATGAACCCGGAAATGAGGATCAGGGGTCGCTTCGTCGACTGCTCTTGGACTGCAAAAATAGTGAGCATCAAGAAACTCTTGAAAATTACCGAGGAAGATAGACGTACAAGTATCCCAGCTAACAACAGGTAAGTCATTACTATCAGACGGCCAGGCAATCTTCTCCTGTGCTTCTCTCAACCTCTTCAGTTGCATCGTCAACTGACCCTTCTGCACCTCATTGTCGGGGAACTTCTTGAGGTGCGAAGCGAGTCCGAGAGTCTGCATCGTCCAGATGAACCACTTCGTCGGGTCGTACTGGTACCACTTGATAGCATTGCGATAATCCATGGGGAACTGATGGTGGAAGTTGTGGTAGCCTTCGCCGATAGTGACAAGTGCGGTGATGAGATGATCCTTGGGTGTGTGCTTGTCGTCAAAAGGCGCTTCCCCTAGCCAATGAGCAAGGGAGTTGACGCAAAACGTTGACTGAGGAGAATTTCAGTGTGATATTGATACGAAAAAAATTCAACGTACGTGGTGCACGAAAACTAGGCGCAGAACAGCAGCGTAGACATATCCTCCTCGCGCATCACCCCAGCCCAACCAGGGAATAATGGTAGGCACGATGAATCCCATGAGCAACATCAGCTTTGTATACTGCTTATGCTGCCATCGTACAACAGGGCTGCGACTCAAATCGCTAACATCCGCAACACCAGGTTTGCGGCGGGGTTTGATGAGCATCCAGCCAATATGCGAGTAGTAGAAGCCCTTGTGTGCGTTGTACGGGTCGAGTTCGGTGTCAGTGTATCGGTGGTGTGCCCTGTGACCTCTGGACCACCACTTGATGGAACCCTCGCATGCACCTGCGCCAGCTAGAGCCAAGAAATACTGAAGGGGGACGGACGCGTTGTAACAACGGTGCGCCCATAGTCGATGGTACCCAGCAGTAATACCGAGACCAGTGAAGAAGTAATACGCGACTGCGAACACGGCCGTCTCCCATCGCAGTTTGGTGTAGTAGGCCCCAACGATACCAATAAATGGAGGAAGAGTAATAAGAAGGAACGAGATCCAGTTGACTTCATTGTACCAATTCTTCCACTGAAAGGGAGGGAGTGGCTTTTGGTTCTTGAGCGTATACTCCACGTAATTGTCGGGGATGTCGATGTCGGCAGGAATTTCATGGTCATCTGCGAGGGCTTTGGGCGGTTCTGCTGGTTTTAAGGACGACATGATGAAGATGAGAACGAGAGAACACACTTATTGAATGGATGATTTATATAGTTAACAAAATTTTGGGGATTTTGGGAATCCGTTTGGGCCATCATGATCTTGGCCTTCCGTCGGCCACCCCAAACGTTTTGATCTGCCTGCCCTGAATATTATGTCGTCAAGCACTCCCCAAACTCGCCCGATCTGACGTAATCCGCCGTCTACTCACGGCCATTAGGCCGGCTGGGCTCACATGGGCAATGGCCCATACATCTCCTCCATAACATTGCCCTCCTCGTCAATGTGCAACACGAGTTATGGTGTACAGCCCCATGATGCATCCCGCCGCATGCACGCTTTATTTGCATGATCATATGAAGTAGGCGTCAGTTTACCAACCTGCGCATGATTGAATAGATCAATGAGCGGGCCTCCGCCTCGCCTCCTGGCTGCGAACATCGCCTTTACAGGACTGTCTGAGAGGTGCAGACGGGACTTGCTGGATGTGTAGTACTCATACACTTAGGTAGTTCTGTCAACGAAATTGTAAATTATCGTTCATGGTAAGCACAAGAAGCGAGACAACAGCTAATTCCGGCTCGGTGCCGGCTGGGGAAACGGAAGATGTCGACAAACCGATCTGGCCTGTTCGTTCTCACAACAGCATCCATTTAGCTCCCGAGAGTACAGCCTCTGCTCATATCTAACACGGTCATTGTCCTGGTCCTGGCAAACAGGAATTCGTGTTCACTTGGGACGGCAACTGATCGGATATATTCAGTACATTCGAGTTTAACTCGGGTTTGTATGGTGCATACCTTCCGAAAAGATCCCATTTCAACTCGAGATATTCCTAGAATTAGGATTGTACAGCCGTAACAGAATTTCAGAAGTAGCGTACTTACAATCGGGTCGAGTGCAGGTCATTTATATATTAGAACAGTTTGTTCAGGGAGCGGGGTAATCTGGCCTTTGATTGGATCGAGACCATGTAAATCGAATGGGCGATTTCATAGTGATTTGAGTGTTATAACACAAAAGATCATAGATACAGAGCAAAACATCAATATCGCAGGCACGCATCGTCAGTGAACGGAACTAAATCAAGATGATAATCAACATACAACAACATTACATGCGTTCCACCCTCGGTCTCTTCGAATCGCTCTCGCTCCTCCAGGGTGGTTTTCTTTGTGGGCCCTGGTTTTGATATCGTCCCTCGTAATGCCGATAGCGAGACCTTGAGTCCCAGCCATAGCTCCTGCCACTGCTATACCGTTCATCCCTTGTATACGACCTAGAGTTAGTATCAAGGGACTTGTGTTCGTTCGATGCTGATCGCGGTGGCGGGAACCGGTGGTGGTGAGGTGGGCGACGGTCCCATGAACGACGCGAAGCCTCTATTGATTGCATATGAGACTCGAGCTGACCAGAATCAACTATTTGCGCGATATGTCTGCGTCGGTCAATTATCTGAAAAAGGAAAATCAGCGGTGAAACTAGAGTTGTTGTGCGTAGTGTACGTACATCCTGTTCCGCCCCTACTATCGTGCCTAAGATGGTGGTATCTTCGACACTGCAGGTGAGTAATTGGGCAGAGCCTCGCTGGAAAGCGATACATATGTCTTCTAGGCGCTGTGCCGACTTTCCTACATCGTTGTCTACGGTATGGGGTGAGCAAGGAGAACGCCACGAAAGGAAAAAAACCTACCAGACTTGACTAAACATTGGATAGCTAGGCGAGTAGGGCCTTCACGCTTGATCCAGCTGGCTTGCTCCTTCGGCAATAGCTTACCCTCGGTGACGGATATGTACGATTCCGCATAGGGGAATTTGGTACCATAGTAGAAAAGGAAGTCCATAAGCAATGAGCCTAGGGATTCATGCTGCATGGGATCTTCGATGTCTTCACGAGGGCGGTCTGTAGGGTTCAACTAATGGATTCAGTATGAGTGATACACGGACAGCAAGAGAAGTACTTTTACACACCTGAAGAAAACTGATGACGAGCAAGATGATAGCGTAAGAGCTGAGCCCGCCCTCAGCTGCATTATTTAGCCTACGCTGAGCTAGAAACCCCTTGATAACGAGTACGAGCGGCTTCAATGCCGGCATCTTGGACATATAATCATTTACAAGATCAATGGTTTCAAGTCCATCGGTATTATTCAGCCCGATATCCACACTATATGCGCCTATCGAGTCAACTTCAACATGGTACAAACAAGAGCTAACGATGAACAAACCGAGCTCAATAGTGGTTTCGAAGTTGAGAATAGGCGTTTTGGCACGATGTCTGACTTGCACATTGTCTGTGAGGCCCGCGCGCTTTAGCATGTCAGACAACTGGAAGAGCGGTTTTCTATATTGATCTGGCTCCTTAACGATCTCCGTTGCAACGACGATGTCAATGTCACTGTATGAGGTTCAGGCTTACATCTCCGGATGCAAATGACGAAGAAAAGCAAACCTTGTACATCAGCAAATCAGCAGACCTGTGGCTGGTGTGATCATCTAATCTTTGTGATGTCACAAGATCAGTCACACACTCCACATTTGGCCCGCCTTCCCACACCGTCCACCACAGCGTCCACGCTGGTCAACCAATACTGTACTCATCAGTACACGCAATCCACTATTATGTCAAACATCTGGGTCATCTCGTCATCCTTACCACACCCCATATGCCTTGTCGGGGCCCATGCCAATCCAAATTGCCCTGCAAATGTGATCCCCCAGCTCAACGTAGAGAGAAGCCAACAAAAGCTTCCTCGGGCATCAGTTGGTAAGTAATGGTACTAGTACTGCGTTCCATGGATTAGGTTCAAGTTGAGTATAACTGGGGCCCTTTACAGCTCTGCAATGCTCCACCTGCGATGCTATACGGGCGAAGGGTCAAACACCTGAGTTCGGAGCATCCCAGGGATATGAGCTCTCCCTTCTTCGCTGCAAGCGTATCGTTCTTGAGGAAGAATTGCAAATTTCTCGTGCTGAAGTTCAATGCTGGAAAGGTCTAATCAAGAAGTTTTTGGCGGGTGAAGTTTCAGCTGAGGATGTGATGGACAAGTTGAGAGTTGGGTTTTTTGTTGAGCCGACTGGAGAAAATGGTGTCGGCAGCAGTGACGGCGATCACACCATGCAACCCACCTCAATGTCAGTTTCCGAGTCCATGCAATGAACCACTAGCCTTTGTATCAACTGATGTACTCATTGAATTACTCTCTCAACAATTTATTGGAATGTATATACGCAATGTGAAATAGTCTGATTAGTCTGTAAGCAATTCAAAGCTATGGTAGTCAATGTACTTGTTAACATAGAAAGCTCGAAATCCGCTAAGTGAGTACTGGTACTTAAAATTTTTAGGAAGGGGTTTTGAACCGAAAACAGGTATGAGATGCGCAGCACGAAGAAAACAATCTACATGAATAATGGACATGAACGGCTGTTCTTGACGTCCACGAAGATCAGGCCGGACCACCCATAGACCTGTGTTGGGATCAGGTCGCTGGCCAGCCTTGTCAAACCACTCTACAAGGGCGCAGGGATAATTGCGGCCATCATACTTGAAAGAAAGCAGTAGGCGAAGGCGTACCACGCTCATTCCTTTAAATCCTGGCAGGCCTTGATCCTCAATGACAAAGGCACAGTCACGACGGGGGCCTTGGCCATGCCAGTCAGGTGTGCATCTGATGCGCTCCGAGTACATCCCATGAAGACCTGGTAAATCATTTGGAGCATAAAAAGTGGCGATAGCAGAATGAAAGACTGAGACAGCACCCTGAACAAGTGGAAGTGCATCTAGTGGCACATCTTCCACCTGGTAGACGCTATCTGGGTGGAGTTGTTCATAGAGGAAGCGACAAGCAAGTAAGCGGAGATCGGGAACATTGATGTGATTTGCTAGTTCATCAATATCACTCGGATATCCTCGGGCTAATAGAGTAGTTAAGTCTGAAGCTGAAATTGTAACGAGGAATCAATACTCACCACGACGCCGGGCTAACACCACAGAACCAGTGACTAGTTCATCGTTTGGGCCACCTTCATTATCGTCATCGTCTGGAGGAGCCGTATCATGAGCTGGTGGAAGCATACCACGCGCAACGTAGTCAACTTGAAGGGCAGCAAGCTTGTCGAGCCGCTGGTTTGTAATCAGCATCTGTCCAAGGGCTTGATATCGATTCGAACGACGCCATGGTTTCTTGACAGCAGTGATGTGTCGAGATTCAGTAATTGATGAGCAAAGTCCATATGGCGCACCAAATTCTTGAATTGAGTGTATATAGTGTTTCAGAGAATGCTGGCGTGGAAGTGAGAAATCCTCGCGGACTCCCTCAGTTCGAAAGACTTCACGGAAGTGATGGAAGGATTGCAATTTGCTGTCTAGATGGGCTAAGGTATCCTCAGTAAATCGGGTACGTCGGGCCAAATAGCAGAAGTCGAGAAAAGTGCTGAACGTTTTCAAGATATCTGCCGGTACAAAATCTGCGAGCACAGGTAAATAAACCTAGTACAAAATTGTGTGAGTAGACCCAAAGTAATCAAGCTATGCATGCATGATTACCTTCATGAGGGCCTTTGAGTCATCCCCAGTCCATTGTTTAAATCGTCGGCCATCTGGAAATCGACGCAGTCCCGGAAATGCAGGAATCGCCGCAATCCTTCACTAATATCAATTACCAATCATGCAGATTTATATAAAGATACATACCTACGATCAATTTCATCCATGATAATGTTAGCCCTTGCCTTCCCATGAACGATCATTAAATAGTCGCAGACCCATTCAACAAGATGGTCTTTGAAAGTACCCTTAATGAGTTGATGTAACAAATCGGGTGATAAGAGTTCATAAATATCTGCACGTGGAAAGTCGTTTGTGAACGGCTGTAGTATGATCTGTTTTAAGGGATTACTAAACTTATTGAAACCAAAGATTACTTACGACAAGTTCATCGTCAATTCCAAATGCATCCCAGAGTGTTCCGGGATCAAATGTCTTGACAAGATCTTCGGTAAGCGTCTGATTGCGTGGAGTTGCATGCTCACAATGATCCAGATTCTTCGGGAGAGCTGTACATCTGCAAAGGCTTTATTAGAATTGAACAACTTGGTAAAATAAGTCGAAGCACTTAGGGCACCATCCCTGGACAATGCATGCAAGCATCACTTGCTCTGGATAGTCTGCTATCACGGGGCCGATATCGAAGATAACCCGGCGGAAATGGCCATCAGGGCATCGACGTACAACTGGTACGCTCATACTATCCTTAATGGATTGAAGGACAGCGACAAGAGACGAATGGTAGAGTTGGCGTTTGAATTTGCGGAATTCAGGATCATTATCATATTTTCGGTCAGCTGGTTTTACTATGAGTCAACATCGTCACCCATTGAAGAGTTTAGTATATACTTACATTTAGGTATCGCAAAAAAATAAAAGGCACAACCGCATTGCGATGGGCCCGACGTACGTTATTGCGGATATTACCAATTGAGAGATATCCAGGGTGGTATTCAACTTGACCGGTTGCAACAGATACTGTTGTTTTGTCAGAACCTGTGATGATCGAACAATACATAGCGCCACGGTTTTGAGCCGGATTCTCGTTATATATGTCTGTCTAGGATAATATGAGTTCAGTCCTCTATTAATCCCAAATAATTAGGAAAACATACACTATGTCGCCAGGCAAAGTTAGCCGACATGAAATCAGACCAACACCGCTTGCCTTTGTAGTCCAATTGTACGTATGGCTGATAATCAAACTCGCCATGAAAATCTGGATTGTCGAGAAGACTCCGAAGTACTAAATCTGGATCACAATACCAAATCTCATAGGGCTTAGCCTTCCAAGAGGGGGGATTTGGTCCAAGCTCTCCAACAAACGAGGTAGTGAGACACTTCCAAGGAACTCCGCCAACGTGAGCACGATCAATTGTCTCGTACATGTCCTTAGCTGATCGAAATGGAGACTGGTCATCGTACTTATCCAATAACATGTCAAGTATTTCGTAGAGCTCGTTCTGGCAGGCGGCAGACATTTCAACCTTTGAATTTAGGAGTTTTTAGCCCAAACTTGTCATATAATCACGGTAATTGGCTACCTTACGAAATAAAAGGTCTGCGAGAAGAAATTCGGCTTGATCAGTAAACGGGAACCAATTGCCAGGTTCTGGAGCATCACGAGAAGTTGGTGGTGTATTTGGTGGAAGCGGTTGGCCATTAGCATCACAGGCATCGGCTAATTTACTCAATAAGCAAAGTCGTGATAGAATTTACATCCTGTGACTCACCTGTTAAATATGGATGTGAAATATACTCAGACTGACCAGGATTTGCTTCAGCAAGAGGAGAGGGTGGAGACCTGGGCCTCGATCGAGCGTGTGTTGGTTCTATATCCATAGAATCAAAGTGATCATCAGAAGCAGCGTGGTAATCGAGGCCTTCATTTAACGGAGAGGAGGGTCGTCTAGTATCAGTATTTGACTGAGCACCTTGATGAGGCTGGTTTGAAGTTGGAATGGTATTCGAAGTAGAGTGCTTGCTCCAAACATGTTTTGTAAGTGCAGATTGACTACGACACTTCGTTGAGCATCCCGGATAAGAGCACTTCAATCGACGAAAAAGTGTATTGAGTTGAAAAGGCATTTTGGTTTGAAACCCCTCGAGTGCAGGCGTCTGAGTCAACTTGAATTGGACGAGATGGTGGGCGAGTGGCTGAGTGGCTTGAAAATTGGAAATTCAAATTGGCGGAAACGCCCGAAGGTTCAACTTGTTGTTTCCTCCACCCACCATCAAAAAATGCCTAGCGGTCATAAAAAAAAGCCTGTAATCAGCTCGAGTACAATTCATCCTCCAAATTGGGAACCTCTCGTTAACTAGCAGATAATATAGGTACATCGCAAGCTGCTGGCGTGGACCCCGATATATCAGTACAACGGCCTAAACCTCGAGGTCGTCCTAAAAAAAATACAAGCACTCCGTCGATGGCCCAAGAACTAGTTGCTGACCCATCAGAAACCAGCCGTCCAACTACCAGAGAGTCAAATCAGTCCCGACATCCAGGAGACGACCATAATCGTTACACAATCAAGCGACGTACAAAAGCACAAATCGAGGATCAAAAACTTGCCGACGTGAAAAAACAGCTCGAACAAAAGCAGCAGAGCATTCTTGAACACCAGACGAAGATGCAGAAGGCCGCGAAAATCCAGTCAGACTCGCGACAAAAGCAGGAGCACCGCCAGTCGATCGCTGTACGTCCCGACAAAGCTATGATGTTGGCTGATCTCCAGGCCACCAGGCAGGAACACCAACTTGTAGATGAACTCAGTCCCTTGAATGAGGATGCCGGTAACGCGCAAACGCCTGCTCCTTTGGATGAGGAATTTGAATCCCTGTATGGGATGGAGAGCGACCGGGAGTCTGAATCACCGTATGAAATGGAGAGCGAGGAGTTGGATCAAGATGGTGATGCTTCCGATGAAGCAGACGTTGGCGTTGACGCTGAGAAGCCAGCACAACTGTCGCGTGGACGTGGCAAGCAGAAATCTAGGGTTGCACAATCAAAGTAAGTACGAATATCCACTTGCTGATCCTATGAAACTGATACCCAATGTTGGTGTTTGCCAGGGAAGATATGCGCAATGCACTACGAAATGAAATCAGCACATATGAAGCCGGTTCTTCAGCAAACGCACCTAGTAGTAGCATGAAGCGTAAACTCGCTGGCACTCAGGATCACCGCAATCCTGACAGGAACATTACAGGGTAAGTAATAGTGGAATTTTACAGATAGGCCACTTACCTAGCCATTTATTGAGCAGTGTTAAGCGTTCTCGTGCTGCAGAAATTGGGGGTTTGAGGAACGGCTGGGAGACGGCTGTACAAAGGAAAGGGAAGCCCGCCTTAGAAGACGCTCAACGTGGTGAGAACTGATGCCCTCTCACGGTATAAGCGCGGAATCATCACTGATAGTTCTCACAGACTTTGAAGTCGGCCCGTACCGCGCCAAGTCAGCGGCATCATCAACTACGTCGTTAATGAGTATAGATGGCTCCCTTGCAGAATTCCAGGACGATGAAGACTCTGACACGCTGAACGCTGCTCGAGCTGCCAAGGGCCCTCAGAGACAATATGAAGATGACATTAAGATAACGCGTGTAGAGGCAGCACGTCTCAAGGTAAGTGTTACCTACCCAGATTCTGTTTCAATAATCATTGGAATGGCTAGGACCCTCAAGATCGCCCACAGCGTGTAGCACCCCATGCCCCAGCCCGCGTAACTGCTCAGGTAATTGGCCGACCAATCTCTTCAAATTAAGTTCCTAATATATTGAATGCCTAGATGGGGGTGAAGCTGGAACCTACAAATGTCTCGCTTCAAATCCAGCCAGGACACGATTCCAAAAGCACAAGCGGCAAGATCACCAAATTTGCCAATGGAGATCTACCGTTCCCTCGCGAACGCCATCGAAGCGATCTCAAGAGATGGCAACAAACATTCCTACCTTACTTATATGACTGGGCTGGAACTATCACGAAGCCTTTCAGCACAAACAGTAACCCCGAATTCAGTGTAGAAGTTAAGCGGCTGTGGTGCAAGGTTTTCCCGGATTTGGCAGCTGTTCAAGACCACCCGGCTATAATTGGTGTCGTACGTACACACACCATTGCTTTTTTCCTGGCCGCATACTAACGGTAGAGATGCCACCTTTATTACCAACCCACCAGGCTGCATCGGGCCTCCGTAATTGGCGCAGCGCCATAGGCAAGGCAGGACTTGAGGCAGTCACCCGCCGCGTTCAAAAGAGAGACCCCCTCGACATCATTGATCTCGTTGTCCCCTTACTCCCCAACAAAGAAACTGGCTCGAGATTCATATATCGTTTTCCGGACAAGCCAGTATGTCTTTGTACCTGTCCTTTCGAGCTAGTTGTCTTATATTTGAATGTTAAATACAGAATCCAGCTTCTACTACTAAACAGACTACAGAAAGGTATTTGGCTTCAACTACTGAAGTGCAGAGTTGCGCCGCCCACTACCTAACAATTATACCTTAATTTCGGAACGGAGACCGGAGTTACGGAGTAACGCCGGAGAACGGATAGAAGGTAGAGTGTAGGTCGGAGATGCGGGATACCGGAGAACGGAGGTAGCGCGGAACGGAGTTCCTTAGTAGAGAAGAGGGAACGTATTAGGTTGATATTCGAACTGAAGAACTATCTACAAGTAACTACGGCTTAAATACTGCAAAGGTAACCTAACATGCGGAATACATGAGTTATACCTCGTGGTAACTAAGCCTAAGTGTCCCTTGATAATTAAATAATTCTACAGTAATATCAAAGTCCATATCTACACGTGCTAAGTCCGCGTGCATATCCCTTGATCCGAGCGTACCCGAAAGGTCCGATAATCCGAAGCCGATGTCCGAGGTCACGGGGATGGTCATCTGACCAGGGCTAGGGGTTAGGGGTTTGCACGTGCGTAACAGTACTCCCCCCTTAAGGCCGAGTCCCAAGAGGCCAATCCAGAGCGATCTTCGGAGTTTCGTTCGGAATTCGGAGATTTCTCCGAAAGCTAAGGTCGAAGCTTCGGGGTCTGTCCGAGGTTCGAGGCTATGACGTCACTGCTGCGGAGAACCTAGATCGAAGTTGCGGAGTTCGAACAATCGCTTTAAAAGCGGAAAAGGGGAACTCCGGTATTCTTCGTCTCTGACAACTTCGCTCTTCGCACGCCCAACAAATCCAACTTGCCCATCTCCCAAACTTGTCTCAACATGTCCGGCCTCTCTCTAAAAGACCTCGCCACATACCCCGAACTCCAGGCTTTGGTAGCCCGTGAGATCGCGTCCAAAATGCTCGCAAACGAGCACAACTCTACCCCCGCGCCTGTCACGCCCGTAGCGACCATTCTGAAAATCACGCGTCCGCGGGACGAAACGCCGACCGGAGTTTCGCCGCCGACGAAGAAGTCGAAGGGCAAGCGGAGAATGGTGGAGGAGAATTCCGGAGGTTCGTGGTCGTTTGTGAAATCGGAGTCTCCGGAGCTGATGTTGATCACAGAGGAGATGGCGCAGGAGTTTGCGGAGATGTCGGGGAGAGCGCGGATGGCAGTAGAGGCCGCGGCGGAACATGAGCGGACTGCTCTCGTCCGTGCGCAACATCGGAAGGAGTCCGAAGATCGCCGGATTCGGGGAGCGAAAATCGGAATCGCGAGAGCTATGAAGGAACTGTCTGTGCATGACGACGACGAGGACGCGGAGGAGAAGGAACTGCCGGAAATACTCGGGGGACCGGAGAAGGAGGAGAAGGAGCCGTCGATGCGGAAACGACCGGAGATCCGTGATCGGGAAATCGGGGACGGCTTCATGACCCTGTGGCCAGACGGGGTGCTTCGTGCCTGCTACAACTGCAGGGGCCGCAAGCGCCAATGCTTGCCTCAGGCGAGGTAAGTCCTGGTATCTCCTGTAGTATAGGTCAAGCTGACTGGTGACCTAGTGCTAACGCGAGTACTTGTGAGGGGTGTCACCGAGCAAAGCATCGGTGCGAATTTCCAAAAGGTCAGGAGACGAAATCCGGGCGGGGCAAGACATCGGAGAGGACTCCGCGGAGAAAGGTGTCCGCAAGGAAAGTTGAGAGGGACGCAAGTCCGGAGGCGGGGCCTTCGCGGATTACGCGGAGTTCGACGAAGAAGGCGGAGAAAACGTCGGAGGACGATCCGACCAACCGACAGTTGATGAACACTTTCATCGACTTTACGCGGCGTTTTGAACAGCGCCAAATGGAACATTCCGTCGAGATCTCGAAGTTGCGGGTGGCGATGGCCAAGGAGAGGTCTCGGACGCGACGCCTCGAAAACATCTTGCGAACGGCGGAGCATCTTGAAGAGCGCGATGAGTACGAAACAGACGAAGAATACGCGGATATCGAGGATCGCCTTCAAGATGTGGAGTTTCGCCTGGACACTTGGATCAAAGCGGACCAATACGCGAGGGAGGAACGGGAAAAAAGGGAAGCGGAGGAGAATGCGGAGGCGACGGAGAAAACGGGGAAGGGGAAAGAGAAGGAGAAAGGGGACGGAGACTACGAGATGGGGGCGGAGGAGTACTCCGACTACTCGGACTAATTTGTAACATATAGTAGCTACTTGGACTTGTCTTTTGGTTTTTCTTGATATATACTTGGTTGGTATCTAGGCTTGAGTAAGTAAATAACAAGAGAAGGAAAGGATTAAGGGCAAGTGACTAAGACTATAACTACTAGAGAGAGAAAACGAATGAATATGTAACTATGCTACTTGGGTTTAATTTTGCTGAGTGGGCCAGGTTTGTCCGGGTATCGACGGTGGAACTCTTCAACAAGTTCCTGAGCATGTTCGAGTTCGTCCGCTCCGAGCTCGGAGAATTCTTCCGCGGTGTCTTCGTAGCCTAGCCATCGGACTTTATATCGCAATGGCATTTTTCGATAACGCTTGTCGATTTTAGAGTCAACAACTTCGGCTATCTCGTATTCTTCTTCGCCATCAACTTCGATCGGAGGAGGCGGAGATTGGACGCGGAGAGGAATCTCGTTCGGAGTTTCGGGCTCGAGCATCGATACGTGGAACACTGGGTGCACTGAGCGTAGGGATTGAGGAAGATTAACCGTGAAGGACGAAGGACCTGCTTGAGCAATGATTTCAAAGGGTCCGATGAACTTCTCGGATAACTTCTTGGAAGGTCTTGTAGTGCGAAAGAACTGAGCCTTGATGAAGACCTTTTGTCCGACCTTGAAGTCCGGAGCCGCGGAGCGTCTGCGATCTGCAGGAGCTTGGTAGCGGAGTTGCGCATCGGACATCGCGGTTCGGAGTTCTTGGTGGAGGTCGTCGAGGTTGACTACAAATTCTCTTGCACGGGTGGAAGCGAGATCGTATTCCGGATGTACGGAGATACGGGGATGGTAACCTTTGTTCGCGAAGAACGGAGATACTCCGGTGGTAGCACTTGGAGCATTGTTGTACGCGAATTCGGCTATAGGAAGAAGTTCTGACCAGTTGTCTTGTTGGTAATTGCAGTAAACGCGGAGGTACTGTTCCAAAGTTTGGTTAGTACGTTCGGTCTGTCCATCACCTTCAGGGTGGTAGCCAGAGGTGTAGTGTAGTTTCATCTCTAAGGCTTTACCGAGGGATCTAAAGAAATGGGAGACGAACTCCGAACCTCGATCGGAGGTGACGTGGTTCGGAACTCCGTGCTTGGAGAATACATGCATTACGAATAACTTGGCTAGATCTTCGGAGGTGATAGTGTCGTGGCAGGGGGTGAATATGGCTTGTTTGGAGAGTCGGTCTACGATGACTAGAATAGAATCGAAACCGGAGGATTTGGGGAGTTTCTCGATGAAGTCCATGGATATGGAATCCCAGGGTCGAGAAGGTACGGGGAGTTGTCGGAGTTTGCCATAGGGTTTGTGTCTCTGGGGTTTAGCTCGCATGCAAGTGACACAGGACTTACAGTAGCTTTTGACGAAGTCGCGGATATTGGGCCAGGTATATTCCCGGCGGACAAGTTCTAATGTTTTGTTTTGGCCATAGTGACCGGAAAGAATGTGATCGTGTTTGTAGCGGAGAACACGGACTCGGAGATCGGAGAAGTCGGGAACAAAGATCCGGTTGTCTAGTCGCAGGAGACCGGAGTCATCCTTTGACCAGCGCGGACCTAGTTCGGAGATAGGGACGGAGAGTGTCGGATCGGACTCTTGCGCGGACTTGATGTCGGAATGGAGTTGTTCAACATCCATGACTACGGATCCGCGGAGAGTGGGTACGAAGAGGTAAGAAGCGCGGATTGATGCTACGAGTTGTTCTTGAGTGAAAACGGGTCGGAAGTTCTGTGGATTGACATGCTGGTAGCGCTCACTCCCCTCTTTAGGGTAGACGTCCCATCGTCTAGTTAAGGAGTCAGGTTTGGCTCCTAACTTGCCTGGACGGAAACGAATACAAAGGTTGAACTGGGAGAGATACTCTGACCAGCGGACCTGTCTTCGGGTTAAGACTTTAGTCGTACAGAAGTATTCTAAATTCTTATGATCAGTAACAACATCGATAACGGAGGCTGAACCTTCAAGGTATTGACGCCAGATTCGGAAGGCTTCAAAAATTGCAAGAAGTTCCTTGTCGTGGACATCATAGTTCAATTCCGTGGCGGTGAACGTGCGCGAGTGGAAAGCGACGGGGTGGATTTCTCCGTCGGAGGTGTAGATCGAGAGGATAGCTCCTAGAGCATAGTCCGAGGCGTCGGTTTCTACGATCATCGGAGCATCGGGGATCCAGTGAGTGAGTACCGGAGCTTGAGTAAAGGCAGCTTTCAGTTCATTGAACGCTGTCCGGCACTTGTCACTAAAAACCCAAGGGGTGCCTTTGCGGGTCAGGCGGGTGAGCGGAACGACGATATCGGAGTAGTTGCGGATGAATCGTCGGTAGAAGTTCGCAAAGCCGAGGAAAGACTGAACATCGCGGGCTTTGCGGGGTTCAGGCCATTCTTGTATTACCTTGACTTTGGCTTGGTCCATGGTAAGTCCGGTCGGAGAAAGGATATAACCTAGATATTCTACGGTGTCAACGTGGAATTCACATTTCTCACCTTTAGCATAGAGCTTGTGTTTCCGGAGACGTCGGAGAACTTCCTTAACGTGCTCCTTGTGTTCCTCTACACTATTGGAGTAGATCAGGATATCATCTAGGTAAACAATGACGCAGACGTCTAAAAGATCAGCGAACACATCATTGATAAACCTTTGAAAAGCCGCGGGAGCGTTGGTTAACCCAAAAGGCATAACCAACCACTCGAAGGAGCCGTAGCGAGTTCGAAAGGCTGTTTTCCATTCATCTCCTTCGGAGATCCGGACTAAGTGGTATGCGTGCCGGAGATCGATCTTGGTGTAGATTTTGGCATCGCGGGGTGCATCTAGGAGGTCGGCTAGACGCGGAAGCGGATAACGATCTTTGCGAGTAATGCGGTTAAGTCCTCGGTAATCGACACAGAGGCGGAGAGAACCGTCTTTCTTCTTAGCGAATAGGACGGGAGCGCCGTGCGGAGAACTGGTCGGACGGATGAAACCATGCTGCAAATGCTCGTCGATGAACTCTTTCTGTTAAATACAGAATCCAGCTTCTACTACTAAACGGACTACAGAAAGGTATTTGGCTTCAACTACTGAAGTGCAGAGTTGCGCCGCCCACTACCTAACAATTATACCTTAATTTCGGAGACGGAGATCGGGGTTACGGAGTAACGCCGGAGAACGGATAGAAGGTAGAGCGTAGGTCGGAGATGCGGGATACCGGAGAACGGAGATAGCGCGGAACGGAGTTCCTTAGTAGAGAAGAGGGAACGTATTAAGTTGATATTCGAACTGAAGAACTATCTACAAGTAACTACGGCTTAAATACTGCAAAGGTAACCTAACATGCGGAATACATGAGTTATACCTCGTGGTAACTAAGCCTAAGTGTCCCTTGATAATTAAATAATTCTACAGTAATATCAAAGTCCATATCTACACGTGCTAAGTCCGCGTGCATATCCCTTGATCCGAGCGTACCCGAAAGGTCCGATAATCCGAAGCCGATGTCCGAAGTCACGGGAATGGTCATCTGACCAGGGCTAGGGGTTAGGGGTTTGCACGTGCGTAACAGTACTCCCCCCTTAAGGCCGAGTCCCAAGAGGCCAGTCCAGAGCGGTCTTCGGAGTTTCGTCCGGAGTTCGGAAATTTCTCCGAGAGCTAAGGTCGAAGCTTCGGGGTCTGTCCGAGGTTCGAGATGATGACGTCATTGCTGCGGAGAACCTAGATCGAAGTTGCGGAGTTCGAACAATCGCTTTAAAAGCGGAAAAGGGGAACTCCGATGTTCTTCGTCTTCGACAACTTTATCCAACTGCTCGCCCATAACCCATCCGCCTAACTTCAACATGTCCGGACTCTCCTTAAAGGACCTCGCCGCATACCCCGAACTACAAGCTCTCGTTGCCCGGGAGATTGCCGCGAAGATGCTCGCCAACGAGCACAACACCGTACCCGCGCCCGCAGTTCCGGTAACGGTAACTCCGAAGGTCACTCACCCGCGGGATGAAACGCCAACCGGGGTTTCTCCGCCAACGAAGAAGTCGAAGGGCAAGCGGAGAATGGTGGAGGAGACTCCCGGAGGTTCGTGGGTTTCTGTGAAATCGGAGTCTCCTGAGCTGATGTTGATCACAGAGGAAGTGGCGCAGGAGCTTGCGGAGATGTCGGAAAGGGCGCGGATGGCAGCGGAGGCTGCCGCGGAGTATGAGCGGACGGCCCTCGTCCGTGCGCAGCATCAAAAGGAGGTCGAGGATCGTCGGGTCCGGGGCACAAAGATCGGGATTGCCCGTGCGATGAAGGAGCTCTCCGTACACGACGACGAGGATGATGCCGAGGAAAAGGAGTTACCGGCAATACTCGGGGGACCGGAGAAGGAGGAGAAAGAACCGTCGGCGCGGAGACGACCGGAGGTCCGGGATCGGGAAGTCGGAGATGGCTTCATGACTTTGTGGCCGGACGGGGTGCTTCGCGCTTGTTACAATTGCAGGGGTCGCAAGCGACAATGCTTGCCTCAGGCAAGGTGAGTTTCCTTTTGCTATCTTGTGGTAAGTGCCGGGCTGACTATATTCTTGTAGCGCAAACGCGAGCACCTGTGAGGGGTGCCATCGGTCAAAACACCGGTGCGAATTCCCGAAGGGTCAAGAGACCAAGGCCGGTCGGGGGAAGGTCGCAGAACGGACTCCGCGGAAAAAGGCTTCCGCGAAGAAATCGAAGAAGGAGCCAAGTCCGGAGCCGGAGGCGGGTCCATCGCGGACAACGCGGAGTTCTGCGAAGGTGGCGGACCGTTCGTCGGAGGAAGGCCCGTCGAATAGGGAGTTGATGAACACATTCATCGACTTCACTCGACGCTTCGAGCAGCGTCAGATGGAATTTGCGCTCGAAATCTCGAAGCTCCGTCTTGCCCTGGTGAAGGAACGCTCGCGTACGCGGAGGCTCGAGAACATTTTGCGGACCACCGAACATTTGGACGAACGGGACGACTACGAGACGGACGAGGAGTACGGGGAGATAGAGGATAAGATCCAGGACGTCGAAAATCGTGTCGAGGTCTGGATCAAGATGGATGAATATGCGAGGGAGGAACGGGAGAAAAGGGAAGCGGAGGAACGCGGAGAAGCGACGGAGAAGACGGAGAAGACGGAGAAGGGGGATGAGGATTATAAAATGGAGGCAGAGGAGTATACGGACTCCTCGGACTAAAGCTTTTTGTAGTATATAGAATCTTGTAACTACTTTGGACTTTTCTCTTTGTTTTCTTGATATATATATACTTGGTTGATTTCTGAACTTGAGTGAGTAAGTAAATAACAAGAGAAGGAGAGGAAAGGGGGTTAAGTAAGTAATCAAAGCTATAACTACTAGAGAGAGAGAAGGAGAAAAAGGAATGAAATACGTAGCTAAGCTACTTGGGTTTGATTTTGCTGAGTGGACCAGGTTTGTCCGGGTATCGACGGTGGAACTCTTCAACAAGTTCCTGAGCATGTTCGAGTTCGTCCGCTCCGAGCTCGGAGAATTCTTCCGCGGTGTCTTCATAGCCTAGCCATCGGACTTTATATCGCAAGGGCATCTTTCGATATCGCTTGTCGATTTTAGAGTCAACAACTTCGGCTATTTCGTATTCTTCTTCGCCGTCAACTTCGATCGGAGGAGGCGGAGATTGGACGCGGAGGGGAATCTCGTTCGGAGTTTCGGGCTCGAGCATCGATACGTGGAACACTGGGTGCACTGAGCGTAGGGATTGGGGAAGATTAACCGTGAAGGACGAAGGACCTGCTTGAGCAATGATTTCAAAAGGTCCGATGAACTTCTCGGATAACTTCTTGGAAGGTCTTGTGGTGCGAAAGAATTGAGCCTTGATGAAGACCTTTTGTCCGACCTTGAAGTCCGGAGCCGCGGATCGTCTGCGGTCTGCAGGAGCTTGGTAGCGGAGTTGCGCATCGGACATCGCGGTTCGGAGTTCTTGGTGGAGGTCGTCGAGGTTGACTACAAATTCTCTTGCACGGGTGGAGGCGAGATCGTACTCCGGATGTACGGAGATACGGGGATGGTAACCTTTGTTCGCGAAGAACGGAGATACTCCGGTGGTAGCACTTGGAGCATTGTTGTACGCGAATTCGGCTATAGGAAGAAGTTCTGACCAGTTGTCTTGTTGGTAATTGCAGTAAACGCGGAGGTACTGTTCCAAAGTTTGGTTGGTACGTTCGGTCTGTCCATCACCTTCAGGGTGGTAGCCAGAGGTGTAGTGTAGTTTCATCTCTAAGGCTTTACCGAGGGACCTAAAGAAGTGGGAGACGAACTCCGAACCTCGATCGGAGGTGACGTGGTTCGGAACTCCGTGCTTGGAGAATACATGCATTACGAACAACTTGGCTAGATCTTCGGAGGTGATAGTGTCGTGGCAGGGGGTGAATATGGCTTGTTTAGAGAGTCGGTCTACGATAACTAGAATGGAATCGAAACCGGAGGATTTGGGGAGTTTCTCGATGAAGTCCATAGATATGGAATCCCAGGGTCGAGAAGGTACGGGGAGTTGTCGGAGTTTGCCATAGGGTTTGTGTCTCTGGGGTTTAGCTCGCATGCAAGTGACACAGGACTTACAGTAGCTTTTGACGAAGTCGCGAATATTGGGCCAGGTGTATTCCCGGCGGACAAGTTCTAATGTTTTGTTTTGGCCGTAGTGGCCGGAAAGAATGTGATCGTGTTTATAGCGGAGAACACGGACTCGGAGATCGGAGAAGTCGGGGACAAAGATCCGGTTGTCTAGTCGCAGGAGACCGGAGTCATCCTTTGACCAGCGCGGACCTAGTTCGGAGATAGGAACGGAGAATGTCGGATCGGACTCTTGCGCGGACTTGATGTCGGAATGGAGTTGTTCAACATCCATGACTACGGATCCGCGGAGAGTGGGTACGAAGAGATAAGAAGCGCGGATTGATGCTACGAGTTGTTCTTGAGTGAAGACGGGTCGGAAGTTCTGTGGGTTGACATGTTGGTAGCGCTCACTCCCCTCTTTAGGGTAGACGTCCCATCGTCTAGTTAAGGAGTCAGGTTTGGCTCCTAACTTGCCTGGACGGAAACGAATACAAAGGTTGAACTGGGAGAGATACTCTGACCAGCGGACCTGTCTTCGGGTTAAGATTTTAGTCGTACAGAAGTATTCTAA
The DNA here is from genome assembly GCA_014058305.1 of Pleurotus tuber-regium. Classification (NCBI taxonomy): domain Eukaryota; kingdom Fungi; phylum Basidiomycota; class Agaricomycetes; order Agaricales; family Pleurotaceae; genus Pleurotus; species Pleurotus tuber-regium. The sequence continues at coordinate 3,957,025 of JACFYU010000021.1, forward strand.
ATTCTTATGATCAGTAACAACATCGATAACGGAGGCTGAACCTTCAAGGTATTGACGCCAGATTCGGAAGGCTTCAAAAATTGCAAGAAGTTCCTTGTCGTGGACATCATAGTTCAATTCCGTGGAGGTGAACGTGCGCGAATGGAAAGCGACGGGGTGGATTTCTCCGTCGGAGGTGTAGATCGAGAGGATAGCTCCTAGAGCGTAGTCCGAGGCATCGGTTTCTACAATCATCGGAGCATCGGGGATCCAGTGAGTGAGTACCGGAGCTTGAGTAAAGGCAGCTTTCAATTCATTGAACGCTGTCCGGCACTTATCACTAAAAACCCAAGGGGTGCCTTTACGGGTCAGGCGGGTGAGCGGAACGACGATATCGGAGTAGTTGCGGATGAATCGTCGGTAGAAGTTCGCAAAGCCGAGGAAGGACTGAACATCGCGGACTTTGCGGGGTTCAGGCCATTCTTGTATTACCTTGACTTTGGCTTGGTCCATGGTAAGTCCGGTCGGAGAAAGGATATAACCTAGATATTCTACGGTGTCAACGTGAAATTCACATTTCTCACCTTTAGCATAGAGCTTGTGTTTCCGGAGACGTCGGAGAACTTCCTTAACGTGTTCCTTGTGTTCTTCTACACTATTGGAGTAGATCAGGATATCATCTAGATAAACAATGACGCAGACGTCTAAAAGATCAGCGAACACATCATTGATAAACCTTTGAAAAGCCGCGGGAGCGTTAGTTAACCCAAAGGGCATAACCAACCACTCGAAGGAGCCGTAGCGAGTTCTAAAGGCTGTTTTCCATTCATCTCCTTCGGAGATCCGGACTAAGTGGTATGCGTGCCGGAGATCGATCTTGGTGTAGATTTTGGCATCGCGGGGTGCATCTAGGAGGTCGGCTAGACGCGGAAGCGGATAACGATCTTTGCGAGTAATGCGGTTAAGTCCGCGGTAATCGACACAGAGGCGGAGAGAACCGTCTTTCTTCTTAGCGAATAGGACGGGGGCGCCGTGCGGAGAACTGGTCGGACGGATGAAACCATGCTGCAAATGCTCGTCGATGAACTCTTTCAAAGCTTGCTGTTCTGTTTGGGACAGGGAATACATCGGACCCACAGGGGGTGACGCATTCTCTTCTAACTCGATCTTGAGGTCGTAGGGCCTGTGATCAGCTAGAGTTTCGGCTTTACCTTTGCTAAACACGTCCGCGAATTCGTGGTATTCGGCAGGAACGTTCGAGAGGTCCGGAGAAGGGTCGGACACGACAGAAGATCTGGCAGAAGTTGTTCCTTCGGGTCGGATATTGATCATGAATACCTGGACTCCCCTCATACGCGAGACTGTCTTGAAAGCAGCGGCGTTAATGAAGGAGATATTCGGAGAATCGGAGGAGATCGTAGTCGAAGGCGGAGTTTCCGGAGAATCCGGAACAGACAGAGAAGTCACCGGAGATGGCTGCGGAGAACACGGAGACGTATCCGGAGATGTCGGAGTAGTCGGAGGTGCTTCCAATGCCGGGGCCGCAATAACGCTGCCAGATTCTGGTGCTCGGAACGAGATACTGCTCGAAACCCAGTCAATCAACGGATTGTAGCGGGTGAGCCAGTTGTGTCCTAGAACAACAGAACAGGAAACGTCCAGAGGTGTGACAAAGAACGTAATCTTCAGATTTTCGCCAGTCGGAAACCTACAAAGTAGGTCAAGAGCTTCGGTAATGAAATTATTGGATGAGCCGTCGAACAACAAGAGCTTTATCGGAGGGGTACGGTAAGTTAAGAGTCCATGAGCACGAATGAAACCTGTATCTACAAAGCAGTGAGTAGAGCCGGAATCTATTAGTGCAGTAAAGATCGTAGTGGTATCAGAAAGATTGTCCGAGGTAAGAGAAACGTAGGTAGCGGAAGGAGAAAGAACGGGGGACGCAGCATTAAGTCTACAGATGTCGGGCCATATGTACAGATCGCAGCTCCGCGGAGGGTCCGAGGACTCTGGGCTGCACATCAGTTTTCCGTTTCGGAGATGTGTGCCTCTTGTTCAGAGGAATCCGATTCGGCTACTGCTGCGCGGGCCTTGGCGGAGTTCGAGTTTCCGTTGGGGCATTCCTTAACCCGATGTCCGGAACCACCGCAGAAGAGGCAGAGTCCCTTCCGGATGCGTTCCGCGCGGACCTCAGGCTTCAGTTTGCCATCCTTTCCCAACTGATTGGCGAAAGGGGGTGGTGCGGAATTCTTCGAAGCGGGTTTTGCGGAGGACGTTGAGGACTTGTTGCCGGAGTTGGAGGAAGACGAGGATGGGTTCGCGGAGTTCGAGGATGCGGGTTTAGACGAGTGGTGGGAGGACGTGGACTTCTTCGCGGACTTCTCGGAGTGCTTCTCCGAGGGATCGGACTTCTTCTCCTTTTGCCTCTCCCAGTATCGTTGGTCGATCTCGGAAGCGGCGGATCGGAGAGCGGAGAGAGATTCCCTTTTCGGAGAACGCGAGAGTTCGTCCTTGATTCGGTCCGGAAGCGCGTTGTAGTACATGTATCGGAGGGCCCTGTCGCCCCAACCAACCAGCTTTGAGGCGTGCTGCTGGAAGATCACGTTGAATTTCGTGATCCGGTGGTGGCTGAGCATCTTGAGAGAGTCGAGGGCCATTTCCGCGTCTCGGGCTGGGTCAATAGCACCGAAGTTATCCTTTAGGGTTTCCACGAATGCCTCATAGGAGTACATCCAGGGTGGAACTTCCCCATCGGGTTCCGCGAGGTATGGCTCGAACAGGTCGAAGGCCGTGCCTTTCAGATACGAGAGCGCGAATGTGACTTTTTCGTCCTCATCGGAGAACTGACCGGAGTTCGCGGTGAAGTATAGTTTCAACTGGACCAGGAACGTATTGAGTTTCCGGGGGTCTGAACCATCGAACGTATCGGGAACCTTGACGCGAGAGCTAGCTTTAGCGGAGGCAGGGACGGAGACCCCACGATTCAGATCGCGGAGTGTAGACGTAATTCCGTTGAGGGACTGAATAAGTGCCTCACCAACATCGGATCGGATTGGGGTTTCTCGACGGGGGGCGGAGTGCGGAGGTTGATCGTAGTCGAATGCATCGTCATCTTCGGGTTCGTCATCACCATCGTCCGGAGGCCCAGGAGGTCCGCCAGGTCCGGAGGGTCCGGATGGCCCGGCAGAGGGCTCCCGTTGGGGTTGCGGAGAATGGGACGAAGTTTGCGAGAGACGTTCTTCGATGATCGTTTCGTTTCTCCGAGATTCTTCGGGGTTCTCCTGAAGTTCTTCGGTCGGAGCAGTAGTGCTCACAACAGGAGTCGAAGAAGCGCGGACTCGCCCTATAGGTCGCCGTGTGGTGTTATGGTGACTGCGGGCGTGTGCGGAGGTCGAGGATCCGGATGCGGCGGGGGACTGCTCTGCAGCCTTAGCCAGCTTGGTAACGCGTGCTGTGGTCATCTGTGAAAAGGAAAGGGCTAGGGAGTGGGAGGTGAGTTCGAATATACTGTTAAATACAGAATCCAGCTTCTACTACTAAACGGACTACAGAAAGGTATTTGGCTTCAACTACTGAAGTGCAGAGTTGCGCCGCCCACTACCTAACAATTATACCTTAATTTCGGAGACGGAGATCGGGGTTACGGAGTAACGCCGGAGAACGGATAGAAGGTAGAGCGTAGGTCGGAGATGCGGGATACCGGAGAACGGAGATAGCGCGGAACGGAGTTCCTTAGTAGAGAAGAGGGAACGTATTAAGTTGATATTCGAACTGAAGAACTATCTACAAGTAACTACGGCTTAAATACTGCAAAGGTAACCTAACATGCGGAATACATGAGTTATACCTCGTGGTAACTAAGCCTAAGTGTCCCTTGATAATTAAATAATTCTACAGTAATATCAAAGTCCATATCTACACGTGCTAAGTCCGCGTGCATATCCCTTGATCCGAGCGTACCCGAAAGGTCCGATAATCCGAAGCCGATGTCCGAAGTCACGGGAATGGTCATCTGACCAGGGCTAGGGGTTAGGGGTTTGCACGTGCGTAACACTTTCAAAGCTTGCTGTTCTGTTTGGGACAGGGAATACATCGGACCCACAGGGGGTGACGCATTCTCCTCTAACTCGATCTTGAGGTCGTAGGGCCTGTGATCAGCTAGAGTTTCGGCTTTACCTTTGCTAAACACGTCCGCGAATTCGTGGTATTCGGCAGGAACGTTCGAGAGGTCCGGAGAAGGGCCGGACACGACAGAAGATCTGGCAGAAGTTGTTCCTTCGGGTCGGATATTGATCATGAATACCTGGACTCCCCTCATACGCGAGACTGTCTTGAAAGCAGCGGCGTTAATGAAGGAGATATTCGGAGGATCGGAGGAAATCGTAGTCGAAGGCGGAGTTTCCGGAGAATCCGGAACAGACGGAGAAGTCACCGGAGGTGGCTGCGGAGAACACGGAGACGTATCCGGAGATGTCGGAGTAGTCGGAGGTGCTTCCAATGCCGGGGCCGCAATAACGCTGCCAGATTCTGGTGCTCGGAACGAGATACTGCTCGAAACCCAGTCAATCAACGGATTGTAGCGGGTGAGCCAGTTGTGTCCTAGAACAACAGAACAGGAAACGTCCAGAGGTGTGACAAAGAACGTAATCTTCAGATTTTCGCCAGTCGGAAACCTACAAGTAGGTCAAGAGCTTCGGTAATGAAATTATTGGATGAGCCGTCGAACAACAAGAGCTTTATCGGAGGGGTACGGTAAGTTAAGAGTCCATGAGCACGAATGAAACCTGTATCTACAAAGCAGTGAGTAGAGCCGGAATCTATTAGTGCAGTAAAGATCGTAGTGGTATCAGAAAGATTGTCCGAGGTAAGAGAAACGTAGGTAGCAGAAGGAGAAAGAACGGGAGACGCAGCATTAAGTCTACAAATGTCGGGCCATATGTACAGATCGCAGCTCCGCGGAGGGTCCGAGGACTCTGGGCTGCACATCAGTTTTCCGTTTCGGAGATGTGTGCCTCTTGTTCAGAGGAATCCGATTCGGCTACTGCTGCGCGGGCCTTTGCGGAGTTCGAGTTTCCGTTGGGGCATTCCTTAACCCGATGTCCGGAACCACCGCAGAAGAGACAGAGTCCCTTCCGGATGCGTTCCGCGCGGACTTCAGGCTTTAGTTTGCCATCCTTTCCCAACTGGTTGGCGAAAGGGGGTGGTGCGGAATTCTTCGAAGCGGGTTTTGCGGAGGACGTTGAGGACTTGTTGCCGGAGTTGGAGGAAGACGAGGACGGGTTCGCGGAGTTCGAGGATGCGGGTTTAGACGAATGGTGGGAGGACGTGGACTTCTTCGCGGACTTCTCGGAATGTTTCTCCGAGGGATCGGATTTCTTCTCCTTTTGCCTCTCCCAGTATCGTTGGTCGATCTCGGAAGCGGCGGATCGGAGAGCGGAGAGAGATTCCCTTTTCGGAGAACGCGAGAGTTCGTCCTTGATTCGGTCCGGAAGCGCGTTGTAGTACATGTACCGGAGGGCCCTGTCGCCCCAACCAACCAGCTTTGAGGCGTGCTGCTGGAAGATCACGTTGAATTTCGTGATCCGGTGGTGGCTGAGCATCTTGAGAGAGTCGAGGGCCATTTCCGCGTCTCGGGCTGGGTCGATAGCACCGAAGTTGTCCTTTAGGGTTTCCACGAATGCCTCATAGGAGTACATCCAAGGTGGAACTTCCCCATCGGGTTCCGCGAGATATGGCTCGAACAGATCGAAGGCCGTGCCTTTTAGGTACGAAAGCGCGAATGTGACTTTTTCGTCCTCATCGGAGAACTGACCGGAGTTCGCGGTGAAGTACAGTTTCAACTGGACCAGGAACGTATTGAGTTTCCGAGGGTCTGAACCATCGAACGTATCGGGAACCTTGACGCGAGAGCTAGCTTTGGCGGAGGCAGGGACGGAGATCCCACGATTCAGATCGCGGAGTGTAGACGTAATTCCGTTGAGGGACTGAATAAGTGCCTCACCAACATCGGATCGGATCGGGGTTTCTCGACGGGGGGCGGAGTGCGGAGGTTGATCGTAGTCGAATGCGTCGTCATCTTCGGGTTCGTCATCACCATCATCCGGAGGCCCAGGAGGTCCGCCAGGTCCGGAGGGTCCGGATGGCCCAGCAGAGGGCTCCCGTCGGGGTTGCGGAGAATGGGACGAGGCTTGCGAGAGACGTTCTTCGATGATCGTTTCGTTTCTCCGAGATTCTTCGGGGTTCTCCTGAAGTTCTTCGGTCGGAGCAGTAGTGCTCACAACAGGAGTCGAAGAAGCGCGGACTCGCCCTACAGGTCGTCGTGTGGTGTTATGGTGACTGCGGGCGTGTGCGGAGGTCGAGGATCCGGATGCGGCGGGGGACTGCTCTGCAGCCTTAGCCAGCTTGGTAACGCGTGCTGTGGTCATCTGTGAAAAGGAAAGGGCTAGGGAGTGGGAGGTGAGTTCGAATATACTGTTAAATACAGAATCCAGCTTCTACTACTAAACAGACTACAGAAAGGTATTTGGCTTCAACTACTGAAGTGCAGAGTTGCGCCGCCCACTACCTAACAATTATACCTTAATTTCGGAACGGAGACCGGAGTTACGGAGTAACGCCGGAGAACGGATAGAAGGTAGAGTGTAGGTCGGAGATGCGGGATACCGGAGAACGGAGGTAGCGCGGAACGGAGTTCCTTAGTAGAGAAGAGGGAACGTATTAGGTTGATATTCGAACTGAAGAACTATCTACAAGTAACTACGGCTTAAATACTGCAAAGGTAACCTAACATGCGGAATACATGAGTTATACCTCGTGGTAACTAAGCCTAAGTGTCCCTTGATAATTAAATAATTCTACAGTAATATCAAAGTCCATATCTACACGTGCTAAGTCCGCGTGCATATCCCTTGATCCGAGCGTACCCGAAAGGTCCGATAATCCGAAGCCGATGTCCGAGGTCACGGGGATGGTCATCTGACCAGGGCTAGGGGTTAGGGGTTTGCACGTGCGTAACATTGAACAGAAAGGCGAGAGAGCTGCTTGGCTCTCGGATATGGTTCTCGAGGCATTCGCCTGTCACATCGTGGCCACAATTCAAGTCAAATCTCAAAACTATCCTGTTGGCGCACTTGCCCTTTCAGCCGCCTCAGTGAGTAATCATGATGGGAGTATCATATGTATTATACAATGATGATTTGACGTTGTCTACTCAGGTGGAACGTGGACTGCATCGTTGGAAGTCTGGATATGAGGATACAAAGGTAGTATTTAGTGATGCACCGTATGGTCTGGCTGCCGAACGATACGCCGTCTCAATCGCGGCGATAACCGATGCAAAATGGGGTGAAATCCTTTCAGCAGCAAGTCAGCTGGCAGCCATCTCTTCAAGTGTCGTACCAATGCCGGAGCCAGAAGATGACTATGGGGCCGATCCACGAACAATGATTGAGGACTAACAAAGGGGGAGAGTAGTTCGAATACATACTATAGCATCATAAGTACAAATGTGACTTGTGTGGCGCCATAAACGATCTGTGTGATGAATTTGTGGAGTCGTGTGACCCATTTGTGGCCTCACAAATGCGTATGATGGTATGGTTGGCGTGGTCGGCATGGCGTCGTACGTATCACACGATTACCGATTTGCTGATGTAGGCAAGGTCAACCCGAAAGCTGAACTACCAAAGAGTCTCACAACTCCATCGTTAAAACGTCTTCTCGCAACATTTTCGACCAGAGAGAATACCTTCTGCCGAACAACGGACTCTTGGGGAGTAGGTAACATATATTGAGTATAGGCAAGAATTTCTTGGTGTAGTCTATGAAACTTCGTCAACATTCACTCAAGCAGTGAGGTACCATTGCAAATACAAACTTTTTCTCAAAACTTTCATATTCCGTGGTATTTGGAGGCATAAATTCTAGCCATGGCGTAAACAGTGGCCCAGAACTCGCTGGCGCCATAGGTGAGTCGTGCCTCTTGCGTTTTCTCCTGTTGGGCCGACCTATTTCGGAGCCAGTACAGACAGCTTCTTTCGAATCAACGGGAAGAGCAAAGTTCGATAATTCGTGGTTGCCCAACCGGACGACTGGAACATGTGGTAACATTCTAATTGTGATGAGCTTGAGTTTCATGAACTTGGCCCCTGTCGAATGATATATAGTGCACGTGATTGAAATAGGAGGATGTATATAATGGTTGTCCCCATGACGAGTGAATTCGGAATGTTCAAGCCAAGCTTGCATCTCTATGTTTAGCTACACCAATTATGCCTGAGACGACTCAAGTCCAGCATCCTCCCGCAGGCAAGCCCGTGTATTGGCCATGTCACATATGCACAACGACGACTGACCTAGGCTCCACAGTGAAAGTTGGTGGACGACGCCTTTCCGTCTCCAACAAACCCAAAGCGCATGTAGCGTGAGCTACCATCAGCTTCTGCTCCACATTAGAATCTCATAACCTGGGACTGTTAGAGAAGCTCCTGCTAATACTACAGACGTTGAGCAGACAGTGTCTGTAGTCGACTACCCCAGACCAGCGCCTCCTGGGGAGGACCGGCCCCACCCACCTCCGCATCATAATGACGATGATACATCAAAGAAAGAGAAGAAGCATGGGCAGCACGATGAGAAACTCAAGGAGCTTGCTCATAACAAGGTAGAGGCGACCAGGCCAACTAGAGATGCCCAGGGTGGTGGAAAGACGTATGGTGCTGGTGGCAGGATAGCCCAACCAGCTGGGAAAGGCTTTGGAGCTTAACGGCGTCACATTAAAATCGAGAATGCCTGTACTCATACGCACCTGTACTATATCCAACCTCGTTCGAGGATTGTATTTGTATACCTAATTTACTGTTCAAGTTCCCGATGTAGCATATGCATGGACTCATAAGCATTTTGGTATGACAAGGCATGCGTAAACATGAAGTATGCTACAGTATGGACGGATTAGAAGAACGTCTTGGCTTTCTTGCCCCGAACCTTCTTCGCTGGTGCTGGCTTGGGTTCCTTTTGTGCGGCAACAAGGGCAGAAACGCGGGCGAGGACAGCCTGGAAAGTAACATTGCGTTAGCATCACTGCAATAAACCTCAAAGGATACTCAGAAGTTCCCCGAGAACGATGCGAAACAATTCACGAAGAAATGAAGAGGTATGTAATCGCCATAGAGTCGGTGTACCGCGGCGAGCAACGAACGGGTTCCGATAGCGAGATGGCGAGATATCCTTGCAGAGTTTGATCGGCTCCGACAAGGCTGGATTTATATTGCAAACGTGTCCACGCCCATCCTTCATACGCCATAAGGCGAATCCAGTGGGTTCTAACGAAGATTGCGTCTTGTGTACTCTTCCCAAAAAATACCGACATAAAAGAGAAAAAAGAGAAGGCAAAGGAAAGGGAATGGAAAGCCAGAAGAGGAAAAGTACGCACTGTACGGAGGTCAGGTCGATATCCCCGCTTAGCGTATTGCGAAGCAACACCGAGGGCACGACGGCCGCCCGATCGTGGTCGGATGGTGGAAGTGGTGTAAGCAGAGGCGACTTGGTTTGGTGTAGCCTTCGTCTTGCGTGTTGTGATTTGGATGCCTGATGGAGAGTCTGCTACGGCGATCGTCTAATCATAAATACGTCCAATTTGGTTAAATCCCTGAATCCCTAGTAAAAAGGACAGTCGCAGACAGACCTTGGCGTTGGCAAGTCCAGAGAATTTGTGCGAGTGAAGGTTACGAAGGTTGCCCTACAGATCCAAGCAAAACCAACAGCAACGTAATTAGATCGATGAATTGTAAGGATAGGAGAGAACGCACGTACAGGCTCCTTGGAGAAGACGGGTCCCTCTCGTACTCGCTTCACCACGAAAGAGTTGCTGTTCTGTCAATATGCAAATCCATATCACGTTGGGAATTAGATATGAGCAAGATAATCTGCATGATGATTAACTAACGCGAATGAGGAGCCACTGGAGGTCGGTAGACATGGTTGAGGGATTTGACGGCTTTGAGATCGTTGCGTGAAACGTTCGGGAGGAGTTTCCGAAACGGGATAGATGGGTGGCTGAGTGAAACTATACAGTAGATATCACGTGTATATTAGATGACAGGGGGCTGACAGGGGTTCCCTATTTATTCACAGATTCGATATCGTAAGCACACTATTCTCATTGATCAGCAACAATAAATGGCCCAAGTCATCAGAGGTTCAACTGTGGGGAATGCGTAATTCATTAAACTCAATACTTATCATCACGCAAGCGATGGACCATAGTAAACCCTTGGTGTATTCTCATGAGAATGCCAACAAAATATTTCATGTTATTCTTTTACCCTACTCAACCCTTGCACAATGTAGTTACCTTCTATATCTTTTAGCTGAGAGCGAGGTCGTATCTGTACATTACAAGATGATATTACTAGCGGCTCATGTAGACAATGATACAAGACGTACGAAGTAGGAACGTGATCTTGCTTTAAACCATCGATTGGAATTGGAATACCAAGTTTACCGAATATAGTGAATGCCCTGATATCATGTCAATAAAGATATAGATGTATATCAAGATACCACCTACCGAACATTGACATCAGTATTCAGAAGATCCAAAAAGCCCAATGGAACAATGTCCAAAGACGCAATCGCGCCTTGAGTGAGAAGGACATTGCTAATTGGTCCGGTATTGACTGTGGCAAATGGGGGGACTACGAGTCCACCAGGGAACGTGTGTTCGAAGCGAGCAAATTCAGTTCCGTTGATGCCGGCAGAGTTTGTGATGCTGTCGATCGTGATCTCAATAGGCAGTGTGCTCTGAACTATGGGGAAGGGTCAGCTCGCCCCTGTGTAGCAAACGAGTGACCACTGACTATCGACTGCCGCGCTGTACGCATCCGGAATCATGGTGAGTGGGTGCGGAGGATTATGCATTGATTACTCACCTCGCAAGATTGGTCACCAGAGTATCAAGCTATTGACCCAGAAATGCACCAGTCAATATATGGAGCGATGAAGTAAAGAAAGCCAGTTTACATACCGTGATGGTCACGTTAATGTCTTTGACGAGTTTGATCTGAAGTGCATTGATGATGTCGCCAACAGAGAATTTCGCAGCATCAGGAGCAGGGGCAGCACTGACGTAAGTCAGGCCCAAAAGCCAAAGGATACCGAAGAAAAGCGAATTCAACAACATTGGACGCGCAGGAGTTGAGTTCAGACGGAAGACACGGTTGTCGCTGTGAAGTGCTCCGGAAGGGGCTCGACGACGAAAGGATTCCAATTGTAGAGTACAATATAAGTACTCGTGCAGACTGCTCCCGTACTGGTTCCCGCCAACAGGATTTGATCGTTAAGAATGAGAAGGCTTCCATGCGTAGGCCTGATCAGATGATGCGAACCCACATGCACTCCATGTTTCCACCCGAACGAAACAGCAGGCGACATAGCGTAGTTTTATTTTCAAAACTCTGATAGTTTACCTTAAGCATGGACATTGATCAGTATTGGCATGGTAACGCAGACTGAGGCAAGGCGAAGTTGGAGGTAATGAGAGTATATAAGCGCGCCATCCACGTGTGCCACGGCTGTGAGCGCTGGCACAACGCCCGTCAGCCCAGGCACAAGAATGATTCCACGAGAAGACCCTCTCATACACACGAGCTACACTCACCATGGGTCGCTGGACGCAATATGATGAGGTGAGCACTTTGGCAATTTAGTGTTGGTTTGTCGTAACCCGTCGTGTAGGATGAATACCGCTTGCCCCAAGGAATGAAGCGTGTGGGCTATGATTCGGATACTGGACGGTATTATTTCCGCGACGGAGAGGGGAGCCTTTACCAAGGACCTGAAGGGTCCGAGTTTGGAGAGCTCACCAGAGGTCAGTCCCCAGACATCGGAAGCAGCAGAGTGAGGCTGGAGGCTAACTTGCAGAGGATAGTTGGGGATGCACCAATTGCAATTTCGAATGAGGATGACGACTTGGAGGCTCTGCCAAGCAGAGCAGATGGGTATCAACCTTTGGCTACCGACGGTGTGAGTCTTCATGCTTTCGGGATGTCCGACTTTCCCTTCGCAGTACGCTAACTTTACGCTCCAGCTTACTCGGCCCAGATACAATATAGACTCTCCATATAGGACACTGTTCCCATTCTTCCTGGGAATCGGAGTTGTTCTATTACTCGTCTGGAGGCTCATCCTCTCTCCTGGCCTATCACCGCCCAAGCCTGTTTGCTCACAGGATACTCAGCCGTACCTAGTGCAGCCAGGTGACAACTGCTGGGAAATCGCTCAATCCCACGAGTGCCCCTGGGATGAGTTCCAGAAACTCAACTCAAAAGTGAACTGCGGTCGTCTAATGCCTGGTACGACCGTATGTCTGCCATTACCTAGTACTAGTGATCCTGCGTAAGTCGGGACGACGACATTGCAGCATTTCCTGCTTAGCATTGACATTGGACGGTCCTTACTGATCAATGAACATTTGTATTAATGTAATCCGCAATATATCGACTAATCGTGCTGTAGAATGGGTATGAGAATTCCACGAATACCTCAAGTCTGATCCTCAAGTCTAATTGCCTTTTGCTTATTTACTTCCTCCTCGGCGTCTACCCACAAAGCCACCTTTCCTTCAAAGGGCTCATCCCAATCATATAGATAATCCTCTTCCTCGAACATAACAATCCGAGGGTCTTCTAACCTCCCAAACAGCTCCCCTACTGCATGCCAACAGTCGTCGTGCATCACCAATACCTCAAGCCGAGGGCAGTCCCTTAGTATTTTCTTGCATTTGTCGATGAAGGGTTTATAGTGGAGAGGGACGTCCATAGTCAACGCCAAATGGGTCAACTTGGGCATCTCCGTAAAGTCCCAATACCTCCAACTGTCCCAAGAGTCTCCGAAATGCGCGTGTGTGACCTGCTCAAGCAGGGGGGTCTTCAAATAATCGTTGAAAAAGGATGAAAAGCAGCCAAAGGATATCTGTTGAGGACGAAGCTCTTCCAGGTCAAAAACGAGGCTGTCCGCGTCTTGGGGAGCGATCATGTCACATTTGAGGTTGACTACGTTTGTGCAAAGCGAGAGGATTTCGTCGGCAGAGCGTGGTGATGCATCCAAGGGTAGGTATAGTGTCTTTGTGATAAAGGGCACAAAGTGCGAACGCTTGGACGATACCGCATAAACAAACCGCTCAACGGCTGCTGGATTCGTCAAAAGAACCTGTTTGTAAAGTAGAGGATCCACCCTAATACCAACGTTGACTGTTACAATATCATTCGAAGAAAAATGGTAGGTTACTCACCATTGTCGCACATATCGAGAAACCAATGTCAACTGAATAGTAGTCTCCACATCGTCCCTAGCAGCTAGTCTGAAGATGTCGCGCTCAAGATCGTAAAAAAGATACAACGTTCCCGGGACGTGAGGCATCAGAGGCTTGGTGGACTGAGAAATAGGTCGACTGGTTGTTTCTCAGAGCATAGACTAAGATCATAAAGAACGCATTGTCGAATGTTGCATTTGATGTCAGCATTGTCCTTTCTTTGAGGTGGCGAGTTCCTAAGTAACTCCTTTATGTCGAGGTTCCTTTGAGGAAAAGAATCATTGGTAGTTTCACATGATAGATAGTGGACAAACGTGTCGCATGGATGGATATGTTGAAAGGAAGTCTGATCAGAGTGGCGGGGACAACGGAAGCGTCAGTTGCTGGACAATGTCGCAAGTCATCATACAAGCTGTAGTGGGGTACAATAGATCATGAGAGTAAACCAAAGAATTCGACGACTTATTCATGTACATATATCAGCTGGCATCATTGTCAGGCTCTAGCGATAAAAGCGAACAATGACCCAACTTGGGGCCCCGACGATGAACTCGATTTTAATTCGTTATGTACAAGTGTCGACTAATTGTGCTATGGAAAGAATGTGAGGGTACAATGAGTGTACATCTGACGTTCGAGTCTGTGTTTCTGCCTGTTGACCGTTGCCTCTGCGTCGGACCACATCCTCACCTTCCCCTCGAAGGGCTGCTTCCAATCATACTGACAGTACGACTCCTCCATCACAACCACTCGGCTATCTCCCACCAATCTATATATCGACCCCGGATAATCATCTATCATCACCAGGACCTTGAGCTGGGGACAAGCTTCTAATATCCCTCTGCAAGTGGAGGCAACGACGGTGTAAGGCGCGCGCATGTTCAACGCAAGATGTGTCAATTTTGGCATGCCTCGAAAGTCCCATTGAATCCAGTCCTCCCAATCATCGCCGAAATGCGCGTGTGTAACTTCCTCGAGGAACGGAATATCGAGTTCGGCGAAGTATGATGAAAAGTCGTAAAACGAGATCTGGCGAGGTCGAAGGAGCTCCAAGGGCCCGAAGAAAGTCTCTGGTGGGTTCTTGAGGATGAGCATGTCACACTGGAGGTTGATGACATTCACACAATGCGTGAAGATGATTGCGGCGACGGATAAAGGCGTGTCAAAAGGCAAGGACAATGTCTCCACACAGGCAAAAAACAGTGGATCGCGCTCGCGTTTGGATGATATTGCATAAGAAAACCGTTCAACGGCGTGTCGATTCTTCAAAAGAACGTGTCTATACAAACTGGGATCGACCCTAAGAACAGCACGTCAGCATGTATCGCAAGGGGAGTTAACAAGTACAACTGCCATTTGTGGATCTCTTTAGAAACCAAGGCCAACTGCGCAGCAGCATTGCCATTATCCCGGACAGCTGTCCGGATAATAATGTATTCAAGATCATAGGGGAACCGGCCTGGGAACGCCTCCAGGACGTTAGACATTGGGGGATTGGGCTGCGGATGGGGCCATTCCAGCAGGGTTTTGTAGAGACATGGTACAAGGATCTACTGATTGGAAGCTACATATCAGCATTGTCAGTTTGAAAGAACGATTATCTTTTCTTTTTTGAGGCTGCTTTGAGCAGAGAATACTGATATTTCACGTGATCGCTCTGACAACCAAGGGTGATCGCGGATGGACACTTGGGGTCGTAGAACGGGATATTGCTAGTCGTGACTGAAGGCTTGCTTTATGCTCGGGTGTTTCGAGACATACAATAAAGATCAGGTCTAGGAATATGGAAGTTCATGAAGCGGACTTAGATACACGTCCAGCTAGTACGCGAGCAAAACCCAGCTATTGCTATTGGCTATATCCTCCTGCAATCTGTAATGAATATTTCTATGCAGCTGCGGCACATGAGCAAGAGATTGCGGGGAACAACAAGCAGGCCGTACTTTGTAGCCAAATTTTCATGAGGATCCATAGAGCTCTTCCTTTGTATTGATACCTGATAAGACAGTAAGGTGATGCGTTTCGGCGGCAGAAAAATACATACCGAGCTCCTCCCGCACCGGCTTGAGCTCATCGAGGTAAGACTGGTACTGTTCCTTATTCTCTACCTTCTCCTTAATGCCCTCAAATATCCGAACAGCAGTTGCATAGTCATCTACGCGACGAGCAGCTCGCAAAGCGGCCTCGATGACAGAGGGTGAAGGAACGAGATCATGGGCAAAGCAGTTGTTCAGCCCTCGCTGAACCTCGAAGAGGTCTTCCGCGTTTTGGAAAAAGTTGACATATCGGTCCGAAAAAGCCTCGAATGTTTCTTGAGCATGACCGCTGGCTGGGCGAGTAAGAGCGGGTGAAACACGAGCTGCGGTGAGAGAAGGACGAGCAGCAGCTCGGAGAACGGTGGAGACGATTTGAGAGCGCATGGTGGATGTGGTCGAAGGTGAGCGGACAGGATTCTCGGAATAAGCCGGATATATACCTTGGTGACCCTGGATATGTGCAGCCATCACTCAACATCGCTCCCCGTCCATGTTCTAGAGTCTTGTAGACGTTCCAGACAAATGCGAGCGTTCAATGGTGTTTATGACTTTGAAAGGTCTCAATAGGAAGGATCCTACGTCTTCTTCGAATGGTCTCAGTCTTCCCAGATTGTCATCTCCCATTGAACTGCCCACACCACACAGAGAATGGTAAGGTTCCTATACTGTTCTTTTGACTCATTCACAATGCGTGGAAGTAGATGAGCTAACTGAAGTTTCGTTATGCACTTTCTCGTAGGGAATTTTTCCTTGAGAAAGCGCTAACAAGCCACAATTCCAGTTCTGGTTTTTGTATGGGTCCGCCTAACGATGTCAACGATACGATACTCCAGCGAGCGTAATTAAAGGTGGAATTTCACCGACTTATCAATATTTGGAGATAGATCCATGACCTCCTTGAAGTTGAAGGCGGTCAGCCCGTAGAGTGATGCCCGCCGCACTCTGTAGATCAATGGCACCACGTTGTTTTGTCCCCTCACCGATCCTCAGTTAGGAGTCGTCTAGAGTCAGGAGCCGGTCCTGGATGGAAAACTCCCATCGATGTACCCCTTTCGTTTACATTCAACCTCCTATTCCCTTTTCTCCAGGATACCATCGTGCTCTGGTATGCATACCTCGTTAGTTATCTTCGTCGCTGCATCATGCGTACTTGGATTGCATATAAACGCAAGGCGTCAAGCTCCAAGCTCCAGCCAGATGCCCTTTACACCACCTGCGACCGCTGTTGTTCGTACAGCCATAGCCATACCACCTCCTTCGCCGACTTTTGGAGCTTTGTACTTCGGTCCGCATCCAGATATGACACCCACAAGGACAGTTCCCGATTTCATGACTATCCACCCGAACGGGAACTTCGGAAAGTGTCTCGACGTGCGTGGTAACATTCTCTCTAATGGTACTCCGGTTCAAATGTAAGTTTCTTGGAGGCACAATCATTATGCGCATCTTGATGTGGTCTTCGCTCAGTTACGATTGCAATGGAACTAGCGCTCAAAAGTGGATTGTGAGTTTAGGGGGTACGAAGATCAGGCTAGTGGGCACGGATTTCTGCCTCGACGCTGGTGACGGTGAGTCTTTTCACACAGACACCTCTCAAATCTAATTTCCTCATATGCGACGCTACAGATGCATCCGATAGTGTAGGCGTGCATATTTGGAAGTGCTACGAGCGCTCTCCTGCGCAGGCCTGGTATCATACTCCGGACAACAGGATTGCTGTTGCGAGCCAAGGTTCGCTATCGGCTGGCATATATGTATTATATAATGATTGCTGAATGGATATATAGGACATTGTCTCGACTTCCCTAACGGGTGGTTAGTCGATGGCCCCGTCCTAACGTCAGATTGTACCGATCAGAATAGCAATCAAATGTGGATCACGGCATGAACGGTTACTTACTTGTGATCACTGCCTTTTAGCAGTCTATATATCTGGCTGCGCTTGAAATTATGGGTTTTGTAATTTATTCTGAGGATTTGTGCCCTGTTGAGACGGATCGAAGGTTTGAACTCTGGATGTTCAGAATACTCGACATCCTAGCCTCAAGTCCGACTGTTATTGTGAGTTCTGATGAGTTACAATCGTAATTGTGTTCAAGTGTACTAACAGCTTCCCGTCTTTCATTAGTGCCTTGCAACGCTAAGTCATCTGACGAACGTGTGCCGGGCAATATACGATATACTGCGCATGACCTTCGCATCACTTCAAGTGTGTGATTCTAAAGTTCCTGGCTATTTTTAGAGATTCCGTTATTCTGCCTGTGAAGTTGCTGCTTTGGCTGTGGCGTTAGTATTAATAATTCCATAGACACCCCGGGAGTAAAATTCAGGGGATCTGAGATGGTTTGGCTTCGAGGCGAGTTTCTGAATGCTTGAAATACAACTCTGAATGATTGTTTTTTCTAGCTAAGATATCTGTATCGAGGTTTAGAGGTGAATGTAATTTACCCTGAACCTATTCATAGCAAGGATACCGAAGCAGACTTGTTACTTGTTCCCATTCAACTTGCAGAATGCCACAAAGTATACCATTCAGGGGATGAACGGCATCTGAGCGCCTAAGGGTGTCTGCTTTCGGACACAATAATGTGTTACGAACAAGTGTCGGGACGCCCGGATTGCAGGCAACTCAAGCGTAACATTCTGGTAAAGATTTTTTCACTAAAAAGACTCACCACTTATGGTTACACTGTAGAGGAATACCCAAATTTTTGTAAGGATGCAATTTTGGGGGACCTAATTCTATAACCTTCTTTACGAAGGCTGTCATTTCTCGGCTACAGCATGTCAATCTTGTAAATCCCGGAGCTGCGCGCCACAACGTGGGCTGCTGGCGTACTCAGTATGTAGGCCGGACACGACGGACCTGAATAAATTAGGTTCTGGTGATGACTCTAACCTCCACGATATGGGCGGTGACATTCGTGCTGCGCACATACAGCTTTGACATCAGTCTTGCGACGTTGACGGCAAGTACAGATGCACCATACGACTGACCAGCGATGTTCCTCGTGCAGCATTGTGGATCACCCAAGTATAAAAGCAGATCTTCGAAAACAAGGTAGAGGCATTCCCAATCCATCGGACATCATCTTGCAATGCCTTGGCTTTCCACCTTAATAGCTGCTCTCTGCCTGGTGTCCACAATAACACCTGTGGCGTCTACGCTCTATGTGCACGAGAAACGCACGGAAGATGGATCATATATTTCTGCACGAAGTCTCCACAAGGATGCGTTTATTCCATTACGGATAGGATTGAAGCAGAGGAACCTGGATGACCTGCCTCAACTGCTCCTTGCGGTGTCTGATCCTGATTCCTCCAATTACGGTCAGCATTGGTCCCCGGAGAGGATTGCAGAAGAGTTCTCCCCCTCAAATCACTCGGTCACGGCTGTTAAGCGATGGCTTGTGGACTCCGGTTTTGACGAAAGGAGGATTAAGATGCGGAAGAGTAGAGGTTGGGTGGACGTGGAAGACGCTACTGTTCGTGAGGTGGAGAAGCTTTTGCGTGCTGAGTATCAGATATATCGCCGTGACTCTGGCGAAGAAACTATTGGTAAGGCGCCTCGTTACTCATCAAATTCTTGGTTAACGAATGTATTATGGCGAATTTTACAGGATGCCACTCTTATCAGCTGCCGGTTGATGTTGGCCAACACATTGACCTTATCATACCAACAGTACAATCAAACATCAAGCTTCTCACCAGTGACAGCAGAGTTGGCCCAGATGTCTATCTCCCCGCTCAAGTAAGGAACCATCGAAGACAGGTTGGGAACGCGACTAACGATCTACGCTTGTGCAACGAAGCAATGGCACCAGTTTGCTTACGGGCACTGTATAATATCACTTATACCCCTTCAAAACCCGCGGCGAACAATAGCTTTGCAGTCGGTAAGCTCTGTATGTGGTAAATACTAATGCCGGGCTGCTTACTGTACTCGTATAGTGAATTTTCATCCTAATACATATTTGCAGTCAGACTTGGACATGTTCTTCCGCAATTTCTCTCCGAGCCTTTTGGGGAGCTCACCCGAGTTTGTCTCCATCGACGGGGGTATGCCCTTCAAATCATTTTAACGACGTATGCTAACATTCCAACACAACCCTAGGTACTTTAAATGATACGAGCTTTGGAGAGTTAGGTTGGATTCTCCAGTATGCCATGTCTCTCGCTGCCCCTCAAAACGTGACTCTCCTTAAGGTTGGAGACCAAGCTTTCGGTTCGTTATTCAACATCATCCCTTATCCATTTATACGACTAAGCATTGTTTGAAGATAGCCCTTTGGGAACTGTTTCTTTCAATGAGTGGCTCGACGCTATCGATGGTGCCTACTGTACGTCCGATGGTGGCGATGATTTGAACTTTGATCCCCAGTTTCCCTACCCCATTCCCATACCTGGAGCGTTCCATGATCATTCCTGTGGTATTGTTCGTCCGCCGAATGTCATATCTGTGTCGAGAGGAGACGAAGAGGGTCGGTTGAGTGCCTTCTATGCAAAGAGGCAATGTAACGAATATGCGAAGTTGGGGCTAATGGGCGTCACTGTTGTGTATGGGTCGGGGAATACGGGGACAGCTGGTGCGACAAGGGGTTATTGCATGGATGAAAACGGTAAGATAATTCCGCTCTGCTAGGACGCACTGTGTTCTGAAGAATGTGCAGGAATTGTTTCTCCCAATGGGACCCTATTCAATCCTGCATGGCCTGGTTCTTGCCCATGGATCACTAGCGTAAGTTGGTATTTCACCGGACCCCCCCTCTTGTTCAACTAGCATATCTAGGTTGGTGGTACGCAGTTGCGACAGAACAGTACCGTCACCGATCCGAACCCGGAAGAGGTAACCAACATAGATCACACTATGGGTTTCTTCACCTCCGGTGGCGGAGGGTTTAGCAGGCGCTTTCCGACACCAGACTATCAAAAAGATGTTGTTGCCAAATTTCTTGGGGCCTTAAAACGAACTGATCCACGCAAGTTTGATCAATTTAATTCTCGCGGGGTGAGCATGACCGTACGAGACGCAGAGTGTATGATCGATTGAATGATTTCTACAGAGGGGCTATCCAGATCTTAGTGTCATCTCGTGAGCATGCCCCTAGCACGGGTGCATAGAGTACTTACTACTTGAGTTAGCAATCAATACGTCGCCGCTGACGACGGAAAATTCGTAACCGCTACTGGTGTGTCTGGGGGATCACCGGTGGTTGGTGCGATGATTACTCTTATCAACGATGCTCGCATTGCCCTTGGCAAGAGGCCTGTTGGTGGGTAACATAAAGATCCAACCCCTGGCTACGCAGTGCTGACCAGTAATCCAGGTTTTATCAATCCTGCAGTAAGTTCAGCTCACCATTGCAAATAGCACCGAATTAAAGCAAAAACAGATATATTCGTCACGATTCTCGTCTGCGTTCCGTGATATTGTGAATGGAGTCAATACTGGTTGCAAAGGATGTACGTTTATATCTAGCCATGGCTCGAGACATGATTGACCTATCGTACCGTGTAGTGCAAGGCGAACGGAATGGAGGTTTTGCGGCGTGAGTCCATCCCTTTTTCTTACTTATTGGCTAGCAGCTTAGCGGTGGTGATTGCTACAGTGTACCTGGATGGGATCCTGCCTCCGGTGAGCATCGTCTTTATGTGCTAGTGCTGCTTTGCTCACATAACGGCTGTAGGCTTGGGATCTCCCAGATTCGATATCTTGTTAGAGAAGTGGTTGGAACTTCCGTGAAAAATGAAACCACGGATATACAATGTCTATAGAATACATGCAATGTTTAATGATTTCAAATTTGATGATACACGGTATTAAACGTAGACAACATACGTTTTGAACATTCATACTTAACAAGAACCCTCTTCGACGTCTCAAGTTACTAGAATAAGCTTTCTCAAATTGAACAACCACATTCCTTCGAGGTAAATATAGCACGAATTCAACCAAGCGGCGCGTAGGTGCGGAGCCTGTCTACCTAGGAAGTCAGATGGACAGACTACACTCCCTCTTTCATAGTCTTGAGAGGTGGTATACTAGTAGGGCTGGCGAGGAAGGGAGAGTACTCGATGCTAACGTGATACTCTAATCCATTGACTCGACTGGGCAATCCAGGCATAAACGTCCACGCATATGGGCGTTACCAATGAGTTGAGCCCTCGTGCTCCAGGCTAAAGGGCAAAGGTTTGCACGACGGGGCATCTCTGCTATTCATTCGCGTGATACATCGAAGATATTTGTTCAAGTCGAGGTGTGCAGAGAGCAACCCTCCGTCCAAAACGGCATACGTGTGCCACAGCAATCCGCCCGAGAGACAAACGGTGGCGAAGGGTGTCGCTCAAGCTTTCAAGAATCGCTATTAGAATACCGGAGGGGAATATCGCGCGTAGCATGATTGCAATCGGCACTGTGTTTTAACGAAGGCGGCGTACCTCCTCTAAGTATGTATTAATCTGTCGGTCTGGTTTACAAGAAATTCTGAAGAGTCGTTGACCTCGGTGAGAGGCTGATCTGAACATTGTAGAGCCATGAATGTCGTCCTCAGGTTGAGCAGGCAGCCCCCTGGATTATTCCCAGGGCGTCTAATATCAATCAAACGCGTGTCACATGACATCAACATTGGTTGTCACGTCCACAATACCGCGTTGAACTGACCATCGCCATCGCCGCAATGCCCCCAAGGAAATCCTCTCGCTCGCGGGCATCCGTAGAGCCAGCATCTACCACTGAAACTATAGCCCCAAAACGCAAGAGGGGTAGTCAAATCACCGATGTCGACGATACGCCCATCGAGGAGAAAGAAAATCTAGCTAAACCCCCCTCTCGTTCAACTCGAAGGTCGTCTGTGAAATCCGAGCATTCAGACGCTCCTGTGACAAAGACACGAACTTCTACACGTAGCAAAGCAACGCTGCCCGGAGTCCCAGAAACCGATGAGGAAGAGGAGGTTCCGCCTGCGAAGAAACCAAGACCCTCATTGCCGGAGAATGATAGTGATATCGAAGAGGTTAGACCGAAGACAACGAGGAACGGCCAGAGGAAAGCGAGGATAACAAAGCAAGTTGTTGATTTAGATGCAGAACCTGAGGCTGAATCTAAGCCCCTGAGACGACGAGGCAATTCTCGCACTGTTTCATCCTCTAGCAGGCGTTCTAGGAAGTCTGATCCGGGAGACGATCCCACTTCTCCCATTCAAATATCAGACGATGACGACGAGCCCCCGCCTCCCAGGACTACTCGGAAATCCAGTACAAAACCCGAGCCATCTAACAACGCACGGAGAGCCACACGACGCACTAACCAACCCGAACCCCATCCAGATACTCAAATGGATGCGTCAGATCAAGATGAAGAGCTTAATGGACTTCCAGGAGACGAGGGAGCCTCATCCACCAACAACGTAACCAATAAACTCACTACGCCATCCCGCGACGACCTCGAGCGAAACGAAAGTGTTCCTCCTTCAGCCAAATCGCAGGCAGCATCGTCTGATACCGCCCCGGAGCCAGAAGTAGCGCCTGAAAATGCGAAGCAACCGTCCAATGAGCCGGATGTAAACGGAGACGAAAAGGAGGAAACCTCGTTGTTAGAACCCCAAACGATGCCCATACCATCGTCTCAACCACAGGTTGTCGTCGACGAACCTCAAGGCCCCAAGCCACGTTTAGTCATTCACAAATTAGCTCTTGTAAACTTTAAGAGTTACGCCGGAAGACAAGTGATCGGCCCATTCCACAAGGTACCTTTTCATATCCATTTTCGCTGCTATCGATGGATATGTACTCACATGAACTATAGTCATTTTCCGCTATAGTTGGCCCAAACGGCTCCGGCAAATCAAACACCATCGACGCGCTACTCTTTGTCTTCGGTTACCGAGCCACGAAGATGAGACAGGCAAAACTTTCAGAATTAATCCACAATTCTGCCCGTTACCCCGATCTCGATGAGTGCAGTGTTGAAGTATATTTCCGTGAAATCATCGATTTGGTTCGTAGATATTTCCTAGTCACAAAAATCTGACGGGTACTCATGCTTCGGCTTCAGCCTGGACCCGATGCGTTCGAGGTCGTACCCGATTCTCAGCTTGTCGTTACGCGTCACGCGTACAAGAACAATTCGAGCAAGTATACGATTAACGGGAAGGCCAGCTCGTATACCGAAGTCCAGACACTACTCAAAGGACGCGGTATCGATCTCGATCATAAACGTTTTCTCATCCTCCAGGTCTGCCACATCTCCTCTATCTTACCGATGCATCTAATCTTGTAATTTAGGGTGAAGTCGAATCGATCGCGCAGATGAAGCCCAAGGGTACTGAACACGATGACGGTTTGCTCGAATATCTCGAGGACATCATCGGTACCTCGAAATATAAAGAACCTATCGAAGAAGCTCTCGTCGAAGTGGAACGCTTACAAGAGGAGCGCGGTGAGAAGCTCAATCGGCTTCGAATTGTTGAAAAGGAGAAGAATGCCTTGGAAGGGAAGAAGCGTGAAGCCATGGATTATTTGCGCTTACAGAATGAACATGTGAGGGCGCAATCGAGGCTGTGGCAGTTTTATCTGTGGAAGTGTTTGCTTGGGGATCAGGATTTGACTAAGGCTATCGTACGTATACCACCTTCAATGAGATGATGAGTATTTGTTGATACATTGATATGCAGGCAAAACACAAACAGGAATTGAGCGACTTGGTTGAACGGAACAAGGACGACATCACCCATTATAACATGTTGGCCAAACACTACGCAGAACGTGAACAAATATACGAGGTAATTGTTCTTGCCTTATAGCCAAGTCTGTATACCGACTCACCGTATAATGTAGGAAGTGCGTGCTGCGGCAGCAGCCGCAGTCAAGGATCTCGCTAAGCAAGAGAAAGATGAAGTGGGCCTGAGCGAGAGACGCAAGCACGCAAGTGCGAAGGCTAAGAAGCTCAAGAAATCACTTCAGGACGTAAGACTTTTTCCCTCTCTTGAAACCGATGTGGCTCACTATATGAGCTAGGATGAAACTTCTAAAGCGACCGCTGAGAGGACCTACAAGGAGAGCACGGATAAGAAGCGGAATGCAGAAGCCAAGGTCAAGGAACACAGCCAGAATCTTGCTGCTGAGGAGAAGGAGCTCGAAAAGATCCGAGACAGCTTGAAAGGTGGGTCAATCTTCCTTTGTGAATGTAGGTTGATATCTCATCCTCCACGACAGACAAGACGCAAGTTTTCCATGACCAAATAGAGGTTAAGCAGAAGGAGCTCCAACCTTGGACCGCCAAGATCAACGCTAAGCAAAAAGAAATCGATGTCGCAACGGGCGAGCGAGATGCGCTGGTGAAGAAGGCAGAGGAAATCAAGCGGTCGCACCAAGAAGCCCAAGACACTCTGAATCAACTACGTGAGGGTCAGTCCGCTAAGGTGAGAAGAATGCTTTTTCGTGTTTAATATTCAACCGAATGGGACTCTGTTTTCCAGGAAGAGGAGATTCATACGCTTCAATCCCAGAAGTCCGATTCCGAACGACAAGTTCGTGATTATAAGGGCATTATTCAGGTAAGAGCTCGACCGATGGATCGTGATGCCGATGCTCACGAGTTCCATAGTCTCTTCAAGGCAGAGTTGAAGAACTGCGCAAAAAGGCATCGTCAGCCAGAAGTAGGGTCGATGAAGCTAAGGCTTCACAGGCTGCGAGCACCTCACAGAATCGCGTAGTAGACGGTTTAAGCAAGTTGGCTGCTCAAGGTCGTATTCAAGGTTTCCATGTAAGGCCGTGTCATGTAATCACCGTAGAGATTCTAACTCGACCGTAGGGTCGCCTAGGAGCTCTAGGCACTATCGACGACAAGTACGATGTCGCCATTTCGACAGCTTGCCCATCCCTTAATCATATAGTCGTTGAAACGGTGGAACAAGGACAAGCTTGTATAGAGTATCTTCGCTCCCAGAGTCTCGGTCGCGCCTCTTTCATTGTGCTGGATAAAGTCGAGAAATCTCCTGGAATGGCTAAGTTCTCCACACCCGAGAACGTACCGCGTTTATTCGATCTGGTCAAACCCAAAGACCCTCGCTTCGCTCCTGCGTTTTATAAAGTTTTGAGGGATACTCTGGTCGCCGTAGATCTCAATCAGGCAAATCGGATTGCTTACGGGCAGAAGCGGTATAGGGTTGTGACTTTAGACGGTGGCCTGATTGATCTGTCGGGTACAATGTCAGGCGGAGGTAGTAGCAAAGCTAAAGGTTTGATGAGTTCTAAGTTTACCGCGGAGGCGGTGAGGCCGGAGACTTTGCGACAATACGAGAGAGAGAGCGATGAAGCTATTAAGCAAGCTGACGCAGCCGCTCAAGAGTTACGAGATACAGAGGCGGAGTTGGAGAACATTCAAAGGATGATTCCCAAGCTTAGTACGGCTATAGAGAAGCTCGAGCTTGACATCGTCAATGGAAGGAGAAGAATAGCAGATGCAGAAAAGCGTGTTCGAGATCTAAAGTACGTCAATGGTTTGATACTGCAGCGTTGTCTTGTATTGATGTTATTATAGGGCCCAAAGCCGCCCAGATGCGGGTGACTTAGCTCGAATCAAAGGGCTTGATTTGGAGATTTCCTCTTCCACGGAGGAACTGGAGGCTCTTCAGGAGAAGTCTAGCAAGATTCAGAATGCCATCAAGGACCTTGAAAAGAAGATCCTTGAGATTGGTGGATCTAAGCTCCTTGCACAAAAGTCCAAGGTTGACGGATTGAAGCTTCATATCGAACTGGCCAATGACGAAATTACCAAAGCTGAGGTCGCTATGGCCAAGGCTGAAAAGGATTTGGGTAAATACGAGGCCTCGATTGAGGCTAATTCGACGGCATTGGAGGAGGCCGAGGCCGAGCTGGAAGAATTGGACAAAGAGTTAGAAATCCTCAGAGAGTATGTTCAGGAGGTCAAAAAGAAGGTCGAGGACGCCCAAACGGCCGCGGATAACTCGAAAGAAGACTTGGAGTCGCTAAAGGCCGAGCTTGAGCAGAAGGAGGAACAGATTCAGGCCTTTAAGCAGGAGAAGGCAAGTGCACGTTCTGGCTTTATCGTTCTCGTATTCATCAACCATTTCTATAGATGGAGATCGAGCAGAAATTGGGAGAGCTTCAGAATGATCTCAAGGAGAACCAAGCCGCGCTGACTAAGTATCAGAAGCAACATGAGGAGCTCAAGTTGGAGGATATAGAGTAAGGCTCATCAGTCATACTAAACTTTGCTGACAATGTTGAACCCCTAGTGATGATGATGAAGACGAGGAAGATGATGTCGACGATGAGGATCAAGACATGGCTGCCAAGGGTGGAGAGAATAGCGAGGTCAAGGAAGAACCTGGTCAGGAGCAGACCTCGAGGCGGAAAAAACGAGCCAAGACACCCTCAAACGAGCTACATATCTACAGCGAACAAGAGTTGTCAAGGTTCAAGCACCGACAGCTGCTCGCGGACACTGAATTGCTCGATGGTCAGTTGTACGCCCCAGTTTGTTGGGCTCAATGCTAACTCGTCATTCACCATTCCCTGTAGAGAAACTGAAAAATGCGAAACCAAACTTGGGAGCCTTGCAAGAGTACAGAGAACGCGAGGAAGAGTACTTTAGGAGGGCAAAGGATTTGGAGCAAACGACAGCCCAGCGTGATGCTCAGAAGAAGAAATATGACGGGCTCTGCAAACAGCGTCTGGACGAGTTTATGGCTGGCTTCAACCTCATATCACTGAAGTTGAAAGAGATGTACCAGGTGAGCCCCGCATGCCTAATGATTCCATCCATCGCTCACATCACTTAAATAGATGATAACTTTAGGCGGGAACGCCGAGCTGGAACTGGTGGATAGTATGGACCCTTTCTCCGAAGGTATCATATTCAGTGTCATGCCTCCCAAGAAGAGTTGGAAGAATATTTCGAATCTTTCTGGTGGTGAAAAGGTCAGCTGCTGAAATCCACTTAATGTCACCTTTATTCACGATCGGATAGACTCTGAGTTCCCTCGCCTTGGTCTTTGCTCTTCACGTCTTTAAGGTGAGCATATGAATAGCGCAGTTATCGCGATGTTGACTTTTATGACAAGCCAACTCCATTATATTTTATGGATGAGATTGATGCTGCTCTCGACTTCCGTAATGTATCCATCGTGGCCAACTACATCAAAGATAGAACGAAGAATGCTCAATTCATCATCATCTCTCTTCGGTATGGTCTATCACTGAGAATTATCTATGATCACTGACCACCGCTATCTCGCAGTAATGATATGTTTGAGTTGAGCCATAGACTAATCGGCATCTATAAAACTTCAAACGCTACTCGAAGTATGTCTACGAAACATGTAATGAATTCAACAACCTACTTAAATGCGTCCTCATCCAAACAGGTATCTCTATTGACAACCACAATCTTGCCTCCCTTCCGAGACCTGCACCTGCATGATGATGCTCCTGGGCCCTTCATCTATTCTTGGTATATTTCTTGTGTTTCCTTGAGGACAAGGTAGAGTAGATCTTTGTACCGAGTGTTGTGTTTTCTATGATGTTTGTAAAGACCGAGGATCCGTTGCATGTACATCTGTACATTATATCATCTTAGTTGTCTGTTGTAGCTTGGTAGCTTTTACTACACTATTCGTATTTTCACTATGTGCTGGAGTCAAGCCTTACGACTCCTTGTCACCGCAATGCCTTTTCTACGCTCAAGCGCTCATATGGACACGACTTTCGTCGAACGATGGAGGATTATACCAAGCGCATCCGACAGCGGTATGTCTTTCATCCTCAGTTACCGGAGCGCGTATTCACATTGTCCGATCTGCCTCTCCGGACCCGGGTGCATCTATTTAATGATCCTGGCTCAGGCCTCAGGAGCTATCCCTGGTAAAGGTCCAAGTGCCACTCAGCCAACCATTGAATTCCTCGCGTAAATTCGCGCCCGGATCAAAGGCCAAGAAGCTGGTCTCACGTTGAAAACATACACAATACCTCGTAGGCTAAATTACACTGAGTATGGATTAGTATTACAAAGACCAGGAATCCGTTGCATATACATATACATCCGCGCGCTATTTATTTGCCTGCTGTAGCTTGGTGGCTTTTTGGAACGGGAGGAATGGCATTGGCTACAGAGGGGCCCAGGGCTTTCCGTAATAGCTGACTTAGGCAACTTCCTTCCCACTCAGACGATGTCGTCGCCGGTTGGGACGAGGAGATCGAGTATGAAGGTGGAAGAAGGATTGGTGGAGACGTTGTGAACCACGGATGTTTCAAGGCTTCGGAGGCTACCAAGCGGCTTGAAGGTGGATAAGGAATAAGAGATTCTATGAGATCTAGTGGGGTATCTTCACGGCTTTCCACCTCGGGGTTGGAGGTGTCCTCTTGCCCCTCTGTAGCATGGGGAGGTAAATTGGGCAAAAACCTCCTCAAAGGTACACGCGGCGTGTCGACGAACGTCACTCGCTGTGCATCAGGTAAATCGCTGAAGCCAGGCCAAACTTCCTCATTGGGGGTCCCACGGATTCGGAAGATGCTCCAAGCGAGACCAATTTCGCCACGCGAGGCGTCGAAAAGGGAATGACGAGTCCAACGAGAGCGCGGGCTGAGTATGGGGAACGAGGTTGATTTAGAAGTGGGTGAGGAGGGGAGGATGAATGGCTGAAGGGGTTTGGGGCTATCCTCCTCGGCGTCGTCATCATCGTCTGTAGATATAACTGAAGGCTTGGATTTGCTTGAAGGGAAAGGAAAGGCGATGTCTTCGTCATCATCATCGAACAGCTGTAATGGCGTGAAGAATTCGGCGATTGTAGCGCCGAGACTCCAGAGGTCTATAGCATGAGTGTCGTAAGAACGCGTACCAAACAGGAGTTCTGGTGCGCGATAAGGTCTATAGGAATATCAGCTCCAAAGATAGAATCAGGTCCAAAAATATACCTACCCGGTGGATACTTCAAAATATAATTTGTCACTATATTCAGGCCATAGATCACCTTGAATCACCTCTTCCGATTCATCCTTCGCGTATGATATTCCGAAATCAATGAGCTTGACACACCCTTCTGATGTTATTAGCACGTTAGATGGTTTAATATCCCGATGGGCTATATCCTGCGAGTCCAGGTAGGCTAGTGCTGATATCAACTGAAAAATCAAGGATTTTGAAAGGGTGGTGAACGCGTTTTGATGCTTTTTGACCGCAGGGGAACCGGGTTCGGAAAGGGATAAGGATGATAATGGTGAGGGGTAAGGCGAAAAGAGAGGCGATGCAAGAAGATCTACGAGCGCGTAAGGTATATACGGCATCCAAAACATGAGCGTATGAGTGGATCGTTCACGATGGAAGATTTCAATTATCTAGGTAGATGACGATGAACATCCAACTGCCGAACCGAGAATGTAGGCTTACATTCACATCCGACAAGCTTGAAAGAAGTCTGAATTCTTTGATGATATCATGGGGCTCTTTCGCTGAATTTCGATGAATGCTTGCAGCTTTCACTGCAAGCCATCGAGGTTCAAGACCCGCCACGGAACCATACGTACGCGAGACCGTTGAGAACGGTCCTGCTTGGATGACCGTATCTGATTGATCATTTTCCTGATAAGCTTTTTAACGACAAACTCATGAGATTTGTGTTGGAATTGAGCTTACCGTTCGATATTCGTGGATCCCGAAAAGCTGAGACATCCGTCGTTTCAGAGTTACGATGTCCATGGTCTGAGGCATCTCTGCTGGTAGGTGCAGATAGTATTGGAGCAAGCAGCGTTGCAGGCTTGATAGACATTTTGAGAGTTCAATAATAGCTATCGATGAACGAGAATCAGAGTAGGTCCGGACGTTGAGGCCGTGCGTGCGGTATTGATGGATTGATCGAAGGATGGATCACAACCACATTTGGCGTTGCAAGCACTCAACAACTCTTACCCTAATCTCCATCCTCAATCATGGCATCAGACGGCGCAAGTAATAGTATGTACGAAGCATCCTCTCTAGTCAATTTACTCGTGCTGATTTCACTGTGGTTTCTCATATGTGACGCTTGCTTTGCAGATGAACGACTGATAGCTGCTGCGCGTTCTGATAATGAAGATCTCCTGCTAGAGATATTCGAACAAGGAGGATTCGACATAAATTACCAAGATGGGTGCGTTTTCTTTCCAGTTTCTCGGGTCATATATCGATCATTCTGCAATCGCCAATATCAGTTTGGGAAACACTGCCCTTCACTACGCGTGAGTTCGCTCCGAATCATCAACCTCCGTCAGTACCGATCATAGTGATATCACAGTGCATCTTACGGCTGTCTATCCGTCCTTGAACATATCCTATCACACGAGGATTGTGACGTGGATCCAATCAATAGACTTGATAAAGCCACCCCTCTGCATCTCGCAGTTAAACTAGAAGATAAAGAGTTGAGAAATCTCATCGTCGAGAGCCTGCTCGATGCTGGTGCTGATGTGACGTGAGTGCTTCTAATTTAAACGTATATTGAGCACTACATATGCGATCACCTCGTGGTCCTTTAGAATCAAAGACAAGAACAACGACACCGTCCTTGACCTACTCTCCCCTACCTCCGACGCAGACGCAGATATCCGTGCTCTCATACGTAAATCACAGGCTTCTTCTGCCGTATCAGCAGATGATGTGGCCAGTGGTGCGCACCTTATTCCTGTACATCCATTGCAGCGTTCACTGATAACCTCTATTGACATGCAGATGGTGAAGGCGAACCTGGATCAGGATCCGGCTCAGATGAAGATTAATGGGCTCAGGCTGAAGCGAGTCTTTCCTTAGATGGACCTCATTGATCCAATCCGCGGCTTTGTCATTGCTCTTATACATGATTTCACGGTATTAAATGGTATGTAATAATAGATGGGTCCTCACTTCAAAGAAGACCTTGAAGCAGACCACGAGTATTGCCAAAACGAGGTTTGCAGAATGGCAGGACCTACCTTTCTTGTAAGGAAATGGACTGCTGCCTACCAGAATATTATTGCTCTGTTTGTCACTATTATGCCTCAAGCCTATCGTTCTCAGCTTTCTTCGAGCGTTACATTCAGGAACATTACTTAGTTGAGCGGCCGAAGTTTAACTTTACAGCGCAGTACTTTGGGCACCGGATAGCTCACAATATCCTTCAAGTAAGACGAGTGGTCATTGTATCGCATTTTGATTCTGAACAAGTTTCACATCATAGGCTGAAGTCCTGGCTTTCTTGGCGATAGCTCATGGTCACAACTACCCATCAACTAGGTCTGCTATACGAGCAACGTTCCATCAATGGCACGGAGATATCTACACCGGCCCTTGCTGAAGTTTAATGGACATTCTCAGATGTTAGGAACTCCTTAGTCAGAGTGTTCGGTAGCCGGCGCGCATACCGACATGAGTTGGGAAAAGGCCACTTAGAGCGGCCTCTGTAATGCAAGTACACACTCGTGTCGTACGGATAGTCGCGACGGTGCTCCTCAAATGCTGTGGGTAAGGGAGTCAGCAGGTCAACATTCTTGCGATCAGATTGTAGTAACGAGAGGACGGACACAGACGCGTTCTATGACTTCCTGGTCTCATCAGCTGTACGGTTCGGGGAGTTCCTAATGGTAACGAGAGAAGAACTTGTAACAATGAAGTCCAATCTCCGCTACCGTGTTGACCTCAAGTTATGCAATACATCCTATGGATTGTCCGTTCTCCCTCCCCATTGCAGCAGGATAAAGTAGGGCGAGTCCGTTAGAGTCTACTGTTCGTTTCATAGACTGATATGAGGAAGGTGCATTCATGGGATAGACCATCTCTGTATACGTCCGGTATGTATCTCATTAGCCCTTTGGGCTTTCTGATTTTATCAAGGGAAACGGCCCCGGAACCCGCTTCTCTGATTTCAGTTCTGAGAACAATGCCGGTGTAACTACACTTACATGCTTCTCTTGGATACCGGTCCTAATCACCGGCTTCCAAGCATGACTGTGATGGTGCGGATAATATTGATTGCATTCTCATGTACATAACTTAGGGATCTGGCCCAGTGCAGTGGCGGTGAGCATGTCGTCTTTACACTGGCACGCTCCATGCTAAGTTCGTATGGCCAATGGTATTCAAGTATACCGCGCCGATCCCGCACCCAGCCATCCATGATAACGATATGGAAGCCTAGAGACCCTGGCCTCCGAGGACATCACCACCACTTGCTACGGGTTCCCGTCCTCCACCTCACTTCTTTCGCACCTCGAATCCGTACCGCCGACCAGAAGATAACACGACCCTTGTTAACTAGGTTTCCGAATGTAAGGGATGATAGCGCGACTGAATTCAATCCGTAGGTGTGCATTCACACAGGGTTGATGGCGTTAGCAACGATAATATTTTATGATGCGAATGAAAATAGACCTTAATCTTGCGTAAAGAGTTTATAGCTGATCAGTCCCTATGATAGCATCACGCTGCGTTGCAAGGCCCTTCAGGCTCTGCTATATGGTATATCATATATATTGACAGCTTTGCGGCTGATACTTACGTTGTAACCGTGACGCCCAAAACATTGTCTGCCTCAGTGTCTATCTTGAGTACGTCACCTTCCTGCACTCATTATCAGACACACTGATAATTGCGGACCGACCTAAATTCACTGCGCGCGCCACTGGATTGGTAATCTTTTCACAACGGCTTCGACGAGCGGATGCGATGTGAGTGGCATCTAGTGTGGGATATGGGATTCAGGTAGATGCATTAAGCGGTATGTATAGATTCCCTTTGTTAATTCATCACTCACTTATTCTACCGGGTTTTCAGTTTGAGATTCGCTTGAATCCGCTTCTGATACATTAATCTCTGTCAGTGTCATGTCAGTCTGACCTCTCCATTGCCATATTCTGACACACCGAATAGATATTCTCAAAGGAATCATGTTCGAAACGTGCACTCAGTTAATAGTGGATTGTCCCTCCACAGCTTAACCGTGATGGAGCTCACGAACATAGATCGAGAAAGTGTGCGCTCCCCCTTCAAACTATTTACTTCCCATCCTCAGGTTAGCTTTCATACCCAGGTTCTCGACTTCTCACCACTGATTAAGTATCAGAGTATCTTCGCGTTCTTGATCACCGTCCCAGCACGTCTTTCTCTCCCTTCTGGAGTTTACGTTTTCAAATCGGCCTTTTACGTACTTACTCAAGTATAGATCATGGAGCAATCTCTTCGTGTGTGGCGAAGTGGCGAACTTTGGGATGCATGGAGAGATGCGTGGGCGCGCTCCACTTCCATCACGCCTTCGTTCCTTGAAGGGGATCTCATCATACACGCCTTTCTCGACTATCTTTGACTATAATTCGCTATCTTTAGATCGCCGTATCCTCCTGAGAGCTGCCTGAAGAATCGGAATCATCCATGCCGCGTTCAGAGCCAGCGTCCCAGCGTCTTAGCTAGTAGCCATCTAGACGGCTAGTAGACCCATCTACAAATGACTCGCTTCCAAGTAGAATGTTCGTTGTAGTGACAGTAAGTCCCATGATGATGAGAAACACTCGGCTTGGGTGGCAGCGCGACCTTGCGACCTTGTCTTTGACTAGGATGACGAGGAAATGTTGTCATCGTTGTTGTTTTGCATTCAGATGACCCACGGTAAATGCCTTGATACTGTTCTAGCCGGCGTAAGCCGCTTTCAATCGAACAGGTACGGCCAGGATGAGTTCTACCATGCTGCAAAGGAAAACTTCTCCGCCATGCTACTGAATAATACACCACGGACCCAACACGATCAGGGCTCGCGATGGAAAGATCCATTTTATTGAGTACGACTGTTATCTGGGCTTGATTCTGAGAACCTAAACCTGGATTAAAGTATGTGGAGCCAATCACGGAGGGTCGGGAATTTGGATCCAAGCCTTCGGTACTGTCCTGATATCTTTGGACGGATGCTGACTTGGTGACTTCGTAATAGATGCGTTCGCGCGAATAGTAGCGACCAACTACAGAGAGTTGTTGAAATCAGCAGGAAGGGGAGTAGCGTACGAGTTGCCAAAGACAGTCCGAGACTGATACATCGGGTGGGTCTCAGGTATATTGAGTTATTATCATGACTGAAAAATGGCCATGGGGCTTTGTAGAGTCATTCATCAGATAATCAGTAAGACGTTGGCTTCAGAGTGGCACGACAGGTGAAAGGTATGCGAAAGCGAGTGGACGAAGTACTCACAATAATCGGAGGTGGGAGGGCTTCACTCTGTTTTGCTTTGTACTTCAATTTAAAGAATGTGTATCAGTACACATTCTGAGGTACTAATCACTGCTACATTGCCTCTCGAAGTGTCGAGACTTGAATGGCTAACGGTGCTTTAGGCACCGAGCTTCCGGGCTACGATTTTAATGGCCATACCGGGCGTGCTAGAGTATCGACTATGATGCTGAATTTTGTCCATGCTGACCATGTTCAAATACTGTCGTTAACGACGTTGTTTCTCCTCAATTTCTCCTCATTCGCCAGTGAAGAGCGACTGTTGATGATACAATGATCATCACAAAAGTCTTAAGGACGGTTCGAATAAGGGGGACTCAGGGGGACTCAAGGGTAAGAGTATATATCGACTCGCCGGAATGATAGACTCATTTGCGGGGTATGGGGAAGAAAATATTATCAATCAAGATACATGCCGTAATCTTAGATTTTCGATGCCGTTTTCGTTTTACTCACATCTATGCATCTCTGAGGTCCTGAAGTTTCAATCCGAATTTGATATTCTTCAGATACATCCTTCACTACAAGATACCTATCCCAATGTCGTGCACCTTCGAGGATAGATACTACGTAGCATGTTATATGGTAATGGAATGGATACTAGACTCCGATAGCGTACATCAAGATACCAATCCCGGTTACCCCGAGGGCCCAGTGTGGGCTATCATGACAGAAATAATAGTGAATAGAATGAATTTGAAACATTAGACCGTCGGTTCATAAAATGAGATCTTCCCTTGTAAACTCAGATATTTTCAAATAGTTCCAGATAATAATTTATAGATCAACGAGGCTGGGCTCGTACGCTCCCCATATCGTTTAGTAACCATCATTAACGTACTGGCCTCAACTTGTGCCTTTATTTCCCACTCTTCCCCGCATTCGTATTCGAAATACTTCGAGTAACCGACATCGAGTCGGAATACGCTACGGTGTGCTTGAGGGTAATGCCAAGGTATAGATAGGGGTATGGTACAGGTGAGGCGGATTATCCATGACAGGCTGGTGTCTAGACCAGAGAATGGGTGCTGTAGATAGGTTAGCTAGTGGACGGCGGCGCCATATACCCGTCCACTAGAAATGACTAATAAACATACAACGACCAAGGGTCTTCTATGGTTTATCTCTCGGGTTCGCCGTTCCTCGAGGTGGGTTCTGTCAAAGCGTACTAAAGGTTCAGCTAAAGTCCTATGCGCCTACAATACGGCTGGGTCAAACGTTTGTCCACACTCAACGCCTAGGTCTGTTTTAGAAATCTAGAATTTGGGAGGTTCACAACATACCTGATAAACGACTTTAGGGGCCTGGACTCCAGAATCCACCTCTGTAAGCGGCCCTTGCAGCTAGCTACTCATCTCCCACGGGTGCATGTTCGAGAATGCCCACAATAGTGTGAGCGTGTGGGGCGCCTATCATTTGAGAAACGGGGCTGCCAATGTAGATAGAGGAATGGGGAAGTGAGAGGCCTTGCTCAGTACGCCGGAATCATCGCTTCAGTAGAACATTGTTTGACAGGCTGTTCAAATCGGCTTTAAGGGGTCTTTCAGTAGATATATCTGATAAAAGCCATAATAACAGAGGAAGCAGTCATCGATCTGCATTGGGTTCAAACGACCGCACAAGATCTTATTAGATCAAGGCGAGACTATGACCTGATCAATTTGAGGATGCTGGAAGGGTTCGCAGTCGTGGTGAATGACGAGTAGGAGTCGGTCGAGTGTAGGAAAAGGAATGTCATGGCTGATAGTATTCACAAGTATTACACGAGCTAGCTTGACTAATCCCTAAGGCATGAACGAGGGCATTTTGAGATCAGTGTCAAGACGGAGGACGTCGAGCAAAGCTAAACCTGGCATCATTTAATTCTCATCAATCGGTGCGATGCGACGCTTGGGTTGCGGACATGAGCCTATCATTGTATATCAATGATAAGCTCACCGCTTGGGATACGTTGGATGTCGACGCGACCGTGTTATTTATGTATGTATATATTGGGAGCCCAATTAAATACAAACACCGCCAAGTTTGTTAGGTGCACAATTCGCAGCTTGAAAGTGTACGTGTGGTAGCTATCTTGCTAATCGTAACCTTGAGAGTGTAGCAATCTTTGGACCCCTCCGGACGGTATACCCGCAAGAAACCGTGCGCACGCCTGAAGAACAGGGTTAGAAAGCTAACCTGATCAATCATCTTCGCTTTCCGGCCTCGTCAAAATTTAACCAGGTAAAATCCATTTAGATATCGATTCTGGCATTTAAGTGATAGTTCTCATGGATTCGCGCTTGTTTCAGTCTCCGTCTGGGAATCGGGAACTGGTAGCGTGCACAGCATGTCCATTGATTTTCGTGAGCTGCAGTATCCAAGGCAGACTTTTCTCAGCCAAGCTTTCTCATAGTTCGACGCACCTCTAGATGCTTGGACACCTTCCAGTACGTTCTGTGCTTTAATCCAGATTAAAGTGAGTGTACACATCTCTGTGCTTCCAGAACATTGTCGTGAAGTCTCCGTTAGAAATTCGAGGTGCATGCTGGGACCATTTTCTCGAGGAGACCTGCGAGACATTATCATCAAGCGAAGCTGCCCCAAGGAATCTCGTGCCTCTGAATATTCGACGTCTGAGCTTGCGGCTGAGATTAACAGTCATCTATTTCAGAACTGCTTCTCAGCTACCGTCGGCATGAGAATCTAGAAGCACGTTCCTAGTGCACCCACATGACTGGTATCATACCACTCTCTTCTGAGATACCTGCTAAAACTGTCCATTCTCATCATTCAGAATTAGCATCCATTGGCCGATAACAGACTCCGCCAGATACGAAGCCACCAGATCTAGTTTCTATACAAGTATGTCAGACTGGCTAAACAATATGCATTACTTCATTGAATTGCTTAGGCCGTATTCTGGCGTTGATTAACCCGAGGTTACTTCCAAGGGCGCTCTTCCCGCATAAGACAAAGTTCAGAACTTGAACCACAGATCCTATCTAAAACCTAGGCCCGACCAGAGTAGTCATTCAACCCTTTTCGCAAGGCGGCTCACGCTCACGCCGTTCTCGTTCGTATTTTGGCTCTGGTTCCCACTCCAGGCGACAATCAGATTCGAGAATCAAGAAGAAACGTGAGGGCCGTATTCGCAATTCATTTCCAGTGTTCCATTATCCACCCGCCGAGCTCGGCCTGGTTCTACCCCTTATAATAATTGTATAACCGTAACGTCCTAGCATGCCGAACTGAAAAAAGTCGTTTCTGCGTTGTTCTACCATCATTCCAAATTGATAGACACGCTATACATGAGAACGGCAGAAACTAAAACGCACCCCAAGATCAATTCGAGTCCCAAGCGCGTCGGGAATCGGAATGTTGAGTGATCATTCACACCATGGTTGTAGCAGTCCGCGTGAACACCCTGGTAGGGGACGCACGTCGTTGCGTATCTTGCAGCCAAGGATGCAGGATGCAGGAACCAACCCCTGTCCAAGCATAACTCGTATCACCTTCGTATTATGGTTATGGGGGAATATGCAATTGCTCCACAACGTGTGCACGATTTCAGCCCCCGCACAGGCTACCCTTACTACTTTCTTTGCTCATTTAGAGTCGCAAATCGCCATTAGGCGGCGGGACGAAGAGGAGCCACCATATTGCACGCAGAGTCAGCTGCAACCACACCATTGGTCCACCTCCTCACTCTTCAGTACTCCCTGAGGTCAGACGGTACACTCGAACCCTGTCTGTGCAATACATAACATGTTCTCCCCCTGGGAAATGCCGTCGATCTCATCAACAGCTATAACAGTTTCAAATTCAAATCAGCCACCTTCGAAGGAACGATTTGCAAAGGGGGGAGGGAAGGGAAGGGAGCAAAAAAAGGAAAGATGTCAGGAAAACTGGAATGATAATTCCCGACATGGCAAGTCTCGGTTTTCACTTCCAACTAGCCACCTAACTATATATCAATTAGATAGGCAACCAGATAATTTCCGGTCCGATCCACCAACGACGTCAAGTCAACGGGGTCCTTCGTATTAGCGCATTCATCTCGTACGCAATATTGTCTAAGATTAGCTATGCTGGGGAAAGTTAACAATGACTCCCAACCTCGATCACACAAGTTATCTCTTTACTCCTGGCGGATGGTAATTGGTCTCGGGGACAATATATCAGTTTATCAGCACGCGGTAATCGGACCTGTCTTTGCGCACCAACGTCTATCACCTATTTATCACCCGCGCGCGCACACCTCTCTCCGACTCACATTGGGCTTAGTGATTAGCTATCAACAAGAAGGGTTCGACTATCCACGACCGTTACACGCCGAAGAACCATTGTTTATGACAATTCCAGAACACTTGCCCTATCGCATCTTTGAATTCAGCCAACTTGGAGCAATACCCACTTCAAGAGATTTCTGCGTCATCAATGCATCATCACACAGCTCAGTCGCGTGTCTTACCCATCACTTCTTTCAAATACGATATTCAGCCTAATCTCTCGCATTTCGCATTTTGTATCATCGTCTGACATTTGTCAAAGTCGTCATTTATGAATCAGGGCAAACCGGATGAATCGATTGACGGAATTTAAGAGGACAAAAACAAGTGTCCTAATTGCATTTCGGGAATCAGGGAAATGCGTGCGTGCGTGTGTGTGTGTGAGAGAGAGTACAATATCGGAGCCATTGCATCAAAAAAAGGTCCATGATATTTGGCCATACGAACGAGACGAGAAAAATCATAGATGAGTAGATAAACAAGATAAGTGATAATAATTGGGAGAAAACTTTTTTGTTGGGAGGAGGAGGAAGAATATACGGTGTGTTAGATCTTTTGTATTGGTAATGAGAGAAAAAGCCGAAACATAAAAGAAAGAAAAAAAGGAAGATATTGATATTCGATATAACCACTAAGGGAAACCTTCAAGTCTCCATCTTTTCGCACCTGATGTGCCACAGAGCTGAGAGCTCTTCCTAAGGCTTCTTTTTTTTTTACGTATCGTACAAACGACAAACGAGGGGGCTCAGCCGCGTAGGAAGGGCCCAGGGGGAGGATGAGTCTGGGGAAAGGGTGTTAAAAACGTCAAGCGCTTGTTGTGGCTTGTTAACTGTGTAGGGTAATGCGTGTGGTCGTAATTGTATTCGTTCGGGGAACCCCCGGGGATAAATGGACATTGATAATGAGATGAGAGACGGGGGTGAGGATGAGACGTGGGGGGGGGGGGATATAATGATATAAGAATCCGTTGCGGATCGGTGATGGTACACAATTGCGCTTTCTCTCTTTTTTCCCATTATAGTTGAAGTGAACCGCATTGTCCTTCGTTGAATCGATGAACGATGATCACGACGTGTGGTGGTTGATAATGGTGGCGGTGAAGCGACGGGGAGACGTGTGTTGAGAGATCGAAGAGCTTGGTTTATGGTGGGTGATGGTGATGATACATTGAGAGCGAGCGAGAGCGAGGATGAAAAATAAAAATAAAAACCAAACTGAAGCGAACCAGAGGATGGGAGGAAAGAATTCGACACCGTGTATAATCAGAAAAAAAAAGTATATGGAAAAAAGCGGGTCGAAGAAGACCTGAGGTAGTAGTGAATGGGAGATGAGAGATGATCATGGTGGGAGGTGAGACATGGATGTAATTATATTCATACAATTGACGATCGAAGTCGAGTAAAACCAAAACCGAGACCGGAAGAGAACATTTGAGGTAGAAAGCGAAAAGTTCTGCTAGAAAAGAGAAATACCATTTTTTAGTGAGAGAACTAACGGAAATCAGAGAGATAAACGGGTAAAGCACAGGCAAAGAAAATCGACGAAGAAAAAGAGAGAGAGAGAGAGAGAAGGAGAGAGAGAGAGGGAAAGAGAACGAAAGGCTTGGTGATACAAAATGCAAAATATTAAAAAAAAACCTATTCTCCAAGCTCTTTTATTAAAAATCCCCAAGTCCCCAACCTCCAACCTCGCACATCAATATCACTACTCGCTTCCGCAGAACGTTACCCATCATCACCACCATCACCATCATCTCCATCTTTATCAAACATCAAAATCCTAACCCCCAACCAAGCACCCGAATAACCAACCATCATCTCGATCGCTCGACACATTCCGTCAAACCCCACCCCAAACCCCCGCACCTCTTACGAGAGAAAGAAAATGGGAGATAAAAAGGGCGCATCAACTAATGATGATGATGAATGATTAGCTAAACGATGATTCTTGTTCGTTATTCGGTTGCCCCGAAGAAATCCAGGAAGTAAAAAAAGGTCGGGAGCGCGCGGACGAGAAAAGAAAAAAAATGAGAAAAAAAAATGAAATATAACTCACCTCTCTATCCAGAAACCACATCTCGACATCTCAACATCTCAACCAACAACAGCACTAGGCGGAGGCCCACTAGCAAAACACCACTGCCTCACAAACGCCTTGTACAACTCATCGTCACTACTCCCGCTCGATATCCTATTCAATCCACTTCTTATTCCTTCTTGACCATCGCTCCCATTATTTCCACTCGAGTTTCCAAGTCCGTTAGAAAACGCAGTAGGTGTGGATAACGCAGAAGCTTTCGGTGTAGCCAAAGGCGACGACGAGGACGACGATGGAGATCCTTCCGTTCCTAGACGTCCGCTAAACGTTTCTTCATTAGGCGGAGACGCCGTCCTCCTATCACTATCCCTATCTCTATCACTCCCACTCCCACTGCGATTCCCACTTTGCCTACTACTACTAGCACCAGCACCAGCATGACCAACACGCCTGCTCGTCCCCGTCCCCATATCACTCGGCGTAACCAACTCATCATCTTCACTGCTCGATCCCGAAGACGACGAGCTCGAAATCCTATTTCTACCATCACCATTCACCACCTCCACCTTACCCGAGTTTGCTAAAGGAGCCAAAGGCAAAGGTGAAGGTGAAGAAGGATGGTTCGCAGGTCCAGCCCAAGGCCAATGCAACCTCATCCCTCCCATCATACCCGATAACCCCTGCGCCGCACTAAACGGTGGGGAACTCGACATTCCCATATGCTCTGACGGCGAAGAAGAAGTAGAAAAGGTGAAAGCCGGTACATGCGAACTTGCTTTAGGTGTGATCAAAGGACTAATCTTGAACGGAACAGGACTCGAAGTCCTGCTACCCACAGGACTCGAAACGGGACTTTGTTTCATGGGGAACGGGATGGCTGATACGCCGTTATTGGTGATTTGATGAGATGTCGAGGAGGGAGATGGTTTGACGTTGGGAGACAAACTCGGAGATGAAGAAATGGCTCTGGTAGGTGATCCTTCTCGAGGGGGTGTATCAGGGGGAGTAGCTTGTTGTTGTCGTTTAACATCAACCTTCTCTACACCGAGTTGAGAATTTGCAGACGTCGAAGTCGGCGTAGACGTCGCTTGTACGCTCGAAACGACAACACTCGGCGCCGCATAATTCTTCAAACTCAATTTTGCCAATCTCTGCTGTGTAACCTGGGCGGCTGTACTCTTAGTATCAGAGCTGTGGTTATAGTTATGCAAAGACCCAGGATGCGACCGCGAGTAAAGCATCGGCGGAGACGTTGAAGAAGAAGAAGACGAGAATGGCGGTGATACGGATACACCCGACGAAGAAGGCGGTGAAGGTGGAGTTTGCGAGATCGCCGGTATAGCTAAAAAGGAAAATTCAAGAGTCTTTAAAATAAGATGGTCGAAATATGACGTACGAGGTGCGCTAACGACGATCCTCCTCGGGACATTCAACGGTCCCAACCCTCCTCCCACGCCCTCTTCCCTCCTAAACCTAACACGATAATTCCTCCCCCCATTATTATCCCACCACTCCCCACCACCTCCACTAAACCTCGCAACCAACCACATAACTCTTTCAGACAGCGTAGTAGTATAATCCTCCAATCGAATCGTAAATGCAAATCTGTCCCAGGGTAGGTGGGCGTTGGTTGCTATCATAAAATTAAATTAAATAAACATGAGAATGAGGATAAAAACGTACTCGGATTAACCAACACACTCTCCTCCTCCTCCTCCTCCTCCTCACCCCCTCTAACACGCTCCGCAATCCCCTCCGGCAACCCTCCCAAACTACAAACATACCTCGCGACAACCTCACTCGTCGTCTGCCACTCATCCAACGTAAACCTCACCGCAACGGATTTTTCATAAGAGAGGTTCCGTACAAGTAGCGTACCTTGTAAAACATTACTCAATGAATCAATTGATGTATGAGAATGTAAAACGCACCACTAAGCGAAGGCGCATACGCCATCCCAGCAATCGTACTCGGACTCTTAGCCAACAACGTCAAACTCTCCAAATGGATATT
The DNA here is from genome assembly GCA_014058305.1 of Pleurotus tuber-regium. Lineage (NCBI taxonomy): Eukaryota > Fungi > Basidiomycota > Agaricomycetes > Agaricales > Pleurotaceae > Pleurotus > Pleurotus tuber-regium. Next base: position 3,999,914 of record JACFYU010000021.1, read on the forward strand.
CGCAAGCGGCGGAGGCGATAACGCAGGTATAGGAGACGATCCAGATGTATCGAGAGCATATACCGGTGTCAAAGTTTTCCCACCAGATCCAGTGCTAGTCGCAGCTCCCGCCACTGTCGAAGAAGCAGAAGCAGAACCCGACCCAGGCATAACCCTAGGAAACGGAAACCCCCCTCCAACACCCCACTTCCACCACCACCCCCCACTATTCGAACTACTACTCATCTCACCCTCCGTCTCCGTCTCCGTCTCCTCAGCTCCACTACCCACTCCCTCTCCTCCACGTAAACTAGCAGGTTTCGCAGACCGGTTAAACACCCTCACCGATGCTAATCCGTCGTTTTCTGCGAAATGGACGTTTTTGGGGGTTATGGAGCCTAGATGGAGGTGGAGGTCGTCTTCTTCCCATGATGGCGTTGGAGGTGAAGTCGTGTTGTTCGACGTCGAGCCAATAGAAGCTGCGTCCATCGTCGTCGTCGCAGTAGATTCAGAGGAAGAAGCTTGATGTCCATGCTGTTGATGATAATTAGGATGAAGCAACTCTGGATTAGGCGTCGAAGGGGCCGAACGAGCACGTAGATGGAGAATTGCACGTGTGTAATTCGATGGGAGGGGTATAACGGATGAAGGAGGGAGTGGGATGTTGGGTGAGGAGGAGGAGGATTTGAGGGATGATTTTAGGGGTTTGCCGTTTGAGAGGAAGATTGGGGTTGAGGATGTTCGGGAGACGGGGGGGCGGAGGGTTGTTGTGGAGGAGGAGGAGGGGGTCGTGGTCGTAGTAGGTTGTGAGAGAGGTTCGGGAGACGGCGATAGTGGGGAGGATCGAGGAAAGGGTACGTTCGCAGGCGGTGTTAACGACGCTCCACCACCCATCGTACTCGTACTCGCAGCACTCCCATTCACCTGCCCCTGCCCTTGCCCTTGCTTATACGGCGAAAAATGATTCCTAGGACGAAACGCCGGAGGTTTATCATCATCCATGCGAGTATTAAGCTGAAGCTGCGCATGAGACATTCTAAACGAATTATTCGGTTTTAATTTCAAAGCGGGGAGTGGGGGGTTTGTGGTGTAGTCAAAGTCCAAGGGGGATTCATCGTCGGAGGGGTCTTCGTCGTCAGAGGGGTCGTCGCGAAAGTGGAATAGAGCTGGTTTGGTTGATGGGGAGGAGGGTGAGTGGGTGTTGGTGGAGGAGGATGAGGAGGGAGTACGTCGAGGAAGGGAGGAAAGAGGAGCGAATGCACCTGGACCGCTTTCGTTTGAGAAATTGAGGTTTGAGGATGAAGAACGTTTGTTCGCTGGCGTCGAGTAAGGCATGACGGGGAAGGTAAGGAATGAAAAACGCAAGGGGTGCTAGGGATATAACACCATTTCCCAATTCAAAACGTCTTCACAGCTCCAACGAAGGGGGGGACACACCAACACTGGTCTTCGGTCGGCCTTTCCGATCCGATCTCAGAAAAAAGATAAGGGTCCTGATAAGCAACGTGGGCAGATTCAATCTCACACGATTATCCGAAAGGATCGATCGGAGTTTGAATAGACGTTAGACAAAAACTAGACCCCGGGGCTAGATATTTCGATGCACGCTATGTCGGTCCTTTCCCTCCGTCCTGTCTCCGGTATTCTAAACAATTCAACAAAGTATATACCCACTGTAAATACTAAATACCGCCTAGCTTTTTACACCTATACCCGCTTCTCTTTCTACAACGTTCTATCAATCTTACCTATTACTCCCACTCCACCCTACTCTATTCGTTAAACGCCGTGTCTAGATGCAAAGTGAATAGTGACCCACTGGTCGATACGATGCATACAATCTTTCCGTTATTTCTAGCTTCTTCGTCCATCATCTCATCTCTTTCTCGTCTCCAGGTCCCGGTGCTAGGAAGGCGCGTACGTAGAACACATAACAGTACGTTCAAGTCAAAGTATATGTATCTCACGCGAACAAAAGCTAAAGTCTACGTACAGAAACACATACTCGGATTCTACCCCCTATCAACTTATCAAGTTATCAAACAATATACGACACAGCTCGGTGACCTTCCAACGCCTCGCTCCTCGGATAGATTATAATATATAAAGAACGTCCATTCCTCGCGTACGCTTAGCATTTTAATACTTTTATATTATCAATATATCAATGTTTGTCGCCTCCGTATTGATCAAACGTTCGTTCGTCGAGAGTCGAATCATCGCATGAAACCCGTTCAAGTCCGACATCGCCTACATACGAACTCGGAGTGCGAGTGACGTTATATTGTAAGTTACACGACGTCGCATCGTATGATATTCAACTAACACCCAGGTTTGAGTCATCAACCTTGACAAAACCCATTACGATGAATCATTTCAATAACAATAACTTACTTACTTACATTACAAACCCACCACCTTCTCAGACTCAGAGTCAGTCTCAAGGCCTGTCTCCTAACGACTAAGCATCACAAGAAGCTCCATTGCTCGATTACTCCATCATGGCTCGATCAACTCCATTACTCGCATCATACATCTACATCAATATTAATATTAATACCAATGGCAATCGTTATCCGTAAGCCCGTAAGCATCGGCGAGCGATATCGCTACATAGATATCCCTATCGCTATAATCGATTGTCTATCAAACTTTATGGTACGACTCGGAGTAAGTTACTACATGTTGTAAGTAATTATGTATATAAATATAGGCTACATAAGCCTGAGGCGGGTCCTGCGACGCCCGATGGAACACCTTTTTCTATACACATCGGCGCCGAATTTTTCTTCCTTCTTCGAATAGTATGTGTTTTTCATTTCCGGGTTTGTCGAGTTCATTTCGTTTCGTGACCGTGTATATTTACATAAATGTAACCTCCCAGGTCCCTTGGTTATACATACACTACTTTGTATGCCTGAACCTTCTTAACCCTGAGTAAGCGAGACGATACCTCTCACTCTCAGGATCACAAGCACAAGTGACAATCCTCGACGAAGGAGTGAGTTTGTACGCTGCCACGATTATGAACGTGAGTAAGGTAGTACCATGGGTTCCCACTGACAAACCTTTCGAAAACCTAACACATAACGCAAATGGAAGTACAATCCGAGTGCTCTCTCGTATACGTGAACCCGTCACTGGTCACCGGTCACCTGTGTTGAAATTTACGTCTTTTACGCGTACGTTCTCATTCTGAAAATGCAATGTGTATCCGAGTCGATTCTCGAAAAAAAAAACGGTCAAAAAAACCTCCACAATCCGAGATACAACACCAAAAGTCATGCGACCACTCCTACTCCTACTACTACTCCTACTACTCCTGCTACTCCTGCTACTCCTGCTATGTCACAATGTGATCAGTGATCAATCGGCATGATGGCATCCGCCAATACGCATCCGGTATCTCACTAACATGAATTCCCCGTACGTGCAGTATGTTTTTCTGGGACCGGGTGACCCGGTATGTAGGATGTTTAATAGGCTTCACGTTCCACGTTCCACGTTCCCCAAGAGTCAAGAGTCAAGGATCATTAATCAGGTACCCACATAACCATGTTTCTCGAATTGCCGTAAGTAAGATTTAATATCCCATCCTATCATGCTAACACGTACCCCTGTCAATCAACAAATTCCAAATTCCATCCAATCGCTTATATTTATCATATCATTATTATCATGCAACGATCACGTTTACCTGTCACAGCGTTTACTATTTGGTTACCGTTGAATATAAGTAATATATTCTGCCAGCGAAAGCTGGAGCAATGCATGTGTGCACAACCTATCCAAATTCCAGATTCCAGAAGTACTTACTCATGTTTTATTAAAATCAATCATATCAACCAAATCATTAATAATCCAATTCAATTCAATTCAACGCCTCCAGGAATTCCATATCTCACTGAAACTTATGTCTAATCGGGTATTCGTAGACTCCATATGACCATGATGGACCATGAGTAAGTATGACAGTGGACGTCCGACGGAATGCGTGTGTACTGCGTTTACTGCGTGTAAGTAAATATAAGGATGAGTACGTAAATAGGACGTGGGGAGAGAGGTAAACCAAAAAGACGAGAAACATGGAACATGGAAATTTCGTAATACCGGTTACCTTAGGATCTACTACACCTATTGGAGTTAGGTTTAGTTGTACATACTTACTCTATACTGTGTGGTAAAAGGTGGTAAAATACTAAACTTACAGTAACAGGCACCGGTACGGTGTCCAGTTTACTCCCCTATCTACCGCTCCCACTGTTTCCAAGTTAATTCTCACTACTAACATATCCATGAACGCCAATGCATCAAACATTCATGTCCATGATGCTCAGTTAAAACGGTAATTCATGAGAAGTTAGTAAAAGTCGTGGAAAAGTCTGCTCAAGGCGTGCTAAGTCAGGTTAGTCGGGAGAATGTGAGAATGAGTACATTTAGTCATTTGTAATATTTATGTCACAGTTTGTGGTTACTTTCGTAATTTCAGCAGTCACGCATAGTCATGGTTAGTCTCAGGAAATCGGAACAGATCATGAAATGGTATCAGCCAATAGCAATTACTGAAGGCATCACAAGTTTCAGGGTGGCGTTGTTACAATCTGTCCTGACTGACTGTGACTTTGCATGACTGCTGAAATTACGAAAGTAACCACAAACTGTGACATAAATATTACAAATGACTAAATGTACTCATTCTCACATTCTCCCGACTAACCTGACTTAGCACGCCTTGAGCAGACTTTTCCACGACTTTTACTAACTTCTCATGAATTACCGTTTTAACTGAGCATGATGCCCCTATCCGGCTATTCCCTAGGGTCCACCTTGGTCAATTCACTTCCGCATTGAGAAGAAAAAAATCAACAAACCACGAAAACGCGTCTAGAATTTCACCTTTGATGATGCGGAGGGAGGGGAAGGGGTGGGTGTGGGGAAGGTAACGATTCACTCATTAATGCATAATGATTTACAATTTCGTTGCGGTTCCCGTCTCGACTTGGCTTGACTTGACTGCAAGTATGAAACGAACGAGAAACACCCAATTTGAATTTCATTTTTGGTGTCGAGCCATGGCATCACTACTCGTTAGTTAATGTCTTGACTGTACTTGCACGTCGTTATTGTCCGATGTGCACTGCACTTGAGTTATAGCGTAACCAAGCATGTTTGCATATACCACCATCACCATGCTACATGCCCAGGCCCATCTCGGCCTTCAATTGTAAACATCGTGCATCATGAATTATCCATCGAACGTGCTCGCTCCCGATCGGCGCCCGGGTCTCAGCCCAGCTAGTCAGCGGCGCTTGTAGCAGGTGCACTCGAATTTCAATTCGAGTCCAAAGATCAGGGGTGTGCGATGTAGTGCAGTGACTGTTGTGGTGTGGGGCACTGCTTCCGAGATTGCTAAAAGATTTTTTTACCGTTAGCGATGAAAAGAGTATTGCTGAAAAGGATAGTACTCAATGATCGATGAACGAGGCTCGCTTTTTTGATAAAATCCAGTGTTTTTCGAGGTTAAAGAACGCTAGCGACGAAAGGGTGTATCCAAGCCCCTCAAAAGCCCCTAAATGAGTTTAGGCATCTAGCCCATAATGGCCTCCGTTGCAATGATGCTGATATAAGTACGTCAACGATCTAGTCCAGGAATTAGCCATCGATACCCAGTATTGATACTACGCAGAATAGTGGTTATCCTTGAAATCCGTTCGAAACATATCGCTATTGGTAAGTCATCAATTCAACATCTTCCCAGTAAATATCAAGCACTAGTTTCTCGGATCTAATCAGCCGTCCGTCCGCAATTGCTTCCGTCGAGTTTAATTCCAGATGAAAATATGTCAATCAAGCTCGCCATCAAGGCCTTCATCGATGGTGGCTGGCTTTTCCCTTTTATAGAGGATGTACCCCTCGTCGTAACTATGCAATTATCAGATCGTGAGGTATTGGTTTGGTGAGTTTGCATATAAATTCATGGAAGATCAAACAATTACCATGGATCACCGGTCCTGGAAACCGGTAAGATAAGATCAGGTCGGACACTCTTTTGCCACCGTTCAGGCCGAGAGTTCACCCTGTGGACTAGCGTGGGCGAGTACATATATTGCTTTCACTCGGGAGCGAATCATCAGAGGACAGGGATGGTTAGTTACAAAAGCCGATTGAGAAGCTAGGAAGTGACTTTGAATGATCCCACTTCTTCGAATCGCTAGACAATGGCGCTTCTATAGATAGTTACAGCTGACTCGCGGGTGATATTACAAAGGTACTCCTCTGAGGAGCAAAGTCCGCCGCTGTCTGATGCGGAGGTGTGCCTCCGAGCATCTATTCGAGTCGTCTAGAAGGCGGCTTACCGACGAGCTTCATTTCGCCATATGAATGCTTAGTCGACGGAAATTGCGTGACACTGGAGTGATAACTGGCACTCACGTTATATTAAATGTACGTAAAATCAAAGCCATGATAGGAGGAAGATAACACGAAAGTTTGAGTATACCCATGCAGGTATTCTTGATTCTGATAAGGCACGGCGGATGGCCCGATACTTCGCGTCTATGTAGTCAATAGGGATGGGTCCCGAAATGAACACGCGGAGCGTTCGCTATCCCACCGAGCAGAAATAGCATTTCGATCTGCCGGCGCTGAGTACTCGGGCATAACTTATTTTACATTCATGCCGATCCCGAGTGGTCTACATCGCGTAAGGCCGAGGAAACCGCGTATACAGTCATGCTTCGAATACCGCACCGTTCTACTTGCAATTGTCAAGTTGCTCAAATGCAAGATATCTCCACTGCTTTAGCACATAATCATCACTATAAAACACAGTCCACATCAGTATTTCTCCCCTCATCAAACAGGAGCACGCAAATGCAGATACTTGTACCCGTACTTCATCATATGGCTCCTTAACGCTACCAGACAGGCGAGGATAAGTGATCACACATTTCACCAGTACCACCAGGAAGTGTCAGAATCACAGGCTGGAGAATGGTATTGTATCGCAGTTGGCCTTTAAGAAATCGACGTCAACTCGTCAGAGACTTGCTGTCTTGAGCGGCTCGTGCCACAAGCGTCTTGAGCAGGACTAAAACCTTATCTGAATCTTCATCATGCAAGAATGCTACGATAAGTTAACCGTCAATCACCTAAACCAACGCAACATACCATCGAGTGCCTTGAATAGATTACCGAATTTGAGAGGATGATCCCTCTCTTGAAATTTGGCATCCGTCGCTCCGTCATCGACCAAGCGCTCCGCAGATTAGGGAACTTGCAAGGTGGAACGCAAAACCCAAAATACTGGTACTGGCGAGAGGCAGAATAGCTCTAGCCGCCGGATGCAAGGTCCAAATACCGGTGATTGATAGGGTTGATAAGCATACATCCCTGAGCACAGTGGGTAAAGACAACATTCTATTGGCCATATAAACTTAGGAAACGCGCCGATGTCACTGAAGAGATCCACATCTCGGCCAGGAAATGATATGCTCGCCGCCACATAGCCGGGACTAATATTCAAGTTGTGCGGATGAGAATCACAATTTCTCCATCAGACACAAGATATAGGATACGAACCTTCATTCTTGGAAGCCGGTGATTAGGACCGGTATCTAGGAGAAGCATTGACGTGTATTTAGTGGCGGCTGTAGTGAAAAAGAAGAATGCCAAGGTAGCGGGATGCAGGACCGTTCGTCCTGACAGCGGGAGGTCCACCCAGGATCGGAAAGTCAAGAACTTCTTGATGAATAACCCTAGTCCTCCCCCGAAAAGGTCATGCAAGTCAATACTTCAAACGACTGAAGCAGATTCGTACGTAGAGCGGACGCTCAAATAGGTGTTCATAGTTTTGGAGTTCGAGACTGCAGAATTATAGTAAATGGGGAGGCTGAGCCTGATTGGGTCGGTATTGCGGGGACAAGCTCCACAAGCTAACAATGAAGGATGAGGGAGGATAAGAGATAGTAGAACTGTATGAGATACTTACCAGTCAATGCTTTACTATAGCAATTTTATCGTAATTACTATGCAAAAGGTGACCAGATCGTCTCAGGCATTCGGAAAATTGGAAACATCAGGTTGTAAACTATCACAACTGTCGGGCTGGACAAACACTTTCCCAGCCTGTATCGATAACGATCCGATGCCTCCGAACATTCTGACAAAGACGACTTCCTTACTTCCTAGAACAGCCGTAGTCTCTCAAGATGAATAGAAGTTGACATGTCTCTGTTTATTTTTGCTGAAACGTTGCAAGACATCGAAACCTGGTTGGTTGAGATCGATGACTGCAGCAAAGCATGTGTAAAGTTGGTTGCATGATGAGAGTGCATAAGAGATAGGACTCACGTCACTTTAGGGACGTTGGGGAATAGAGTGGATGCGGCGCAGTGATCGCTATGGACCACTCCTTCTGTCCAACAAGACGGCGGCCAATCGGTGTGTTTGCCATTGTCAACGTGTAGCCGTGGCGAGTTCAAGCACTGTCAGGCATGGGTAGTTTGCATGGGTCATTTTGAAGCGCTATTCAGTGGTCGGCGCCTCGAGCGCTGCGCTGCGCTAATGTTCGAAAAATAGGTCTGGAGGGAAGCCTTGAACTTGGAAGTAGTTCCAAAAAAAGCTGTCTCCTGTCTTTGAACAGGTGAACAACACGGTACAACACTGCGACGAAAGTGAAAGAAAATATGGACAAACAGATCTGGTTCACTCCGAGGCCCAAATGCCGTGTTCCGAACTTCGGAAAAAGCAGAATTTCAAATCATTTTCTCTACTTCGATCGCCTCGAGCTCATTACTATAGATGAAGCGTTGTAACGGTCGGTAATGCGCAGTACATCTACTGGTTGGTTGCTCTTGAGCATCACGCCTACTAGTGAAGTACAGTCTACCGAACTACGTATTCGGTATATACTAATGGCTCTTAGCCTACTCATAGGCTACTTGACTGTGCTCACGCCCACGTTTTCCCAGAGGCAATAGCGAATCAGACCCTGTAGTCACATCGCATTTATTCCAAAAGAACGTCTTTGTTATTCCCCACGCCGTCTTACTTCGTATACATAGGAGGCACAAATTGTGTATGAAGCCTTACACTCGGACTTAAATCTGCTTTCACACGCAGATAACCCATATTTCATCGGAAAACAAAGAAGACCATTTTGTGCGTGGATTTTTTTGATAGTGATTACTTACCTCTCCCACTCACACACCCACACTTGAAGACACCCACGTTGTATTGTCCGGGATACCTATGTACTTCCCGAGATCATGGGAATTGTAGGCATGTATTGCCGTCGTTGTGCCGACGATAAGTGAGTCCCGCGTCTTAACACGAGTGCTGGAGCAAGTTCTAGAGACACCGAGCATTTGCGTGATGACACTGCGTCTAAATATTCTAGGATAGTGATCAATGCGGTCAAATTTTGGTGCAAAAAGGCCAAAGAGACTTGTGGTGTCACGCGGATAACCCAGCGATGATGACGTGCATCAGTCCAAGATTCCGAATCCCGACTTTGGGGAGAATTAGACTGGAGTTCTCGTAGTCTGCAGTGGGCTGAAGGCCTGGAACACCGTCGAAGTTAACCACGATAACGACTCTCGATCGTGCAATCCTCGGCAATAGAAGTTTGTGGCTTATATTGCGCTAGCCATATGCTAGGGCTGTTGTACCAGACTGGGCTGACGCTAGTCAAGAATGCCCTACGTTGCGGACTCGTTCACTCAGTCATCAAGCGACGGTGCGCAAATCTATGCTTTTCAAGAAAAAGTAGGTTACAAAGTGATAAGTATCGTACGCTGATGAACAACATATAGGTGAGTGGTATTTGGCACGCGCTGCTAAGAGGAGCTATATCGTTGCTTCGCAGAGTTATCGACCAACAAGTCGTAAGAAATAGATCAGTGACTAAGTCGTCAAACGGCGGCAGTTATTCGAAATATCCCATGTCAACTCTGGGGCCTGAAAGCAGATCCAAACTTCATGCCGGCAGCAACAGATCTCCAAGCTGAGATTTCCAATCTCGATAACGACCGTACGACCATATGACTTGGTAAATCGTTCAGGCGAAACCCTCAATGACCCACATCACGCAGCACAGCGACGACGAAACAAGATTCAATTCGCACATTCCGAGTACCCGATGGTGGGTTTATGACGACATTCTGGAATTCCTACAATGATTCAATTGACTCTGTATTGATGGTAATGGAATGTACTGGAACCGTACCTTAAAGCAAAAGTGATGAATCTGATAGAAGCCTCAGCTCCACGACATATTAACTTCACTAGCTTAAAGAAAATGATACCAAATAAGCCTTCCAAGCTACGCCAGGCTATATTTATGGAGCCAAGCATGCGACTATTCGGTGGGATCTTCGAAAACGTGAAAAGTACTTTGAATGGATTCCAGGTTCATGAGAGCCATCCACGCCAGATTTGACCTGTATGACTACTAACGGCTCCATACGCCACGCGGTGACATCGGCGGCAAGTGCAAAAAAACGGCTGTGCAGCACATAGACTCACTGAAATGAATCATGGGTGATACTCCGATAAGAAGCCATCCAGAAGGAATGATGCATCTCGATTTGGGTAACACAAATCATACCGTAGAATATTTTTTGAGGACGGCTACTGAAGTGGGTGTATCGGTGACCTCCGTAACTGCGGGTGCACTAGGATAATCGGGACAGTAGTTCGCGTTCGAACTTACCCCGGGCATCGCATCGTCGCCGATGAGCTACTGTGAACGAGTCGAGATCGACAAGCTCTCCCGAGAAGCGGTCATTTATGTGGCTTAAGTTGCTTGGAGTCACGGCGAGCGACCCCCTCTGCGACCAGCCGACTAGACAATTCACCCTTGTAAAGCCGGATGCCACTTTGGTACGACCATCATCGGAAGATATCGCTATCCCGACGTTCTTTCGAGCATTCACGAATTAGGTGTACCCATATTGGAAGAACGGCTAGAATAATTCCACGTTCCTGAGGGATCCTTTTACTAATACATCTAACTCCTTCCCCGCGACCCCAACGAGAATAAAGATCAGCCCAATGTGTCATCCATAATATCGGTACTTGCCACTTCTTTGGGACTTATGTATACAAGCTTAATTCCTTTGAGTCTCGGTCAGACTAACCGAAAACAACGATTCTCCACTGACAAGCCTCCGAAGAATCCTGGGATCAAGCGCACCAATCCTGGAAATGCTAGTATCACATTGCTGCAGCGTGTGGATGGAGGTTCCGAAGACCCCTTCACTCAAGTCGAAGCCCTAATGATGGCCGCCGTTTGAACTAGCTTTTACTTGGCGATACCCCAAAGAATGGTCTTGGGGGGAATTAGGGACCGTCCCAGGCGCGCCTGAGGACTGCCCCTCTCACGAGAGAGGTTACGGTACTCAGTTCTCGTGATCATCTGCCAGACAGGTGACTTGAACTTTGTCAGACAGAGAAACATCTATCGGCAAGGGATCGTGTCGATAAGTCGTCTGAAGATGATGAATATTGCTGATCAGTTGTAGAGACGCTATTCAATATTGACTCGCCTGTATATGTCAGAGCTATGTGAATGCGTACTGGTACGCGTATTTCTGCACAGGACTAGTCAATATTCCTTGGCGACGAGGAGGGATATGGGTGTGTATTCCCTGCCATTACATTCTGTGTCCTTCCATTGACCGTTCCTAAGACACGACGGGCTTCATTTCCGATACAACGCCAACGATGGTCACGCACCCTGATCTCCGGAGGCGAGGAATACAGAAGTACTTCCTTCAAAGCGAAGGCGCTTAGCATGGTTCAGGAACTTGAAGATACGCAAGGACATTACAGTCAAACAAGGTCTCCGCAGTTCGGGATAGTTGAGAGGCGATCATGTGTCCTCTCTCTAGAGCTCTGCACATTGGGTGGCGTCGTTGCAAACTGGTAGATCTATTGTCATAAGACCGAGTAAAAGGCGCTAAGTTTAAGCGATAATTCCAGTACATTCCTTGATACAAACACGGCGGAAATAAAGTCCCATGGACTAGTTGGTACTGATGAATTGAGAGTGGTGTCACCATTCCCGAAGCCTATGCTGTAAGCCAGGAGAAAGTCATCAGCAAAGTCATGAGTACGCTTATGCTCAAGGCTGGTGACCTATATTTACGTGATAGTGTGAGCCTGCGGTGAACATCTGACTATTCAATACGTACCCAAGAAAACAACAAAGAAGAAGTCGAGGAAATGGTTGAACTGCTCAACTAAGCATGGCGACTCCCAGAGACGCCAGGTCCCTGGCACTGCTCAGGGAAACGACTCGCAAACCAAAAGACTAGAAGTTCTGAGTTCTCACGGTCTTCTTCAAGTCAGCGCGCGAGCCATGCAACTGCCATCTCACTCCCGGAAATTCATATCATGAATTGGCATGTCTTATTGATGTTTGTATCTGACTACGGTTCAATGAAATATCCAGGGCCTGATAGGTATGCCAGCTGCGCGCTGGTGTGATGTTCTTTCTCTAGAACGCTTGCAAAGGTGATTAGGCAATGGTAGATCCGGGCCATGGGGAGTAGACAAGCCTTGTAATGTGCAAGTCAAAAACAATGATCGCGAGTATCATTGAAACAATGCTATCATGTGCACTACCTCAAATTCTTCTCATGGTGGGTGTTCGAATTAATGCTTGTCTCACACTTTATCGTCTTAAGCTAGAATTACACCAAAGGGCTGAGGTGGACAAGACATGGTGCTGATACATATAACTCTCCCCCGAGCACCGTAAGTATACCACAGAAGACCTAAAACCTCCATATCACAATCGTGCATTACCGCAAAAACCTTTGCCCACTGTTCGGCCCACCCTCGTGGCAGCAAGACGCTCTTGCTTATCGGCCTATGACAGCGACGATAATGATATCTGCCCACTCTTATAGCATGAGCAATCCACTCAATCAGCAACTTTTCCCCTCAACCAATACTCTGTGTTTTCGCCAACGATGTTATTGTCGTTTCTGCTTGCTTTCGTGTTCGTACAGGCTCATGTAAGACACGAACAAATCCCCTTTTCCGGGCAGGAGCCTATCGACATTTCCAAAGAGCCGTGGGCGATCAAATATGGCTTGCAGCATGACCTTGGATATACTGGCCCCCTGAGTTTCTCTCACCTACCGTACAGCCGATGTCTTGAGGACGCGTACAGTAAATTTGATATCGCAATCATTGGCTTCCCCTTTGATACGACAACTTCTTACCGTCCTGGAGCGCGTTTCGGCCCAGCTGGAATACGAGAAGGTTCCAGGAGACAGTCGGAAAGGGGATACACGGTTACATGGGGAACCAGTCCATATGACTTGGGCGCGTCTATGATAGACTGCGGAGATGTTTGGGTCTTATCCTATTGACTGACTAAGACTTAACATCAGCGTAATCAGGTCCCCCTCAGTGGCTATGATAACGCCAAAGCAATCGACCAAATGGAAGCGGCATATTCTACCCTTTTGATGAGGCCGGTACAGGGAGGAACTCCGGGACGCGAAACCAGATCGTATACTGCGAATTTAGCAAAGGACAAAAAAGAGCATCCCCGGATTGTAACATTGGGAGGAGATCATACCATTGTCGGCAATTCAACGAATTCCTTGCTCGTTATACACTAAATCCTCCGTGATTAGGTGCTACCTATCCTTCGTTCACTGAATAAAGTTTACGGACCAGTTTCGGTGAGTTTATATGGCGTGTCTCGTTAAACGAGCCCTCTGAGAGCTCCACTAGGTTATTCATTTCGATGCACACCTTGGTATTATCCCACTGCTGTTGCCCGGAGACGAATGGCCGACGTATCATCCATAGATACCTGGGCTCCGAGAGGTACCACGGCCCAAGAGAGAATTACGCATGGGTCCTTCTTTGCCGTAGCAGCTGAGGAACACCTCCTTCGAAACACAAGTGTTCATGCAGGTATCCGATGCAAGATGAGCGTGAGTTATCTCCGTCATGCTCAAACCATGCTTGACTCTATGGTTTGTCCCTCGAAAGGGTATCGAAGATATTGAACATGACGATACAGTCGGATTTCAAGTGCTTAGTACGGATGACATTGATGACTACGGAATCAAAAAGATTATCAAGGCAATACGCAAGCGTATAGGGTCAAGCCCCGTCTACCTGAGGTTAGTTTGAAATAGTTAATCATGGAGTACGCAATCGGTCTCAATACGGTTTCAGCTTGGATATCGACGTTGTCGGTGAGTGTACTTACGAAGGATACATTCCGCTACGCAGGAAGTGATACAACGCATATTTTCTGCGAAGACCCGGGCCTCGCTCCTGCTAGTTAGTGCTTACCTTCCTCTTCAGTATTTTACTCCCTGACCACAATATTATCACAATAAGCTGGCACCCCCGAAGCAGGCGGGTGGACTACCCGAGAAGTGAAGCGTATACTGCGGGGTCTCTCCGGCCTCAACTTCGTGTGAGTACGAGTATCTAGCTATACGTATGAATAACGGGGACTGACTCTCTAGACGACCTTGACAGCGGTGCTGACATTGTGGAAGTTGCACCAGCTTACGACCACGGTAAAAAAGAAAACTCAATCATCGCTGATTCTTATTTACTAACCATTCTCGCGGTGTCCGCTAGCCGGCATCACGAGCATTGCTGCTGCAGACATTGTATACGACTTTTTAGCGATGCTTCAAATCGAAGAGCCCCCGAAGCCCCACGATTCGCCGTTACTTGAAGGTTTAGATGATTGACCGTGGTAGGGTAGTTGGTGACTTATCTTCGGGATTCGACCAATCCAAAAGGTCCATCCTCATTTCCTTGAATCTACTCCTGTGTTGTTAGACGATTGGATCAAGTATCGATGAGTACTCTGCGAGGTCTATCTTACCGCACCCCTGTATATGAATCGCTCAATTCGTGTACGCGTAATGCCAATGCGTTTACAGTCAACGATTGTGCGCGCCCGCGCGGTTGTCGGAAGCGCCCATTGAGTCGAGCGCCTTAACGCCTGTTGTCTCACACCATCTCGCTGGCTCAGTTTCACCCTCTCAATGTACACATCTTCAGCAGCACAAAAAGCCAAACGGCGAACACACACACGTCCCGAACTCAGCGATGAGCAAAAGCAAGAAATCAAAGAAGCCTTTGAGCTGTTCGATACAGACAAAGATGGTTGTTTGGATTACCACGAGCTCAAAGTCGCGATGCGTGCTTTGGGGTTTGATATGAAGAAAGCAGAGGTTTTGAAGATTCTCAGAGATCATGATAAGACGGGACATGGATTGATGGAATTCGAGGATTTCGCGAAAATAAGTGAGTGGCGGATGCATGAGGATTGGATGCGTATTTCGACTGGCGTAAGACGCGTCGATGATCCTGGCTACGCGTTATCCACTACAATTTGCGTTCGGCGTTATACGTGAATACTAACTATCATCTTCTGATAGTGAGCGAGCGAATACTGGCGCGAGATCCCATGGATGAAATACGACGCGCTTTCCAACTCTTCGATGATGACAATACAGGGAAGATAAGCCTACGAAATCTGCGGCGAGTCGCTAAAGAGATTGGGGATCGATTAGAGGATGATGAACTGTACGATCGAACTTTTATTCTCATTTCTAATTGACTAAGACATTATCTTTTATAGGCAAGCGATGATAGATGAGTTCGACCTCGACCAAGATGGTGAAATCAACGAACAAGAGTTCTTCGCGATCATGACGGACGACGCATAATTTACCGCCTTTTATATGTATCTTTCCTTCTTCGTTGGATGTCTCGCTGTCTGTTAGCCTACATATATTCGTGTTGTTGCATTACCATCTACCGTATGTATTATTACTCCATGGACATTGAGCCACTGGCACACTCCATTCGTTCCCCGTTCGTGAGCTTCTTGCCTGACAACTTCTATCTACAAAGCGTGGTATATCATTGCTCGTACATACACAATTTTATACAGTCTATGATGTACGTAAGTAGGTATCAAGTGCATAGGGTGCTTATTGAAGGCGCAGCTAAGGAGGCTGCAATAAATTATTCGAATATCCATCCAAACATACCCCGCTCACTGCTCACTGAACTACTCACTGACTCGGCGACGGAACCTTCCTCGTAGCCCACGAAACCCCACTAATCACCTTCCTCCTCACACCCCCGGCAGCATGGGCACACAACACCGCTCCCTTCGCTAAGAACTGTAGTGTCATCAACAAGCCTACCATAAAACACGCGATGATAACGCCCTCGGGCCATACGTTGTACGCGACGCGGCCGAGGAAGCCAAGAAGGGAGATGGCGGAGATGAGCATGCAGAAACACGGTACGCGGGCGGAGATGGCGAAAAAGAAATAAGAATCGAACACGTCTTTGGCACGGTGCTGTTATAGAATGAGTTAAATTACACAATGTGTAGGAACGGATTGGACGTACGATGAATGTGTGCAGGTCTGCCCAGTTGTAACGGAGGAGGAACCATGCGTCGCAAGATATACCGAGACCGGAGGCTATGCTACTGGCAGCAATCGCATTACGTGCATACGGATCGACAACGAAGATCGAGTCAGACGAGATAGCGAATACGGCGGTGTCAACACTATACGAAAAGGTCAACGTCTATGCGACGAGGCGAAGGACAGGAACTTACGCAGCCAATGCAACAAGCTAAACCCTCAGTCTGTTAATACCTATTTTGCATCATGGTTGAAAAGAACGCACCAGTCCACCGATGTACGTCCATTCCATTTGTAATCGATTGAAGACTTTCTCGAATTGAGAATCGAGTCTGGCTTCTTTCAACTCGCTGTACATAGTAAACGCCGACAAAACGACCTCGGCACGACTTAAATCAGCCGGTATCTCAACTTCCTCTGTATATTGAGGGAGCATAGATGTAGCTATCCATTGTAAGGGATTTGAGAAGGATATCCGCAGAGTACCTTCTGGTACGGGCTTGATGGCAAGAGGGTCGTCATAGCAAGGGTCATCCTCGGTGTCGCTGTCAGGGGAAAGATTGGGGAAATCAGAAAGGAGAGGACGTTTTTCGTCTTGCTCTGCATCGAGGGTATATTCGTCATCGCTATCGACGATGAAAGGTCGAACTGGACTAGTTGTAGGAGGCTTTTCTGGCCAGTCATCCTCGTTCCAACTATCGCTCGTTGGTGATAAAGGCGGCGTAAGTGTATCTGATAGCGCTGGTGCGGCTACAAAGAGGGGATGGTAAGTCCAAGGTGCGACGCAGAGTAATATAACTGACAGGTCCCAGCCTCTGAGAAAACATCGCTAAGAGGGTCATCATGTACCAGAGGGCGCGATAATGAAGGAGGTACGCGAAGCCGTAGCTGTATATGAGCTCCGTTTTGTGGTTTACCCTTGCTGGCGGAATTCTTCCGAGTGATTGACTGGCAATTAAGTCGCAACTCTAGATCTAAATGGATAGCTGAATATTTGTTACGCTATCTGAGCCAATTGATAATAGAAAGCTCACTAGGCTCAAATTCTTGCTTCTTCACAAGGTCCCCTAAGGGATGTGAACACGTAGCTACCAAGTTCCGCTTCTTTCCCTTCTTCTTGCTCTGGGAGCGGTGCCAGACTTTGACATCCACTTGAGAGCTAGTATGGGCTCCGTGACTATCTTACATCAGCTGTGTTGCAACAGACATTTGGACGAGGACGTACACGTGGAATGGCGACTTGAGGTTCGGATTCTGCCCATCGCAGCCCATGACTACTTCATGGTAATGATGGCTATCTATTTCAACGGTCACGATTGGTCTCCAGGACTTTTCTGGCCGCATGAAAGAAAGCCCTTGGACCTTCACAACTAGAAAGACATCATGACATGCTCAATAAGTGAAAGCGCCCATCAGTCGTCTGTGCTCACCAGTGAACGACCATGGCCTAGTAGATGACAGAAGTTGGTGGTCCGCAAATATTGCTGAAGAAGAGTGAAAGACTTACTCTTCGTCGTTCATTTCGAGCACCTTCTTCATAATGAAGGCAACATTGAAGTTGATATAAATCCTGGTCTTAGTGAGAAATGGCTGTGCTCGACCGTCTAAATTGAGTGCAATCCTGGCCGATGCCGACATCATGCTTGCGCGCCTAAGTGAGCGCCTAACGCCTGTTAATCTCAATTAGTCAACCACAATTCATTCATCTTTCAATCCACCATCATGGCCGACGACGCTACAGCTCCAGAAATAAGTATCAACATAAAAGGTTTGGCTTTTGGCTGAGAATTAGACCTCTTATTTACTTTGGTGCCAATAGGTCCTAGCGAACTCAAGCTACAAATTTCCATCAGTACGGATAAGACAGTGCGGGAACTGAAGGAGGCCATCGCTGCGAAATCAGACGTTGAGGCGGATCGGCAGAGATTGATATACTCTGGTAAGTTTGAAATTGCTTTAAGAGTAGCACTCTCGCTGATTGCGCTTTGTTTCTCTGTTAGGTCGTGTATTGAAGGTGACATCATCCAACTTCACTCCTTCGCGACCGATTCTGAACTTCAAGCTGAACAGGATGAAGATCAACTCTCGGTCTACAAGATACAGTCATCGCACACAATTCATATGGTGAAAGGTGCTGCTCGTTCAGCCCAACCAACAGCACCTCCACCGGTGCCCCCCTTGCAAGCCGGTCAGAACCCAAGTGACCCACTTACACAGCTAAACAGCCACATGGGCTACGGTGCAATGGCAGGACTGAATCCATTTGCTGATATGGGCGTTAATCCGAATGACCCCAACATGGTGAGTCACCACTCTTTATGACCTCATTGATACTAACTAAAGTCTTGCAGATGCAAAACATGATGAACTCGCCTGAATTCTTGCAGCAGATGACTAGTGTGATGTCAAATCCACAAATTCTGGATCAAATAATTGCAATGGACCCTCGGTTGTCATCAATGGGTCCACAAGTACGCGAAGTCTTCCAAAGTGAACGTTTTCGCCAGTTGATGTAAGTCATACATACCCTTCATTTTCTCCGCGAAATATATGAATGGTACAACCACAGGTCGAATCCAGAGCAATTGCGTTCTATGCTTCAGATGGCAAATATGTTCGGTGGTCCTGGTGGCGGTTTGGGTGGCGGTTTGGGTGGTTTGGGTGGTAGCCCCTTTGGACCGTTTGGCAGTGCTGGAGGAGGATTTCCTGCTCCTGGTGTTCCGAATACTGGCGCTAATACAAGTACTGGTACTACAACTGGCTCTACCCCGCAAAGCCCGGTATCTACAGCCGGTTCAACTCCAACACCGTTTAATATGTTTGCAGGTGCGGGGGCGGGAGCTGGCGCTGGAACTGGCATTGGTTCAGGAGGGGCCGCTCCCAATCCATTTGGGGCGTTCAATCCTGCCCTGATGCAACAACTCCTTACTGGTCTTGGTACTCCTGGTGCTGGTGTTCCTGGTGCTCCCGGTGCTGGACTATTCGGAGGTGTACCTGCCGCTCCAGCAGATAACAGACCACCAGAAGAACGTTTTCAGGTTCAGCTTCAGGTATATTTTATCGTCTCTGACCTTGGGTTCATTATTCTGACTTAATTGGTTTCAGCAACTGCAAGACATGGGATTCACAAATGCCTCACAGAACGTTCGGGCGCTTCTGGCTACTGGAGGAAATGTCCACTCCGCGATTGAGTACATTCTTGGCGGCGGTGGATTGTAATGTGCGGTTACGATGCGAATGTTTGAACAGTTGTTTCAGTTTGCAAGTGGATTTGTATCTGTAAACGTTCTACAAGCTAGAAATTCTTGTTCTTATTACTTACTCTGAATGCCATACATAGTGTGTTTGTCCTGCTACCAATAACACCTAGCTATGCCAAAGCCATGAGTGTAAGAGCGTTCAATTGAACAAGATAAAGCCCATCATTTGCGTGTCGGGTGCATACGGGGATGGCTTGTGGAACTTGCTTCCTGTAGCATTGTACGTTGTCTGTCGTATATTCGCGACGGTGAAGCGGGCACGTTAAGCAGGCCTCCTTTCCGGACGGGAAAGGTAATGGTTACAACTTTACCCGTTCCCTCCACCGAAAATGATATTCCAGCCCAGGATTGATACCAGGAGTTGGTCGTTGCATAGGCAAATAGTGTTGCTTTTCTTACTTTAAGTATTCTACATGCGTTTGAGTGAGTTGGTGTTATCTGAAATGAACTCCAAGTATTTCTCGTGGCGCGTCTGCACCAACAAAATATTTTATTGATCAACAACATTAACCCAAGGGTATACGGCTAGTGTACTCGTGCATGTATGATAAATAGTCCTCGTTCTAACAAGTGAATCATCAAAATAGAAAAATTGCATCGCGACCCAGACTGTCTACGTCTATCTCGACGTAAGAGCCACATCGCTGCTGGACGTAACCTGTGATTCATAATCCACATTCTCGTCAGATCAAGTTTATTGAGTATATTGGAGGTAGCGACATACCCTTTAGTGGATGGAGACGATAGCACCCCTGGCAGCGCGGTGAGCGAGCTCAACGGAGTGGGGAGAGCTGAAGTCGTTCCAGTTGGAGCCACCAACGACAACGGTGTGGGCACCAATGTCATGGCCGGAGAAACCGAAGTCGTGGGTGCTGATGGATCCATCGTGGCTGACGATATCACCGAAGTGGCTGACAATGCTCGAGTCGAAGCCAACATGGTGGCCGCTAATGCGACGGAGGTCATGGCCGAAGTTACCGAAGCTGGCGTGGAATTGCTGGAAGACGATGGTTTGGGTCTCAACTTCGCAGATCTGCTCAGTGATAATGCTATGATGAATTGTAGTCATTAGCTTCTAGTAGGGGATGCTGGGTCGATTGCTTACCGCTTAGCCATCTCCTGGAGAACGACAAGGCGCTGTTGGATGATCTCAATGGCCTGAGTATGGCAAACGACGTGGCTCTCTTGCTCGACAACCTGGTTGAAGTGAACAGAGCCATCGAAGTTATCGACACCGTAGAAGTTGTCGAAGTTATCCAAAGAGGCGTGACCACCCCAGTGGTTGAAGGAGACGGAGTTTCCACGGGAAACTAGTGAAAGGGGGTAAGTTGAGGAGATCTGACATGTGAGCGAGGAATCATCGCTACTGACCGAGGGCGGAGCCGCTGCCGTACATGACAGGAGTGGACATCACTCCGAGGACGAGAGCAGAGAGGGTGAAGAATTGGATGGCAATCTTGGCGAACATGATGATAATTCTTTAATGAAAGATTGAGAAACTGTAACATCGGTGAGATCAACGTCAAAAGAGGTTGGAAGAGGGTTAAATGCTTACCTGCTAGTGGCACGAATACGAGGTCAACCCTAAAGGGAACTTGAAGGAATGAAATTCAAGTGTACAAAGAACGAAAGAGGGCAACCTGGCCGAAAGCAAGGGCGAATGAAAAGGGAATGTAGAAGAAGATCGAAGTGAGGAACTACTCGTCGAGAAGGGAGCACTTTTATATTGCCTCAAGAACCATGAGGAGGTCCAGATCTGACACTCAGAAAGGACAGAGTAACTCTAGAGCTGTGCGCGCTGTATCTAAGACGTGACACTGATTAGCACCGATTGAGTATGAGACCCATTAACTGGGGTCAGCGATTCCCCTGCGCCTGGGAGAAAGGAGCAACACCCTAGTCCCGCTATTGGACGCGCAGACGGGATAATGTTCGACGGCTCTGACATTCTGTCCTCATGTAGTGAGCGCTCTTAGCGACTGAGTAAATTCGGTTAATAATCCATGCGTAGCCTATCAAGAGAAGCTCCTTACTTCGCGGATCTATCAATGAAACTGGGATGAGCAGACGCGACCATTGAGAACATGATGTTTACAATACGCACTGAGGGCTACCTCAGGTTGACGCCCAAGATTTATGCTGAAAAACTTGCTTAGTTGACAAAGAATAGAAGCTATAGCAGAGGTTATATCCCTACTTGCCATCCAGCTCTGTGGACTACTACGCCGCATTGTATGATGAGCCTCCGGGTGTAACTGTCACCTGTGCTGAGTGTGTGAACTTATGGCAAATGAGTCTAGCGACAGTTGATGCCAAGACCAAGTGTGTCGAGGGCGTTGCAACCAGCTTGAGAGCATCAAACCAGGATTTGTTCAATCTGTTGACGGACACATGACGCTTGAATTAGCAAAACGGCATCATTAGCTGGTCAGATAGGTAGACAGACAGTTGCGGTGTTACAACTTACGTTTGTAGCTTGCATAAGCCAGCATCCAGCGGACGCTACGGAAATGCACGAAAGAATGTGGGGCCAAAAGTCAAGTTACTGCTCAACATGACAGTCAGCAGAGCCTTGTGCATCTTGAGTCGATGAAGCCTTAGGTGCCCTGTCTTTATCAACAAGTACGGCGTTGGCTTCTGTACACTACAGCGATCTATGAATTGAAATACTTCAGTAAGAAAATGAGGCGCATTATTGCTAAAATTAGCCAGATGTGAGCTTATACCTCAGTTCAGCCAGCGCAAACTTGAGCGGAAGTAAACTTGATTCCGTTCTCCCAAGGCACTATGGCTTCCGAACCTAGCAACTGTAAACACATCAATCATCACCGAGATTGCCGTGCCACCGCCCACTGCCAAAGTGGATTATCCCCTACGGCATTTCGTACAAAGACTATCGCCTCCGTACAGTGCCAAGAGATCAAGTTGTTAGGAGAGTAAGGTTCTGACACTATGAAACTTTGTGATTGATCTTTAGGCGTTTATTGACAAACTCGCAAAATATTGTTCCGGTTGAATGAGCGAGACCGGCTCGGTATATGGGCAGGATGACCGTGGCAGGGATGAGGTACAATAACCGTATGAAACACATCATCGGTAGTGGAAATTCCGTATTCAGTTACCATAATACAGATCGATGTTAGTTTGCGAGCGAGGACCGAAGGATTATCCGCACCTGTGAAAGGACAGCGTTATGGGCCGGTGATACTTGGAATGAAACAAGATTCTGGTCCAACATTAACGATTTGATCAGACGTGGCAGACAACGCGCGAAATGAGGTGTGTGCATCATTCAAGTAAAGGTTGGCATTTCCGGTGGATTACTTTCACCCGTGAAGGAAGGGCGTAACTATAACAAATCATAAAGATTTCGAAGAGTCAACTGAAGCCCTCTTTTCAGTGAAGAACGAGCGCAACGAAGAGTTGAGTTTTCTGAGGTCAAACGAACTCAACTTGAAGATGGCATCGGACACGAGGCTTGCCAAGCTGCTTCCAATGTTTCACACGATCAGTTTCTCCCCCCGCTCCCTCAATTCTTGCGCCCGCACCTCAGGCGCCGCTTCAACGACGCTTCAATTTACAACTTCACCTTTGCTGCCCGTCTCGCAGCTCGTTACGCGCTCTTCCCCCCACGGTCGTCGACGTCGGTCACCAGGATTTCTGACGTCCTCGATTTTCGGTGCCTAACTTAACGCAGTCAGTCTTCTGACCTTTAGCCGAATAAGTCTAAAACCTTGAAGCAGCTGTCTCACAAGGTGGGCAAATATCAAGACTCCATCCGATATCTGAACGGCCGATACAGTTTTACTGTCGACGCTTTGAATTTGCCACGTCTGCGATAAGTACGCGCCCGCAGCCATCATCCTAACGATTCACTAGCTCACTCTTACTTACTGACCCAAACATCCTGAACATCCTACTTAGACCGGTACCACTGGTGAGTCCGCCTTATATGTGCTTCATAGTCGATCAGCTAACGGAGTCACGTTCATAAGACTTAGTGCGAAATGGCTCCCAACTTCCTCTCTAAACTAGTCAAAGCTTCACCAGTATCGAATCCACGCGAACGCTTATCATCCGATCATGCTCGCGGTCGATCACCTTCCCCAGCTCGACGTAGGCTGATGTCGATGACAGATTCAAGTGTTTCCAACACTCCCTCCAATTTCACCACAGTTTCCAACGACACTCGTGGTTCAAGCGTGCAAACTTTGAGCACTACGGATTCAGGCGGTACCAATCCCAACGTCACAATTGTCCCCCCATCCCCTCACTCAAATGACATCACCGGCCTCCCGAATGCGAATGGATCGAAATATAGCCTGACTCAAGCTGGTCAGGATCAACCTCAATTTGCGGGAAAGCCCGAGCCCAAGACCCCGAGTTCGGTACCTTACGATGATCTCCCTACGCCTACGTACAATCGACCGTCCACAGAGAGCACTATTACGTCCAATAATCACACTCCGGTTACGGGCGCCCATTCAAAATCCCTCACCCCTTCGTCGTCAACAGGAAACCTTCGTGAATTTGTCCACGACCATTCCCCTGCTGCGGCTACTCTTGCAGCTCCCGAAATGCGCCGTCAGATATCGAATAAATCCTTGAGGGACCCTCCTCCTCCCATTCAGACCAATCATCAACGCGCAGTCACAACTCCGGCCGAATCAACGCAGCAAGCTGCGGGAGACGACACAACGAATGGGGTCCTTGTGATGTCGCCAGTCGTAGAATCACCCAAAGATTTCAAGCCGCCTGATGTCGAACCTATGCTTGGAAGATCGAACACAACCCGCAGCGCCACGGTCCCGCCACGCGACATCGAGATACCTGTTCTCACGAGCGCTAACACCATAAATATAGCGGACAAGAAGCAGACAAACAACAGGCGCCCATGGCGTCGATCGAATCCCCGCAAACCCACAGGCCTTGCTAGTGCCATCGCTGCGTCTGGTCTCGCCATGGCAAATCCTGCGATGTCTGCGCCTCAGTATGCTCAGCTTACACCACCTGCACTCACCTTAGGCTCCACCAAGACCTCTTCGTCGTCGGCAACGAGGAAAGCCTCCTTAACTGGCTCCCCACCCACTACATCCCATACTCGGCTCTCGTCAGCTGACTTGTCACCACGATCAGCAAAGACCCATCGATCAAAACGTTCGTCAGCAAGTAATACCAACGCAAGGCGACCATCAATGTCTGTGAACAGCGAACACAACTCTGACGTGTATGGCGACGAGAGAGCGGATTATTCAGGGCTTGGAGAGGATTCCTCGGACGACGACGATTCGGACTCGGAGGATGACGTCGATGACCTTGATTTAGGGGAAGAAGATATCCCAGTGACTGGCTTTGCGGTTGCGAGTAATAAGCGTAACGCTGACTTCCATGATTTATTTCCAAGTATACCAGAAGGAGACTATCTTATTGAAGGCGCGTATTCTCCTAATACACATAATATAATCCTAATATCCCTGCAGACTACGGATGCGCCCTACAACGTGAAATACTAATTCAAGGTCGTTTGTATATATCCGAAAACCATATATGCTTCCACGCCAACATATTCGGCTGGATAACAGATGTGAGTTGTCGAGCTACCCAATCCTGGGTCAAGTGCTAATGTTACTCTTTTGAAGCTCTCGATACCAATTTATGAGATAACTGCTCTAGAGAAGAAGATGACCGCATTCGTCATACCCAACGCTATTCAAATAACTACACGACAGGCGAAATATACCTTTTCTTCATTCTTATCTCGCGATACCACATTTGACGTGATATTTAATATATGGAGGCTAGCACGACCGGAGGATTCGGCGAGTATATTGTCGAGTGCACGATCAGTGGATGGTCCAGGCGCGGAGAGTATAGACGGCCATGCGACGGCCATTAATGGGGCTGCCAAGACGTTGACAAAGAAGGCGACGCAGTGTGCGTGTGGGAAGGAAGGGAACCATCTCAGCGAGCTGGCACTTGAGACTATAGTCCCTGGGACGCCGGATAGGATACATAATTTGATGTTTGCAAGTGGATTCATCAAAGATTTCATGAGGGTGGATCAGAAGCTGCTCGGTGCGTTCACTTCGCATAATGTCTGTCCCCCCCTTTGAACTTAGCCATGGATTTAGACGTCCAAATTTCCGACTGGATACCTATAAACCCTGGGTCAACGCTCCTTGCACGTAATATGTCCTACATCAAACCCCTTAACGCCAGCGTTGGCCCGAAACAAACGAAATGCGAAATTCGAGACGAGACCCTACATTGCGACTTTGAAGACTATGTTACCATGTTGACGACTACGCGTACTCCTGATGTTCCGAGCGGTGGTGTTTTCTCGGTCAAGACCAGGACGTGCATTATGTGGGCGAGCGCTGTATCAACGAAGGTGATCGTTACCACTCAGGTTGAGTGGACCGGGAGGAGTTTCATCAAAGGTAATGCATTACCTCAGACCCGTACTCAATCTTACGCTGACGTTGGGATAGGCATAATTGAAAGATCGGCCATTGACGGCCAGAAGGTGTATCATGCCGACCTCGAACGGGCGATGCGTGCGTACATTCAAGAGCATCAGTCTGAGTTCATGCCCGAAGGCGTGGACGTTGCCGCTATCACTCCCGAACCTGAAGCAGTGACTTCACCGACTACCCCAGGTCCTACTCAACCTCTCAGCACTGAAGAAGAACGCAAGAAACGAGAGCACGAACGCAACCAACGTGCTTTTCAATGGGCCTACGATACTTTCGATGGCGCATTCAACGTTGCTAAGCGTTCTACCACTGGTGCACTGGACCTCATCTCAGATGCATGGGAACAATCGTCGAGTACAACGATTCTGTACTTTATCATCGTTGGATTGGTGATCAGCAACCTCTGGACCTTGACGCGTATGGGGAGGAAAGAAGAGGAAGGGAGGCGGAAAGAGATTAAGCGGACAGAGGAGCGAGAGAAATGGGTTCAGGGTGTGGTTACCGCTCTATGGGAGGAACTGGCGGCTGGTAAGGGACCAGCAGGAGTTGTTGGACCCCGGGAATCGTCGCCGCCCCTCCCACCACCAGTGATACCTTCGCAACCTTCAGAGACGGGAGCAACGAATTATAAGGAAGAGATTCGGACCATTGAGAGGACGTTAGACGCGGTGGAGGAGAGAGTACGGATGCTAAGGGAAAGCATGCAAACTGTCAGAATTCTGCACGAGCTTGACTGAGTGAATCTCACCCGCTCGTTGACGTTCCTTACTCTTTGGTGTATATGGATAATTTACGATGTACATGATGTATCAGTAGTGTTCTTACTCCGTCCTAACCAATTGATTGAGGAATTAATAGAGAAATGGTTATATTTGGCGAGGCGGCGAGGCGAACCGTTGCTCGCGCCCTAATGCAAACTTGCCTTCTGTTGAGTACGGACAATACAGAGACTATATACATTATTTCTCTTACATTGGTGTATATCGGACGCAGGTACGTATACATAAACATGTCAAGATCAAGTTTGAGGCTACCGCCTATTATAAATCGGCTACATCTAATGAGCCAGATGCTTGAACAACGACGACTTGTGAGGCTTTGGAGGTACATCAGTCTGGAACATAGTCAAGTAGTCGTGTACGATGTCCGCAGCCGCGATGATCGTGATGTCGGCTGAAACAGTCATGCATAAATATCAGTGGGGAAAGAGGGGAGAAGCGATTTCTGCTTATTACCGGTGTCGTACGCCGGAGAAACTTCTACAATGTCAGCACCCCTACGGAAGGATAGTGATTGATATCTCGGTAAGTCGTCCATGCTTGATGTATGTACTTACACGAAGTTGAGACCAGTCAGTCCACGTAATATTCGTTTCACTTCGCGGGTAGTCCATCCGCCTGACTCAGTAGTACCGGCTTGGATGAAGATGTTAGCAATTATGTCATGGATGAAGAGTATGGGGTCTTACTAGCAGGAGCAAGGCCAGGGTCTGCTCGCCAGAAACGTGAGTGACTGTTCGCCGTAACAAATATCTCCTGGTAAAAACGCACCGACAACATCAATATCTAGGCTGCGAGTGATGATAGCCATTTCAGTAATGCATACAACAGATGAGAGATTGAAACTGACCTGAGATACACGGGGCTTGAACCTATGCGCCTTCGGATTCCCTCGATAATCTTCTTGATACCGTAATCGTCAAGATCATCTGCGCTGATCGCTTGGAATCCGACTTCGCCATCGTGTGTCATATCTTCAATACCCTACCATAACATCATCCTTTAGCGTCGATCTGAGTCCAGAAATAACTCACTTCCATCTGGCACCTAATGCCGGCGTGAACGCTATTGTTCCGAATGAGGCCCTCTTGGT
This sequence comes from Pleurotus tuber-regium, assembly GCA_014058305.1. Lineage (NCBI taxonomy): Eukaryota > Fungi > Basidiomycota > Agaricomycetes > Agaricales > Pleurotaceae > Pleurotus > Pleurotus tuber-regium. Next base: position 4,027,946 of record JACFYU010000021.1, read on the forward strand.
AAGCCACGGTGAAGAAGCTTCCATGGGTTATTCTCTCCTGCGCAGTGGCATTTGGGCTCAGAGTAATCCAAGTATCTGTCGAAGAAAAGATGAGGAGACTTCGAGAAGTGTTAGCAATAGGGTAATACCAATATGTGCGTCGAAGTGGATAACCTATTTGACCGCTGTCTCAGTTTTGTCACGTCTGAGGTGAAGCACACGTACTGACACAGGTCCATACACCTTATTCAGAGACCGGAGGATGGGCAATACCTGACAAAAAAGAAGAATTGAATGGACAGAAATGAAAGAAGTGAAAGTACTTCAAAGAACCTACAATAGTATGATCTCCACCCAATGTTACGATTCGAGGATGTTCCTTCCCATCTTTGGCAAGATGTGCGGTGTAATTTTTGGATTTATGTCCGGGGATGCCCCCAGCAACGGGTCTCATCAAAAGGGTGGAATACGCAACTTCCATCTGGTCGATCGCTTTGGCGTTGTCAAAGGAAGTAGCCGGCACCTAAGTAGCGCCGTGTTAGACATAGCTCGAGCATCAACGGAAGTATGAAGGACAGACATCGCCGCAATCCATTAAGGCTGACGTCAAGTTGAACGGACTTGATCCCCATGTGAGCGTCCATCCACCCTCGTTCTGCCTGCTTGAACCTTGGCGTATACCAGATGGTCCAAATCGTGCGCCAGGACGATACGAAACAGCCGTATCGAACGGGATTCCAAGGATCGCAATGTCAAATTTGGTATCCGTATCTTCCAGACAACGAGTGTAGGGAAGATGCTCAAAGGTCAAGGGACCGGAATATGCGAGGTCATATTGCGGCCCATACTTGATTGTCCAATATTCTGTGGAATTGCCGATTTGTTTTTGGCTAGAAAAGGGGACCTGGCTAGACTGTCCATATTGCGCAGGCTAGGATGATGATGTTAGGACCTGGTGACCAGATAGAATAGCGGTTGAGTTGAGGAGACATACGTGCGAGGCAGCTGCGAAGCTGGAGAGTGTGGCTAGGATAGAAAATGTTTCACTGTTGAACTTCATCTGAGCGTACAGAAGTGGTCAACTCTGTGAGAGGTCGGGCCATAGTAAGCCCCTTTATACTGCGAGATGCTTCCATAATGATACCTTTTGAGGAGCCGAGAGTCATTGTCTAAACACGATTTGGAATAGATACCGAAAGTTATTGTAGGCAACCTTTCTTCTGCCACATTCAGGATGCTTGGTGAACTTCTTTCTTCTGTTTCGAAAATTTCTCTGATGAGACAGGTGGAGTGGGGATAGCTGTATACGAGTTTCTTTAACGTTCTTTGACTGCGTGAAGTAAGACGAATTCTTCGTCCACAATGCAATGAGGCTGCTCGATGTCATGATGAATACATCAGGCGGCGTATCAGACGGCGACCTTGGAACGTTGTTAGTTGAGCGGAGCCGAAGATCTTCAGGAGGGCTGATCGTCGTCGAGCTAAGCCCAATGTATTGGAAGATCACCAGAGCTTTCCTATAAACGATCTACGAGCGCCTCGAGAGCCAATGTGAAGTCTGTGGGGACCGTCGGCAATACAGTTCAAAGCTTCGAGAATCCACAATTCGCTACGGGGTCGCACTGTCCGAGTACTTATCATTCTTGGATACAAAATGAGCCAAGGCTTCTGATCGAATATGTGACAAGGAGGAAAATGGCATGGCTAATCGGCGAAATTTTTCAATCCGAAAGATGCCGGTCAGAACCATAGTGAGGCTTGCTAGCACCAGCGAAGTGTAATCTGTTGGCACGTCGAAATGATCAAATTGATCATCTGCACAAGCGCGTGGGTTTAGATACCCCGGCCAAATCGATCGTATAGCACATCAACAGGTAATGAGGTTTCTCAGCGACACAAGATCATGGCTAGGAAAGGCTACGCAGCATATGCTTGAACCCCCACTGCCAAGTCGTCCATACGCCCGTTTTGGAGCACCAGCTTTCGTAACTCGATTAGCAATTGAAGCAGATCTGAAAAGGTTGAAACTCACCAGAGCGGCATAGGAAATCCACTCAATGGCTCTATGTGTGAGTATCTGACGGCCTCAAAGTCAACGATATTGAAAATATGGACATCCTGACCATGGAAAGCTTGGTCGGCGGCATTACCTTGCTTGCAAGGTCCTCCCCCCCAAATGTTCCCTTAAAAGGAAATTGCCTGCACAGGTTGTTCAGCGCCTATTTCACGAACTGGAGGGCGCTTCAAGCTTAGGGCATTGGGACGGGATGCTCAACGCCTGTTTCACCATGCAGGATCTGCCAGCGCTTCCGCAGACCCCCGTGTGCACTCTTCCTCGATCGGTTTTGACTCTCTGTTTGTAGCAACCATTCATGCGATGGATTTCTATTTAGTCACCTATTCTATTCCATCTCTCATGTACATCTCATCTCACATCCCACCACTGCCATCATGCCTTTTCGCCATCCATTGGCTCGCTGTGAGCGGGCGCTCTTAAAACGTGTACGGTTTGGGCGGTCCACTTCCATTCCTGCTTTGTCATTCATAATTGCACTCCATGGCATGATGGGCGCCACTCACCAGGTAACGACCGTTGCGTTCAACTGAAAGTTGAGCGGCAGCTTTGACCAACGTGCCCGCACGCAAATTGTCGTAGACTCGCCATGGCGGTGTGAGCTTGCCTTCCACATCATAAATCGGACTCTGCACCAACTTCACAGATTGAAGACGAATGAAAGGTCGAAGTCTGGCAGTAGATCACGAAAAGGTAGAGGGAAAAGCAGCTTGCAGCGATGGCGCTCCCTACAATTAGCCAAGGACGCGTCGACCGAGCCGTTGGCGCCTTGATCATACGTGACAAAGCAGAACAAGGATATGTAGGTGATCGGCATTAGAAATCTTGGCATGGCTTTGCGGACTTGGACATATTTTCAGACTAATCGACTTTGCCACTTTGAGGCGGAAAGTGGAAGCTTGCATGGAGTTGGAAACGGGGGCGTTAAATGACAAAGCTGATCGACGCATGGTGTACAACGCCGTGCCGTCTGTTATGGTGTGTGTCAACGGCTGGCTGATAACGGTGATATGAAAGTGTGCGCGTCAGTACGATGAATTGGAGGGACCAAGGGATGGCTCCAGCTCAACAGGTGAAATCTATCCGAAAGAGGTGGACACGGCTGATGCTGAACATTGTGGCAGGTGAACAGAGTGCCGACAGAGGCGAGGCTGCAAAAAGGGGAGAGACCAGTGGAGGGCAAAACAGAAAAGGGTAGATAGTGTCGTGTGATAGCGCACCTGTGAAATATGGAGGAAATGGGCCCTCGACGAAATATAACACAAATGTTGAGACGGAAAGACAGTCATGAATTGACAGGAAAATGTGAAGCCTTGCAAGCAAGGTAATTTGGGTTCGCCGAACAGGCGGTCGCTAGTTGAGTAAAGGACGTGCATTGAAGCCGTTCAATGAAGCAACTAATCAACGGGCGTCTAATATTTACGACGCGCGCTTACATTCAACTACCAATCGCGGAGTGGTTCCAGCTCATCCGTGTTCATGCCTTCCAATGTCGATTACGTTGAATTACGGACATAGCTGTCAGCTCTTCAAGTTCCACTGGCTAGAAAGGCCAATTATTGAGCGTTCAACGGACTTCCCTGTAAGCATCGTTTCGTAAGTTTGTGAACCGCGCGGTAGCACATCACATCATGTCTGATATACTGCACCTCACAAGACCGATGGTGTGGACATGGACAAATTCTCTCATCGGTTCCATTGACATTCAATTCAAGGGTCATCCGGACGATTGGAGCTCTTCGCCTACCCAAGAAAGTACACACTCACCGATACACCAGCAGCAAAGGATCTGCTGCTACCAATGATAGCTTCATGATGTTCTCAAAGCGACTACGAAGCTATGGTCTCAAGGTCCATGTATCACTGATCGCCTGAGAAGAACCGGAGCTGCAACTAGACCGCCCATAGTGGTCTTGAAAGGACGGCCTTCATTGGTTAAAATCCGCAATTCGAGTTCACTGTCCCTAGGGATGAAGCATCATCCATGAGCAACGCTATTCGAATAAGGCGGGCCAAACGGAGTCTCTCTGTCGATCAGTGTGTAGCTGCAGGCACAGATGCTCGAAGTCGGTTCAGAGCGAAGCGGCGAACGTTTCCAACTAGTAATTGCGAAGAACTGGTTATCCTGGTTAACGCAACTGCATGAACACGTCCACATTGTTATAAGGTCTGAGGTGACGCCATTGAGGTAGGAAAACCATATATTGGAGCATCGTCTGCCTTAGGACCTGTATCTGACTTTCCGGTCCCACCTTGTGTACTTAGCAGTTCGCTCTTTCTTCCCACTACGACAGAGCTTGTAGTCACAAATGTACAAAATTGACTGATATAACCGGCGTTTTCTCCCATCATGTCTGACGATTCTGCTTGGCCTTATTATCTTTCTTCTTTCCTCCGTCCTGCCCGTCCTGCCCGCTCTTCTTCGATTGGTCCGTGTCTAACAAGTTCAAACAATCAATTAGATGAAGGTATCAATACAAAGATAATATACGGAATCACCTGATGTTCGCGATTTGCCCTTCCCCACGGGGACTCCCGTAATGACCGCTTCAATGGTTGCATACATATCCTCGAACAAAAGCCCTGGCGGTAGGGGACTCTTGGAGCCATCTGAGCAAGTCGAACGTAGTTGCTCCCGAATATTGCATACCATCAGGGTGGTCGACAATCCGAGACGGTCGGCTTCCTCAGGACTAAGACGATCTTCACGAGCACAGATCTCTACATAACGAGGGAGCAGAATTTTATCGTCGACGCTGTACGCTTGGTATAAGACCAGGCGGTCGACTACTGGCAAGTCCATGCTTTCCAGCTGCCGTATGGCAAGCGCCTTGACCTCGTGAAAACCCCAATTGCTCGCGAGTCGCAAAATAGTACTCCAATCTTCGAGGGTCGAATCCCACAACGAGTACGTGCTAAACGAAGCACCACTATAAGAGATATCATATGAGAGGAGGGAAGAAACCTACGGGTTGTAGAAGACCCATAAAAGTTTCTCAAGGTCCCTAGCTGAGACGTTCAATATAATCGCAGTCGAGTCGTTAGTACCACGGGGGGTCATCCCAGGGGACGCGGGCTGGGCGAGTTCGTCCCTAAATTTTGCGGACTCTCGCTCGAAAAAGTAACGGTGAACGCGAAATAGTTGGCCCTCGGCCTGGTATCATCATCAGTCATAGGCGTACCAGCTACTATGTCATACAAATGTCTTACCAATAAATGCAGATCGCCTCCACGGATATAGTATTTTTCGTTTTGCGACACCGCTTTCAGATTACCGTCGCGAGACATTTCGAAGAAAATGAGTTTGGATGGGCCGAGGAGGGTACGATGGCCGGTATCCCATTTCGCGAATTTATACCTTCTAACACGTGTGGTGAGTAGTAGCTCAATTGTACAATGGTAACGACGCCTATTGTCTGCCGTGAAATTAGTCTTTGCTGCGGAGAAAGCAAGAAAAATGAGTACGACATACAGAAGTCGATGTCCGTGGGTGAATCCGTCGGGGATCAAGGCGGAAGGCGGCTTTAAGCCACTTGAGATACGAAAGTAGTACATCGACTACTATAAGCTGACGACTCCCTTCGCAACCAGGCAGTGCGAGCTCGGGGGTCGGGCCTTCTTTATACTCTGAAGAAAAGGCATTGTGGATAAGCTTAGATCGTTTTCATTGTTTTTGACGACGAGAAGGTGATAAGCTCCAACGCATGGCCATTTTGTATGTAAGTATAAGGTACGATAATGGTACACGAGTAAGAGGCTCACCTCAAGTACAATCCTGCCATTGTTCAGGACTGGTGGAGGAATGGAAAGGCTCCGATCTATGGTGGTAGAGTTTGGTGTTTTACGCTGCTAAATCGAATAGAGAATTTGAGTCCTCATCCTCGATAACAATGCTACAATTCATGACTTGCGATAATATTTCAGAGAAGAAGTACAGATAACACTGTGATTCGAGTTCCAAATTTAAATCGATGAAGCCAACCATGTGAGTAATTGGAGATGGAGCTTCTCAAAACATGGGAATTCCAAATTTCTTCTGATCCTCCCCTTGACAGTGCCCCGAATCTGTCTCTCCTACCCTGAAGGCGCAGAAGAACGATCGGGCATATCGCATATTGCCTGTAATCGATGGAACGCCATCATTATCTACAAAGCCCAAGAAAGCACGACAGTTGTCTGTCGCCCTATACCAGTATGTTAGCTAGAGTATTAAGCTATCCCTAGACAGAAAGCCGTGAACGTACCCACAGAAATTGCAAACACCGCGGGGGTCTTCAAAGTGGGTTATTGCACTTGCCAACGGCCCAACTAGGTTGACGAGTTGAAGCACCCCAGTAATTTCTTCAGTGGTGCAATCGCCTTCATAGTCAGGTTGATTGCAGTAAGTGATGGTTCCGATGCGTTGCCTCGTAGGCACCTAGAGTAGACGAATCACTTAGTTATGCAGAAAGCGGACGGGGGAAGGTTCCGTACTAGCGATGCTGATACTACGCCAGAGAGCGCGGCTAAGACAATGAAAGGTTGGTTAATGAACTTCATGTTTGAGTATTGGCTTGGGAGGTCCTTGACTCTGGAGAATATACCGAGTCCAACGAGGGCCTTTTATGCGTCTCCGGAAGCCTCAGAGACGTCGATAGCCGTTTGTAACAGCTGTAGAGGCAGACTAAAAATAGACTACATACCATCTTGAAGTGATTATCGAAGGGCTTCGCGCATAAAGCGGGGAAGAGGTACCTTTGACACTCCGTCAGCTCACAGACGTCGTTTACCCCAGATTTCCCCATGGATGGAAAATGAAGCGAGACGCATCTGCATCGTGGTCGGAAACGTTTGTCTCCGATTCGGCTCAGAAAGTCCGCTTCTACCCCACGAATCAAAGGGATCTTCGCCATTGTCCTACACGTTCGTCGTTCACCTCAGCATAGGTACGTCTCCTTCTCTCTAAGGTAGTAGAGGGTGTAGGAGTGCAGTTGTGCCAGATTTTGAGGTTCTCCAGCTGTTCCACCTCGTATCCCACCACTTCGGTAACTTCGCCAGAATCTACGACGACAGCAAGGGACGATCGCATAAGTGATGAACAGAACACGGATGGCAATTGAATGGCTGAGAATCATGCTGGATGATAGACACTGAGCGCTGCCGAAGAACAGCTTTATCAGAAAAGTGCTGAGACCGCGAGTGAGGGGAGCGCACCGAGCATACGATAAAGAGAGGAATTACTGATCAAGCTATGGACGTTGCTTACAGCCCACAGACCAGTGACTACTCTATGTGTCGCAAGGCTCGACGCTGAGCTGGGTTATGCGACGAGCATGTTTGTTTCTGCCATCAGTCAGGTTGTGGCAAAGTTCGAACATCCAGCTGTCGAGTAAACACGGCAATCAGAACACACATAACGTACTAGTTCTCCTACTCGCTAGTAGGCAGACGACCAGTGGCGCATCTTTTCTGTGACAATAGAGTAGTGGTCATTCGATGGTCCTTGATACATACCTTACGGCAAATATGATCAGATGGCTCGACGGGCGAGGAACGTCATAATTAAATACCTTCAGTTTATGATCAAGGGCGTCTTCTGATTTCGTTGTTCGCTTGCACGCCCAATTGAGAACTACAAACATGATCGATGAGTTGATCGCAGATGGCTTGACGTGCGAGGAGAATATAATTGAATGTGTTTCCAATCTCGCTTTTCGCTTGCGTGCTCAACCGAGGGCACTATATACCATCTAAGTCATGATGGGTAATGATGTATTGCGAATGCTAAACGTCTGCCGCAGGCTGAGAGTAATCAACCCTATGATAGGAAACTATGGATGACTGTTGGATGACTGAAGAGTAAATAAACTAGATAAAATAGACAAGGCACTTTACGACAAATATTATTGGGTGAGGGTCGCCTCCCATTATGAGTATAAAGGATCAAGGACTCGGAGTACATTCAATATGTTTGCTTCGAACGCTATTCTTAACGAGGTGATGGCAGAAACAGTGAGTGGCATTTCGGATCTTGTGCCGATTCTGTAGTGTTCTCACGGTATCTCACTGGCCACCGTTTGATGCCTCCTCTGCATGTACACCTTTGAATTTCCCTATGAAAGCAACTGTTGTTCATTGAAACCAATGATGATGACACTGCTATCAGTGCTGCCGGCCCTCACCACCATCTATTGGCCTCGCAAACATCGATCAAAATTCGATGGGCTGCCGAATTTGAAAAGTTCAGAAAATCGAATCTTGCTATGCTACACGCATGAGCGTTTTTGTCTACGCTTCATCCTGCTCTCTGCCATATTCAATCTGGAAAGGTACTCGTCTGTCTTGTTATATGAATACAATGGGTTTATTTACTGCTCCTCCAATTCAGCTCAGGCGCGCAATCCTACAATCATATCTTGCCCTTCCTTCTGAGCTCCTCCTCCTCCTCCTTCTGAATCTGCGCGTCAATCTTGGCTCCTCTCGACGGCTCGTTTCCATGGTTGATTGCAGGCTTCAAAGGGTCCTCGATTGCCCTCGGGTTTGGGTCGGCTTCTTCCTCTTGGGCATTCTTCTCCGCAGACGCCTGTCTGTTTGCCAACGTGCGATTATCTCTGTTGGTCGGCCAATGCTTCAGCTGTGTTCGCCACTATTCACAGCAGGCAACCTACTTGGAGTCGAGGTCGTTGTGCGCGTTGGGCTGGCCGCCTTCAAATCTTGGGCCGTCATGGGTTTCTTTTGACGTCCTTCGGATTGAACATTAATCAGTAATTCTGACCCCTATCGAGTGTGTGCAATACTCACCTTTGGTCGCCGTCGTTATAGACTTGAGGGTTTCCAACTTTGGAGAGCATGCTCATGGTGAAATGTGTATGTGGTTATGAGCTTATATGTTGGTTGTTGTACTGATCGGTGATATGATTATGGCCCTTGCAGAGCGTTAGCGATTTTATACTTGGTCAACCTCCACTATGCCATCACTCAGTTATAGTCGTGACGTCATTGCTGTAAGCGCTCAAACCAGGCCTAGGTCTAGCGCGCAAGGATCCCAACTCAATCGATGCTTCAAGTCGGCAAAAACCAACTTCCAATATTAACCTTTAAGCGCTTAAGCCCCAGTAAACAAAAACCTCCCTAGCTTGAACGCGAAATGAGTCGTCAGGTTTGCGTTTTTAATCCGTTAAATACAAGATGCTGACTTTGTCTTAGCCACATATTACCATACCACGTTTATAGGTCTTGAATTTGCAGAAACAATGCACTATCGCAGTCAATGCGGTCTCTCCCTTCTTGTGTATCATATCTCGAGGGCTCGGTGCGTAGAGGTGTGCCCATTCATGGGCATAACCGTTTCTCACTCCCTCTACTAGCTAGACAATTGCTCTACTCTGATTTGGAACCAAAACAGTTTGGTCTTCAGTGAGAAATTTGATAATTGTCATTTGTACATTCATATGGACGAACACCTTCCTTCCTCGCCAGCAGATGAAAGATAAATTCTACGATCAGCATCTGCCCCCTTCTCGTTGGTAACACCACCAGTATAGTATTTCTCGACTGAATCCCTTGAGCGTTGTCTATCGCTCAACAAGCAGCCGCAACCGCGGGTGCATACCCTTTCGTACAATGCTAGATGATGACTTGTGTTAAACCCAACCAGACGATTCATTAGATCGAAACCTACCCCTCCATTGAGGTCAATATCCACGCAAACGAAGCCATCGCAGCAGCCCCAGCCACTCAAGCCACACCAACCACCTTCACTGCTGCAGAATTGGTATTCTTCATCGTTCGTTAAGAGCATTCTTGCTCCGGTCATTCTTCCGGCAGGGCGAATTACTCTGGCTGTAGCCATAGCAGTGAGGTATACTGCGGCGAAGGTGATAGCTTGGGCGAATTTCATAGTAAGTAGTTTACGAGCTGTTTAGACAACGAGAGCTGTTTGCGTGTGGACTTGGGACTTGATGTTCTTCAGCAGGCCTCAGTTGGGGCTTTTATAGACCTCACTGTGATGCACGGTGAAGTTAACCTGCCATCATATTCGCAAGCAAGCTGAGCAGGGATGCCTCAAATCACCGAATTGATGTATGCTTTTTGTCACATCTCTAATGACGTAACGCCTGTGTTCACTAGCAAGCCGAGTAGAAATGCTTCCAGTAACCGAGTTGATATACAAGGTCCGGCTTATTTCGGCTGAGGATTATGGGTCAGTCTACATACTGTCGGGGACGGTGGAACTGATAAAAGCTGTAGATCATGTGTTGCATAATAAAGCTGGTATCGGAATTATGGTCCCCGGCTTTGGGGTGCAGCGAAGAACGGGAAGGCCTTGACGATGATGGGTGGCAGGACTTCTAGCCTGAAGCAATAGCTCCATCGGTTAACGCGGTGGATGGAGAAATGCTGGTAGCACACGCTTTATCATTGAGCTGAAGTTGGTTTTACCAGGTAACTGCTGGTGAGTGCCGGGGAGTGCCCCCACTACATTTTCCCGGAATCCTACTGATGATGCGAATTATTCGATTTCTCATGAATCTCCTACAATATATTGTCTAGTTCAATAGAACATCTCTGCTCCAATACCCACAACGAGACTTCACGATGTCCGAGAAAAGGAAGGCTTATCTGCGGCGTTTTTACAAGTGAGTAATCAATCTTTCATCAAAGGAAACTCGACGTACTTTCAACGTAGCGATGTCCTTGGCATATATAGCTTGGTCACGGTATCAGCTTTACTAGCATGAGCCTTGATGGTCTCCCGACAAGAACGTTGCACTGCCTGAGCGAGGAGAAAGCTTGAGTTCACAGAGGGCAAATTCTATGCAAGGAGGTCAGTTCCCAGGTCCAGCCAGCTTCCGACTAACGGTATACAACGTCGTACTTCAATCAAGGCGACGTGAGACCAAATCGAATTCTATGATATTGCGCTCCCACTTCTGCCACAATGTCCCTCTCGGCGTATTGAACGAGCCGCAGGAGCTATCATAACTCTCATGAAAGAGGGCGCTTGGATTCGACATAAACGCTGAGCGATCAAGCGCCCAAGATTCAATGACATTTAACGCCCATTGTCCAGTGGGGGTCAGGGAGCTCGAAGGTACGGCCACTCATTCACACTCAAACCAATGTTATTGACATAGTTGACATAGCTAGGCATCTACAGGTCGCAAGAACATAGGCATATTTCGGCAAAACCAGAGCAGTGGTACTTGGAACTCCACAATCTCAGGATACGGCTGAACAATCTCGAGCACGTTCTCCGCGGCACTGGATAGCATTGGTCCGATACCATGGACTGATAGACGTTTGTAGACAACGGATGATATCTACCACCCCTGCGCCACCATTCGCGAGCGTACTTCTCGAGTGCTTCTTGTCGCCGCCATCCCCGAAGACTGCATACCTTCTCTTCGAGAAGCTTTGTGTTTTACCACCAAAGCAATCTAACTATCTGAGCACTTGCAGATGAGTTGTTAACGTGCTCGAACTCAAAGATCACCCCTATCGGTGTCAATGTGCCGAGAAATTTCCACCTATGGTGACGGCAGGAAGCTAAGAGACATGATCATACTGTCCCGCTTTTCTGTGCTGATCGTTAGCCCCTCCGGCGGAGTACTCGGATTCGTAGGCTTGTATTTTCATCGCCTGAGCCGTTCCGATGCTGAAGACAATCTCACAGAAACCGAATATCATTGCAGGCATATTGACCTGAGTTCGAGTCCTGAACTTCAGGACCTTGCGCGTACCTTCATTACGCTATATGTATAACACTATCGCAGCATAACTCACCGTTCTTTCACCGCACCATGCACCCGGAATATTGCACGCAGTTCGAACGGGACCAGGTTACCCTGCGATTTGCATCAGCCAAGCTCGAAGTCGTAATGGCAAAGCCTCAAACAACCAGATACGAGTCTATACGACTTCTAATATTCATAGGCTTTGGATACTTCCGGTTTCTATGCAGTATTGAATGATAGGGAAAGTATAGTCGCAAACTTGTAAAGCATTTGTTGCTTGGGTAGCGAAACAGGCCATGTAGAACTATGATTTTAGGACCTAGCTGTCCCACTTTGCAATAACGGGAACGCAAATACTACAGAAACCTCGCGTATTTCAAAGGATGCTGATGAATCCTCTTGCGGACTTTTCCTTTTGGATTTGGACGATACTCGTCCTGGTACCAGCAGCACTTTGCAGCCAACAACTGCCGCTTTCACTCGGGTCCGTGAATAGCAAACACCACTCACTATTTGGATCAATGCGATATGATAGCCTAGGGTAGACATGGTAGAGTTTATGTACTTGTCTGGGTCTACGCCAGTTGGCTACTAAACCTTTGATGCAGGTTGTAGACACCGCGTCATGCAGATGCTACTTTAAAGACAGTATCGGTGCGGTGATTCCACATAGCCAATGATATTCGGGCAGTGGAGTCCCACTGAGTCCATAGCTATATTCGCGCGACGTCCGATTTGTTTCGGTTGACGGAATCTCCTGTGGAAGGCATTAATCCCGTCTCTAGGCGTTCGCTTCCGCTGCATTCGCTACCGATGAAAATTCAGTGGGAACCGCCTGTGATCCGTCGGTACTAGCCTAAGTCTTTGATGAGGAAGCCAATGGGATAGCCAGAGTTTCAAAGCACTTTCCGCGCAAACAAATAGAGCAGGAGGTCTGTTGACCAGATGCCGTTACCGGGGCTCCTGCTGACAGCTTGAATGACTGAAATTCCTAAAAAAGATGGTGGCCTGACCAAGCAAACCATGTGTCTGTAACTGGATATATTCTTAGCGGGTTGACTATAAATAAGGTGCGAATGATCAGAGCACTAAAAACAGTCACTGCGTCTTTCTCTATTATCGTAATGTTACCTTGTGCCTTTAACCTATGCCTTGAAATGGCTCATTGAGTGAACAGAAAGGTCTGGAAACTATATTTCAGGCGTGGTTACGTTAGTTGTTCATGCTCTCCTTTACTCAGGTGCCCACTCATGTGATGGGTGTTGGTACAGCATGCTGCCCTATGTTGCCGGCAGACAATCGAACGATAAGAGTTAGCGAGACGCCTGCCTATCTCCATCAAAGTCGGGGTATAAAATATATGATTATTGGGGTAGTATGATAGTGATGAATACTTGGTAGATACTTTAGCCGTGGTTACATCCATGCTCTCTCATCGGCGTCGAGGAGTGTGGCCTATAAAGTACATTAGGAGGAGCTTTATCTTTTTGGGACCCGGATAGTCGTACGTACATGTGAAGCTTTTTTGGGATTGGGACCGCTACGCGAAAACAGTTTACGTTTGGCATCTTTTATGTCTGTATGGCGCCTGGACTTAGCGGTAACTCGCCGCGGAGGCCCCCATGCGTTGTCCTCCGGATCAAGCGTCTGAGTCTTATGGTGGAGGATCAGTCCATCATGTTGTTGAATCGAGAAGTCAAAGAGCTGGCTCACATCTATGGAGGCAGTATCCACGTCAGGGGACATGCGCAGATAATCGTTTCTGGAGGGGTCTGGAACGACGATTGGCCATGTTGGACGTGGCAGGTCGTACATCGCCTAGATGTTCTGATGAGTACTTGTCGGTGATGCGAAATCACATTTGGCATACGCTTACCGTTCTCGGTGATGCTTGCCAGCTCGACTCCACAGAACCAACCGTGAACTCAATCTATTATATGATCGTCAGCAAAAATATCACGGCATGGTCTGTATATACCCACCAGAGTGCTACATTGGGAATCTACGTGCGAAGTGTCAGCCAAAGTGTCGGCATCCACATCTTCGTTGGGTTTCTAATGAGGGCGGTCGTCAGCCCTTCAAACGAAGTAGTATAAGGCACCGAGAACTCACTTTGGACATTAACGTCCGCCTCACCGCCGACCTGACTGTGTCCTTGAATGACTTCTTCATGGGCCGAAAGTCTGGCTTCGTTGATCCCTGGGTTCGGGTCGTCAGCATCCAGAGTGTCGGGATGGAAACTGAGCGTACTAACCATGGTATATGGCTGAACCATTGTTCTGGTATTTGAGCAGGGGGAGGGCGATATGATGATATGCGGGGGTCTATGTTAAAGCAAAAATGCCTTTACTTATGTACCCTCAAGCGGGCCGGATATGGAGGAGGGGCAAATGTTGAAGCCCCCTCATAGTACCTCAGCTTCGAAAACAGATGACCTAGAACAAACGCGTGACGGCATCGCGAGCTGCTCGGACCTGTAAAGTCTTCCGTACGGACTTAGGCATGATCCCCATAAGCGGCAATGGAGCTGGAGGGAATTGTCCATGAGCTACGCTACTTCCCGCTCAAAGGTGACGTACCAATCACTTCGGGACGTTATCGGTAAACTCAAGTCATCGCACATGGGCGGCTGAGCGAACTAAAGAAGGTCTGCGCAACAGCCCTTGAGCAGTTGGCATGTCCCCCAGCTTCGACTTCTCTGAAGTGTATTATCAATCTCAACATATGGAAAATCATGTGATGGGGAAGGTATATAATTAGACATAAACAGCGCACCGTGTCGTCCATTGGACAGTTTGTCAGCACAAGTGTGGGTGCGCGGAATACTTATATGGTCGCTAGCGGACAATGTGCTTTAGGCAGGAGGGGATGGTAACTCCATCAGTTATCAAGGATGCCAACAAGACCGTCGCTATATAGGACCTAGCGCAAGTAAATCGGGGATTCGGGAGAATTTCTCAGTGCCGAGGTTGTACCCAGCATGTTTGTCAAGCTGAAGCCACCACGGCCATCATAATTTCAACGGCAAGAACGCACTTCTACATTCCCGTTGCGGAATGGTGATGTAGGGAAATACAGTCAATAGTAGGCTGCGCGAGGTAGAAATAGGCCACGTGGGGAAAAACAGCCATATATACCTATACCCAAAGCCAAAATCCATATCAGCCTAACCGTGAGCCATAGAAAGGATGACAACATACTAAACGTGGCTATTGTGTTCGATGGATCACGAGCTATCCATTTTGTCATCATCCAGCGTTTGTGTGCCGTCTGGTATCTCCTCGAATACCAAAGAACCTTGCTGCTCCTTCAGCCATTGCACGCTACGCTTCTCGTCCATGAAGTATGTGTAAGCCCTTCTCAGGTCTTCGACATCAACCTGCTCGGCTTTCCGCTTTCTCGCGATAACCTGTGCACATGAAATCAGATTAAGGGCGTAGCGTAGGGTAGTCTGCGTAGCCATGGAAGTCAGGACCGTCATCGCGTCGGCTGTGAGTGCTACGTCCTCTTCTTGACATCTAGAACGGGTAGGAAGGTTATATTTGGTCTTCTTTAAGCATGCTGAAACAATCACGATCAGAAAAGCACTGATTACTCACCGAATCTGGACAATCTGCTGGATATCTTCTTCGGTGTACGGCTGTGTGCTGACGATAAGGACACGGTCGAGGAGGTCTACAGGCAGGCCGTGAGGACTACGGAACTTCGTTCCCCGAATCCGCGACATGCCGCGATTCGAAGCCATGATCACCAGCGGCGACAGTTCATTCTCAAGGGCGCGATTGAGGAAGGAGAAACATTCGATATCAAGCATGTGAACTTCATCTATGAAGAGGACCTGGAAGAAGCGTCAAGAGTTAGATGTAAAGCATGGTCAGCAGAGAGTGCCGTTTCGCAGCTTACACCGGGAATTATTTCAGCCTTTCCTTCCTCCCGCCATTCGGCGACTTTTGTGTTGATCTGATTTCTCAGCTCAGGTTTTATCTCGCCCGTGTCACCCGCGAACAATGCTAGGAAGCCTTGCGTACGACTGTTAATCACGTCGATTTCATGCAGAGAAACGGTGTGTACGACTTCTTTTCGCTTTTGAATCTCCCCTTCTGGACACTGCACAAATTTAGTCTGGGGTAATCAATTGTAAATGGTCAGACTTTGGGCTTAGCATTGATGAAAGAAGAAACGTTTACATCTGCTCCCATTGCATCGTAATCTCGCGATCGAGCGAATGAACGACCAAGTTTAGTGATTTTCCCCGACGTTTTGTCGATGGCGATCACATCTCCAGCTAAGACCTTCTCCTTTGACAAAGCATCAATCATTTTAGTTCCCAAATCGTATATCGTCTCCATATCAGTTGTTTTAATTGTCAGCTTCCCGGTCTTTGTAGCCTATATCATAATATTACTCAGAATGGGAGTAGTTTTGTTGGAAGAGTGTCACGTACACCAGTTAGGCTTCGGTCAATCTGAATTTCAACCACCTCACCCTCTATAAGCTCAGTTTCTTCTTTAATACGCACACCTATGCTGCGTCTGAAAGCTTGAGTGAGGGCCTCCGTTTTAGACATTGATAGAGAGAAGACCTCGCTCGCAGCGATCATAGTGAAAGGTACGTCTGATCCCAGAGTCTGAGCCATTCCTGGAATGCCATATTACAATCAGAGATACGTACTTGAGAGCATACCTACGTACCTAAAGCGATAGCTGTCTTGCCTGTTGATGGCGGACCCGCAAACAGCATCGCTCGACCAGCAATTCGTCCCTCTTGAACCATTTTGAGGATCATTCCCGCAGCTTTACGCGCTTTCGCCTGCCCAACCATACCCTGAGCGTTGGCTCGCGGTTCCAGTCTATCATCTAGTCCCAGCCCACGGATATGCGAATGTGCACCTTCGTAATATACAACTTCAGCCTCGGCTACAAAACCCCAGGTTGAGTGTGCTAACCTATCCGCTCCATTTTTGTGATATCCCGGAGCTCTGAGGTCCCCGTTGTGATTTGCATTGCCTATAAATCAAAAAGGTTGAGTGAGGTTACATCTTTTGCGAACATCCGTCTTACCATGATCGAAAAGGTAGAAGGGAAAGACGCGTCAGTTTGGTTGGCATGGATGATGCCAAACACCAACCCGAAATTTCTCTATTCAACGTTTGAGCGCGTTAGAAGGGGCTCATGTTCTCCGCAAAAGCCAGGTTTGGCTTTCTGCGCTCTTGTTTTTCCTCGTTTCACGCACCAATACCAGAGTTCTCAAGATGTGCTACCTACGCCCGGCTACACGCACGAAACTACGCGACAGAAGTCCAAACTAACGACGCTGTAGCAGATGCTTTCGTCCGAACCACTGCACTTTACAAAACATACAAACCCGTAACACCAGGTCTTCGACATCTACGTCGCCCAATCAACGACCATCTCTACGAAGGACGACCTGTCCGACTTCTCACTATCGCCAAGCGCAAAAAGGGTGGGAGAAATAGTCATGGTGTTATTACGGTACGACATCGTGGAGGGGGACATAGACAGCGGATACGGACTGTAGACTTTAAGCGTGAGGCCCCTGGCGTACATGATGTTGTGCGTATAGAGTATGATCCAGGGAGGTCTGCGCATATTGCACTTGTGAGGAATAGGGATCCAAAAGCGGAGGGGATAAAGAAGTGGAGCTATATTTTGGCAACGGAAGGGATGAGGGCTGGGGATGAGGTACAGAGTTTTAGGCAGGGGATTCCGGAGGGCTTCGTTCCAGGGTTTGATGAGATACATAAAGACGAGCTCGAGAGAAGATTGGCTGAAGCGGCGGAAGAGGACGCCGAGGAAGGAGAGGCAGAACAGGTGGATAACTCTGCTCAGTCTCTCGCTATTGGTATCCTGCGCACCATGACACTCAAGCCAGGAAACGTCCTCCCCCTCCGACTTATACCCCCGGGCACGGTGATTCATAACATCTCACTTTCCCCTCAAGGCCCCGGTCTACTGGTTCGTTCTGCGGGGTCGTTCGGACAGGTTATTGCTCACGAGGAAGCGGGTCGGTACACACAAGTCCGACTTCAAAGTGGTGAAGTAAGGAAGGTGTTACAGGACTGTTGCGCGACTATTGGGAAGGTAAGTAACCCATTATGGAAGGGCCGACAGTTGGGAAAGGCGGGTAGAGCACGCTGGCTTGGGCGCAGACCCTCGGTGCGAGGTGTTGCGATGAACGCGTATGTGCTATCTAATGACTACTTGGTTCAGTATTGATAGTTTGTTACAGGAATGATCATCCTCATGGTGGTGGACGTGGTAAATCCAAGTCGAACAAGCATCCGGTGTCTATCTGGGGCTGGGGAACGAAAGGTACTCGAACAAGAAAACCTGGACCCAAGGGCCCAAAGAATAGCAACAAGATGGTCGTCAAAGAACGGCCTCGAGGAAAGGAGAAGCGTAGTAACTAGATCTTCGCGCTTTTGTCCTATATTCATCATCTGCACGATTTCGAGCGTTATACACTGTTTACTTCGGAAATCAGATAGATACCTACTCTATTCCTCTTCTTCGTCCATATCTCCCTCGTCTGCATCATGCTTGAGAGTCTTCTTCGCCTCCTTGTTATTCTCAGCTGTGCCGACGGCATCTCTCCACGCCGTTAAGTCATCTCCCACTGCATTTCTCGCTCCTTCGATAGCATTCCTCAGTGATTGATAATACTCCCCGCAGGAAGCCCCCTTAACGACGAAAGACATCTCTCTGGTCGTAGGGAGGCCTGGCGGAGCCTGTGATTCAGTAGGGGGGTTGAGAACATAGGAAATGGTAATCAATTTGGACATGGTATGAGTTAAAGCTCAAGCCTAAGTACAAAATGAAGTCAGAATGGCCTGCCGTCTAAAAGTTTACATAGATTCACCTTGTGTGTCAGCTACAATGAGTATTGTCCCCTTCTATCTCTTGAGAAGAATCAGATAGAGTATGCAGTGAGGCTGAAAACACCGTGCTCTAAATGGGAAAGTTCTAAAATTAGGTGCACAGATGTTGAGTTCCTGGTTTGAGTGAAACCATCTATCATATCTTGTGTTATCAACTCCTCCATCCTACGTTTACAATGAGCGAACGCGCACCTTGGTGGGCGGATGACATACAAGAGAGCATTGAGCTATGGAATGGGTCCAAAAGCAAGTAATCACGCGTTGGATTCTATTCACAAAGTCTGAACACATCTATAGGCTTCGACCTAGCGACTCTCCCGAGCCCATCAGCCCTCAACATTAAGAATCTCTCGTTCCTTGGACTCGTCAGCTCTGAAAATAACCCGGGACTCTCGCTATTGACGTCTTTTGTTCTATTCCTCGAGGACGCCAACACAAAAGCCGAGCTTATGACATTGGTTAGTTCGGATGTGCAAGTTCTTTGGAACATCCAACATGGCGAAACCTGCAAGATTTTAGGAAAAGTCGGCCTTATTTCTCCCCCGATGTCCGGGTCGTGGTCAATGAAAAGTTGGACGGCGAACCTACGCTCAGGCGGCGGCCATCGAGCGTTCTCCGTTCTGTCAAACGAGGACTTTGACTGGGAAGATATGCGGTGCAAAACGCACGCTGCACTAGATGAAAGTCTGGGCATGGATGGTGCTTCTCAGAGGGTTGAACTAGATAAATTTGCACTGATGCTCATTGAGCCCTACAAGGTCGAATGGAAAGCTGACTCCAAGGTTCGGAATCTGTCAATCAGAGAGATTAGGCCAGACGGCACCTGGTCCAGCTCGTGGGACACTCCGAGTTCATCAGTGCCCGTTCGCGAAGGCAACGGAAACCCTAATGCCAATTTCAACCCAACATCGACTTCATCACTGCCTATCATGACTACTCCGACTCCTCGAGTGACAAGCCTCCCCGCGACACCACAGACATCCAGAAGTCTTCGTATTCAACATCGGTTCGCAGCGTCAAGTTCTCGCTCCAGCAATACGCCTAGAAAAGTAGGTGCCATGACTTTCCGAGAACCGTTTGAATGATCGCTTATAAATTATGATTCTCTACCACATTAGACTGCTCGTACCACCATCGTAATATCAGACGACGACGACGACGATATACTTCCACCCCCGCCAACACCCATCACTCCTGCTGTCTCCGGCAGCCCAAAGAAGATGTCCACGGCAGGGGATATCAACACCGTGTCGAAAAACCTATTCCCCAAACTCGCTCGTCAACCCCGATCAGAAGATATCGAGATGATCGATTCGAGCGACGACGACGACGGTAGAAAGCCGGTTTATGGTCTTGCGAATGCGAAGAGGCCAGCAAGTCCGTCGAATAAACCCATGTCGTCCATTTCGGCGCCACCTCCATCTCGTAGACGGTTGAGCTCGTCGCCGTCGCCATCACCCATTCCTCGTAGACTGCCGCCGCGCCCATCAGCATCTTCTACCAGCGCTCCTAAAAGCCTGTCGAGTACGAGGCCAATCCCTCCTCGACATCTTATTCGAGGTTCACCTAGCCGCAGTTCACCTAGGGGGAGGCTTGGGACTCCTGCCAGAGAACATGCAGATAATGCCTCGCCAGATTCATCCCCCTCTCGCTCAGCTGCTGTTTATCCGATCAACTCTGACGACAGCATATCGGATATGCTGATGGCACCTCAAGTCTCAATAACTGGGCCTTCCGCTCCACCGGCAAGCTCGGAATCGCCAGCATCAACGGATACAGAGCCGCCATTTCCACCATTTGATACCAACACGACTTCAGCCTCCACGCTAAATACGGATATCGAAATGATTAGTGCAGGGTCCGTGGTATGTGATGTTTCTATGTCAGCTCGGCTTGACAAAGGAAAAGGGAAGGCGCCTAACGACTCGGCCATGGCCACAATAAAACCACTACCGCCCCGCCCCAAATCAGTCTCAGCGCGGATATGGGACTTCATGAAGCCGACACTAGATCCGTTCATTATCGCATACGATAACGAAATACAGGAAATGGCTGATAAACACCGGCTTGGTTTTGGTGTGCAATACGAGCTGGCAAGAGGTGTCGTCAGTAAGCGATGGACTTGGGAACAAGCGAAGATAAAGTTGAGAGAAGAGAGGGAAGTCGAGGTGGATGCGAAGGGGAAGATCGTCAATTGGTATATTGACGAAAAGCGAACTTATGATCGTCACACACGGGTCAAAAAGCTCGGGATCGCACTTGTCGAAGGTGATAATGTTGATGTTGCATGGCGGGTTGGAGAACTAATCACTGGAAGGCGGAAGAGGAAGCCAAACCTGGAGTTGTGGTAAGTGTTTTTTGCGGTATTTATGTTATTACTTCTGTTTAATCATGGTTTTGATATAGGCGGGAACTTGACCGGGAGGAGAAGGCCATGAAGGAGGGAAAGGGGCGGGCTTTAGGGCTCATGGGCGACTGGGAAGGCTATCAAGACTGGTACGGCGGCCGTATTCAGTTTATCTTTCGACTCCACAAGGACAAGAACAATAGCAACTATACGGTTCTCCTCGAGCCTCTCGAAAGTCGACGATCGAACTACTTTGCGCGGGCACTTGGTTCGAAGAGGCTTGCCCAGCTTCGAATTCCAGACGAGTACCTCATGAATGATATTGAAGGAGTAAGAGAGTTTTTGATGAAGAAGTTTGTGCTAATGGGCGTGACATATATCCCATTTCATGCCAAGGATGGGAACAGCACATATCTGATTGACGGTCATGCATTGGGCGGGTTGGGATCCTATGGCCAGGTCTGTGAATGGAATAACCCAATTGAACTCAACTGGAATCAGGTACAGTAGTATCCTACTGTGTCCTTATTTAATAAGTTACTCACTCCTTTTAAACTAGCCAATTGCAAAGTACTCAACAAGAAACACAATTGGCTTCTCAAACTCAGTTCCAGCTGTAGAATTTAATGAGGAAAATATAATCTTTGATTTACCTGATCAAGGCAAGTTGTTAGCTTTTTATAATTTATTGTCTACTGAGATAAGGTCTGTAGTTGCTTCTGAAGGATTGGAGTTGGGTGCTGAACCTGCATCACACCAAATAATGACTGATGGCTGCGGGTTCATCAATCGGTCTGGCTTTAGGGCGATTGTTGATGCATTACCAGGCCTTAAGTCTCAGGCACTGCCTAGTGGTGAGTTGCATCCCTATACTATCTATCCATGCATTTATGTTCGCCAGCTGTACAAGGCCGAATTGCTGGGGCAAAAGGGGTGTGGATTTTACACCCTCATGATGTTTATCTAGATGCTCCTCCAAAAATATGGATCCGACCCTCGCAAAACAAGATCATATTACCTCGACCTCTCGACCGAGCTCATCGGATTTTCAATCTCCTTGCAACCTCGAAGCCAATGGCAAACTGCACACTGTCCATGCAAAGCATCCTCAATTTATCATACAATGGTGTTCCACATGAGCTGTTGATTGCAAAGCAGGAGGAAGGGATCAATATGGAAGTCAGGCCATTGATGGAGTGGAAACAGCCAGGTGCTATGCCACGACTTTGGAATGACATCGCTCGCTCAGGACATATTGGAGGTGGTAGGGCAGGGCGATATGCAGCAGCAGCCAGTCGAGCCTTGGGACTTTCAGGACGGGATCGTGCAGTAGTGGAACTGGAGGCTGATGTAGCTGTGATGGACATGGCAACTGAAGATCTAGGTGAAGAAGATGCAGTGTGGCGTGGTCGAAGTATTTGGAGCGGAATGCCCTCTCTATTACCTGAAGTCATCGTTGAAATGCTTCAGTCTGGTTTTGACCCATGCTCATCTGTTTTTTTATATCAGAAACTCAGGAATACTCTGAAGTCTTTGATCGACAAGGCTACTGTTGATTTTAGAGTGCCTGTCTTGCAGTCTACCACTGCCATAATGGTTCCAGGTCAGTTTTGATGCCTACTTACCCCAAAACTGATGCATCCTATAAAGGCTCAATATGGTGTGTAAACACCTTTAGTGTTGGCATATGTACATAAACACTAGCTTGTTGCCCACCTCTTGTGGGCTACAACTTGTTTATATACATAGGCAAACTCTGAAGATGTCTATACAGCATTGGCACTATGTGTCTCAGATCACTGCTCACACATTCTTTGTTTTACCCAGATCCAATTGGTATCCTGGAAGAGGGGGAGGTCTACTTCAAGCCCTCGGAACCCATTAAGCACCCTCTGACTTATGAACTAATTCATCAGTTAGAGGGCGAAGTTCTGGTATGTTATGCTTTATGACTATATCAATCAAGTTCAAATGGTTCTGATTACTTAGGTTGGGCGGTGTGTATATGAGCTTTGGCCAGTGACAGAATATTGACTCCCATTTTAGATATCCACTCCGCATAGCATCTGATATTCAAAAGGTATATTTATTCAGTTGTCATCAGGAGTTATTCAAATATGATCATGTAACTGTAGGTCAAAGCTGTCAACAAACCAGAGCTTGAGCGCTATGTCGATGTCCTTGTCTTACCTACAAAAGGCTCAAGATCATTGGCAAGTGTACTGTCTGGTGGAGGTTAGTGATGTGTTGTGTTATCTTCAGTGTAACAATTGATTGACTATGTGATAGACTATGATGGTGGTATGTAATAATTGAGCCTTAATGTCATGCCAAGACTAAATAGTTGAGGTTTATCTAGATGAAGACATCATTATCTGGGATCGGGACATTGTAGCTGCATTCCACAATCATCCATTTGTTGCCGAACCGCCCAACTTCATTTCAAGGTACTTCGAAAAACAAGTCGAGAGGGTTGACGATTTCTGCACAAGACTTGAAAGTCTATCTGAACCTGAGGCACAGCATGCAATATTGCGTGTTATGCTTCTTAATGTCTGTGACTCAAAGGTTGGACTTTACTCGAATTTCCATGACTGTGCTGTATGGAAGTATGGTCTCAATCATGAAACATCCATCCTGCTTGCATATATGTAGGTCATTAGCAGTTTTGTTATGGTCTATGGCACTCAAATTGTGATTGATCCACAGGTTTACCACAATTCTCGATGCGACAAAAACCGGCCTCCGTGTTAAGCAAGATATTTTTGCGGAACACAGGAAAAATTTCGGTCAGAAGGAGCCTTGGCTCCATCGCCCCAAATCAGAGCGACTTGTGGGCGGCAATTTCATTCTCAATGACTTAGAAGATTCGGGGAAGCGTCTCAAGGATAGCCTTCTGGCTGAGTATGAACATATCCCAACACAGCTCGATGATCCTCCCGAACTCCATCGTCTTGACCGGCACCTCTTGGAACCATATGAGAGCGCACTTCAACGTGTTAATAAGGCGCCAGATGCATTCCCGCACCTTCGCATAGAGCTGCAGGCGATTGTCGACCATGTTGACAAGCACCGATTGGAGTACCCGAATGCGTTCCCCGAGCTGACCTCTGGCACGCCCTTTACAGCACCAAAGACCCCTGGCAAGAAAGGCCGATCAGGAAAAACTAGCGAGCTGAAGGCAAAGGACAGGCCCGTCAGCCTACTAGCCCAATCGTACGTTCTCAATATGCCGAAGGTTGAATTTACGGCAAAACCAGAGGAAATTGCTGCTTCGTATGCATACCGCATCGGTCCGAAGTTTGCTTTCACGGTTGCGTTCACGACTTTATGTGATATCAAGGCCCATGCTCTTGGTATCGCACCATGTATCAGGGTCTTTGATGAAGGCCGTGTGATGTACAATGGGTTCATCAAGGCTATTAGCGTTGGGGAAGAAGACGAGTAGTGATTAGTAGTATCGTAATAATTTTGTATCATGTTACCTCGCTATCGTGTTTGTAAATAGTGTCCATTCCAGGTCGAGTGGTGTACAGTAGTCGTTCTGTCTTTATAGCAATATATCTCAATGTGATTCCTTCCACACCGCGTAGAATGAGTCACCGTACACTCGAGACTCGAGAGCCAGATGAAGTTGTCGTTTAGATAATATTATAATCGCGAATCTATGTAGTGACTCGGTGTCGAAGGTAGAAGGTGACGTTCAGTAACATATATTTGTTTCGGCAATAATATACCCTCGTATAATCAGCAACTTCAAGAAATCATTACGAAGCCGAATTACTCCAATCACCCGTTCACCCATCCAATTTTGAATAACCTATACCCAACCTCGTCCGCCCTCCCAACACCCCCACTCCGGCGTTGAATCTCCTCCCTTTCCATAACCGCCAATTTCCACTCATCTCCTCCTCCCGCTCGATTAACTCTACTTGAACGTACACTCGACGTATCAGGGAATACCGTGTCCACGGTTTCGTATAACCCTTCGTGTCTTCCAGTCGAACGTAAAGGAATGAGCAGCCAGAATACGCCGCCGTCCTCGATGCTACCCTCGGGTTTAACCAAAAGCCGTTCAACGCAATTACGTATCCACTCGGCGTGATGAGGATCGTACACAACGTCCGCGGCTAATATCACATCGAAAGGCTCGTCGAACGGTTTCTCATCAAAAGTCGGGTGCTTCCAATCGAGTTTGTGGACGCTCACAGGAGTTGTTGACGGAGTCGACGATTCAGACGATACAGGAAAGTTCGCGTTGATGTTTTCTGAGAGATTGATAAGTACGTCGGGGTGATAATCCGTTGCTACAACCATCGTAGAAGAGGATGGTATTAATAACTTTGCAGCGACGATGCTCAGAAGACCTGTGCCTGCTCCGAGTTCGAGGATTCTCATCTTCTTCGTAGAAGTAGGATATGAGCCGAAGAAGTTTTTGGGAGCACTACAAATTCGCTCGGCGAGGATGATGGCACTTCCCCAGCTTTGCAAGCCGACGGAGGTGTGGTCCTCGCTGAGCAGCGCTGCATCGTTTAGTTGTACGTCAAGCGTCTTCGCTGTGGTAGAGCGTTGGGAGTCTACTGCGAGAGGGAAAGAGAACGTCCTGGTGAGCGCAGCTTCTTCTTCATCCTCAGGTTCGATACCAGAGAATGCAGAAAGAATCTGTGAAGCAATGTCAACGAGGTGCGAACGAGCTTCGTTATCGTCTTCGTCTGGCGTTGCGTATATCCAGGTATCGGAGCGGGAGATGAATCCGGTTATCCATTTGATGGCGAAGGAACGTTCGAATATGTCTGCGCGGATGATCTCCTTATGGTTGTCGTCATCTTCATCAGGCTGTGTAACGTAACTCGGTTTCGTGATGATATGGAGATGATTTTGCGCCGATGCGCTGGCATACGGAGAAAATTCCGATGTCTTATCAATATCATCCGAGTCTTCGTCGTCTGCGGACGCATAACCAGAGTCAGGTACGAGCTCGTCGTTACGAATACGAGAGAGGGCTTTAGGTGGTTTCGGGTGGTTAGCGTAGCTGAAAGCTTGGGGGATCGAGGTTGATGTGGGCCAGTAGAGACTGCGGAGGCTCTGAAGAGCGAGTGCTATGGATGAAGTGGTGAGTTGGGTGAGTTGGCGAGGAGTAAGCGGTGGGAGGTTTGTTGATGGAGTCCAAGGGCGGTAAGTCGAGTTAGCCATTGTATATCGTATGTCCCTAAAGAAATAACGTCTATCTGTTCTAGATGTCTAAAAGAATTCTAGGTAAAATCGTTGAAAAAAGAATCGCGATCTATGGAAGGTGGAACGGTGGACAGCGAGGGAGGTTTGAAGTCCCAAGCTGTTATTGGGCAAAGACAAGCATCTTGGAAAGAGAGAGGTGGTGGTGGTTGAGAGGCAAGAGCAGGAGATAAGGTTGACGAGAGGTGGATAGTGATAGGTGCGTGGCTGTGTAAAATTTTGAGTGGTTGGTTGGATGGTCCGGTCCGGAGATAATGATCGAGGAGGTAAACTTGAACGTGCGTCGGTGTGGCGAGCGCCTCTGGAAGTACTACATATATATGCCAGAGTCTGACTGCACTTGGACGGCGGCGTCGATTTCTACTAGAGAGCTCGCCGGGATGGCGTGCTATGAGGCGCCTGAACAACAGGAAATTGGCGCACAGCATTACAACTCCACGACTCGCTAGACTCATCCTTGATCATGAAGATGCGAAGTCAAACGCATCAATCCATAGCGCATGCACATAATCATCCACATATCATAATCCTATCCTAGGTATGCACATTAAAACACTACTTACTTTCCAGCCATGTCATATACAAAAGTCTTTTTGGTATATTCAATTGCAGGGGGATATAGACCTCTTCGCCTCTTCACACCCTCATTAACAATAACCACCTACTTTCATGATTCACAAATTAGCACCTCCGACCTAGACCACACAAAGCCAGCGCCGCGCGCATCATATCGTCGTCTTGTTCGTCTTCCTGTTTTTTCACCTTGACTGGGGCTTCTATCACAGTCACGCCTACATTCTTAACCTTAGCGTTCTTGGCTCCTCCCCATCTACGATCGCCTGCGCCGAGTGTACTCGGGGGCGTAACAGCTTCGTGGACTTCCTCATCGGTATCTTCTCCATTCCTGAGATTTTCCTCTTCTTCACGATAATGCCTTAGTCCGTCCTTCTCTGCTAACCTTGCAGCTGCACACGCCCATTCCAAAGTGCGTTTATGTTGAGCTCTACCGAATTCGACGTAATCCCGTGCGGGAGGGCTGAATGGAGGGGCGATTGGCGAAGAGGGCATGTTATCCCAAATATTCTTGTTCTCGTTTTGATCACGGTTATTTGGGTTACTGTCGTCGGCGTTGGGGTTGAAGGCATATCGCGGACGAGTGGGACGTGTGGGCGTTTGAGGAGGTGGAGGTGCCCAGAGCTCGGAACGCGAGGCGACACGGTCGAGGGAAGGGCGGGAGGAGCGGGAGGATGTTGATGAGGTGGTAGAGGAGGTGAAGGGCGAGGAAGCGCGTCGACGCACTGTCGATGATGATGAGGGTTTGGTTTTATTGGAAGAAGATATGGAGGAGTGGTTGTTGGTCGCATTGTGAAGAGCGACGCGTCGTTCGGTTTGACGTTTATTCTGGAACCATATTGTTACTGAGCGGGATTCCCTAACGATTACATTGGTCAATCAGTCAAATATATTAACTACGGTGAGGTTGATGACGTACATTCCACCAGCTTTGGCGAGTGCATCGCGTTCTACACGTGTCGGGTGGGAGTTTTGGTGGTAGAGCTGTTCGAGCATGGCGAGTTGGGCACTGTTGAAACGTCGGCGTGTGCGTCGTGAAGTCGTTGTTGCGGCGGTTGTGTCGGTTGAGATAGTTGAGACGGTCGTGTCGTCTGATGATATGCTGGTTGCGGAGAAGGTACGTTGGAGGGATGAGTGGTGGGCTTGGAGCGTCGTGGTCGTTGTCGCGGTCGTCGTCATGGCTCTCGGAGAGTGATACCAACGTTCAACAACGTCGAAGGTCGAAGACGAGGAACGTGTAAATGGGAGTTGGTGAGCAGGAAGGCTGGGTTATTTATGCAGTAAGCTCATGCATCACAGACGCACAGACCCCTGCACGACGCGCAATGTTGATTTATGATGATCCCTAATAAGTTACGCCTGTTTCCGGTCACGCCCAAACTTGGACGCGTAACCGGAGTTTGAATAACGCGTCGTTGGTGTATCACATGACCTCGGCCGGAATCACGGAATCAATTTATGGGTTATCAAACGGGAATTTGATCAGCAACGCGGGTTCCATTGGTTAGATTCTGATTCAGGCTCATATGTTCCTCCGTTAATTACTACGGCTTAGGTTGATGATGGAAGAGAACGGAGGTGATTTGCGTGAATGATTAGGCGGGATCAGGATTCGGGGTTAGTCAATCAGGGATCTGTGGGCGCGTTCTGACTTTGGCACTCTTCGCTACTCTTCAAGTTGTAAACATCCTATCATCGGTATATCGCGATAGCATTGCTGTAGTACTTGAACTTGCAAAACCATTGCTGTATTGCGCACACGTGTGGCTGACTTGTGTGGCCCTCTTTGTAGGTTGTGGCTCACTCATGGGCGTGCTTTGACCTGTGGTAAAAGCCACATATAGCACATAAAAGGGGCGTGACGTGCCCGCCACCTCTTGTTTTCTTACCACTATCATTCCTCTCGACCTTCTCCCCTCGCCACTCGCCACCCAAGTACCCGGTACCACCTTCCACTGTGACGGATACTCATACTCTTGGCTCTATTGGTTCGCGGGAACAAATAGCAATTGGGCTTCGTCGTTTTCTCTTCTTCGGTACGGACTTCGACTTGGTTGTTTGCTCGTATACTGTTGCCCGCCTTGACCTGGAAGCAAGACAAAATAAGGTGAAGATATGCAAGAGACCATTTCGATTGTTTTCATCAAATCGCCGTTGGTAGCTGGTCTCCTGGGTTTCGTAAATCTCTGTTGTATGCGCTGCGGTTTCCTTGGGTTGGGATCGGGATCAAGTACTTCAAACCCTTCTGGCTGGCCTTGGACTTGCCGTCTGATCAATGCACTTCTCCTCTGGCGCGGGACTCGTTGTGTTTGTGTGCGCTGTCTTTCTCTGCTTTTAACCCCCTCCCCCCAATTGTGGCTCGACTTGAGTCGCGATGAAGACCTGAAGAGCCCCTAGAATTACTTTCATCAAATCGGCGTTGGTGGCTGGCCTTCTGATTTTGTAAAACCCTGATATATGCGATATGGCTTCCTTGAATTGGAATCAAGATCGAAGACCTCGAGCTCTTCTTGACCGGACTGGACGTCTGATTGCATGTAATTCTCCTCTACCGCGGGACCAATCGTATGCGCTGTCTTTCTCTACTTTAATCCCTCAACGTGGCTCGACTTGGTTGTTTGCTCGTATACTATTGCCCGCCTTGACTTGGAATCGCGAAATAATAAGATGAAGACCTGCAAGAGATCCTAGAATTACTTTTATCAAATTCTCGTTGGTTGCTGGCCTTCTGATTTCGTAACCCTTTGTTGTATTCGCCGCGTCTTTCTTGTATCGGGATCAAGTACTTTCTTCTGACTGGACTGGTCCTCTGATTGTATGCGATTATCCTATGGCGTGGGACCCATTGTGTGTTCTACTTTAACCCCTCCAGTGTGGCTCGACTTGGTTGTTTCCGCGTATGCTATTACCTGCCTCACCTGGAATCGCGAAATACTGCAAGAGTCCCTGGAATGGCTTTCATCAAATCATCGTTGGTATATGGCCTCCTAGATTTCGTAAACCTCTGTTGTATGCGCTGTGGCTTCCTCGAAATTGGGATCAAGTACCTCGAATCCTCCTGACTGGACTGGACGTCTGATTGCATGTAATTCTCCTCTGACGCGGGACCCATCGTGTGCTTTACTTCAACCCCTCAATGTGGCTCTACTTGGTTATGCTATGGCCCGCCTTGACTTGGAATTGCGAAATAACAAGAAGAAGACTTGCAAGAGACCCTGGAATTACTTTCATCATAAAATCGCCGTTGGGTGCTGGCCTTTGGGACTTCGTAAACCTCTGTTGTATGCGCTGTAGCTTTCTTGGATTGGAATCGGGATCAAATACCTCAAATCCTCCCGACTGGACTGGTCGTCTGATTGCATGTAATTCTCCCTCTGACGCGGGACCCGTTTTGTGCGCTGTCTTTCTCTACTTTAACCCCTCAATATGGCTCGACTTGGTTGTTTGCTCGTATACTATCTTGACTTGGAGTCGGTGAAGATCTGCAAGAGCCCCCAGAATGACTTTCATCAAATCCTCGTTGGTAGCTGGCCTCCTGAATTTCGTAATCCTCTGTTGTATGCGCCGTGGCTTTCTTGGTTCGGCATCGAGTACTTCCTTCTTACTGGACTGGTCGTCTGATTGTATGCACTTCTCTGGCGAGGGACCCTGTTTCCGTAACCCTCTGGTTTAGCTATCTTTGGACATACTGTCCTTCGAAAAAACCTTCCTGGACGAGTGTTATGTGGCATGCCAAGACGGTTAAGTCAAGCATTTTCAAGACTTTTCCCCGGACGAATGCTTATTTGAAGACGTCTACGATGAGATATACGCGGTCTTACCTGGCGTGGACGTCTTCTCTTGTGGGGTTGTTTCATACCGCCTAGGACACAAGTCTCAAATCAAGATTCTTTACGGCTATTTCCCGTGTATATGCGCCTTAGTTCGTTGGTTAAACGCTCTCTGGTCTTTTCCCTCTGGTGTGGCAATTCATCAAAATATCTCTTTGGACTCTCTGGCTTATATCCTACCAGCGATCATGGCGATGGGAGCAAGTCATCAATCCATGGATCAAGTCTTCTGTCTATTATATTTCCCGGGATTTGGCGACTACATGTGCTCTTACCCTGTTCTTCTGTGGTGCGGACGCTCTTTGATTGATGAACCTACTTCGCTGGATGCAAGGTCCTTGGCTAAATGGCTTGGGTTTACTCTTCCTTTGCGTAATGGCGGTTACTGGGTTTACACTGGCGAATGGTAGCGATCACAATCCTTGGTGGTAACTTTATCTGTGTATGGATTGCGTCTTGCATCAACCTGGAGTACTCGACTGCTTCCCAAGAACACGACTTGCGATACGTAAAGGCTACTGATCTGGCTGTTTCTCGGTGCCTCTCAGGATCGTGATATGCATTTTGGTTACGTCTTTTCCTCTTTCTCTGGCGTGGACTTCTCGGCCGAATGGTATCGACCACTTGGATGCGTAAAGCCGCGGGATTTAGAATCAATATATTTTCAGGCTTTCTTATCGATGCGATCACCTGGCCGAAATACTATACTGGACGTCTTCTGACCAAGGATACGTGGTTTTGTGTCTCTTCTGGGCCTCCTGACCGCTTACCTTGGCTCGAGCAATCTATCTTCTATCTCTGGCGATGGTACATTGTATGCGCGATATTGTCTTGGTTCTGCGCTTGTTTGCGTCTTAAGTACTTTGCGGATGGCCAATCGCGCAGGAAACTGGGTGGACTTATTAGTAATCTTCCTTCCTCGCGTGGACGACCCCTTCTCAAATATGGCGATGGACTCATTGTGTGCGCAATATTTTCTGGTTCAAGCCTGGGCTCGTGCGCGGACACTGCTATCGCTGGATCTACTCTTCTCTTTTGAGTGCTCACTCAACCTGTGGGGAGCTCACTGGCCGCTGTACCCAATGCCCGGACTACTCGCTATGGGAACGTAACTAGTCGACAGTGGTCTGGAAGCTTATGTTTGCTCATACACTCGATGGTATCCTTGGAGGTAGCCCTATGCGTCGCTATTCACAGTCCGCCACACTTATGATCACCTAGCATCTCGTCGCTAGTGCAGATAATATGTTCTGGCGCGGCCTATACCTGGTGTCAATGGCGTTCTTCTCTGTAATTCGCTTGAAGACACCTCTTGAATACTAGCAACCAGCAAACCCTAGTTAAGCACTCACGATCTTTAGTGACGCGAATGTCAACCGTTCGGTGAGTAAACAACAACTACTATGACGAAGTTTTTGATGTTGTCTTTACAGGGGCGGGATTGAAGGCCCCGGTGAGTAGTTCTCCAGATACTCGTATATTAACGCAGCATACTGATTCCCCTACATTTCCCTCTCTTTCAGGAATAACGGGTTGCAGTTGGGACAGTGCGACGTCCTTATGTAGCTTCCCGGGTTTCGTAATGACCTTAAGCATGCTGTTCTCCATTTTCAATAAAAGAACGATTCAAATTAGACAAAAGTATACAATGTACGGAAGCTTATATCGATTCCACCGTTAGCGGTCAGTTATGTTTCGTCGACGAGGTCAAACCTGCGTCTGTCCGCAGGCGTCGCAAACTCTACCATCTACATGAGTGGCTTAGTACTAACCAGGGCCCAAGAATTATTGTTGCTGGAATGCATACCAGTAGATTCGAACGAACGCAGCTGACAATCGACGGCGGAGCACGTTCTACTTCGTGTCGTACTTCAGGCCGAGCGTTCAGATAAATTCGTGCGCATACTTATGATCGTATCAGGATGGGTTTGCGTCAGTCTCAAAAAGAGGGGGATGATGCCAGAAAGAGTTCGAAGACGGCGATCCCGATTGCTATATATAGAATCATGAAGCCAAGAGTGCGTTTCGAAGTGTGTACGCTTAGATAGTGTCGAGAAAGTGGATACATGAAAAGGGTAGAAAAGACCAGCTGCAATGAGCAGTTGTTGACGTAGGGACAAATAGCAACCTCGAACCACCCATTACATTGAACTTTCATGGATTTTAAGATGGACTAGTTTAGTACCTGTTCGGAGATAGGCAAAACCGCGCCAATTCCCAACTGGGACTGTGTTCTGCCGCACTGATAAAACGATGTGGAACAGCTACATAGGTCGAGGAGGTGGATGATAGTCGTATACGGTACCTAAGCGCAGGAAGATTGCAAGGAATCCCATCCTCAACCAAACCGCTGTTTTGCCAATTGCTGGAACATATCCATCGTCGCCTTTTCTTTCTCTCTGAATTGATTGGCTCGTTCCCTCATCTCATGAGCTCTTTCTTCATTCTTCTGTTTATATCGCTGCTTCGCAGCATCTCTTCTTGCGATACTGGTACATAAAACGAATGCGTAAGGGCCGAGCTGTTGGAAGACAAATACGGGATAGCGAGACTTACGCAGCTCTGAAGCTATCCCCACCACCCATCAAGGTAGAATCATCAACTTCAAACCCATCTTCGCCCTTCTCCCTGAAGGCACGATCGTTCTCCCGCTTAACGCGCTTCTTCTCCAGCATGCCTTCTCGTCCCACTTCCTTCGGCCCTACCATATCCTCTACACGGTCCTTAGCCTCCATTTTATCTCGTTTGCGCTTATGTTTTCGTTCCGCTTCCCGGTTTTCTGCTTCGATTTCGCGAGCCAGGGCGAGGTCGGACGCCGAAGGGAGAGTGGGCCCCTGCATTTTGCCACTGCCAGAGGTTGATGCTGCGGGCTCCTCCTTCCCGTTGGTAGCTGCAGCAATCTGTCGACGGGCCGATTGAATGGCATCTGCCTCATTACGTGACTGATTCGATGCGAATGACCATTTGTACTTGGTTTGACTAGTTGCTGATACTGAGCCGGAGTCTACTCCCGCGTATAGGGTTTCTAACGCATGGTCAGTGAATGGTTATGCCAGAGATTGGGGAGACTATTACTTGATAGTTTGCCTCTATTCCATGCCTAAAGCCGTCGCGATCAGAGCCATCTGAACATTCTGGAGATAGCTAAGTATGTACCTTGACAAACTTGCGAAAGTAACTATGTATCACAATTGAGTTCTTATGCAAGATTGGTAGACGGGTCATACCTCCTAGCTCTATCTCCCGAGAGGTCGTCGAAGTACTATAGTCAATTATCACCTTCCCAACCTCATGAAGAGTAATAACAGAATGCCCAACCTTTCCTTTCTCATCCTTCAGCCAAACTCTAAACTCGGTGCTCTTCAAAAAGTAGTCTGATTCCGATATTGGTGAAGCATCGTGCGGTAATTCTCTTGATCTATCCGGGGACCTTGAGCGGGAACGGGAACGAGATCTAGGCATGTTCAGCAGATGTGTGACTGTTCGAGGATCGGAAGGGTTGACTCAGAAGCGCCTGGGACATCCCGTAACGGGCGCTTGTGCAACATCTCATCACCCCCCCCCGTTCGACGTCCAACTTAGCAAGAAAATGGCGGAAGCAACGGCCGCACCACCAGCAGATGCCATGCAAGGCGTTGTATCCGGACAAATACCTCCTACTGCAGCCCCAGAAGCTCCTCAAGCCCCTCAAGAACCCGAATTCAAGTCGGAGACGCTTTACATACAAAATCTGAATGAGAAGGTCAAACTGGATGGTGATTTCTATGTCTTCCGCATCCACTTATCTACCATCAGATTACTGACATGCTACTGACTGGTTGCTGGGGATAGTCTTGAAAGCATCATTACGCGGTCTATTCAAATCATACGGTGAAGTCCTTGATGTGGTCGCACACAATAATTTGCGTATGCGAGGGCAAGCATTTGTTTCGTTTGCATCGGCAGATATTGCTGCAAAGGCGATGAAGGAAGTCAAGGGATTCCCGCTATATTCAAAGCCAATGGTATTGTCATTTCAGATGTCGATCTTGGTTAAGTACCTGATGTTTTGGATTGGGTGGATAGCAAATATCCTTCGCGCGGACACGATCGGATGCTGTTGTAAAGCAACTGGATCCTGAACATTTCGATGAGCACAAATCACGTCGGGACGAGCATAAAAGTTGCTACAAACGTTGCTCTGCCTCAGCATTAGTGACTAACGCTACAATTGCAGGGAAGACAAGATATACGAATCCACTCAAGCAGAAATTCCGAGCCAAACGTATGGCAGCTGAAAGTATGTTCCTCCATCTCCCATGTTCCCCCTCGCCTCGCTAATGTACTCAATTTTAGTGGACGGCGCAGCAGCAATCCCCGCCCCCAAACGTCCCAACGTCCAAATGCCCGACGAATATCTCCCTCCAAACAAAATTCTCTTCCTGCAAAATCTACCAGAAAGCGTTACCAAAGACCAACTCATGGCTTTATTCTCGCAATATCCCAACTTGTACGAAGTGCGTCTTATACCGACGAAGAAGGATATCGCGTTCGTGGAGTATATGGATGAGAACAGCGCGGGTGTGGCGAAGGATGCGTTGCATAATTATAAATTGGATGGGGAGAACAAAATCAAGATTACTTTTGCAAGGAAATAGGTGGTTGTTTCTGCTACGATCAGACTGCGGTTTGTTGTTCTCATCAGTATCCTTTCTTGTTGAAGTCGTATGTATACAATTCTGTAGTTTTTATATCCAGCACTGTGCACGTACAACTGATATATGCATGCTTAAATATGTCATTCGAATTAAAAATGGCGTAACTGATGCAAAGATGTGCAAAGGATATTTTGGCATGCGTCATAACATATTGGACATATCAGACCTAAAAGAAAGCATGCTATGGTGATGCGTTTACTCTTCCTCCTCTTCATCGCCATCCTCCTTCTTAGCAGCAGCAGCAGCGCGCTTGCGCTTAACACGGCCAGGGCGGCCACCACCATACGGCGACGTCAGGGCGAAGTCAATGTGCTTCTGGGAGTCGAGACGGACGACAAACGATGGGACATTGACAATTTGCTTGCCAACACTATGACGACCCCTAAGCAAATTCTGCAGGGAAACTACGAACGGATGAAATACGCACCGAATGTGTCGTTGCCTAATCAGAACACGAGCATGATGAATACTCTTAGCCAATCCGCTCTTGAAAACCTGGGTCTGCAAACGGCGCTCCAAGAAATCTTCGATCTTCAAGGCCAACACGTAATCGAGACGCATGCGGGACTCATCGAGCACACCAATACGGACGAGACGTCTGATCAAAGCGTTACCTTCGAAAAGACGCTTGGGGTCCTTGTCATCGAGCTTGAGAAGCTCACGAGCGGCACGGCGAATTTTTGAGAGGATGAGAGCGATGCGCCAGATTTCACGCTTGTTGCGGAGACCGTATTCACCGGCGAGCTATAAACATGGTCAGCGTGAGAGATATGGTATAAGTGAGTAAGGTAAAGCAGACCTTGAGCTCGGCATCGAGACGAGCTGATTCGAATGGTCGACGAGGGACCTTGTAACTGTGAAAGACAAGGAAATGATGGGGCACGGCCGAAAGTCAGCTCTCATGCATCCCGTCCACACCAAAACGGTGGATCTTGAAGATAGTGAAAATATGCTCACGTCTTGCTGTGGTTCCTTGGGGCCCTGTTTCAAACATTTTCAGTACATATTGCCACTAAACCTGCAAAGATATGAAGGGATTACCTGGGCATTTTTCTTGATGTCGGTGTCGACGGTGGTGGACTTGCTTACCAGCGGCCGCGACACAAAACTTGGGTGTTGAGGAATACAAACCAAAGATAGACAAACAAAGTAGGCTTCAAGCCGGCAAGCCGCACCTCAGTAAACTGTAAAGTACATTCAGCCACTCGGGATATTCCGACTACTGGATTTTGGTACAGGGCAATTCCTCAACGCCAACGCCAACGACACCGCCGACTGTGAGTAGCTACGCCTCTATTACTTTGGATTAGACGTTGACCAAGCTCCTACTCAGTCCTCAAGATGCCTCACTCCTTCGGTTATCGCGCGCGCACGCGCCATATGTTCAAACGGGGATTCAAGGGTATGGTTATACCAATACCTTGTCCGGACGTTCGATAACAAGGATGATTTGTAGAGCATGGTCCCATCAAATTGTCCACTTTCCTCGTCAACTACCGTGTAGGTGACATCGTTGACATCAAAGCCAACGCTGCCCAGCAAAAGGGTATGCCGCACAAATACTACCATGGGTACGTTTGTCCGCCCTGTGAAGATAGTCCTGTGGAAACCAACGACTGATTAACAGACGAACCGGCATCGTATACAACGTTACCCCGAGCGCCGTCGGTGTCATCGTGTACAAGGTTGTTGGCAACCGCTACCTGGAGAAGCGTGTCAACCTCCGCGTCGAGCACGTTAGGCACTCGAAATGTCGACAGGAGTTCTTGGATCGGGTGAAGCGCAACCATGATGCACATGTTGCTGCAAAGGAGAAGGGCGGTGAGTACTATCCATGATCTGATATCTCTTCGGCTTTGACGACTCATTTTGATAATTCAGAGCGGGTGAACCTGAAACGCAAGCCTGTCCTTCCACGGGAAGCATACACCGTTTCGACATCAGACAACATTCCTCAGACTATGGTGCCCGTACCCTATGAGACTACTATCTAAAATACATGCCCTTTGGTCCATCACCCTCTCATGTCATGTACTCTTCATGCCATATATGCAATCACACGAAAAATATGAAAGGCATATAGGTCAAGTGGTCAGCGTATTCATCTCATGTGTGGCGCGCCTCTTGCAGCGATGGAGGTGGTTTCTTTAGAGAAATCCTATAATTATCCTTTGTCTCTCCTTTTGCAATGAGATCTTCCGCTAGCTGAGCAGTATTATTGGCCTCAAGGTTTTGAAACAGAGGGGAAATATACCCGGAATTTGTTCGTAATCTGTACAAGGGTTTCTATGAGTTTTGTATACTGGGAGTGAGTTTAAGAGAGAAGAAAAACTAGTTACTCTGGAGTCGATAGAGCTTGCTCACATGATCAATTCGACTTGGAGTGGCAACTTGCGCATCGCACTACGTTACACTTACACAGCTCACGCTATATGTACATCTCGTGGAGGCATATCCACCTTCATAGCTGCCAGACTTGGTCGTTTCAATCTCAAAGATATATGAGTAAGTAGGCGAAGCGTTTGTCAAGTTTCAGCCCAGCTCAGTGATTTGGACTTTGCTAGATGTACAATGAATGACCCGAGTATCAAACGGGACAATGCTACGCTCACAAATACCATGTTTGCGTATTTCGTGGCGACTCTTATGTCTGCTACCGTATGTTGTTTTTGCTAGAATTTCGGATTGCACGTGCCACTGGTCAGACCTAGACCGCTCTCTACCGATGGAGACGCACTATCTTTCCACCTGTTGCCTCCTGTTGCTAAGCAAGCAATGGCATGCCAAGTAAGCACCTGCTCGCACTTACGGGCAGAATGACCCGTCATAAGTTTCCCAGTGACCCCGATCCAGCTCCTGCCCAGCTCGTTCCGGAGGCCGACCTGGGCAAAACTCTCCTTCACCAGCATCTGGCTCGCTTGGTCTAGTGGCTCTGGAGCGTCATTATTAATCAAAAAAAGCACCATCCCAATTTCATGCATCCGGGACAATGCGTTTGCTCTGCATTGCTTTCTTGGCTGAACTCGGAGGCCAGGGGGTATATAACCCTTCTTCCTCTACTGACGTGGGACTTCTATTATAACACACATTCGTTCTTCCGAACAAACTCAACAACTTAGTCTTCCAACAACAACTTAATAGGAATGTGGCCAGTGGAGGTTGTGTTCTTAACACTCCTAGGCCTCTCCTCCTCTGGATCGTGTCTCCCCCATCGATATCCGGCACGAACTTTATCTCCCCGAGGTATCATTTACGACGGTAACATCGCTGACAAGTACGACTTTGTGATTGTCGGTGGTGGAGAAGCTGGCCTCGTACTCGCTTCTCGTCTCTCAGAGGACTCCAACACCACAGTCCTTGTCCTCGAAGCTGGAGACACCGGTGACGCCATACGTGGTGACATAGATACTCCGGCCTTTGCTTACTACAAGTCTAAACTTGGCTCGTCTTACGACTATGGATACAAGACAGTGCCACAAGCTAACCTCGGTAACCGTCCAATCTCCTGGCCTCGAGGCAAGCTTCTTGGCGGTTCGTCAGCCGTCAACGGCATGTATCTCACTCGTCCTGCCGAAGTCGAAGTAAACACCTGGAGTAATTTGATCTCATCCGACGATAGCGCCGCTGCGAACGCTTGGGGATGGACAAGCTTCTTCAACGCTATGAAGAAGGCTGAAGTCTTCTCTCCTCCCAGCGATGATATCAAGAATTTGGCCGACATCCGATACGATGCTTCTCTTCACGGGACGAGTGGTCCTTTACACCACTCATACCCTGGCTAGTAAGTGCGGCTTTGCTACGTAAATATTGATACTGATCTGCCCTTCCCTTCAGTGAATTCTCCCAATTATCCGACTGGACTGCCACGTTCAATAACCTCGGTATCCCTTCCAACCCCGATGCCAGCGCAGGCAATACTGCTGGCGTTTATGTCACAATGTCCTTCATCAATCCGACCAATTGGACTCGTGCGTATTCTAAATCCGCATACATCGATCCCTTGCCTCCTCGCTCCAACCTTGCTATCCTCGCCAATGCTACCGTCACCCGAATCCTATTCGATACATCCAACTCGGCGAACATCACAGCCACCGGTGTGGAATTTGCCAGCGATCGTGACGCTACCAAGCGCACAGTGAGCGTTGGCAAAGAAGTTATTCTAGCGGGTGGTGCTGTAGGTAGCCCGCAGGTGCTATTGGTTAGTGGAGTTGGTCCGAAGGACGTCCTGGACGCAGCTGGCGTAAAAGTCTTGAATGAACTCCCCGGTGTCGGGCAACACATGTCAGATCACTTGGTGAGTCATTTCGATACTTCCATTTTTTCGCACTCTCTCATCTAATCTGGTTTCAGAGCACCGGTGTTACATACAAGGCCAATTTCGACACCGCAGGAACACTCTGGGGAAACGGTGGTGACCTCGCCGTAAGTTCTAATCTTCGTCCTATTTTTCTCCCCAGCTGACTTATCTGCCTCTACAGAATTCCAAGGAGTTTTTGTCATACATTAACTCGGCAATAGCATACGTCAACCTCTCTACCCTCATCGGTTCAGATGCAGCAGCTTCAATGAAGTCTCAAATCATTGACGGCCTTTCCACTTCCGTCTCGAACGGTCCTACCACCAACCCCGAAGTCATCGAGGGCGACAAAGCTGTATACTCCGCTGTGGCCAATAATATAATCGGCTCCTCCGTCGGCCAGGCAGAGATACTTCTCAGTCTGAATGCGCCAGGCACCGTCGCCATCCAAGCTGGGCTTCAACACCCCCTCTCCGTGGGCCGTCTGTACATCAATTCTTCCAGTGCCTTCGACCCGCCCGTCATCGATCCGAACTACCTTTCGCACTTTGCGGATAAGGTGATCATGCGGGAGGCCCTCAAGCTGGCTCGTAAAGTCGGTCAGACTGAGCCGCTGAGCAAATCCTTAGGAGACGAGGTTACCCCAGGACCCAGTGTCAATACTGACGATGAGTGGGACGCCTGGCTAGCTAATGCAGTTGGCACGGAGTTCCACCCATCGTCGACGTGCGCGATGTTGCCGAAAAACCAGGGAGGAGTGGTCAATGCCAAGTTGCAGGTATACGGTACTTCCAACGTCCGTGTGGCAGACTCCTCCATCTTCCCGTTATCCTTTGCTGCTCATGTACGCTCTATTACGATTTCTTCTTTAAAATTTGTCTGACTGATTATCCTCTTTCTAGCTTGGTGCTCCAACTTATGGCGTTGCTGAGCAAGCGGCTGATATCATCCGTGGCTTCTACAATGGCGTTGCATCCCCGGTATCACCTACTTCATCATCATCAGCGCCTACCAGCACTTCTACGGATCAGCATAGTAATGCTGCCGTTCGCTCGATGCCTTCATGGCTCAATTGGACATTATTATCCGCTACCTTCCTTATAGGTTCCTTCATCCTCTGAACTATCTAAATCTTGGACTATCTAAATCTGCGTCATTCGTTCATCCCCAAAACTCATTTATCCCGTTGACGGACTTTTTTTTTATCTTTCGGCTCATTTGCCGTTAGACCCTTAAATTATCCCTTCTTTTCACAATTCTCGCAAAGCCATTCTTTTCAATGGACACACAGTACTCATTACTCACTGTATACCTGTCTTGGTTGATATCCCTACGGACTACAATTTCGTCCATAACTATTCACCGTGTTATTTGCGGTGCAGTATAATCTGTAGCCGGACAATGTCAAGTTAGAGCAGTAGATTTACTACTTATCTATAATCTGTAGCCGGACAATGTCAAGTTAGAGCAGTAGATTTACTACCTATCTGGCCTAATGTACATATACACTTAGCCATGTCGAATTTCATACTCAAGTAACACACGTTGTTGCCACTAATATAACAATTGGTGTCCCCGCTCCTTTTTCCTGCGCAACAAACCAATCTATCAGTCTGGTTTCCCCTACTGTCCATCGTCTTGTCAACATGAGCTGATCGCGACGGTGTATCAGAAGGCCGAACGTCAATAGAGGCATTGTGTAGCGCAGAATAGAGTCATCTGTAAACGGGACTATATTTACAGTAATAGATATCGATTGATGTTATAATAGCGAGGCATAACGAATAAATCTATGTATCTTGGGTCACGCCATCCCAACTCACTGCAACTGATTTCTGCAAAGATTCGATATCTCTGGAGGTGAGATTGCAACAGTTGATGACCAAGCGTTCAAGTTTTGCGGTCTTCTTCCGCGCAGATATCCAACGTTTGAGTTCAGGTATCGTTTTTGATTTAGGTGTAAGGTTAACTCTTGTAATGTGGAGTTGTCGAAGAGCGGGATAAGGTATGGGAATTGCGTCCGTAGGTTTTTTGGTGAGAAGATTTTTGAATGCTTTGTGTGTGAAGATGTGTAGTTCTTCGATCGTGTCGGACTCTTGCAGTATGAGGGGCATGTACGTCACCCTGGCATGTAGTATTCGGAGATTACAGCCAGTGGAGATGTCCGTCATAAACCTGCCAGGATTTGGATGGCGAAAATCTACGATGCGAAGGCACGGTTCTCTAGATATTCCACAGATTTCGAATTGAGAGTCTTCATAACGCAACACTTCAGCAGGAGCTTTGGAATTCGCTTCGAAGAATTTGCACATCTGCTTGCAAAGTGTTTCTGCTTCCGTCAGGTCTGTGACGTTAGGCCAACGGATGTGCAATGTCTGGAGTTTCTTCATAGTGATGTGGCTTAGAAGGTTCGCCGGGAAAAAGTGGTGGTTGTAAAACAATATATCTATTTCCCGCAGATGACCAAGGTATACGCTTGGACCCTGATACGGACGAACCTGAGAGGCCATCTTGTTGGAGGACCGCAGACACAGGGATTTAAGATACGGGATATTCCGCAGAATTGAAAGGATCGTGCTGACGTCAACATAGATATGCTCCCCACTGCTACCGTCAACCGCTGTCCAATTTCCGTCCAAGGAAAGTTTCCTTAGATTTGACATCCATGGTGCTTTCAGAGGTACGTTGCCGTAGGAGGTAAAAGACGACAGGCGAGGCGCATGTCCACCCAGAAAGTCCGGGGGGATAGGGAACCGTCCACGTATAATGAGGGTCTCTAAGAAAGGTGCGGGGCTTTTAAGGCAAGAAAGGCATTGATCATCACAATCCCCAATCTTCAGAAACTTCAATCGCTCAGGCGATTTGAGCACCACGTCAGCAACTGCTGACGTTTCGTTACTACATTCCAGCTGTAATAGAGCTGCTTTGGAGCGCTTGAGCTTTTCTTCCGCCCACTTGACAGGCATGTCAGTGAGGTCAGTCCATAGCTGAGGCTCGGTTAGCGCCACAGTTCGCCAGGAGCGACATACATGGGTAACGACAACCCAAGTGAGATTTAAAGGCCACTTCGAATAAGAAGTGATGTAGTAAATCTCTTGTGATAGGACCCTGAATATCATTGCAAGAATCTCCGGGGGAAGTTTTCTTGTTTTGCTGCAGTCTGCGTTGCGCATTTCACGAAGGCGGCGCATCTGAGCGTCATACTGCGCTGCTAAAGCTTCTGGAGACCCTGGTGGAATACGAAGTTGAGCAATTGCTTGACGGTCGTCTGACATAGATTGCAATGCAAAGCGCGCTAGCACAATTTCACGAGTCGGGTATTCCTATGAGAGGTCGTGAGCAAACTACGAGAAATGATGAATGAATGGATTCTGACTGCAGACTGGGACGGTTGTAATTTAACCGTGGATCGCGACTCGCGACCAAAATTTCAACTCACGTGTAGATCACGTTGTTCGACGCGCTGACTAATGTCTTGTCAGTGGCAGTCGTGAGTCAGAATAGGAGTAAGTGGCAGAATGATCATAAAACGGTATCTTGTCGTGAAATGCGAAAACATCCTA
Source organism: Pleurotus tuber-regium (assembly GCA_014058305.1). Classification (NCBI taxonomy): domain Eukaryota; kingdom Fungi; phylum Basidiomycota; class Agaricomycetes; order Agaricales; family Pleurotaceae; genus Pleurotus; species Pleurotus tuber-regium. Next base: position 4,071,152 of record JACFYU010000021.1, read on the forward strand.
CGCCAAGGCTCTAACGTTATGTTTAGAGGTTGTCGCTGCAATAAGATCTATCCTTGCGTAGCTACTCTGATTTGACATCTAACGACAACCGTGGTGTCAAGGTTGATACCTTGAGAGCGTGTTGTCTAGTCTGGGGACCAACCTCTACTGAGGGTCGAGAGTATGATAGTCAGTACTCATTGCGAGCAGAAAGCGAGGTGCCCTCGAGACTCCAGTATAAAGCGGTGTTATGGAGAGTCCTGTGCGATGATTGCCATTCGAGGTCTCATATTTATCTGGTACGCATCTTGGTCTCTTGGAATGTGTAGTTCATTTTCGAAATTTCCTATAATTTAGGAGCCATGTACTCGAATTACCTCAGATCTCGATACAAGAAACGATAATCCGAACCTGAATATTTCCGTATCAATGATCTAAAACAAATCTACTAATACAATCACCTAGGTAAGGGTAGCACTCAAAGATTTGTCCCGTCCATCCTACGTTGAGGCGATACAATCAAATGGTAGCATAAAAGCGAGGCAATGCGATCAAGCCCACTTCTTCACGTCCTCCGCGGTGGGCCCAGTGGGATCGTCCGAAGCGGCCAAGTTGCATTGATGGAAGGCACGCACTTGGTCCGGCTTGAATGCACCGACAACGGTATGCAGAACGCCCCGATTATGGAAGAGAACCAAGTCTTTCTCATGCCTGATGCAAAATCTGATTAGCCCAGGCGATCGAAGAGGTCGACTAATATTTGCTCACCAGTCATGGGGATAGACAAGCTATATAACGAAGAAAAGTGAGTCGTTAAAATACATAGGCCGAACAGATGGGACTAACCTTTGGCGCGATAGCGGGCCTTTGCATCTTGTAGAGTAATTCACGGACCTCCTTGAGGTCCGTTAAGTGTGCACCATCGGGATACAGAGCTCCCTCTCGCTTTGCACCTTCCGGTAGAGGGTCCACAAGCAACTCTTGGACACCGCAAGGATGGACTTGGAAGTGAAGTTCGCCTGTGACGGGATTTTTCCATACAATAGGGAAGATCTTTTGCCTGGACTCTTCCCAAGGCGGTAGTTCGTTAAGCGATAGTTCCAGACCCTCTGATTCGATACCAAGGCCGGTGGGCATTGCATGGGCAGGGGCCATCCACACTACAATAAAATAATCAGTGCGATGGGCGTGCAAAACCAATATGGGGCTTACCGTATGGATGAGGAGCGTACTTCACGCTTGATCGCACAGCCAGACTCTTAAGTTCAGGAGGGAGAATGTCAAACATAGTTCTGCCCGAAACGAATGCCGTAGTTCCAAGAGGCACAGGAAGTTCATCACCCGTCCCATCATCATACCTCACAATCTGCGGTTCTCCCTTTGGTACCTTAAGCCCATACAACGTAGTGACCTTCGGAGGAGATAGATCATACAACGCAGCATCGATATGCCAGCGGTAGAACCTCGTATACCCCTTCTCCTCGTCCTCTGGCGATACTCGGGTTTTGTGGAAAGTGGTATGACTTGGGTGTTTGAGTTTCGCTTCGGCGAGGCCTTCATGGTTATAGACGGTTCCGTTGCCGATGAGTTGGACTTGAGGAACCCGGGGTATGGTTTTGAGATCGGGGTGGAGAATGGACTTTTTGGTGCTTTCGGTCTTGTTATTGCCATGTCCGTAGCTTTCGGATTGGGGATCGAAGGCCTATATGTGCAGGGTAGAAAAGCTATATGAGTACTGGTTGGGTATTCGGATGAGGCACATGTTGACGCACCTTAGTGAGGGCATATTGTTGTTCAGGGGTCAAGTCGACATTGCGGAATAGCAAGGCGTCATGCTAGAATGCACAATGCAGATAATAGATCAGTTCATGCATGACACGGAGATATCGATGTAATCGACCTTGTACAAAGCATCCTTAACCTGCTCCAGCTCCTCCGGACTGAGCGTACCAGGATTTACGCCTTTGACTTCCCTCCCGAAATCCTTGAACTTGGAAGCGTCAGCAGTAGCTGGGAGAGGTAGAGGTAGCAATTCGATGGCCATAGTAAAGCTTGATAGAGGTCAGTAAGTGAGGCTAGTCAATGAGATGGTCACTATGAGAGTAAACCGAGTTCCGCAGACCCACTTATCGCATCGCATTATATAGTCGTGTGCATGTGCCGGGGCTATCAGTTGAGTCTCGACCACGTGAAGGCACTCTACTCCCTATTACCTTGCGGGCTGCGCCGTAGCGATAAGACCAGAGCAAATTCGCAATATCTTTCATCCAAATGGATAGTAGAGGACGCTGTTCAAGTTCTCGAAGTGGCTCTTGGTGGTGCGTGATTTGTTCCTTTGAGGTTTTCTTTCGATTAATAAGGGAATACTCTGGTTTTCTAGCTGGCGAGGCTGTTACGAAACTCGAAAGCAAGCCCGACTCGGATAGAATGAAGGATCCAGTATTGTGATAATATGAGCGTGGATGTGGGAGGATTTCAAGGCTGAATGCACCAATCTTGCGGATCAGAAAGCGTGATTTCATTTACCATGGTGAGTCTTCCACTAATTGATATCAACGTACAATACATATCTAAGTTACATCTGCTATTCGACGGCGAGTGACGCTGCCTCGCTCCGGAGTCTACCATTTCAGCAGTCAAAATTCAGCTTGCTTCTTCTGATGGTTCAGACGCCTCGTCCGAGCGCCATAAGCAGCCGCCTGATTATTGGCACGCTCAGGACGATGCATGCGTCACAGATACCCGTGCCGCAGGCGACGTTAACTTATCGATAGGATTCAGCTCTTCTGACGTCTTTCAATGGCCACATCGGCAGTGGTTGTCCTTGTGAACAATACCTACGGGGGTCGACTATAGTGCCGAAGGTCGCTATCTCGGGTGGTTAACGCAGCTGAAGAATGTGCCGGAATAACTTTTGGACATTATCTCACTTCACTGCTCAGAAAGATGTTTGCTTGCTCGGGGCCCAATGTACCTTATACCTAGCACCAATTTCTCCACAACGCTTATTGGGAGTGCAAGCGTCCTGGATCACTGCTCATTAAGAATCAAGTCTTCCCGGCTAACAAGGCGTCAAAGTATGTCAGATACGCTCCCGCAGGTTAAATTCAACTCCAGTCTCCAGTGCCGAGCTATGATGCTATTGGTAGATCCCTCCGCAAGTCGCCTGAAACTGACGTTATCTGTCCATTGTGTCGGCTCCGAAATGTACCCCTAGTAGGTTCACTCAGCCATCATGTCATGGAAAGCCTACCTTAACTGGCTCAAGCTGAATTGCCTCTCGCCTGAACGTGTAGCGTTTGTTCCCCAAGAAAGGTCTTACCCATCGCATGTTCCATCGCTACCTGGGAAGGTTGGGAACATGGGTCCATGGTATACACGACTTAATCCAGCATAGAAACAGCACCATTCGCCTGTCCAAAAGTAGCTTCGAATGACGTCTATCTGCCACTACGTATGTTGTTTGGGTTACTCTTGCTGCCCCTTTGCTCGTTTCCTTCGGACCTTCACATCGCCGAATCGACATCTGTTCTGACGGTGTCTATCGTTCAGTTTGTTGCAGTGTTGCACCCAGGTGGAAAATACCAGGAGGATGGGACTCTCGTACATGCGTAAATATCCCGCATAATGTTCGCCTTACCTTTCAGTAGTTCGTCTATTGAAGATCTGAACGATGCCTTGATTGTTGAACAGGAGAGCCTACACAGGATTGGCCAGCTGGACCGCAAACTACGTATTTTCGCCTTCGCTTCGTAACTATGAAGCCGGGGCCTGGGGTACGTATACATGAAAGAGTGGTTATAAAGATTCCATATACAAGCCCGCGTTCCGTATCTCAAGTGATTAAGCACTGCCGAGTTTAAAGAGAGAGAGAGCTATGGCATCTCCCGAGGTAGAAGGTTCACCATCCGTGCACAACCAGGTTCGTGCATTGCTTTAAAGAGCATGTTCACTCAGGTAACCGCTATGAAACCCATGTGAGCCTTCGACCTACCTGCGTGCTTCCTGTGAGATAACACCATGGAATGTATTATTCGCCTCGTTATAAGCGGAACTTGTTATCTTCCTCAGCAGAACAGTACTGGTTTACTGCCGGCAGAAACGGGTAGTTTTCGGAAATGTTTGTTATCGAAGATGCCACATTGAGACGATTTAACGTCAGTTGTGATACTGTAGAAGCTCAAAAGAAGTAGGAGAAGCCGCCAGCCGCTGTACTTCCTTGTGAAAGATTATTGATCAAGCGCTCAAGCGCTCAAGTTCAAGTTCAAGCTTCCAACTTCAAGTGCCAACACGCTGCGGTCAACTTTCAGGAATTTCAACTTTCGACTCTCAAGCCATGACTAAGTGCCTGATACCGTGAGCAAAGACCAAAAGCCTGGCCCTGTACTCGAAAAATTCCGCGTTCGTCACTTTTTGATAGAATCGTCAAAGGGGAAGAGTTGCAAATGGTGCGAGTATCATTCGCCTTATGGACTGCAAGATATAACATCGTGTTCTCCGTCAACCTGGGGAAGTATCAACGAGGAAACGAGAAGAGTGTATCGTCTTGTTGACTGCTTTGCTTCCGTGCGCCTGACCTCATATGGACACAAGCATGCTTCCGAGTCTGCTCTCGGAGGCAAAATTCGTAAAGACTTGGTAGAGGGTTTGTCAGACAATCGCGAGTTGCTGACTTGTTTTCCGCCCAATCAGCCTCGATAGAAAACAATCATTGCCAAAGCCACATGACATCGAAGGGCAAATTGCCCCAGCCAAGCCAAAGTCCATATGGAGGGCTTACGCCTTCTTTTGAAGAAGCAGTTGTATACGCGAGGTGACTGCCGACTTTGGAAGAGACTCGATGTCTCGATGTTCTAATAGGTTGGCGCAACCGGCTCATCGAATCGTGCTATCTTCCCTGTCATTGAGGTATTTTAGCTGGGAGTATTCACTACATGTTTCCCCATCCCAGAACCCACCCGCTCACCTACCATGGCGCGCTTTCTGGAAATATCGCTCGTCTTTGCAGCACTTCTCTGCGCGGCACTGGCGAAAGAGATTCCCAACCCTCCTCGTCTCAAAACCTATGAAAGCGGCGCTGTTCATCAGAGGATAATGGACGCGAAGCACCAATTTTGGGCTCAGAGAGAGGCCGCGGGTATCTTCGACTCGACTCAGCACCGCACCATCACGGATTTCACGCCCTGTGTCGACGGCGAGTATTTCCTGAATTTCACTCGATCGATCCTAATGGACCTCGGCATACAGGCAAGGCTGGCGAATTCCGCTGCAGTAATATTGATCTATACAGTTTCTACTCGCATGCCGATCTCGGCAGCAAGGCTGGCCAAGGAAGCAGTTCCTGGGGCTGGGTTCATGACGGCCGCGAATACATTATCATCGCCCAAGCCGATGGTGCTGCCTTCGCTGAGGTCACCCCCGACGGAAAACTCGACTATCTTGGTCGTCTTCCACAACATCCCGAAGCCCAACCTATAATCTGGAGAGGTCTGATCAAGTTTTTCATCCGTTATTTTATTCGCCATTTAGCTGACCTCGACTACAGAGCTTCGGGTTCTTGATAACTGGCTTATTGTCGGATCGGAGGCTGTGAACCACCACGTCCAAATCTTCGACTTACGCAAGATCCTCGAAATCACTCCTGAGCAAAAACCTAAGACTTTTGACCCGCTCACGGATATCACCGGATTGTTCAGGGGCCTTCCTGTTGGACGCACCCATAATATCGTCATCAACTGGGATCGTGGATATGTTGTGTCTGTTGGTAGTCAACCAAGGAACAGCACTTTCCGTGCCGGGCTTGTCTTCATCGACATTGCAGATCCTGCTAATCCTCAGCTGGCGGGATACCAAGCAGATGATGGCTATGTCCACGAGTTCGTGTTTTCTTTTGCTGACAGTCCATTAATTGACATTATATATTCTACACAGCGCACAGTGCCTAATCTATCGTGGTCCTGATAAACGATTCGTTGGTCAGGACATTTGTTACGGATACAATGAGGATACTTTGACCATTTACAGTTCGTTTTCAAATCACTTGATTTTCTTTTGGATGTTTACCTGAGTCTCGCAGACGTGACTGATAGAGCCAACGCAACGATTATCTCGCGAACTGGTTACGACGGCGCTTCTTATACTCACCAAGGGTGAGCTGACCGTTGACATTCTCGTTCGACAACGTTAACGGCTGCTATCTTAGATGGGTTTTGGATCCCAAAAATCAGCATTACCTCCTCCTTGACGACGAACTCGATGAGGCCGACGGCGCTGGCCTGGCTGCAGACGGACACGCCGTCACATACATTTGGGATATATCAGACCTTCGTAACCCCAAACAAACAGGCTTCTTCAAGAATCCTCGGGTCACCATCGATCATAACCAATACGTCGCAAATGGAAAGGTCTTCCAGTCTAACTATGGCGCCGGTTTGCGTATCGTGGATGTTTCATCCATTCCGAGAGACCCCACTGGTAAAAGTGTAAAGGAACTTGGCTGGTTTGACATCTATCCAGAAGACGACAATGAGACTGGAGGTGGTCAGGTTGAATTCCAGGGTAGCTGGTCCAGCTATGGGCTGTTCCCCAGTGGGAACATCGTCATCAACACTATTGAGCGAGGCGCCGTGAGTGTATCATCTCATTGGCTGATATCGGACTGACAGATCGTTTTCGACAGTTTGTGGTAAGGTTAACCAAACATTAAGATCCCTGAGTTATTGTAAAGGTAAAAGCTGTAAAGTTAAAGAGAAAATGTGCATCACATGTAATGTTGGAAAGTGAAAAGTGCCTGAAGTCGACTCAAAATTGATGTGCTGAAACACCGATGGCGGCCTGGAGCTCGTATGCTTGGGTTTAGCGTGAATCTTGAGGTGCAGGTTAGTCTCCAGTACCATTGGTACGGTGTATCTAAAGTTTCTCTAGTCGTACTGCGGGTGAATCTAGTTCTATGGCTGTCTCGGCCAGTGAAGTCAATAAAATCAGCTACGTTTACTCTCTGAGAGGACACATTGAAACATCAAGGCATTGAATCCGTCTATTACCTAGATACCTACTCCGATGGATCCAGGTAATTGAAGGTTCGCTCCCCCTTGAGCAATCTGTGTATGGCAACCCAAAAAACATAGCTGGGCATGCGCGAATGAGCCGAGACCAACCCCGAGTCTGCGGGCACCCTTGAGCTCGTAAGGCGGTTATTGGGCGCTACTGTAGCCACCCTTGAAAATTCACGGTATTGCTTACTTATATGAAGCTCAATGATATAGTGAATTCGCCCGTGCTTGCCAGGCTAATATATATATAGATACCAGTAGACATTATGGAGGCAAGATAATATGTATAGCGACATTGGTAAACATGAGGTATTTCGTAGATAAGAAAAGTGAGGAAACGGGATACTGCGCTCATTCATCCTCGTCCACGATGACCGCCAACTTGGTGCTACGAGTTACTCGCTTCCCTAATGAATATGTCAGCTTTTCAACAGCCATAGTCAAGAATATAGCAAGCTTACTTTTAGCAGTAGATCCGGACGGCATATCTTGGCTTGAAAGCTTGCGTTTGCCAGTAGAGGTTCTGCCACCTCCGTCCTTATTATGTAACAGTAACCAGATTTTATGCCCGTTGTCGATCGGCACCCCAACTGCCCGGGGGGATCCAGTATTAATCTTGATGTCGCCGCCGCTTTCCATTTTCCATATTTGCTCTAGAATCACGCGTTGCATGGCTTCGTGGAGATGAAGATCGCTGACTCTAGGCTTGATAAATGCATATTCTGGTTGCACTTGACGACCTATTTGAGCAATCATAGACGCTAGGCCAGCTAGTTTGGGATGGAGGACGGCTATCCACTGTTTAGGAGTTCGAAAGAGATGAGAACGTCCGTCTACCGCACCGCCTTCGTTTCCTGGTTTGATATTTGCAATGCGATGGTTCGCGAAGGGACGCCAGACCTCATTCAACTCCTCATTGTTGGCATCAGTATTGTCCCCGAGGGGTTGGGCCCGTAGAAGAAATGAGACCATGACCCAGTATACAGATTCCGCGTCATGCCACGGCTCGTGGAAGAAGAGTTTCGCTTGGCTGGTTTCCATGGCTTGCATTATCCGATTGTGGTCGACTATTCCACCGTGAAACGTGCCAGGCGATTCTTCGAAGGAGCGAAGCACATCCTTCTGGTGTGCTCGAGTATATAGTTCCCGCACGTCGGGCGTGAGTGAAGGCATTGGGTAATACAACACGTCAAAAAGTACAGAGCCTTGGGAAACGGCTCTGGAAGCATACATAGGCGTACCCTGCATAAATTGAACAGAGTCAGCAAGAAGGTGTATTGCAATAGATAGGCAGACTTATGTACCGTTCGTTCTTTTCGCCGACGGTTGATTTGGGCCTCGGAGGAGTCGACGGCGGAATGTAACGTTGCGTGGTCTAAGTCGTACAAAACTGCGACCGGCGGTGCATATTTATCGCTATGAGAATCAAGACATTAGCCGCATCCGTGTATAGATAGTAAGAGATGCGACTTACTCGCGAAGGATCTCATTGATAAACTTGGGCCGGTCTTCTTCCTCGAGTGTCATATCTTGCACGCCCTGAGGGTAGATCAGAATGTTCGAATAGCTGATATCTCGATGCAGGATCCCTCTCTTCGATACTGCCCACCGGTGACCTGTAATGAAGGCTATCAACGAGAAATTTCCTTGATGCAGCTGGCCACGTACTCTCAAGGACATCATACATCGCTTTGAGGAAATCAAGGACACTCTCGCATGCGTAGAGCGGGTTCCCCGTGGTATCCATGATCATCCTAATCTTCGTTCTACGGCACTCTTCCACCGGCGTTTCTATAGCTTGCTCCCCATTCTTGACGACTCCCCACCTTACCATATGTACCCATCCAGGCGCAGGACGACCGTTGCGCTGCAAGAGGTCGTAGAATTCTCCTTCTTTCCTGTCCTCGCTACTGACAAATGTGTCCTTAATTACGATCGTGGGCTTGTCACGCGGGATGGCTACCCAGGACATTCGCGTCCATGGTCTACCGACAGAGATCACAGAGCAATTCTCGTAAGTCTCCCCATCGAAACAAATGGTCCAGCGAGGAGGTTTGTCAGCGTCCTGAGGGTTGGCCAAAGTGATCGTGGAATCATCTGCGGGATGATTCGAGGGTGGGTGATACAAGCAGTAAACATATTTTACGAGAGGCAGAATGTCGTCCAAAGAGTACTTTTTCGAGATATACAGTCCTGAAGGATCGCTCCAGATGATCTGGTAGCCATTTGGCGAAATATGGGCGACATAGACACCAGGTTTATCGGGGCGTGCTTGATCCAGAAGGCCCGCGTAGGCAGCGGCTTGCTTGAGACCCTCATCCTCGGTCAAAGTAGTCTTGAGTTCAATAAAAGAGTCAGGATGGTGTGCAGATGCCTCTGATGCTGCATACGACTTCTTGGTCTTGCACAGAGCTCCTATGACACTCTGCCGGGTAGCATGAATGTCAGGTTTAAAAGAACGTTCGTCGTCGGGATGATCGTTCAACTTTCGTGTGTGCTGGTCGATGAAGAAGATCTTCGACTGAGAAGGAGCATGTTTGCCTGTATTGAGTGTCAGACAGGACAAGTAAAATATTCTAATAGGTTACGTACTATGAATAGTGTGACTGAAACGATTCATGAGCCTGCAAATGTCGCCATATGACTCAACCTTTTTCTGTTTCCGATATGTAGCGAGATAACGTCGTGCTGCTCGGTCGTTGACGATATCAGCCAAGTTGACAGTAACGTGAAGATGATCTCGTTCAAAGTGCTCATAAATCTCCAGCGAATTTGATGCCTGTAGCTGCTGAGACATTTCCTCGCGATTCCGTGGAGTGTGGTCCATCGGTCTAAGGGGAGTTGGGGGTGCGCGTTGAGACATTGCGTGAGCACGAAGACACAAGAGAACAGTTTCATTGATATTTATACTTACCACAGTATTAAATTAAGTCGTTACGATGCCACAGTGGCAGAGTGGCTTCAAACTGCTGTTGTGGTCGAGTTCAATACTACTTACCAGAATAAGAATGTGGCCGTGATGCAAGACGTGAGTACCACGTGACCGCGATTCGCTCATTTTGGCTGTATTTACTATTTAGGTAGTAGTACGACGTTTGACCACTGCCGTCCCATTCATGTGGACTTCAATACAAGGTAAGATGAGTAAAGGACAGCATGTCCTTCCGTCAAGTGGTATTTGGGGATCCTTGAAAGTTTATTACTCCGACATTGGATCACGAGCGCTGGCGGCTGCTAACCTCTGAGCATCTGACTAACCACCTATGCCGTTCTCCAACGCTCAAACGTTCAGAGTCAGGTCGACGACAATCGTGAATGTCATCTCCAAACCTCTTCGAAGAAAATACATTCACGTTTCTGGAGGCCATGGAGTTGGTATGCCGTTCGTTCGACTTGTCATTGGTCATTCAGGATGATTGATACGCATGGTCCCACGTTTCATTTCGCGATAAGCCAAACAATTTTGTGACTTTGCATGCGACACCGCCTGTGCCCGTGGTTGACGAAAGAGGAAGTAGCGCATGGGATACTACCACGTTATATACGTCATAACATATCCAGCAATTATAGAACACTCTCAACTTACAGGGCCATCGGCCGTCTCCCGACTCTTTCCTTTAGATATCATTGCGTCTGCATCCACAACTCAACAAACTTCAGATCTGTTCCTTTACCGCTACCATAATGGCCACAAATCCCCAATATCGCGTTTCTCTGAGAGGTGGCGCTCTCCTCACCAGCCCACGATTCAACAAGGGCACCGCATTCACCATGGCCGAGCGCAAAGCGTTTGCATTAACAGGACGACTTCCCTCTCGCGTCAATACCCTCGACGAACAGTGCGAGCGAGCATGGGACCAACTGACGGTGCGTGAGTCGCCGATAAGGAAGAATTCATTCCTGCAAAGCTTGAAGGTGGGTGTCTTGGGCTGATTGAGTGGAGAAAGATGATGAGATGCAAATCATCCTCAAAGGACCAGAACTGGGTTCTGTATTATTCGTTGATATCCAGACACCTCAAGGAGCTTGTGCCTATCATATACACCCCAACAGAGGTACGCAAAAACTACTATCTTCCGATCATAATGGTTGACACACCCTCACCACCCATAGGCCGAAGCGATCGCCAAATACTCGCACCTTTTCCGCCGAAGTGAAGGCTTATATCTAACATTTAGCGACCAGGATACAATGGAGGAAGACTTTTTAGAACAAACGCAAGGCCGGAATATAGACCTCGTGGTATGTTCAGATGCCGAGGCTATCTTGGGCATCGGCGACCAGGGCGTTGGGGTAAGTATACGATTCTTCTCACATCGGATAAGGTGAATTGACGAAAACCTAGGGCATTGGGGTGCGTAACATGGTTTTCGTGGTTCTCAGTAGCATACATGATGCGTATACGTGCAGATATCTGCTGCCAAGTCGGTGATTTATACGTACGTGTTCATTTCTCTTATCCTTACGAATTCATGTAGAGAATGCGATGTTCTAGGCTGATTGGTGGAATGGATCCGTCCAAATGTCTTCCCGTTACGCTGGATGTGGGAACCGATAACGAAGACCTACTCAATGACCATCTATATGTAGTAAGCCTCAACTACTTTCGAATTAATGCTACAGGTTCTCACCTTGATAGGGGTGGCCACATAAACGCATTCGCGGTGAGGAATACGATCGTTTTGTCGACAAGTGAGTAAATTCGTCCTGATCCACAATGCGCCTATTCAATGGACGACGCTTCATATAGATTTGTACAATTAGTGCGCAAGTACCACCCACATAGCTTGCTCCATTTTGAAGATTTTGGCGTTACGAATGCACAAAGGCTCTTGCAGCGCTATCGGAACGAGCACGCCTGTTTCAATGATGACATGTCAGTCTAGTTTCTCTTGTTTCTCGTCCCTTGTATCGATATCTGATCCCCATGCATACAGCCAGGGCACAGGCGCAGTGACGCTATCTTGTGTCATGTCCGCCGTTGGTGTGACAAAGTCTAAGCTCTCTGACCAGCGCATCATCATCTACGGCGCAGGCTCCGCTGGCCTCGGTATCGCGCAGCAACTTCGCGACGCTATGGTTACAGCTGACGGTCTCAATCGTGACGAAGCCTCCAAAAAATTCTATCTACTTGACAAATATGGTCTCATCAAACAGTCGCTTGGTTCGTCCCTCATTCGCGACGCACTATATGAAGGTGGATTTGTCAGGCCTGACGACGAGTGGGAGGGCGCGCAGATGAATGACAAAGGGGAAATCGGATTGCTGGAAGTGGTGAAACGGGTACAGCCGACGGTTTTGATTGGGTGCTCAACGCATGGGGGGGCATTTACGGAGGAAGTTGTGAGAGCGATGGCAGAGGGATGTGAGAGGCCTATTATTTTACCGTTGTCGAACCCGAGTAAGTTGGTGGAAGTGGATCCGGCGGATGCGAATCGATGGACGGATGGGAAAGCGTTGATTGCTACTGGTAGTCCGTTCCCTCCTGCGGCGATGCCCAATGGAAAGGAGTACATGTGAGTTGAACTGCCGATAGTCTATATCAGTAGGCTGACTACTGAGAATTGCTCTGCAGTATCGCAGAATGTAATAGTAAGCCTTGTTCATTATTTCCTCTGGTCATGGTTCCCCTGACGGAATACCCTCTGTATAGACGCATTGATATATCCAGGCCTTGGTTTCGGCGCTATGTTATGTCAATCACGCCGTATGACCGACACCATGATCATTGCAGGAGCACAACGACTCGCGTCACTCTCCCCTGCACTCAGTGATCCAGATGACGCACTGCTACCTGATTTCGGGGATGCACCAAGGGTGAATTTCGAGGTTGCTGTAGCTGTTGCGGAGCAGGCTATTGAGGAAGGGAGCGCGGGTGTTGATTGGAAGAAAGAAGATGTGAGAAGAAAAGCGGCGGAGAAATTGTGGCAGCCGGTGTATGGGGAATATGTTTATGATGAACAGGGGCAAAGGTAAGGAGCTGGCAGTGTATGGACTGGTCGTTTGGTATGAGTATTGGGATGGTTGTGTAGGATGATAATAACCTCTGTTTTCCCTTCGATGGGTTGGCATGTGAAGGAGAGCTGCCATAGATCGTTTTGAGTCAACGGTGCTACTCTTGTTGAGGAGCCGGGTGGTTGGTTTCAGGCACTATACAGAACTACAGAACTACTTGATCTCGGATGGAGAAATGTTACCTTCGATATGTGAAAGGTGAATCAGATCGACTTCAAAAAGCTTCCCTTTCATGATATTTTATACCTTTACAAGCTCGCCGAGGGGTACTGTTCGAGCCACCATAGTGCTATGAAAAGCCTTTCCCCGAAACAAAAGAGGTAGCACCACGAAAGACGGGTTGAAAGATCGCTTATCGTCACGCAGACGATGATAAACTCCTCGTGCCCGCGATGGCAGTGATGAGCTGAGTAGAAGACAAGCCTGCCGGGTGTTGATGCTGCCCAATGAGCTCTTGGGTCACTCACGTAGAGCTTCCTGGCCATTGTACGGCCTGGATTCTCGTATATGCGATCGCCTCGCACACCTTCAGCGTGCATTAATAGAGAGTTACATCAAGGACGTGAAAACGCGTCTTCTGATTCAGAAAGCTCGAGCAAGTAAGTGTCCAGTTTGATTTGTATGGAGTGCCTTGATATTGCTACCCTTCTGCAACAGTTTACTGTGATGATTCTGGATGTTGCTAGTACGTATTCCGTGGGGCGACATATGAATGATCTGACTACGCTTTGAAGAAAATAATCGACATCAGACGTATAACGAATATAAGCGACGTGTATTCTAACCTTGTGTGAGGGTCATCCACTTTAATCGGCCTAGAACTATATTAAAGCCCTTGTACCACACTTAGATATAAGTAACTCACTGTAAGACGCAGGTTTTGTACTACGCGATGCCTAGGTGAAACGAGGCTGTAAGACCGAAACGAACAAGCTCGTGTTCAACAGCAGTGCTCGTCTTCTTTTCGATCGACCGCCCATTTTCACTATGAAAATAGGGCCCCAGTATATGCTGCAAATGCGGGAAAGTGGGGACAGTCCGACGGTCGACAGCATCAGAATTTTAATGCTACAACTCTTGAACGTCGAGTTCGAAGTAACGGTGAGCATGCGAGCAGTTTCGGAGGCCTCTGCTCTGGGCGTCTCCTCTCGCCCTGACCCATTTCAGAGCACCTCTTCCTTCCTCTTCATCGCTCTACACCCTGCTACTCCTCGGCCGCCATCATATTCGTTCCTATTGCTGCCTCAGACCACGAATTTCATATATACCCGCTGTCCAGATCTCCACCCCAGTTCCTTATGCCATCGGCAACTCGGTGCTATTGGTTAGCGGATACCGAGCTGCTGTGGGACCTGGTATAAAGGGCTTGGGGATTCCGGTACTGAACCCCAGTCTCACCTCTCGTTCAGTACCGGTAAGTGCCTTTGCACTCCACAGATCTCGAGTCTCACTCGTGTACAGCTCCAGGCATCATCTCCCCTTACCCTACAATCCCACATAATCCCTATATTACAACCTTTCTAATCACGCAATTTCTTGCTTCGCCATCTATTTATCACTATAGGAGATGTCTGATGTTCCCAACAGCAATCTTGAAGAGATCCGGGCTCGTTCCGAGGCCTTTGAAACCCTCGTTCAAGAATGTGTCGATGGGAAGCTCTCCCAGCTCGAGCTTATCGACCATCTTCGATCCGCGGGAGCATCACCCTCTGAGGCTCAGGATTTCGTCTTACAGGCGCAACAGCGTCTTTCAGTTCTTGACCAAACTGAAAACAATGATGATCAGCGAGCAAGTACACCCGAAGGTCTCTCGGGGCAGGAGCTGGAAGATTTTCGACGAGCCCGTGCCGAATCTAACGAGAGTGCTCGTAGTCAAGCCGAAGAAGCAAGGCGAAATGCGCTCGATGCAGTGGCTTGGAGCCTTCTCCGCGCTAAAGTCGCCGACACTACCAATACGAGAGGTCATGGCAACGCTCCAACCTCACTTGGATTTGACTTCTCCACCCTACTCGGCCTCTCTCCATCCCTTCCGAATACTGGAACCATCCCTGCATCGGTTCTCTCAGCTGCCCCTCACCTTGCTAAGATGGTCTCTGCGCCATCTGATCCCCATATCGAGTCAACGTGGAAGCTCCGCCAGGCTTTCACTACCGAGAAAGCCCTCGACCCCATCATTGATATTCTCCAACTCCAGACTTTGTGTTAAATACTGAATCCAGTTTCTACTACTAAACAGACTACAGTAAGGTACTTGGCTTCAACTACTGGGTTACAGAGTTGCGCCGCCCACTACCTAACAAGGGTACCTTGATTTCGGAACGGAGATCGGGGTTACGGAGTAACGCCGGAGAACGGATAGAAGGTAGAGCGTAGGTCGGAGATGCGGGATACCGGAGAACGGAGATAGCGCGGAACGGAGTTCCTTAGTAGAGAAGAGGGAACGTATTAAGTTGATATTCGAACTGAAGAACTATCTACAAGTAACTACGGCTTAAATACTGCAAAGGTAACCTAACATGCGGAATACATGAGTTATACCTTGTGGTAACTAAGCCTAAGTGTCCCTTGATAATTAAATAATTCTACAGTAATATCAAAGTCCATATCTACACGTGTCAAGTCCGCGTGCATAACCCTTGATCCGAGCGTATCCGAAAGTCCGATTGTCCGAAGCCGATGTCCGACGTCACGGGGATGGTCATCTGACCAGGGCTAGGGGTTAGGGGTTTGTACGTGCGTAACAGTACTCCCCCCTTAAGGCCGAGTCCCAAGAGGCCGATCCAGAGCAGTCTTCGGAGTTTTGTCCGGAATTCGGAAGTTTCTCCGAGAGCTAAGGTCGAAGCTTCGGGGTCTGTCCGAGGTTCGAGATGATGACGTCATTGCTGCGGAGAACCTAGATCGAAGTTGCGGAGTTCGAACAATCGCTTTAAAAGCGGAGAGGAGAATTCCGATGTTCTTCATCTTCGACATTCCTCGCTGGTACCCATCCACAATCCAAGCTTCCAAAAATCCCTAATTCTCCTACATGTCCGGCTTCTCTCTTAAGGACCTCGCGCAGTACCCAGAGCTCCAAGCTATGGTGGCGAAGGAGCTTGCCACAAAAATGATGGCTAATGAAGTTACCACGCCCGCCTTACCGATCCCGGACAACGCGCCTGCCCCTGCAACTCCGATAAACCCGCGGGTTGTCCGACCCCGAGACGACACACCAACCGGCGTTTCCCCGCCTGTGAAGAAGTCAAAGGGAAAACAGAGAGTGGTTGAGGAGTCGTCAGGAGGTTCGTGGATTTTCGTGAAGTCGGAGTCCCCTGAGTTGACGCTAATCACAGAGGAGATGGCGGACGAGATGGCGGCGGAGATGTCGGCCTTAGCGGAGAAGGCTCGGAAGGCGCGCGAGGAGGCCGCGGAAATGGAGCGGTCCGCGTTACTTTACGCACAGCGTCGGAAAGAAGAAGAGGACCGACGCATTCGTTCCACGAAGGTAGGGATCGCCCGGGCCATGAAAGGACTGGCCGTCGAAGATTTTGTCGGAGACGAGGAAGAACCCGCGGAGAAGGAGCTGCCGCCTTTGCTTGGGGGCCCGGAAAAGGAGCCCAAGGAGCCGAAGATACGGAAGCGCCCGGAGATCCGGGATCGGGAAGTCGGGGATGACTTCGCGACCACTTGGCCTGATGGAGTGCGCCGAGCGTGCTTCAATTGTAGGGCCCGTAAACGAGAATGTTTGCCGCAGGCAAGGTGAGCTTCTTCCTGTATCTTGCTCTAGAGGCCAGGCTAACGACACTCCGTAGTGCTAACGCAAGTACCTGCGAGGGATGCCACCGCGCAAAACACCGGTGCGAATTCCCCAAAGGTCAGGAAACCAAGGCCGGTCGGGGAAAAGTAGCGGGGAGGACTCCGCGCGTGAGGTCGTCCGCGAAGAAATCGAGGAGGGAACCGAGTCCGGAACCGGAGGCGGGCCCTTCGCGGATAACACGGGGTTCTGCGAGGATGGTACGGCGTCCGTCGGAGGAAGGTCCGTCTAACCGGGAGCTGATGAATACATTCATCGACTTCACGCGACGCTTCGAGCAGCGTCAGATGGAGTTCACGCTCGAGATGTCGAAACTCCGGCTCGAGATGGTTAAGGAACGATCGCGAAGGCGGAGACTTGAGAACATTCTTCGGACGACGGAACACATGGAGGAACGAGATGAGTATGAGACGGACGAGGAGCATGGTGAGATTGAGGACAAGATCCAAGATGTCGAGAATCGTGTCGATGTCTGGATCAAAATGGACGATCTCATGAGGGAAGCACGGGAGAAGCGGGAAAGGGAAGAACGGGAGGAGGAGGCGGAGAAAACGGAGTGGTTGGAGAAAGGAAAGGGGAAGGAGAAAGACGAGGACTATGTAATGGGAGAGGAGGAACAATCGGACTCCTCGGACTAAACTTTGTATAGTATATAGAATCTTGTAACTACCTTGGACTTCTTTTCTTTTTCTTGATATATACTGTTTGTGTCAGTTCTTTGGAAGAGTGATCAATAAGTAAGTAACAAGAGAAGGGAAAAAGATTATAAGGTAAGTAACTAGGATTATAACTACTAGAGAGAGAGAGAGAGAAAAGGGAAAAGGAATGAAATACGTAGCTAAGCTACTTTGGTTTGATTTTGCTGAGTGGACCAGGTTTGTCCGGGTATCGACGGTGGAACTCTTCAACAAGTTCCTGAGCGTGTTCGAGTTCGTCCGCTCCGAGTTCGGAGAATTCTTCCGCGGTGTCTTCGTAGCCTAGCCATCGGACTTTATATCGCAAGGGCATCTTTCGATAACGCTTGTCGATTTTAGAGTCAACAACTTCGGCTATCTCGTATTCTTCTTCGCCATCAACTTCGATCGGAGGTGGCGGAGATTGGACGCGGAGAGGAATCTCGTTCGGAGTTTCGGGTTCGAGCATCGATACGTGGAACACTGGGTGCACTGAGCGTAGGGATTGGGGAAGATTAACCGTGAAGGACGAAGGACCTGCTTGAGCAATGATTTCAAAGGGTCCGATGAACTTCTCGGATAACTTCTTGGAAGGTCTTGTAGTGCGAAAGAACTGAGCCTTGATGAAGACCTTTTGTCCGACCTTGAAGTCCGGAGCCGCGGATCGTCTGCGGTCTGCAGGAGTTTGGTAGCGGAGTTGCGCATCGGACATCGCGGTTCGGAGTTCTTGGTGGAGGTCGTCGAGGTTGACTACGAATTCTCTTGCACGAGTGGAAGCGAGATCGTATTCCGGATGTACGGAGATACGGGGATGGTAACCTTTGTTCGCGAAGAACGGAGATACTCCGGTAGTTGCACTTGGAGCATTGTTGTACGCGAATTCGGCTATGGGGAGAAGTTCTGACCAGTTGTCTTGTTGGTAATTGCAGTAAACGCGGAGGTACTGTTCCAGAGTTTGGTTAGTACGTTCAGTCTGTCCATCACCTTCAGGGTGGTAGCCAGAGGTGTAGTGTAGTTTCATCTCTAAGGCTTTACCAAGAGACCTAAAGAAGTGGGAGACGAACTCCGAACCTCGATCGGAGGTGACGTGGTTCGGAACTCCGTGCTTGGAGAATACATGCATTACGAATAACTTGGCTAGATCTTCGGAGGTGATTGTATCATGGCAAGGGGTGAATATGGCTTGTTTGGAGAGTCGGTCTACGATGACTAGAATGGAATCGAAACCGGAGGATTTGGGGAGTTTCTCGATGAAGTCCATAGATATGGAATCCCAGGGTCGAGAAGGTATGGGGAGTTGTCGGAGTTTGCCATAGGGTTTGTGTCTCTGGGGTTTAGCTCGCATGCAAGTGACACAAGACTTACAGTAGCTTTTGACGAAGTCGCGGATATTGGGCCAGGTGTATTCCCGGCGGACAAGTTCTAATGTTTTGTTTTGGCCATAGTGACCGGAAAGAATGTGATCGTGTTTGTAGCGGAGAACACGGACTCGGAGATCGGAGAAGTCGGGGACGAAGATCCGATTGTCTAGTCGCAGGAGACCGGAGTCATCCTTTGACCAGCGCGGACCTAGTTCGGAGATGGGGACGGAGAGTGTCGGATCGGACTCTTGCGCGGACTTGATGTCGGAATGGAGTTGTTCAACATCCATTACTACGGATCCGCGGAGAGTGGGTACGAAGAGATAAGAAGCGCGGATTGATGCTACGAGTTGTTCTTGAGTGAAAACGGGTCGGAAGTTCTGTGGGTTGACGTGCTGGTAGCGCTCACTCCCCTCTTTAGGGTAGACGTCCCATCGTCTAGTTAAGGAGTCAGGTTTGGCTCCTAACTTGCCTGGACGGAAACGAATACAAAGGTTGAACTGGGAGAGATACTCTGACCAGCGGACCTGTCTTCGGGTTAAGACTTTAGTCGTACAGAAGTATTCTAAATTCTTATGATCAGTAACAACATCGATAACGGAGGCTGAACCTTCAAGGTATTGACGCCAGATTCGGAAGGCTTCAAAAATTGCAAGAAGTTCCTTGTCGTGGACATCATAGTTCAATTCCGTGGCGGTGAACGTGCGCGAGTGGAAAGCGACGGGGTGGATTTCTCCGTCGGAGGTGTAGATCGAGAGGATAGCTCCTAGAGCATAGTCCGAGGCGTCGGTTTCTACGATCATCGGAGCATCGGGGATCCAGTGAGTGAGTACCGGAGCTTGAGTAAAGGCAGCTTTCAGTTCATTGAACGCTGTCCGGCACTTGTCACTAAAAACCCAAGGGGTGCCTTTGCGGGTCAGGCGGGTGAGCGGAACGACGATATCGGAGTAGTTGCGGATGAATCGTCGGTAGAAGTTCGCAAAGCCGAGGAAAGACTGAACATCGCGGATTTTGCGGGGTTCAGGCCATTCTTGTATTACCTTGACTTTGGCTTGGTCCATGGTAAGTCCGGTCGGAGAAAGGATATAACCTAGATATTCTACGGTGTCAACGTGACATTCACATTTCTCACCTTTAGCATAGAGTTTGTGTTTCCGGAGACGTCGGAGAACTTCCTTAACGTGCTCCTTGTGTTCCTCTACACTATTGGAGTAGATCAAGATATCATCTAGATAAACAATGACGCAGACGTCTAAGAGATCAGCGAATACATCATTGATAAACCTTTGAAAAGCCGCGGGAGCGTTAGTTAACCCAAAAGGCATAACCAACCACTCGAAGGAGCCGTAGCGAGTTCGAAAGGCTGTTTTCCATTCATCTCCTTCGGAGATCCGGACTAAGTGGTATGCGTGCCGGAGATCGATCTTGGTGTAGATTTTGGCATCGCGGGGTGCATCTAGGAGGTCGGCTAGACGCGGAAGCGGATAACGATCTTTGCGAGTAATGCGGTTAAGTCCGCGGTAATCGACACAGAGGCGGAGAGAACCGTCTTTCTTCTTAGCGAATAGGACGGGGGCACCGTGCGGAGAACTGGTCGGACAGATGAAACCATGCTGCAAATGCTCGTCGATGAACTCTTTCAAAGCTTGCTGTTCTGTTTGGGACAGGGAATACATCGGACCCACAGGGGGTGACGCATTCTCCTCTAACTCGATCTTGAGGTCGTAGGGCCTGTGATCAGCTAGAGTCTCGGCTTTACCTTTGCTAAATACGTCCGCGAATTCGTGGTATTCGGCAGGAACGTTCGAGAGGTCCGGAGAAGGGTCGGACACGACAGAAGATCTGGCAGAAGTTGTTCCTTCGGGTCGGATGTTGATCATGAATACCTGGACTCCCCTCATACGCGAGACTGTCTTGAAGGCAGCGGCGTTAATGAAGGAGATATTCGGAGGATCGGAGGAGATCGTAGTCGAAGGCGGAGTTTCCGGAGAATCCGGAACAGACAGAGTAGTCACCGGAGATGGCTGCGGAGAACACGGAGACGTATCCGGAGATGTCGGAGTAGTCGGAGGTGCTTCCAATGCCGGGGCCGTAATAACGCTGCCAGATTCTGGTGCTCGGAACGAGATACTGCTCGTAACCCAGTCAATCAACGGATTGTAGCGGGTGAGCCAGTTATGTCCTAGAACAACAGAACAGGAAACGTCCAGAGGTGTGACAAAGAACGTGATTTTCAGATTTTCGCCAGTCGGAAACCTACAGAGTAGGTCAAGAGCTTCGGTAATAAAATTATTTGAGGAGCCGTCGAACAACAAAAGCTTTATCGGGGGTGTACGGTAAGTTAAGAGTCCATGGGCACGAATAAAACCTGTATCTACAAAACAGTGAGTAGAACCGGAATCTATTAGTGCAGTAAAGATCGTAGTGGTATCAGAAAGATTGTCCGAGGTAAGAGAAACGTAGGTAGCGGAAGGAGAAAGAACGGGAGACGCAGCATTAAGTCTACAAATGTCGGGCCATATGTACAGATCGCAGCTCCGCGGAGGGTCCGAGGACTCTGGGCTGCACATCAGTTTTCCGTTTCGGAGATGTGTGCCTCTTGTTCAGAGGAATCCGATTCGGCTACTGCTGCGCGGGCCTTGGCGGAGTTCGAGTTTCCGTTGGGGCATTCCTTAACCCGATGTCCGGAACCACCGCAGAAGAGACAGAGTCCCTTCCGGATGCGTTCCGCGCGGACTTCAGGCTTCAGTTTGCCGTCCTTTCCCAACTGATTGGCGAAAGGGGGTGGTGCGGAATTCTTCGAAGCGGGTTTTGCGGAGGACGTTGAGGACTTGTTGCCGGAGTTGGAGGAAGACGAGGACGGGTTCGCGGAGTTCGAGGATGCGGGTTTAGACGAATGGTGGGAGGACGTGGACTTCTTCGCGGACTTCTCGGAGTGCTTCTCCGAGGGATCGGACTTCTTCTCCTTTTGCCTCTCCCAGTATCGTTGGTCGATCTCGGAAGCGGCGGATCGGAGAGCGGAGAGAGATTCCCTTTTCGGAGAACGCGAGAGCTCGTCCTTGATTCGGTCCGGAAGCGCGTTGTAGTACATGTACCGGAGGGCCCTGTCGCCCCAACCAACCAGCTTTGAGGCGTGTTGCTGGAAGATCACGTTGAATTTCGTGATCCGGTGGTGGCTGAGCATCTTGAGAGAGTCGAGGGCCATTTCCGCGTCTCGGGCTGGGTCGATAGCACCGAAGTTATCCTTTAGGGTTTCCACGAATGCCTCATAGGAGTACATCCAGGGTGGAACTTCCCCATCGGGTTCCGCGAGGTATGGCTCGAACAGATCGAAGGCCGTGCCTTTCAGATACGAGAGCGCGAATGTAACCTTTTCGTCCTCATCGGAGAATTGACCGGAGTTCGCGGTGAAGTACAGTTTCAACTGGACCAGGAACGTATTGAGTTTCCGGGGGTCTGAACCATCGAACGTGTCGGGAACCTTGACGCGAGAGCTAGCTTTGGCGGAGGCAGGGACGGAGACCCCACGATTCAGATCGCGGAGTGTCGACGTGATTCCGTTGAGGGACTGAATAAGTGCCTCACCAACATCGGATCGGATCGGAGTTTCTCGACGGGGAGCGGAGTGCGGAGGTTGATCGTAGTCGAATGCATCGTCATCTTCGGGTTCGTCATCACCATCGTCCGGAGGCCCAGGAGGTCCGCCAGGTCCGGAGGGTCCGGATGGCCCAGCAGAGGGCTCCCGTTGGGGTTGCGGAGAATGGGACGAAGTTTGCGAGAGACGTTCTTCGATGATCGTTTCGTTTCTCCGAGATTCTTCGGGGTTCTCCTGAAGTTCTTCGGTCGGAGCGGTAGTGCTCACAACAGGAGTCGAAGAAGCGCGGACTCGCCCTACAGGTCGCCGTGTGGTGTTATGGTGACTGCGGGCGTGTGCGGAGGTCGAGGATCCGGATGCGGCGGGGGACTGCTCTGCAGCCTTAGCCAGCTTGGTAACGCGTGCTGTGGTCATCTGGGAAAAAGAAAGGGCTAGGGAGTGGGAGGTGAGTTCGAATATACTGTTAAATACTGAATCCAGTTTCTACTACTAAACAGACTACAGTAAGGTACTTGGCTTCAACTACTGGGTTACAGAGTTGCGCCGCCCACTACCTAACAAGGGTACCTTGATTTCGGAACGGAGATCGGGGTTACGGAGTAACGCCGGAGAACGGATAGAAGGTAGAGCGTAGGTCGGAGATGCGGGATACCGGAGAACGGAGATAGCGCGGAACGGAGTTCCTTAGTAGAGAAGAGGGAACATATTAAGTTGATATTCGAACTGAAGAACTATCTACAAGTAACTACGGCTTAAATACTGCAAAGGTAACCTAACATGCGGAATACATGAGTTATACCTTGTGGTAACTAAGCCTAAGTGTCCCTTGATAATTAAATAATTCTACAGTAATATCAAAGTCCATATCTACACGTGTCAAGTCCGCGTGCATAACCCTTGATCCGAGCGTATCCGAAAGTCCGATTGTCCGAAGCCGATGTCCGACGTCACGGGGATGGTCATCTGACCAGGGCTAGGGGTTAGGGGTTTGTACGTGCGTAACACTTTGGAAGAACCTATTGCGAGATCAATCTGGCGAGAGATTGCACAGGACCGCTACGTCAACTTCGAGAAGTTGTTCGCAACGATGCAACCTGGTTACGACCATAGAGACGACTTCAAAGATCTCGTTAGCGGCTATGTCATCATTAAGAAAGATCAAACAAACGCTCGCCGTGCTCTCACTTCTGAATCAGATTGGAGCCGCGTTTTTGGGGCTTGGCAGGCAGCAGTTGTCTTACTCTATCCTCATCGTAGCTCGGAACTCAATGCATATCGCCAGCATGTTGTACATGTCTTCCGCGCAGCTCCTCTTAACCCTCAATTTGCGATACGCTTTGATGCGGAAGTCCGCGAACGCTATTCGAAGTCGCCATTCAGGATGGACGATCGCACTCAGCTCGATATTCCACTCTTCACTCAAATGCTTCGTCCACTCTCGTTTGAAAGATCAAACAAGCGCGCTCTTTCTCTCCCGACGATTCCTTCGAAACGCTCAGTGATCATTTGCCAGAATTGGAATATGGGCTTCTGCTCGGACCCCTGTCCGAACCATCGTTGGCATGGTACCTGTAGCGAGTGTGGCGAAAAACACAGAGCAAGGGACCTCGACAGATGCTTCCACCTCCTCCGTGCAAAACGACTCCAGCAGAGACAAGGAGGAAGTAGCGGTGAGGGTAGAGCGAGCAGCAGCGGGCCCTCAACGGTTCTCCCTGGGGAAACGCAAAGAGTCTGATACATTAGAGTCTCCTCGAATCTATAGAGGTTTTACCTGGCTTCCATACAATTCTAATGAAATATCACCCTCTGCATCTTATACTGAGACTGCTCCACCTTTACCATCACCTCCGCAACATCTGCTTGATGACCCTACCATAAAGGCTGCATGTGAAGCTGCACAAGATCATATCAAAGTAGAAACCCCGTTTATCGTTGACCGATTCGAAAATCTTCTCGCGAGCCATCCTAGTCAACCTTTTGTCAAGTCAGTTATGAAAGGTTTGCGTGAAGGATTCTGGCCTTTGGACGAAGGCAACTGGGATATCAATGATGACGAGATCATTGATAATTATGCCTCCGAACCTCTTGACATAGAAACTATCAGAAAGTTTCGTGACAAGGAGATTGAGGCGGGTCATTGGTCGGAAGGTTTCACTGAGCTAGCGGATGGAATGAAGGTTTCTCCGATGTTCGTTGTTTGGCAGCATGGAAAAGGCAGAGTTGTCACAGATCACTCAGCTTCTGGTCTCAACAACGGTATCCCTCGTGATGAAGCAAAAGTGAAATACGATGATATGCGACCCTTCGGTCAATGCCTATATGAGGTTAGGAAGCAGCATCCTAATAGGAATCTCATTCTCTTCAAAAGTGATGTCGCATCCGCATTTTTGAATCTTCCCGCACACCCACTTTGGCAAATCCGTCAAGTCGTCAAGGTTGATGACAAGTATCATATTGTCCGCCGATTGGTCTTTGGAAGTCGAGCATCCCCACGCATCTGGTGTGCCACATCAAGCTTGTTATGCTGGCTCGCCATCCACAAGCTTGGTATTACAGGCCTACACGTCTATATGGATGATTTCTTTGGTTGGGATTTTGCTGAGAACTTAGTTTTCTTTCATGGACAAATGCGACCAAAGAAGCAGGTCCAACTTCTTATTCTATGGGACTTTCTCTCATGTCCGTGGGAGGACCGGAAGCAAGAGCACGGTGACGTCCTGAAGATCATTGGCTTTTGGGTTGACATTAATAAAGGAAGTATCTCCCTGCATCCTGACGCTATAAACGACATTGTATCCAAAATCTCGAGCTTCTTGGATACGCCATCACGTAACCAACCTCTACACTCTTGGCACCAGCTATCTGGTCATCTCAATTGGGCGCTCAATGTGTTACCATGGGCTCGTCCAGCACTCTTCAAGCTGTACAACAAAACCGCTGGCAAAACACATCCAAAAGCCAAAGTGTGGATTAATAAGCATGTTCGCGACGACCTTATATGGCTCCAGAATACCATACCAAAGTCCATTGGAGTATCGTTTATTGATAATCTCAAATGGACGGATGATGAAGCCGATATGGTCATCTGGACTGACGCTAGCTTACACAAGGGTATTTCCTTCGCTTATGCTAGCCACGGATTTTACTATATGGTCGAGAACGCAAAGTACCAAAACGGAGAGCCCGATATCTTCTTCGAAGAAGAGATTGGCATTCTATTCGCTATATTCCATGCTGCTCGTCAACTCTATCCCCCACGAAAACTCCTTATCTTTTCTGACAGTCTTAACTCAGTTGAGGCATTCAATTCCCTAGCTGTCCGCAAAGCAATGCATAATGCCCCTTTGTGTTACGCACGTGCAAACCCCTAACCCCTAGCCCTGATCAGATGACCATTCCCGTGACTTCGGACATCGGCTTCGGACTATCGGACTTTCGGATACGCTCGGATCAAGGGTTATGCACGCGGACTTAGCACGTGTAGATAAGGACTTGGATATTACTGTAGAATTATTTAATTATCAAGGGACACTTAGGCTTAGTTACCACGAGGTATAACTCATGTATTCCGCATGTTAAGTTACCTTCACAGTATTTAAGCCGTAGTTACTTGTAGATAGTTCTTCAGTTCGAATATCAACTTAATACGTCTCCTCTTCTCTACTAAGGGAGCTCCTACTCTCTCCTGTTCACTCTATTACCGCTCTCCGGTACTCCGCATCTCCGACTAACACTCTACCTCTTCTCCGTTCTCCGGCGTTACTCCGTAACCCCGATCTCCGTTCCGAAATCAAGGTACCCTTGTTAGGTAGTGGGCGGCGCAACTCTGCAACCCAGTAGTTGAAGCCAAGTACCTTACTGTAGCCTGTTTAGTAGTAGAAGCTGGATTCTGTATTTAACAGTATATTCGAACTCACCTCCCACTCCCTAGCCCTTTCCTTTTCACAGATGACCACAGCACGCGTTACCAAGCTGGCTAAGGCTGCAGAGCGGTCCCCCGCCGCATCCGGATCCTCGACCTCCGCACACGCCCGCAGTCACCATAACACCACACGGCGACCTGTAGGGCGAGTCCGCGCTTCTTCGACTCCTGTTGTGAGCACTACTGCTCCGACCGAAGAACTTCAGGAGAACCCCGAAGAATCTCGGAGAAACGAAACGATCATCGAAGAACGTCTCTCGCAAACCTCGTCCCATTCTCCGCAACCCCGACGGGAGCCCTCTGCTGGGCCATCCGGACCCTCCGGGCCTGGCGGACCTCCTGGGCCTCTGGACGATGGTGATGATGAACCCGAGGATGACGATGCATTCGACTATGATCAACCTCCGCACTCCGTCCCCCGTCGAGAAACCCCGATCCGATCCGATGTTGGTGAGGCACTTATTCAGTCCCTCAACGGAATCACGTCTACACTCCGCGATCTGAATCGTGGGGTCTCCGTCCCTGCCTCCGCCAAAGCTAGCTCCCGCGTCAAGGTTCCCGATACGTTCGACGGTTCAGACCCTCGGAAACTCAATACGTTCCTGGTCCAGTTGAAACTATACTTCACCGCGAACTCCGGTCAGTTCTCCGATGAGGACGAAAAAGTCACATTCGCGCTTTCGTACCTGAAAGGCACGGCCTTCGATCTGTTCGAGCCATATCTCGCGGAACCCGATGGGGAAGTTCCACTTTGGATGTACTCCTATGAGGCATTCGTGGAAACCCTAAAGGACAACTTCGGTGCTATCGACCCAGCCCGAGACGCGGAGATGGCCCTCGACTCTCTCAAAATGCTCAGCCACCACCGGATCACGAAATTCAACGTGATCTTCCAGCAGCACGCCTCAAAGCTGGTTGGTTGGGGCGACAGGGCCCTCCGATACATGTACTACAACGCGCTTCCGGACCGAATCAAGGACGAACTCTCACGTTCTCCGAAAAGGGAATCTCTCTCCGCTCTCCGATCCGCTGCTTCCGAGATCGACCAACGATACTGGGAGAGGCAAAAGGAGAAGAAGTCCGATCCCTCGGAGAAGCACTCCGAGAAGTCCGCGAAGAAGTCCACGTCCTCCCATCATTCGTCTAAACCCGCATCCTTGAACTCCGCGAACCCGTCCTCGTCTTCCTCCAACTCCGGCAACAAGTCCTCAACGTCCTCCGCAAAACCCGCTTCGAAGAATTCCGCACCACCCCCTTTCGCCAATCAGTTGGGAAAGGACGGCAAACTGAAGCCTGAAGTCCGCGCGGAACGCATCCGGAAGGGACTCTGTCTCTTCTGCGGTGGTTCCGGACATCGGGTTAAGGAATGCCCCAACGGAAACTCGAACTCCGCCAAGGCCCGCGCAGCAGTAGCCGAATCGGATTCCTCTGAACAAGAGGCACATATCTCCGAGACGGAAAACTGATGTGCAGCCCAGAGTCCTCGGACCCTCCGCGGAGCTGCGATCTGTACATATGGCCCGACATTTGTAGACTTAATGCTGCGTCTCCCGTTCTTTCTCCTTCCGCTACCTACGTTTCTCTTACCTCGGACAATCTTTCTGATACCACTACGATCTTTACCGCACTAATAGACTCCGGTTCTACTCACTGTTTTGTAGATACAGGTTTTATTCGTGCTCATGGACTCTTAACCTACCGTACCCCCCCGATAAAGCTATTGTTGTTCGACGGCTCCTCAAATAATTTCATTACCGAAGCTCTTGACCTACTCTGTAGGTTTCCGACTGGCGAAAATCTGAAAATCACGTTCTTTGTCACACCTCTGGACGTTTCCTGTTCTGTTGTTCTAGGACATAACTGGCTCACCCGCTACAATCCGTTGATTGACTGGGTTACGAGCAGTATCTCGTTCCGAGCACCAGAATCTGGCAGCGTTATTGCGGCCCCGGCATTGGAAGCACCTCCGACTACTCCGACATCTCCGGATACGTCTCCGTGTTCTCCGCAGCCATCTCCGGTGACATCTCTGTCTGTTCCGGATTCTCCGGAAACTCCGCCTTCGACTACGATCTCCTCCGATCCTCCGAATATCTCCTTCATTAACGCCGCTGCTTTCAAGACAGTCTCGCGTATGAGGGGAGTCCAGGTATTCATGATCAATATCCGACCCGAAGGAACAACTTCTGCCAGATCTTCTGTCGTGTCCGACCCTTCTCCGGACCTCTCGAACGTTCCTGCCGAATACCACGAATTCGCGGACGTGTTTAGCAAAGGTAAAGCCGAGACTCTAGCTGATCACAGGCCCTACGACCTCAAGATCGAGTTAGAAGAGAATGCGTCACCCCCAGTGGGTCCGATGTATTCCCTGTCCCAAACAGAACAGCAAGCTTTGAAAGAGTTCATCGACGAGCATTTGCAGCATGGGTTCATCCGTCCGACCAGTTCTCCGCACGGTGCCCCCGTCCTATTTGCCAAGAAGAAAGACGGCTCTCTCCGCCTCTGTGTCGATTACCGCGGACTTAACCGCATTACTCGCAAAGATCGTTATCCGCTTCCGCGTCTAGCCGACCTCCTAGATGCACCCCGCGATGCCAAAATCTACACCAAGATCGATCTCCGGCACGCATACCACCTAGTCCGGATCTCCGAAGGAGATGAATGGAAAACAGCCTTTCGAACTCGCTACGGCTCCTTCGAGTGGTTGGTTATGCCCTTTGGGTTAACTAACGCTCCCGCGGCCTTTCAAAGGTTTATCAATGATGTGTTCGCTGACCTTTTAGACGTCTGCGTCATTGTTTATCTAGATGATATCTTGATCTACTCCAATAGTGTAGAGGAACACAAGGAGCACGTTAAGGAAGTTCTCCGACGTCTCCGGAAAAACAAGCTCTATGCTAAAGGTGAGAAATGTGAATTTCACGTCGACACCGTAGAATATCTAGGTTATATCCTTTCTCCGACCGGACTTACCATGGACCAAGCCAAAGTCAAGGTTATTCAAGAATGGCCTGAACCCCGCAAAGTCCGCGATGTTCAGTCCTTCCTCGGCTTTGCGAACTTCTACCGACGATTCATCCGCAACTACTCCGATATCGTCGTTCCGCTTACCCGCCTGACCCGCAAAGGCACCCCTTGGGTTTTTAGTGATAAGTGCCGGACAGCATTCAATGAATTGAAAGCTGCCTTTACTCAAGCTCCGGTACTCACCCACTGGATCCCCGACGCTCCGATGATCGTAGAAACCGACGCCTCGGACTATGCTCTAGGAGCTATCCTCTCGATCTACACCTCCGACGGAGAAATCCACCCCGTCGCTTTCCATTCGCGCACGTTCACCTCCACGGAATTGAACTATGATGTCCACGATAAGGAACTTCTTGCAATTTTTGAAGCCTTCCGAATCTGGCGTCAATATCTTGAAGGTTCAGCTTCCGTTATCGATGTTGTTACTGATCATAAGAATTTAGAATACTTCTGTACGACTAAAGTCTTAACCCGAAGACAGGTCCGCTGGTCAGAGTATCTCTCCCAGTTCAACCTTTGTATTCGTTTCCGTCCAGGCAAGTTAGGAGCCAAACCTGACTCCTTAACTAGACGATGGGACGTCTACCCTAAAGAGGGGAGTGAGCGCTACCAGCATGTCAACCCACAAAACTTCCGACCCGTCTTCACTCAAGAACAACTCGTAGCATCAATCCGCGCTTCTTATCTCTTCGTACCCACTCTCCGCGGATCCGTAGTAATGGATGTTGAACAACTCCATTCCGACATCAAGTCCGCGCAAGAGTCCGATCCGACACTCTCCGTCCCCATCTCCGAACTAGGTCCGCGCTGGTCAAAGGATGACTCCGGTCTCCTGCGACTAGACAATCGGATCTTCGTCCCCGACTTCTCCGATCTCCGAGTCCGTGTTCTCCGCTACAAACACGATCACATTCTTTCCGGCCACTACGGCCAAAACAAAACCCTAGAACTTGTCCGCCGGGAATATACCTGGCCTAACATTCGCGACTTCGTCAAAAGCTACTGTAAGTCCTGTGTCACTTGCATGCGAGCTAAACCCCAGAGACACAAACCCTATGGCAAACTCCGACAACTCCCCGTACCTTCTCGACCCTGGGATTCCATATCCATGGACTTCATCGAGAAACTCCCCAAATCCTCCGGTTTCGATTCCATTCTAGTCATCGTAGACCGACTCTCCAAACAAGCCATATTCACCCCTTGCCATGATACAATCACCTCCGAAGATCTAGCCAAGTTATTCGTAATGCATGTATTCTCCAAGCACGGAGTTCCGAACCACGTCACCTCCGATCGAGGTTCGGAGTTCGTCTCCCACTTCTTTAGGTCTCTTGGTAAAGCCTTAGAGATGAAATTACACTACACCTCTGGCTACCACCCTGAAGGTGATGGACAGACCGAACGTACTAACCAAACTTTGGAACAGTACCTCCGCGTTTACTGCAATTACCAACAAGACAACTGGTCAGAACTTCTTCCTATAGCCGAATTCGCGTATAACAATGCTCCAAGTGCTACCACCGGAGTATCTCCGTTCTTCGCGAACAAAGGTTACCATCCCCGTATCTCCGTACATCCGGAGTACGATCTCGCCTCCACCCGTGCAAGAGAATTCGTAGTCAACCTCGACGACCTCCACCAAGAACTCCGAACCGCGATGTCCGATGCGCAACTCCGCTACCAAGCTCCTGCAGACCGCAGACGATCCGCGGCTCCGGACTTCAAGGTCGGACAAAAGGTCTTCATCAAAGCTCAATTCTTTCGCACTACAAGACCCTCCAAGAAGTTATCCGAGAAGTTCATCGGACCTTTTGAAATCATTGCTCAAGCAGGTCCTTCGTCCTTCACGGTTAATCTTCCCCAATCCCTACGCTCAGTGCACCCAGTGTTCCACGTATCGATGCTCGAGCCCGAAACTCCGAACGAGATTCCTCTCCGCGTCCAATCTCCGCCTCCTCCGATCGAAGTTGACGGCGAAGAAGAATACGAGATAGCCGAAGTTGTTGACTCTAAAATCGACAAGCGTTATCGAAAGATGCCCTTGCGATATAAAGTCCGATGGCTAGGCTACGAAGACACCGCGGAAGAATTCTCCGAACTCGGAGCGGACGAACTCGAACACGCTCAGGAACTTGTACAAGAGTTCCACCGTCGATACCCGGACAAACCCGGTCCACTCAGCAAAATTAAACCCAAGTAGCAATAGCTACGTATTTCATTCCTTTTCCCCTTTCTTTCTCTCTCTCTCTCTAATAGCTATAGTTTTGATTACTTGCTAGCCTCTTTTTTTTCCTTCTCTTGTTATTCACTTACTCAAGTTCCAAGATCAAAACAAGTATATAACCAAGAAAAGAAAGGAAGTCCAAGTAGTTACAGAAAACTATATACTACAAATCATTAATCCGAGGAGTCAGAATACTCCTCTGCCCCCATTACAAAGTCCTCGTCCACCTTCTCCTTCCCCTTCTCCGACTTCTCCGTTTTCCCCTCCGTTTCTCCGTTCTCCTCCGCTTCCCGCTTCTCTCGTGCTTCTCGCATGTATTGGTCCGACTTTATCCAGGCGTCCAAACGAAACTCAACGTCTTGAAGGCGGTCCTCGATGTCGGCGTATTCTTCATCCGTCTCATACTCGTCCCGCTCCTCGAGGTGCTCCGCCGTCCGGAGAATGTTCTCGAGGCGTCTCGTCCGAGACCTCTCCTTGGCCATCGCCACCCGCAACTTCGAGATCTCGACCGAATGTTCCATTTGGCGCTGTTCAAAGCGCCGCGTGAAGTCGATGAAAGTGTTCATCAACTCCTGGTTCGTTGGCCCATTCTCCGGTGCGTTCTCCGACTTCTTCGCAGCACTCCGGGTGATCCTGGACGGGCCCGCCTCCGGGCTTGCTGCCTTCTCCGTTCTCTTCGCGGAGACCCTCTTCCTCGGCGTCTTCTCCGACGTTTTTCCTCGACCCGTCTTCGTTTCCTGACCCTTGGGGAAATCGCACCGGTGTTTAGACCGATGGCAACCCTCGCAAGTGCTAGCGTTAGCACTGCACGACCGAGTCAGTTTGAAACCAAGCAAAGGAAGTCAACAAGGGACTTACCTCGCCTGCGGCAAGCACTCTTGCTTGCGAGCCCGACAGTGGTAACAAGCACGGTAGACCCCGTCCGGCCACAGGGTCACGAACTCATCCCCGACTTCTCTGTCCCGGATCTCCGGACGTTTCCGAATCCGCGGCTCCTTCACCTCCTTCTCCGGACCTCCAAGAATGGGTGGCAACTCCTTTTCCTCCGCCTCGTCCTCTTCTCCGACGTAGTCCTCGACGGACAGCTCCTTCATCGCGCGAGCGATCCCGATTTTCGTAGAACGGACCCGGCGGTCCTCCTCTTCTCTGCGACGTTGGGCGTACAACATCGCCGACTGTTCTCTGGCGAGAACCTCCTCGCGTGTCCGTTGCGCCTTCTCCGCAATCTCCGCGATCTCCGGCAGCATTTCCTCTGTGATCAAAGTAAGTTCGGGCGACTCCGACTTTACGAGCACCCACGAACCTCCCGGAGTTTCTTCCACCAATCTCCGTTTCCCCTTCGACCTCTTCGTTGGAGGTGAAACTCCGGTGGGTGTGTCGTCCCGCGGACGAGCGATTTTTGGAGCAGCGACGATGGCGGGCGTGACAGGGAGTGCTTGCTCATTAGCCAGCATTTTAGAAGCGATTTCTCGTGCAACGAGAACTTGGAGTTCTGGGTATTGGGCAAGATCTTTCAAGGAAAGTCCAGACATGTTGGGATTTCGGGAAGTGGGGTTGTGTTGGGTTACGAGCGTAAAGGAAGGGTTGTCGAAGACGAAGAACATCGGAGTTCCCCTCTCCGCTTTTAAGGCGATTGTTCGAACTCCGCAACTTCGATCTAGGTTCTCCGCAGCAATGACGTCATCATCTCGAACCTCGGATAGACCCCGAAGCTTCGACCTTAGCTCTCGGAGAAATTTCCGAATTCCGGACGAAACTCCGAAGGCCGCTCTGGATTGGCCTCTTGGGACTCGGCCTTAAGGGGGGAGTACTGTTACGCACGTGCAAACCCCTAACCCCTAGCCCTGATCAGATGACCATTCCCGTGACTTCGGACATCGGCTTCGGACTATCGGACTTTCGGATACGCTCGGATCAAGGGTTATGCACGCGGACTTAGCACGTGTAGATAAGGACTTGGATATTACTGTAGAATTATTTAATTATCAAGGGACACTTAGGCTTAGTTACCACGAGGTATAACTCATGTATTCCGCATGTTAAGTTACCTTCACAGTATTTAAGCCGTAGTTACTTGTAGATAGTTCTTCAGTTCGAATATCAACTTAATACGTCTCCTCTTCTCTACTAAGGGAGCTCCTACTCTCTCCTGTTCACTCTATTACCGCTCTCCGGTACTCCGCATCTCCGACTAACACTCTACCTCTTCTCCGTTCTCCGGCGTTACTCCGTAACCCCGATCTCCGTTCCGAAATCAAGGTACCCTTGTTAGGTAGTGGGCGGCGCAACTCTGCAACCCAGTAGTTGAAGCCAAGTACCTTACTGTAGCCTGTTTAGTAGTAGAAGCTGGATTCTGTATTTAACACTTTGCGAGCTGTGGCGACTATTGTCCTCACCACAGGGATCAATCTGCGAGTAAGACACGTGGCTGGGAAGCATAACATCCGTGCCGACATGCTCTCACGCCTGCTATTGGATGAATACAGACGTAAATTCCCATCAGATAAAATCAGCCGATTCTTTCCCCCTACTGAGCTACGTGATATTCTACCAACGTCATGGAGAGATTGCTTCTAGCAGCAGCTTCTTCACGCTCAACTCACCATTCTACCCGGACTCCGGTCGAACTCTCGTCGCTCGATGCATATGTTCTACATTTGCAGCTCAATGCCATAGAACGAAGCACAAAGAAAGGATACCTTACTGGAGCAAGGGATTACATTTTCTTTTGTGTTGTACATGGTTTGCCGCTAGACCCAACCCCGAATACCCTATCCCGATATGTAGCTTACACTTCGAAATATATTGCTTCGTCTAGCAAATACCTCTCGGGTGCTCGTTACTTCCTCAAAGAATTCTATCCAGATTTTGACACCAATCGGGCACATCCCCTGGTACAAGCTACGATCAGAGGCTCAAAGAAAGTTCGCGCCGATCCCGTTCACCGAAAACTACCACTACGTATCCACCATCTGGAATCCTTCTTGCATCGTGCACGATCATCACATCGTTATGACGACTTACTATTCGCAACAATTCTCACATGTGCTTTCTTCGCCTGTCATCGCTCTGGAGAGCTAGTGGTTAGTAATGACCACAATCTCTTTGACTGGCGCAAGATTGTCAAGCGCAGCTCTTTAACATTCTCAAATGGTCGCGCGTTCTACCATTTGCCCTATCACAAAGGCGATCCTTTCTATCGCGGAACTGAAATTCTCTTTACATCATTCTCACACACGCTATGCTGCCCTGTCAACTTACTGCGGGAGTACACATCACTGCGGGACAGTCGACATGGCGCTCGCGCAGCACTCTTTATCACCGAAAACGGAAACCACCCAACGCGCGCCTGGTTTGAGCAAAAGCTACACTCAATGCTAGGAAAGGAGTTTGGGGGTCACTCCGCACGTGCCGGAGGGGCCACATTCTATGCGAGCTTGGGTTTGTCAGAAGATGTAATCCAATCACTGGGGCGTTGGAGTTCCACTGCGTGGAAGATATATATTCGGGACAACCCTACTATCCGCGCAGAGCTGCAACTAGCTTCACGCACACGCAACCCATCCACATAAGCCACATCACAGACTCACTCGATCCATTCTATCCTTACTTCGACCACCTCCGTCCCCCACACACATCATCATCTAGCCCTATAGCCCACTCTCGCTCATCTGATTGAAAATGTAGAGGGTTTTACCGGCCCTTGTTTAACCTAATTTGTTTGAGCGCGAAGTGGCAGAGGTCGAAGTAACGGTGAGCATGCGAGCAGTTTCGGAGGCCTCTGCTCTGGGCGTCTCCTCTCGCCCTGACCCATTTCAGAGCACCTCTTCCTTCCTCTTCATCGCTCTACACCCTGCTACTCCTCGGCCGCCATCATATTCGTTCCTATTGCTGCCTCAGACCACGAATTTCATATATACCCGCTGTCCAGATCTCCACCCCAGTTCCTTATGCCATCGGCAACTCGGTGCTATTGGTTAGCGGATACCGAGCTGCTGTGGGACCTGGTATAAAGGGCTTGGGGATTCCGGTACTGAACCCCAGTCTCACCTCTCGTTCAGTACCGGTAAGTGCCTTTGCACTCCACAGATCTCAAGTCTCACTCGTGTACAGCTCCAGGCATCATCTCCCCTTACCCTACAATCCCACATAATCCCTATATTACAACCTTTCTAATCACGCACCCACCCACCTCTCCCAGTAATTCATCCTAACTCATCTGGAATACATTAAATGTACAATTTTATGTAGAGTAGCCCACTCTCGCTCATCTGATTGAAAATGTAGAGGGTTTTACCGGCCCTTGTTTAACCTAATTTGTTTGAGCGCGAAGTGGCAGAGGTCAACGTTCAACACAGTGTGAGCGCTTATCGTCACACTCAATGAGCGCTTAGATAATGACGCGGACTTGTGATAACCAACGTTGATGCTGTTGATAGTACAACATTCTCCCCATCATTCATACGCCCAAGAACCTCGCGCCATGTTCTTCCAAAAATCGACGCGAATATGCATAAAAGCATTGGAAGAAAACATATATTTACGTTCACAGGTCTTCATCTAAATTGTATGACCGAGCTTGACGCTTGAAGATAAGTTTAGACTTTGTTGAAATGGATTCAACGTGGTCGGCAAGTGTGTCCGGTGTGGGTGAAACTGTGGGACTATTATGAAGATAACGGCGTCTTGACACAACGTGAATCCAGAGTAATATTAATAGCACATCAGCCTTCCTCTCCTTTTATCATTGTCGCCACCATGGTGCTAGCTATCCCCAAACCTCGGTTTCGTATCTCTCTTCGGGGCAGCGCCCTCCTTACCAGTCCGCGTTTCAACAAGGGTACTGCGTTTCCCATCGCCGAACGTAAAGCGTTCGGCTTGACAGGTCGCCTGCCATCACGCGTCAACACGCTCGATGAACAATGTGAGCGGGCTTACGACCAACTAGTGGCTCGTGACTCTCCCATAAGAAAAAATACCTTCTTACAGAGCTTGAAGGTGCGTTTTATCTCATGGGTCATTGACGGCCACTGGAGACGATGGTGGGTTAAGCATTATTACAGGATCAGAACTGGGTGTTGTACTATTCGCTGATTTCGAGGCACCTCAAGGAATTAGTGCCTATCATTTACACCCCGACGCAGGTATGTCAGCTCACTCTATGATCTCGGACATCAAATCTGACTTAGTCCCATTAGGCTGAAGCAATAGCAAATTACTCTCACCTTTTCCGGCGAAGTGAAGGGCTGTATCTGACATTTAGTGACCAAGATACGATGGAAAAGGATTATCTGGAACAAACCAAAGACAGAGACATAGATCTTGTTGTGTGTTCGGATGCCGAGGCTATCCTGGGTATCGGCGACCAAGGTGTTGGGGTAGGTATATGTGCTGCAGTTTCTCGTCTACCTTATGACAACGTCCCCTGAGCTAATCAATGGATTCTTTAGGGCATTGGGGTACGAAATATCGTTCTAGACCTTTCGTGCACACGTAGTGATGCATATATGGACAGATATGTACTGCTAAGTCCGCAATATATACGTACGTCTAGGTAACCGCGCGTCTGCCTCACCTAATCGCGACTTTAGGTTAATTGGTGGCATGGATCCGTCCAAGTGCCTTTCTGTTGCGCTGGATGTGGGAACCGACAACGAAGATCTGCTGAATGACCACCTATACGTCGTAAGCCCTTTTGCACCTTCGATGGTCTGCGTTTCAGAATTATGGATGCACTCATAAACAGGGTTGGCCACATAAGCGAGTTCGTGGTGAAGATTACGATCATTTCATGGACAGGTGCGTTGCCGATCACTACCTCGAAGGACCCAATAGTTGTAATAATGTGCGTACACGTAGATTCGTACAGCTAGTTCGAAAATATCACCCCCACAGCTTGTTACACTTTGAAGACTTTGGCGTGACAAATGCACAAAGGATCTTGCAGCGCTATCGGGATGAACACGCCTGTTTTAATGATGACATGTAAGTATACTCATCTATACATTCGTTTCTTTATCTTGACCTTATATATGTAGTCAAGGCACTGGTGCAGTAGCACTCTCATCTATCATGTCTGCTGTTGGCGTCACCAAGTCCAAGCTTTCCGACCAACGCTTTGTCGTCTATGGCGCAGGTTCTGCCGGCCTCGGTATCGCCAATCAGCTGCGCGATGCTATAGTCGCCACGGATAGTGTTTCCCCTTCTGAGGCCGCGAAAAAGTTCTACCTCCTTGATAGGCATGGGCTAGTCAAGGAATCCCTAGGTCCATCTCTCATTCGAGAGGCGCTATATGAAAGTAGATTTGTTCGACCCGACGCGGAATGGGAAGGTGCGAAGACGAACGAGAAAGGAGAAGTGGGATTGTTGGAAGTAGTTAGACGTATGCGTCCGACGGTTTTGATCGGGTGTTCTACCCAGGCAGGCGCTTTTTCGGAGGAGATTGTAAGGACGATGGGGGAGTCGTGCGAGAGGCCAATCATTTTAGCGCTGTCGAATCCGAGTAAATTGGTGGAAGTTACCCCGGCAGATGCCAATCAGTGGACAAACGGACGAGCGTTGATGGCTACTGGAAGTCCGTTCCCTCCTACCAAAATGCCCAACGGGAAAGAATACCAGTGAGTGCCCTCGCCGTCCGAAGGTTATAGTTCTGATTATGAATAATGGTATGCAGTACTGCCGAATGCAACAGTAAGAACTCTGATTTCGCTCTTGTATGATTTCCCTGTTAATACCAGCGTTTGCCTTGCCTTTTAGATGCACTCATATACCCAGGCCTCGGCTTTGGAGCCATGCTAAGCCAATCACGCCGCATGACCGACACTATGATTATCGCCGGCGCACAGCGTCTCGCATCTCTCTCCCCTGCGCTCAACGATCCCGATAGTTCCTTACTACCCGATTTCGGTGATGCACCAAGGGTGAATTTTGAGATCGCTGTAGCTGTGGCGGAGCAAGCGATCGAGGAGGGGAGTGCGGGTGTGGATTGGAAGAAGAGTGAGGTGAGGCAAAGGGCGAGGGAGAGGGTGTGGAGGCCGGTGTATGGGGAGTATATGTATGATGAACAGGGAGAGATGTAAAAGACGTATGTACATCACTACGCGAGTGACCCCTATGCACAGGTTAGCGCCAACTGGCCAACCCTGGGGGGTCAACCTACCTGCTTTGACGGATTTGCTGTTAGAATTACTACTAATTATTCTCAGCCTCATATACTGGCATTCGGACAGCCTAAGCAGTGGGTACCTTACAGACCCTTCTCAATGTTTGCTCTATCGATTCGCGCGTCTTTGATGTAATGCAGACGTATATGATTCGTAGTGAAGGCATTCTGGGAGCAGATATACATTTTGGAGGATTCTGTTTCAAGCTCTTTGTCTTCAGAATATAGATTTACCAAGTGTCCCCAGGATCGAGGTGGGATGCTAGCTTCTGCACTATGTATTGAAATAAAGGTGGCAGTCCTGTATTTAGATGTTACATAAACCATTTGACGTGCTTTCTAAACCAGGCAACATCCTCCTCGGTCAACCCGAGCTGTTGTTTGGATATAGACAGCGCTGTAGGCATCTCAGGCCAGTCGTTGACGTCGTCATCGTCGTCAGCTAGATACACGCCGCTGTCTTCCAACCAATCATATCGCACTTTGACAAACCGCTTCATTGCCGCAACCGAGAAATTATGGCACTCGCGAATATACAACGTATGTACACGTTGATAGAAAGATGGTTGTGTCATGGCACGAAGGGTATTATCGGTAAACCCTTGACAATCGGTGATTACAAGGTCATAGCCATGCCAAGATAGGAGAAATGGTGCTAGATTGCCGTCATCTGTGATCTTCTCAAGGTTGAGAAAATGTGAAGTAGGACCGCCCACAGGTGGCAGGCCGCATCGTAGTATTTGGGTTGAGGGGCAGTCGAAGTCGAAGGTATCGAAAATGCAAAGTAGTGTTTTTGCAGAGAGGTCTTCAAGAACAAGTCGAGATGTCGAAAAACTATAACGATGAAGCCTTGATTCTAGCTCATCGTAGCAGTCCAGATTGATACCACGCAGCGTGATGTTATCGGCACCGCTGATCCTTGACAGAGCAGTAAGCAGCATTTCGAGCTCCTCTCGGGCTTCGAATTCATCAAGAGGAGAGTAGTTGTAGATGGTCAGGTCTTTGAGAGCCCCCGTTCCGAACCATTCAGAACGACATCCAACGACGATGTTGTATCCACTGATGACCAACGTGTGAAGGTTGACACATGATAGCCGAAGCCTAGGCGAGCTCGGATATGAGCGATATGTGTCGCATGTCAAGTGGAGGCATTCCATTGATTTAGCATCGTGTTCAACATGCATATGCTGGCTGAGCAGAGGCAGAACGGACGTAAACGTTAAGTCGAAGGACAACCTGGTGCAACGGTCGATGCATGCTGGAAGGAGTTCTGTCATCGCACGTACCCGAGCGTCTTCGAGAGACTCAGAGATGTGGGGAAAGGCTGGATTTCTCAATACGGTGAGCTCGAATGGCAGATTTCTCGACCAATGTAGCTCGTCTTGGAAATCGGAAAGGTGCCAACAAGGATCATCTATGTATACACGGAGGCGGGTCCAATACTGGGGAACCGATCCCAGCAAACTTCTCCACGTACGGCAGACGTTAGCCAATGCGTATGGGAAAAAGGATGGCTTCAATGGGTCCTCAGGTATCCATTCCAATTCTGGCTCTACATAGATCGATGATTCTTCCTCGGAGAGCTCTTGCATCATTCTATCAATGCTATCCCTTTACCAAGGACTAGTAAGATGGAGGTTATTAATATAGAGCGATAATGCACCTACTCCGAGCTGGGCACACGCAACTCCCAGTAAACGAGACAAAATATGTCCAGTAAAACCTCTGCAGGTAAGTGGCTAATTGTCGCAGGGGGTGGGATTCCATCCTGCTGATCATGGAATGTTATGCACTTCGTTGATAACATCCCAGTAATAAACTTGAGTGAATGGTGAGTATGAGCCTAGTTTTCAGTTGAGTTGATGAGTACACGTTGCTAAAGCGTTGGGTTTACGCGGGACTTGCCGAAAGCTTGCAAAATACTAAGCGAGGGCGTCCCCAATTATGTAAATGTCGACCATCGAATGTGTAAAATAGTAGCAAGTTGGAAACATAAATGTATAAGTATACGAATCGATGCTGGTTCAATGATTAACGTGTGTGGAAAAAGTTCTATGATTGCCTGCGCGCTTGCCTTTTCACAGATTCGGGGATAGCGAGTAGATTTCGAAGGATGACGAGTTCGGTCGGCACATTCCTCCGAGAGCGTAGAAGTTCGTCGTTGCAACGTTGAAGTGAGAGCTCCCATAGAGGATCAATGTATGAATACGCAAACTATTGGACGTAGATCGGGTCCCCCACCCACAAGTTCTGCCACGAGCACGAAGACATCTTGTGCGGGCTATTGC
The DNA here is from genome assembly GCA_014058305.1 of Pleurotus tuber-regium. Classification (NCBI taxonomy): domain Eukaryota; kingdom Fungi; phylum Basidiomycota; class Agaricomycetes; order Agaricales; family Pleurotaceae; genus Pleurotus; species Pleurotus tuber-regium. Next base: position 4,112,241 of record JACFYU010000021.1, read on the forward strand.
AATCTCGCATCTGTATACTCTACGAAATCCAAGACCCAGCTAGCATTGGCACCAGGAGTTCGCGAGATGACAGGGGGAAATCGTGATCCTTATTGATCAACTCACTCCATACCGTGAGGTACCCGTGAGTGCCAATAGGCGAGCTCGAGAATGATGAATAGTTCAGAAGGCAAATCATATCGTACGCTCGATGTCAAATTGCATGTTACCGACAACTGTTCATAGCCCCGAGGGTATATCATGGTGAGCCCAATCTGATGGCAGAGTCAGTTTCGAAATGAGATACTTGTCAGTCAGCGTTCAGCATACAAGAAAGTACCTTGACGCGTCGATACAGGCTTCAAGCACATTCCGCTTGATCAATCCGAATGTTGACGTCGGGACGTGACCGTGTTTGAAAAAACTATTGACACTCCGCGCTCCGCGTAAGCACTCCGATCAATACCTAAACCTGAGCGCTCATTCAAATTTTACAGCTCAACTAGTATTCACTACTAGCTCTACGCCCAAAATGAATCTCAAAACATTAATCTCTCGACAAGCCTGGTAGGTAGTGCTAGCTTCTTGCACACTAAACAACCCCCCAGGATTCAGTCATTCACGCCAAAGAGATTTCAAAGTATGCCGGGTACCTTTTTTGCAGGTTAATTACTCCTAAATGAGAAGTGCCGAGCCATGATCTTAATTGGCGGATTCCCCCTCAAGTTGCCTGAGACTGACGCTATCTGTCTAGTATGTCGGTTCCGAGGTCCACCGTACCTTAGCGGATATGATCACCAGCCCATCGTCCTCGCGAAACGTCCATAACTGGCTTTCCCAACGACTGGAACTCGAGCTCAGAGTACCACTCCCGCTTGTCCTGTACCTGAATGATCGTATAGGATTTGATTTTGTCTATGGATGACGACACTATCCTCTTCTTGAGCTGTCTGTAGCATCCACGCTGTAGAAAATCATGGAAAACCATAGAGGTATGGGTCGGGATATATAAACCCTACCATCTCAGCGTTTGCTCAGTATTACTTGACTGTTCAAATCTTATACTCATCTGCCTTTCTCAGAAGAGCCCTCGTAGCTCACTTAATTCACTATGTTCGCTAAAGTTTCTCTCATCGTGACTTTGCTCGCTTCCTCCGCATTCGGACTTCTCATCTCGTCGACCTCGACGTCGGTAGCGCCCGTTCCTACAGGGCCTTACGTTCAATTGCACCCAGGTGGGAAAGTACAAAAGTGCCTCGATGTCAAGGACAATGCTAGGGCGAATGGTACCCCCGTCCAAGTGTAAGCGTTTCACTCGATTTCTCGTTGCATCTCTGGTCGCTGATCGTCCGGTACAGTTTCGATTGTAATAAGTCTACAGGACAGAATTGGATCATCAACGGTGGTTCAACCCAAATTCGACTTGCGGGCACGATTTACTGCCTTGACGCGACACTCCGTAAGTATTTCCGGCATTTGCAATCATCGACATATAGCTAAAACAAATCTTCCCCAGTACCTTTAAACTACGCCCCCGTTGTGATTTGGGAATGCAAAGACAATTATTATCCACAGCAATGGTATTATGATGGTGACAAGCATATCGAGCTCGTTAACAAAGGTAATGGCTCCCGATATCTCAAAACATCACATTGTTTCTTACATTGGTCACTGTCATAGGTCAATGCCTTGACCTTCTTAATGGCGACCCAACCAACGGTAATCGCGTCGAGACTTATAGATGCTTGAATACCAGTCCATACCAGGTTTGGACGGTTGCCAGCGCGGGTAAAGCTTGAACGCGGAGAATATGTGACTTTTCTCTCAATGCTCACGACAGACACATATTTCTAAATTCTAATGCGTCCCATTTCTTCTTATGAATCAATGATACTTACTTCTGTGTATTCTATTCTTTCGGATAGTTTTGTAACATTGTACTTACTCTGGATCGAGGTAATAGATATGTTTGATTAGTCCCCACTCAACTAGGTCGATTAGGGTAACTTGGATATATTTTGTAAGTGAGCAGCTCAATCCCTTTGTTATTTAATCAAGAAAAAGTACTTCAGCAAAGAACTGTTATGTCGACCGCATCACATATATGTCTCCATGGGGATTCCCCTTTTACTTACAAGCCAATAGACTACCTGTATGCATATGGCAGCTTCAAGAAGAAGAATAATAGATCAAGGATAATACCTTAAGCATACTCAGAGGTGGAAATGTGTGAACGGAACCATTTAATATCGTCTTACGAAGATGGGGTTGAACATGTGTCAACTGTAGAAAATTTGAGACGTTCTGGGATATAGCCCGCTCCCTGTGAGGCCACGGGTAAGCCGTCGTTTAGCCGGGCAACCATGCGCTTCAAAGCTTCAAGAGAGAAATGATAGCACCATTCGATGGGTGATTCATCCACCGGACAACCTAATTCGTCAGACTCTGACCAATGGTGGCTCTGTCGTCGTAAAATATAGGACGGTATCATTCAATATAGCCAATCCCTGCATCCATATTTCCTGGCCGACGGTGGGTTTAAGGAATGCAATCATTCCCTGGTTGGATTCCTACTTGAGATCCAAAGCGAGGGAGAGAGATAGCCAGCATTGCAACTTGTCAACACCAACGTCAGGGGATCCCAGAAAGTTAGACAGCAAGTCATTGCGCGGAGAGACCCTCCAAAACAAGAGGATGGGTCGCTCAGAAAATAGATTACTCCGGAGTCCGATCCATCCCTCTGTTCAATGTAAACTTGTAATCTTGGATCGTATGTGTTTAACTCCGGATACAACGTTGCATGATAGCTCTAATTCTTCGTAGGCGGAAGCCTCGTTAGCCGGATACGTGTCAAATCAAAGATAGTTGCCTTGAAGATATTATGCTCCGGTAACTGCAGAAAGCAACAAGCGGTTACCAGAATAGATCCATTGATGACGAGTATGTATCGCAGGATGCTCAGCAAATGAGCGATTTGCCAGACCAGACCTTCAAGATGAAGGCGAATTAACGATTCGCTGAGCTGAATGAACTGGTCCAGTAATAGCGATACAGTTCAGAAGGATCTCCATGATCGCCCGAGCTCGAGACTTATCAATACAATGCATTTGGGGATGACGATTTTCTCCGTAATAGTTAGCTTGAGTGGTAGATTCTACGATCAGCGAACTTGGACAAATCTGTGATGCTTCCAGCCGGACACCTTTATCTAGACACGATCGAGGCCCAGTTCAGTAGCGGCCTTGATGTACAAAATCTCCATGTCTTGTGCACAAAAGCAATTGAGTTGACGGTTCTGCATTTCATGTGCGCCTGCTTTCATAGTTACTGGCTCTGTCAGAGATGTCAAAGCAAGCGACCACGGTCCGAAAGGGTCCGAGTGTCCCACGTGATTGAGGGTAATCGTGGGATGTGGGATGTGATTGTGAGATCTCGCTTGGATCTTAGGTTACTCCTTTGAAAATATCGGTCAACTTCTTGATCAAGCTGCATGTTCCGAGCTCAAACGCCTGAATCACCTTCTTCCGGCTCGGTCACCATGTCTCAACAAATTAGCCCCTCTGAAGGTGGCTCGCCTACAAATACTGAATTCGATGAACTTGCTCCCAGCACTTCGGATTTCTTGACACCGTCATCAACTACTTCTGGAGACGGATTCATACCCAACAACGTTGATGGGGCCGACGAGCCCGCTAGCACAACACAGAAGAAGAAGAAAAAGAAGAAGTCCAAGAAACCAGCCAAATCCAAGACAGAATCGGCCAAGTCTATAGACGATTTGGATCGACCCCCAGTACTTTGTATCAGTAGAAATAAGCATTGGCGTTATATCAGTTCTTATCATGTACGTTTCATTCGCTTCTATGGGGTTGACGTTGAAACGACTCAATTACAGGGACCTTGGCTTCAATTGCCACTTGAATTATTAGAATCACTGCTAGTGCTCAATTTGGACCCGGCGACGCTGTCTGCTTCGGAACCACGTTTACCGCACTTCCACGCACCACCATCCCCGCCGCCTAGTAAGCAGCGGGAAGATGTCCTCTTTGGCAAACAGCGTGACCGCGGATTTTATAGTCTCACAGACTATTCACCTCCGGATTCTCCTCGAGGGGCATTTTCATGTTTACCTTTACCACCCCCAATACCGCTTCCTAAGCCTGGGAAGGCCGCACCACCGCCCATCGATCCTGGGGTATTTCGAAATGTGACTTCTATTCGCCGTCTCATAGACGAGGCGGCTGAACTCTCAGTCCGGGCATCGTCAGGACTGTCTGCTGCTGAGCTGGGTTCCATCCGTGGTGGCTCCGCTGGTATCAGCACAAACCCTTGGATTGCGTCACAGTCATTAGGGTTTCACGCATACGGAAATGCTAATGGAGGAAGAAACGTTGCTATGTCAGCAATGCGAATACATCGACTGAGGGCGCTTGCGGTTCAAAAATTAGCACAGGCGTACAAAGCCGACGAAATTGCGTCAAGTGTGATGGTGATGCAGGGCGGTAGCGTTTTTGATGACGTCGCCGAACGTGTATTGAAAGTCGGTAAGTAGAGAGTACATCTCTCCCTCTTTTGTATCTCACGTGAGCCTAAGACCCAAACGATATCGATGCAAAGTATGTTCACTTTTTCCATGAAAAGATACCTTCACGGTAAGCGCTTGACTCTCTCGGTATTCATCTCGATTGAAGAGTTGACCTTCGAAGCTATAGTCAACTTGCCGAGTCTACCACGACTCAGGTTCTCGACGAGATCATCGCCGCTCAACCACATCGCCTAGAGTTTTACCGCACACGCGGTATAGTTCACTGTTTCCGTGATGAATACCCACAAGCAGCCAAAGACTTTACTTACGCCCTCAAAGAAGTCCGGGCTGCTCGTAAAGCTAAGGTCGCACACATGTTTAACGTGACGCAGAACGACATGCCGCGTACGACAAAGAATGGTAAAAAGAGAAAGGGTAGTGGGAACAAGACAAACGGGCAAGCTCCTCCTAGTGGAACCAGCGTTAGTGCGGACAATGTCGTTGAGGGTTCGGATGGGGAGACGCTGTACCTTCACCCCTCTGTTCTCCCGGATGCACCCGAACCCATCGAGCATCAACTGTTGTTCCTACGCGGTGCTTCGTATCTTCAGCATGCTGTATACCTTATCGAGGATGCAATTCTGAAAATCGAGGGCGTACGTAAGGCTCCAACCGTCGACGGTGCTGAACTCAGGTTGTGCTATATTGAGAATGGGAAGTATGGTGGAGTGGAGGTTGGTAACCCTGATGGACCTCTGGGACGAGTGGATGGCGCCAAGGTTGGAGCGTATCGGAATGTTCTAGCGGAGGTAGCCTTCAAAGACCAGATCGTAGGGTTGCTCAGGAAGAGCATTCGAGATCATGAGAAGTTCCTCGGTCATTTTGACACCCTGGAGTCTCCTAATGACGGGGAGGAACACAGAGACCTGGCGCAGCGAATAGAGCATGCCTTCTTACTCACGGAAGCAACTCGTCCAGGAAACCACGGCACTAATATGCCGCCTTTGTCTGATGGATCTGCGATGTTCACGACCTACCACCCTCTTCTTGTTGAATCCCACTTCAGCATCCTCTTATGCCAGTTAATGCTCGGGGATTTTGCCCAGATTTTGCCAACGTTTATTAGAACGGCCACTCTGGTTGATGGATTAGAAGGTTATCCAGTCTTTCTACCTCCTCGATCTATGGCGCAAGCAGAGTTCATTGAGGTGTTGGAGAGACTGGCTAGTGGCTGGAAGCATGGTATTCAACCGCATTCGCTTTCGGCTGATCGTGCCCAGATGAAAGCAAGGCTGGCAATTGAGCCACCTCCCGCAATGATATCCCGTCCGCCGTCCGCCTCATCCTCGTCTAGCACGAGTGAATATGATCCGCTAGCTCCGTCGACGTCTTCGTCCACCATTCTACCAACTCTCGACAGTAAAGGTTCAGAGAACGGTACATCGAGTGGTAAAAGCCATGCTACACCCCGTCCCGATATGGTAGAAGCATTGGATTGCGCACGTATTCTCCTTGCACCTGTGGACAAGCGACAACGCCAGCGAGCGGAGAAAGCTGCGCAGGAGAGGGCAGCAGGCACTAACAAGAAGAAGTCACTTTCGATCAATATCCCTCTTCATGGACCACGAGTTGAAATCGTTCTGGCTTGGCTTGGGGCGGTCCATTTACCTGAGCTGGAGTTTTGAATGATGAGTACTAGTGTTTGGTGTTTGAGTTTGGGTTTGCATAGGCTTGATTGCTGCGGTAGGGAGCTATGGTTGATTAATATTCTTGAATGAATTTTTTTGGGAAGCTGGGATTAGCTTAACGGAGTAAATTATCATTAAAGTCATGTATATGCTACGTGGTCTATGTCTTGAGTAAAAGCTTTCGTACATGATCATTCAGCCTGCCTGAGTGTAAGAGTGAGCATCGCTGCTTCTCGGCCAGCAAGGTAATTTACCATGCGGTGTTCAGAGGTAGTCATTGACACTTGCCTTGTCGGTTTACAACTCACTTTGATCCACGAGTTAGTAGACCCAGTTCAGGTACCTACACGGCCCGAGAGTCCATAGACAACTTGAGTAAACGCATAGACTTATTGTTGCATTGTTCAACTTGCGAATAGTGCAAAGCCAGGCATCGATAGCATCATGCAGTTAAATTTACGCATTTCCTACAGGAAAGTCTATACCCGCTCTTGTACCCCGAATCACGCATTTTAATCATCTTTGTGCTTCTCTACACTCTCCAGCCTCGCTTCAAGTGCAATGCCTTCCAGATGAGTGATGATCCTAGGCACAATGAGAATAGCAGCAACGACTACTGGGACGAAAAGTAATAGTGTGGGGGCTACGGAGGCTGGAAGAACACCGAAGTACAATGGCTCGAGAATCAGGGCAAAAGGAACTGATGGGGGTGTTCTTCTTGAAGGTGTAGAAGGTGATGATGATGACGGTTTTGGGGTGAGCACGCCTGTGTCGACTACCCTAACACGCGCATATCGCGCTCTTGCTGAGGACATGCTGGCGAGGGTGCGGTCGTCTTCGTTGGATGGCGTACGATTCTCAATGGCGTTCACAAGACCAAATGCATCGTAGATTTGGATATCAAAGTCAGCTGGCGACTGTAGACAAAGGAAAGGACATGGACGAACGCAAGCTATCGTGAGCCACAGAGAAATCCGAGAAGGGGAATGCAAACGTACAGAAGCGGGCCATGAGAGGCGTAGAGTGAACTTGTTGTACCTTTTCCACTCTTCGGCGGAAAGATCAAGGAGAAGCCAGAGTTCATGCGGGCATTCACCTAGTCCGTATTGCGAGCCTGGCTCGCAAACCGATGTAATAGGCGTCCCGAGATGCGCTGGGGTGATGTTCCATCGTTGTTCGTTCTTTTCAAAACTGAGAGTTGGCCTACCTAGTTAGAAATTTGGAGTGGATTAAGCGTTGTTTTGTAAAAGAGATGAATGGTCCGTGCGCACCAATGAGAGATCGCGTGTGGTAGCACAATAGAGTCTACTGCTGGCTTATTCGAAGGTTCTACCCCAAAATTGACAATCTCCGTGTTCGCTAGGATGCATGGCAGATATGATAGGGCCAATAAAACAACGTTTGCTCGAAAGAAACCTAAGAGCCTCATCGCCAGTACTTGACCATTAGCAGACTTGCTCGAAGTTTGTTTTTGGTGAGGTATATCGAACCCCTTCCGTAGACCGCGATAACGGAAGATTTCGGTGCGTCGAGGATGCCGTTACGTTGACCTGATGGTGGCGAAGTCAGGTCACAATTGGACAATTTCAAAACTAAGAATGACTCGGATATCAAGATCTCCTAATTGTCGCGGAGCCGACGCGTACGATCCCTCCAAGTTGAGCGGATATCCCTCCCACTTCGATGTTATAGTAAAAGCCTCTACGGCATCATATTCACAGGTTATAGATAAATTCGACAGGGAGGAGGAGAAAAAAGCTACTAAAGGGAGAAGAGTTAACTATGACCAGAGATATCCGACGAAGGAAATATCCCATTAACTGTTCCTTATTAGAGACCTACATCGTCGACCTATACAGCCTGGAGGCTTTTGGAATAGAAAGGGGTGAAACTAAGTAAGATGAAATGTAAATTGTGAAAGAGAAGGTGAGAATTGAAGAAGAAGAATCCATGCGTGAATTAAAATGATACGATGCCATTACAATAGCGATACAACACAGAGCAGCAGGAAGGAAAGCAGTGATACTCAGTAGGTGGAACTAAGAGAAGGGAAGGAAAATGAAATATGAGAAAGTCAGAGTATATGTACAAATGAAGAAAGAAAAATCGAGGATGGGGGAGTGCATATACAAGGACTGGTAGCCACACACACACATGTACAGGTCCAATGCGAATGTAGAACGATGACACTATGTTTATGACTTTATGTGAACCGAGAGAACTTACAACAAGGCTAGCCCCAGCTTTTTATGCTGTACGATGGGGCGAGCCAGCAGCTCGTCATTCATTGATTCGTCATTATGAATTTCATGCCTGCCATTCCTGCACTGCCGGTACAGGTGCTGGAGCCTGCGCTTGTACTGGGGCCGGCACCGGTGCGGGTGCGGGTGTTGGTGCCGAATCTGGCGCTGGTACTTGGGCTGGTTGAGCTTGTGCCTGTTCAGGGACCTGAGGCTGCGGCACAGTTTGAGCAGCAGGTTGGGGGGCAGGTGGAGCGTCGGGCTGAGCCTGAGGCGGAGGCTGGGGTGCAACCCGCATAATGGGGACCTGGGGCGCACGAGGGAGACTTGGATCAATATCATGATCCGGAGTCGGGACCGGCACCGTGACCGCGACAGGCATTGGCACAACAGGGATAGTAAAATCGGGTTGTTGTTGTGTTTGCTGCTGTGGTTGGGGAGGAGGAGGAGGAGCTTGCATTTGCACGTCCATGGAAGAAGGGGGAGGAGGTTGGTGTTGGTTTGGATTAAGTTGCGGTTGGGGTTGTTGTTGGAATTGTGGCTGTTGAATTTGGCCAGGTTGGGGCTGCAGTTGGGGCTGACCTGGTTGGGGTTGAGATTGGTTCTGATCTTGACCAGGATTGGATAATTGTTGGCCAGCGGCGGGCCCTGGCATTTCCGTTCGCAAAGACGATACCTCCATGCCCATGGTCCGGAAGGGCGATCCGGCATCAGCACCAAGGATGGGTAACTGCTGCACGGCTACGCTATTTCTGAGGGTTGACAGAAGCGCGATAGCGAGGTTGGTGGAGAAGTCGACGGCGGGGTCGCCAGTTTGGGGGAATAGGCCTTGTGGGATGTTGGCCAGGAATCCGGCGGGAACTTGGAAGGGAAGAGTTCCGCCGGCTTGGGTGGAAGAGCCTGCAACGGGTTGGTCGGCGGAGCCGTCTGCGCGGGTTTTTCCGTTTGCTTGTTTGGCGATAGGGAGGAGAGCAGGGTCTTTGTGCACCTTGAGGTGCTGTAAGAGATTATCGTGCCTGTTGAAGAATTTGTCGCAGGCCGGGTGCGTGCATTTGAACGCTACAATGAGCAAATGAGTGGTGTGATCGTTGAGTAAAATAAAAGATAACTCACGTTTCTCGTTCGTATGGATGGAGCGAATGTGTCGCTTCAAGTGCTCACCACGATGGAAACACTTGCCGCAACCTTCGACCGTGCAGACGTATAGCCGTGCATCTTTTTGGGTGGCTTCATTTTCTCCTATAGTCGACTTAGTAGGGACTCTGCGACCGCGACTCTTCTTGGTCAAGTTTGGAACGGGGACGGGCAATGTCGCGCGGGAACGAACAGAACGCGCGGCACTGTCTGCGTCAGCTGACTCTTGTTCACCAGCGGTTGGTTCTGGCAACGGCTCGGTATTCGCTCTGGATATGTTGAGCGAGAAGGATATTGAGGTCTCTGATGTATCCCTCCTCTTGCTCGCACCCCTGTTCTCCCCCTCATCCTCGGATTCTACTTCGGTAATAGGGCGCTTTCGTCCAGCAGTGGCTGGTGGCACTGCCTTAGGCTTTTTGACCTCTTTGCCCTTGCCCTTGCTGCCCTTGGGACGACCGCGAGGTCTCGGAGCGGGCTGTGGTTTGTCTGAAGCATCGGAGTCGACGGTTGTTTGAAGGACCCTGCGGTAGGACGGACGCAGACGGCCGGGGGTTGTCTGCGATCGAGTGATCGGCCTACGTGGAGGGGAAGGGGCTTTCTTCTTGGTGGCAGGCGGGGGATCGGACTGGGTTCCGTCTGTAGCGTCTGCAGCGTCAGGCTGTGGCTATAAGAGAGTTGGGTGTGAACTCTGCATCGGGAAAGGGGAGAATTAGCGTACCTCGGATGCCTCAACAGGAGTGGCCTCCTCTCCCTCCGCATCCTCATCCTCCTCGCGGAATTGTTTGATATCCAACTCCTCCATCTGTTTGAGTTTATGTACCAATACCATCCTTTAAATCGAATCGCTCGAAAATAATTGCGAAGAAGGTGTGTCGTGTTGTTGGTCACAGGGGTTGCGGGGGTCCAATAAAAGGAGGCTTCTGGCCGAAAATAAGTGGAATTAAATATTTTGTGGAATAAAAAGCGGGCAGATAATTTGAGAAATGCGAAAAAGTGGGCGAGTGTGCTGCTGTAGGTGGAAGGCTGACAGGGGCAGCCCCTCTCTCAAAACACTCGCACAGAACATTTTTCTGTTTGTATTTGGTTCCATCTGCCACGTGCTTCTCTTTCCCTGCTTTTCCCACTGTCACCCCCTGACTCTATTCATGTACAAAGAAGAACAAAGCCCGTTCCAGATAGCTCTCTTTTGATAAAATCCATCAAGGGACTCTTGCAGACTCGCTGCAGACCCGACTAGCTTTTGATAGTTTGGCATGGTGGAGACCAGTATCACGCGTAGCGGCTGAGCCATTCTCCTGCTTCCTAATTGCCGCATTGGTATTTTGTATCTCTGTTTCATTACAACGAGTCAATGAGGACTTGCTGTCGAGTACGGAATGTGTGTATCATCATTCTTGCATACAGCCCCGACACTTTAAGAAGGTGTGTGCACCAACCGAACCGACTACGAGTCGAACATCTTGACTATGCGGGTTGATGAGTACCATATCAGTACGTGGTACTCATACTTCTATCTACTTGTGGCAGAATACAGCACATTGCTGATTAGGACACATTTTCTCAACGAGATCTTCCTTCCTACACGACAGCTAAGCACAAAATTTTGCCAATCTAACAAAATCTCGCAGAATCGTTCCGATAATGCTGAATGTCATCGGAGCTCTCGGAGGCTCAAAACGCCGGCGAATTGCGTTATTTAGAGCTCAGCGAGATCAAAATACTGGGATGCTCCTCACTTTTACCTCAGTAGAGAATGATGAGAAGGTGTACGTCTCAACTCACTCGTATCCTCATTGAACATAGATGAGTCTTTGATTAGTGATAGCATGATGATGTAACTTATGTAAAGCGTTTCATTTTTGTTGAATCCCCCTGAATCACGTGCTGGGAAACACCAACAAGTTTAACATGAACCAACTTGGTTCATGTTCAAGACGCGCGGAAACCTCATGGCAACTCTTGTAGCGCGAAATGAGCAACCCTTGGTTGCTCCTACAGTAATACCCGCGACTAACATGCTTTTATATGACCGCTTTTACGGCGAAGTGATGCGCTCTGGAACGTAGGCGGAAAATCTCATTTCGTTCGTTCAGTGAGGCCTGTAAATGAGTTATCCTTCGAGGTATGGTGAATGCTCTAGGTCAGTTACTTTTTCTGCTATTGAATTGTTTGTTGGTTTGTTGATAATTTGTATTTGCTATAGATTTCCGCCTCTCTTTTCTTGTACTGGAATGCGTTTAGGTCCGTTTGCTCTCCTTGGCATGGTGGAATCAACTGATACTTAAACCTAGTTCACGTATATTAACTCTGACGATGAGCTAGTCTTAGTGCTCCTTGTTAACCTATCTTTGGCCCCAAATACGGCCCCAATTACAAGCATGTATGCGCCAACTGATACGCATAACAAAATTAACAATTCATCTTGTATTCAGGTTGGATATATGCCTCCATAACTTATACTCGCCCCTGAACATGTCGGTGCATGCACTGTGATACTCATTGAATCAGTCCAGCGAATTATCCTCTTCATCGCAAATGATAACTGATCAATAATCAGAACTCGGACAACCTCGTGTACAGAAGTGAATGCATCCACGGCCTATGTACAACTTTTCCCAAACTTGTTCGTCCACTCGTAAAGCTAAATCCACAGCTTCTCAAACTACAGGTCGGTCAAGCTCTTATGCCAATGGAATGGATTCAAGCTAATGATGCGCCTAACCCCTTTTCACCCCTATTCTCGTTGGTGTTTTACCAGGTTCTGTGTTTTGCCATTATTCTCCGTATAGCGTGAACCTAAATCCTCATTCGCTTCAATGCACCGTTGTAGCCCCATCGCCCACTCTATATTGCTAAGAATCAAAGGTTCATCACGCCATACCGAGTCCAGGTTAGAAGCTGTCCAAATGTCAGCTAGTGTTTATTATCAATGCGAAAGCGGTGATGTTCTTTTTAGTCATTGCAGTGAAACTTCCTCTATGTCGAAACCTTTTGTTTAAATAGTTGCAAACATGTGTGAACGGCCATTGGGTGGAATGCCAATGCAGAGAAGGAGCTAAACCTAATCAGGCCACTAGAAGAAACTGGAGTTAGGTCTATCTGTCTTCCTCGGAAGATGCTCTGTAGGCATCCAACTCTGTTGTCGTTCGTGACTCCAGCTAGCTGAGCTCCTAGTCATGCTGCAGGTTTTCTGACATACTGTATGAGCTGCAGTCATCCAAGCTGTCAGATGGAGCACTTCCAAGCCATTACCTATCCGCATGTAGACTTCACCTTCAGGGAATGCCGTGAATTTCATTCCAGTCCCTGATCATCTCCGTGGGCATCAAGTGGTACGTCCGATATACAATCCAACTAGAATCATACTAGCATAACCCATTTGTTGATATTAGGTGTCTACCGTCCGAGCTTGTGTCGCAGGACTACTACTTAGCTAGAAAGGCAAAAGTAACAACACACCCGTAATATGACTTTATGCAATCTCCTGTGACTTCCATATTGCACCTTCAGCCTTTTAGCGTATCTTGAAATGATCCACGCTATTGGGGGTACGTCTGACCAAACGTTGTGGTGACACAGTGACGGGATTTTGAGCGCAATAACTGCCTACGGGTAGCTATTCACCTAGCGTTACACGGAGGGGTACGGTAAGTAGCATCTGATTTGACTTACGGTAATGATGATTACTGATGCCCTTGTTGGGGCTGTAGGCTTCATTTATATTATGACGATGCGCCCTCTGTCGCGCTCTCGGTCCAATTTCTGGGCTTTACGGACATTTTAGACAAGTTACTCCATCATTGGTCAGCTCTGATTTCACGCCCCAATGAAATAACTGAAAGCACTCAACTAGGTAGCTGTTGTCGATGTCCCAAACTTCCATTTGCCTGTGGCATACCACAAACGTTAGCTCGAGGAACTACAGCTGATTAGTCGCTCCAGGACCCAGAACTTGGTGGGATATAGCCATCGTTGGAGCTTTCCATTACTAAGTGATATTTCAGGCAGAAGGTTAGCAGCCCTTTCGTAAGGACTCCAGGAGAATATACGGGGTTTTACAATCCTGTGACCGTCATCCCCTCCGGTACCTGGTGTAATACGGACAGCCCTAGGCACTGTACGACTATACCCGTGAAGGAGGCCAGTTCACCGTGGGCCGGTCGGTGCGCTAACACTCGTGTTCGGTCTCCTGCAAGTCCGACCGATATGGCACATGCTGCCCGAAGTTCGGCCTGTAATGCCACGAACGCGCTTGCAACGCCGCAGTATCCACCGCTCTTATATTCTACATACGACTAAGCTCAATGATCTATTGCACTTAGGTTCTTTGCATCGACTACTAAACCCGTGGACACGTAATTTCAGTGATCCACGTCACCTTATCTTTTATCCTTCTGCAAACCACCGACATAGCTGTCCAGACCAAAGGAACATGAGAATCCGACACGGTTCGTTTTATTTTTTGTAACATTTGATACTTCGATGTCAATCGAGCCAGGTCTCCGGTCGTCGCCCTCACACAAGCTCAGTTCTTGTCCGTTAGGATAAGGTGAGTTCCCACTGTTCCCACCGCAAAGGCTTATTGAGTGACTCATTAAGGCGGCCAGGTATCACCGAGCGTAGGCGGGAGAACGCTCGCTTCCTTAAGGCTTCGCGGTAGACGCGTCCATTCCTGCGACTCAAGAACCACGAATTTCAATTTGCGTGTACTAGCTCAATTTGTGACTCGTTACGTGGTCACTGGTAACTGAAGCTTTATACTATACTATTCTTTGCTGACGGGATCGCAATAGTTGCGCACGCAGGGATACTGAGCGGCCGTTGGAAACTACCGCAGTATTCCCATGACGGTGTCATTCCGTTACCTATCACTCAATGCGTCTGACCCGGGGGGCAGACCAACGAATGTTGGAGTTGGTCTCATCCACGAGTCTGCATTCATCAAACCCAGGACCGGATGGTGTACTTCTGTACGATGATGTTGATGCACTGGTAGCGGGGAGGTGGCAGTACGTACCTTCTTTTTCTTGGATCTTACGGCAAATTGTTCCTCTCCATTATATGACATCACAGCCGTTACTCGGCTGGTTTCCACGTCCCACCAGCACCACTTCCATCGGCCATAGTCACGATATATGGTCATGAAATATCGTCAACAGTAGCCAAGGTCCTGGACGGCCGGTACCAAAAATGAACGATGAATAGAGTTAAGGTTTGTACAAAGATTGAAGACGCCTGCGCGGCCATTTATTTACGTTTCACGAAGGTCCGAATGCGGTCCTTGTGGGCAGATTCTCGTCATCGTCCGGTGGCATTTGGGAGTTCTGTCCCATTCTGGACATATCATGTGCTTGCTCATGTGATATGTCAGATTCCCTTTGCAAGGAGTAACTATGTTTGAACCGTCCTCCGCAGTTGGATTACTCGCAGGTTTGCTCCTGGACATCGATAAGGCGATGGCACCAAATGTACAACCAACTCGATAGCTGTCGATTATGAGAACCGGTCAGTGTATCTTCCTGTGGGAAATTTGGACATATTCGCTGATGAGCCGAACACCCCATTTATTAGAGCCTCTTGTTACCAATCGAGTTTGCGCTGGGAAGCCGCTGCAAGCTGTCTCCGAGTATAATTAATCGTTTTACTGAAACGCGGAGGAATCCGAGACACGGCCAATTGGTATGGGACAATTGGTGCCACAACAGTGGTAATAATCAGCCCGCTACTCGTGCTACGGGTGAGGATACCGTTTCTGTCCGCGGGCAGTCGGGCAGATCGCCTTTCTTGTGAAGGCACCACATCATATGACCGCGCTCTTTCGCATCCATGAGATGAATACCGACTTGTCTCATGGGTCAATGACCATTCACGTAGGATTGAACTGGGTCTGGCGTTGGCCTGGGCATAAAAGAAGTACTGAGATGTCAAGAGAAGTGCGAAAACTCGCCTTCTAAGGAGCTCAAGAAGCTGATAAACCTATTTTTGCCGTGCAATAGGTTCTGCAGAAGCGATGTTGGTCGCTTGCTATTGGGCCATGTCTATGAACGATGGGTACGCTCTTTCTCAACGCCACACTGAGAGGTCGCGAATGATCGAGAGAGACGTACAACGCAACGGTCGATCGCGGAACCTTTGGATAACGGCATACACTCCGAGTCACAATGGTCACAGTCAACATCCCCCTTTGGTGTTCGTTAACTCCGTCTCAGTAAGCGATTATAGAGTGGATTTGTATTGACAATTTCTACGACGCCAGATGGGTATGGCTTTATAACAAGCATTTTGAATCCGCAATTCCCTCAATTTGATAAGTAATCCCATTGTTGGTGTGGCTAGGGCGATCAAGATAATTACGCACGACATATCTAGTCCATGTTGCTCCATCTTGCGCCCAAGCACGAATTACCGGCTGAGCTATCAGGTGGGTGTAGGAAGGTATTGGAGTCTCTCGATTGGCGAGTCCTCGAGGCAGATTGGAACTTGCAAAGCTACCACGTCGCGGGCACAGATCGCAGACTCGATGTAGGGACAGGCACGGTTATCTCCTGCTGCTTAGGATCTTAACTTCGGCTGTTCAGGGCTAGTCAAGTTATTAGTCAAAAGTGGCTCGATTCCTAACTCATTTAAGCTGTAATTGGTTACATTGATGCCAAATCCTTTCTAAACCCTCTCCAACGGCTGCCGTGCTGTAGCCATGTCCTTGGGACTAGCATTTATCTTGGGTATGAACTGGCGGTTTATGGAGGCTTTCTATATTTCATCCGCAGAGAAATTGCGAAAGCTTGGTTTAGGGTTTCGACAATGCGGTATATTGGCCATCAATTCTTGCGAAATATGGAACGGAGGGCAAATATCGGCGCTTTGCCGCTTATTGTCGATCAGGATGTGGAGCGGATATTGTGGATAGAGCAACTGCCGGGTGCCATCGCGTCTACTCCTTGAATATTTTCAACATGCACAATATTGTTCTGACCTTTGACAGAACCACGAGTCACCCTACTGCAGGCGCAGATATTAAAGTGTGAAAACATACCAAGAAACCCGAATGCACACTGTAGGGCGGTCTGACAACACCCAAGAATTCGAGCGTAACGAGGCGATGACGAAAAATAGGGGTATTTCATTAACATCTCTGAGGCACCGTCTACAATAACAGACCATGTGCCCAGTTGACCCTACCATGCAGCTGTAAGTTGTAGGCAACTCTTCTCCCTCGATGCATTTGCCTTTCCAATTACCATACCTATCCAGCGACTTCAACAGCGGCTATAATGGCATCATCAAATAGGTAAATTGGCAGCTGCGCTTGAAAGTGGTGGAATTTATGTGCAAGGCAGAAAGATTGCACTGTCCGATTAGACCACGGTGGGGCATGGAGAGGTTTGTGGACTGTAGGGCTTTAAATAATAAGCCGCTGAATCCGTTGGTCGAACCACCAGTCGTCAGCGTAACTAGATACGCGGAACCTAGGACAGGACGAAGGGCATGAACCAGAACTTTGAGCTTGAGTACGGACCTGAAGTAGAATACTAGCTGTCGTAGGAGTAGAACAAGTGCGTCACTGTAACTCAACAATGGCAACCAGAAGGACAGGACGAAGCTGTTGTATAAGGAATGAAGCGTGTGGTCGGCAGCATGAAGCGCAAGGGTTAATCGACAGATGAGAGTAAGCGTCGAGCATACTTTCACCCCTTCATGTAGACTGGGGCGAAAGAAGTACGGGTCAGACGTTTCGAAGCTTTTGCATCTCAAAGATGCCTGTTGATGAACCGCTGCCTTGTGGTCCTGCGGATTGCACTACATGCAACGATAATTTCGGACACCTTTCAGTTAGGCGAGCCGAAGTAACGGCAGTAATTAATGAGGCTTTTCGAACAACCGCAGCCGGTATATGAACCCTTTCCTTGTTATCGTGATCCATGCGGCGTATTATCTCTAAATGCTGGAGTCCACGCTTCTACTGCCACCCCAAAGCATGCAAGTCTGAGTTTACAATTGTCTGTCTAATCAGTCCATTAGACAGATGTGAGTAAAAGAAAAGACTCGACGGCACTGGCCCGGGGAGGGGGGGTGTATTGAGATTCCAAAAAAGTTCGAGCTGTGGTTTGAAGCGAGATAATGAAAGATGTTCCGATCTGGCAGTTTGCGAGACCGATCATGAGATATAGAGGTTATCTTTGCCTAGGTTTGGGGCCGAAAAGCTTAGAACCACACCTCCATTTCACGGTTAGAACGGCTGGGAATCGTCAAAGAGAAAGCGAAGGAAAGCCAGGGAGAGAGAGCTGTAGCTGTAGTTGCTGACATTTAGGGTAGAGTCAATAGAATGATATCGGGATGTATCTGGTTACGCGGAGTTCGCGCCGCGAGGAGTTACATGGGGATGGGATGCGGTGTACATGCTGCCACCCGAGTGAATTCCGAGGCGGTGTGCCCGTATTCTACACACACACACACATACACACGGTATTGTCCGTCTATAAGGTTCGAGAACGTTCGAGTCAGCTGTGGGGTGACTGAGTGACTGATGCTGCGTATGTGTGAAACAGATATATAGATAGTGGATAATCACTTTAAATGTAAGATGGATCGGAGGACACGATGGCGAGTGTTGGATTAACTCGGTAAGGTAGTGGAATGGAGGACCGTGTGATGAACTCGAGTCATGAGTGAGCGTACTGCACGCGTAGGACATGTGGGTTCAATCAGTATGCTATTCCTGTAGAGAACATATATACGGTGGGTGAGGCAGGGGTTCATTCTGTATACTGGCGTAAAATACACACCGAATGAAGTTACAAGTTGGCCATCCTTGATTATTGTCTCGTATGATAGGAAAGGGGATTATTGGAATCAGAAAATAGCGGTTGAGTTTATTTTCCCAGATGCTACTTTGGGGATGTAGTTAGCGGTCGGCGGATGAAACACCTGTTGATGAATATGGTGAGTCGCATACGTTCAGAAAGTGGCTTGTAATCGTCAACAGCGCGCTAATCAACTGACTTGGTCTCCGCAGGTGTTAAGCACCGACAATCTGATTTTGGGAATAAAATGGAACCAAGTCGATGCGAGTCGCTCGTTACCTATTCCGACTCGGGTAAAAAAATAGCTGTATTGGCAGCCGTTAAAGAGCACTGGATTATTCCAGCCGGGCAAGGGACAATGGCTTTCAACGGAAGATGTGGTGACAGAGCTCAAGCGTAGTTCCGCTGGGTGGACCACAGCCATCCGCCGAGGGATTGTATGATAACATATCCTGAAACGGCAACTATAACCTTAAGGGGATAATCATAATAATTTTGTCACAGCGACAGTAAGGAACAGGGCAAAAAGAACCAATCCGAGCTGGAACAAGGAACAAGCCGAATGTTCTGTCGTTTATCAGTGGTTATAAGTGGCTCCCATAGATGATGAGGATACAGATCGGAGATGAACTTGGTCGAGAAGAAACTTGAATAGGGAAGGGCGGGAAAACGCGAAGAACCAGAAGCAGGTTCAGATATGGATCTTGGATATCGAAGGTTTGAACGATTATGTACACGCACTCATGATGATGGCATGAACGGCTCGAGGGGTTGGAATCTCATCTCGTTCGCATAGGTAAGTTGCATGACATTATTCGCCCAGATCATTTTGAGAAGCTGCCACTGCTCGTTTCATTAAGCAAAATCTAATCATAAATCCGAAAGTTAGACTCACGAAGAGCTTATACAGGCAGACAAACCATATTTGTAGAGCATGCCGGCCGGTTTGAGTTGGAAAGACAGGCTGTGCTCTCCTCCTCCCCCGACCCTCCAAGCCGATGCAGATCCGCTGTGCAGGGTCTATCATAAGGAAAACGGATGTAGCGGGATGTTTCCATATTTATGACATTGGGCCGCAAGGCTGTTCTATGGAGAGATTGTCGGCGGTGCGATTCATTGATCGAATATAATGGGATGTGAGCCTCGTGTCAGTGGGCTTCGGCGGTGCGATTTGACAGGAAGTGTAACAAAGAGTGGGCCGAGGAGTGAGATGGACGTTGGACGGCAGCAGAAGAGGAGAGATGGCTTGAAAAGGCTGGAGCGAGCCTGAGATGGGGACTGGGAAAGTTGGTCAACAGGAACATACACAACTTGACCCGCTTCCACATCCCATCGAAACTGATTCGATTCCTTGAATTCATAACAGCCAATGCCACTCGTCTCGAGCCCGAAGAGGGCTGGTTTGACTGTCCTGACGAGGTGTAAGTGAACAGTGGTCTTTCGTAGCTGATTCTCACACTGCATTTCGAAATGAATCCAGTGCAAGCTTTTGATTTGATTTGCAAACGTATTCCGAGTCGAGTGTTGGCCCGATCAATCGACTGGGCTCATTGAGTCACCTGCTGAACCCGGTCTATTATCATTCCAACCCAACTTGGGAATGAGCCCAAAGCCTTTCTTTGTTCCCTACCACCTCCTCCGCCCTCAAATCCTCCCGCTGGTCTCGCGATCACTCCCGCCTAACCCTCAGCTCGTGCTACACACCCATTCGCCTCCTTATTCCGCACATATAATAATCTAATCGCAATCCAGCAATCCTTTCTGTTCCGCCATCTGCTGACCGCCGCTATTTCACTTGCATCTCTACCCGAATTTGTAACTTCTCTATTTCTAGCCATTTCATTGAAATGCAATCGGCTACGTCCCATCTCCCCTTTCCCCCTCAACGACTCCCCTTTCCTGTTAGCTCTACCACCGACGACGATTACAATTCATTCCACAGAATACAATCATCTCGGTACAGCAGCCACATGATGTCTTCTGCTTCTCCTATCACCCTTTCCTACAGCTTGTCATCATCGCACTCTGCTGGTTCAGACCGCACACCACCCCGCAGACGCACTCCAGTCACATCCGGTACGAGCAGAGTACCGTATTCCACCAGCTCTGAGGGAACTGGCTCCAACGAGTTGTACACTTCGGACGTGGTAGTCGCTGATCCTGTTTTTGCACCGGCTTCAGTCGATAATCCCTCCCAAACGATGACATACAGCGATATCGATAGTTCAGCTTATCAGCCACAGACTTACCCTTCGCAGACAGCCCTTACGCCATGGTCGCCTTCTGAGAAGCAAGTATATGAAAGCGCTAACCTACGCCAGACCTCGGCCGAAGGTTATCATAACCGTAGCGCTGTCAGCTCCTTTCCCCCGGAGGCAGCTTCACCTCCTACATACCCGCTCCAACGTTCTCCTATGATGCACTTTCCTATCACCGATGGTTCGCAGCCTCCTTATCCACCAGGTCGCATACCACGTTTTGCGGTGAGTACGATGCCGTGGCATCCAGATCCTCCAGAGGCCTCTCTACACCCACAGCTGCCCCCTAACTATTCACACTTTGCATCCCATACTATCGCCATGGCCAATGTTTACGGCGCTGGACCGGATGCTGAGGTTCTTCCGAGTGTTAACCATAGGGTTAAACAGGATGGGTTACTCATCCACACGAATTTGAGTGACCCTCCACACATGAAGCGAGTTAGTGATCAATCCGCTTCGTCAGCTTGCCGCAACGGTCATGAGCCTAACCCTTATGCATCATCTCCATCGATCGACCAATTTAATCGACACCGCGATACTACGGAACATTGTGGGGACCACCTAACCTCTGTGGGGATTTATGTCCAAGGGCATGTACAGCCGGCCGAACTGTCACCGTCTGAAATGTCTTTAGCTTCTCCAACGATGGCTTCGCCAGTCATCGGCGGACGAGGACAGGATATCGGGGCCGTTCATCCCGGTTATCTAATCGGCCAGGCGCGCGGTGACGAGATGACACACCACGGAGCGCCCGTGGCTAGGGGACAAAGTATAGATGGACCTCCAGACCGTCCCATGGGCTCTTGGAGCGATGATGGATTCGAAGGAGATGCGGACGCAGATGGTGAAGACGACCCAGATATGGACAAAGCTGTTTCTCGTGCTTATGACGGATCTCTCGTAGACTTGAATGGGACGTCAACTGTGCAGAGGCGTGTAGGATTTAAAGAGCCGGATGTTGAGTTCGATGACGAAGAATTCCGCAATGATGAAGAATATAGTGGATCTTACGTACATCACAGCAACAGCAGTGGTATCGCTAACGAAGGTGTTTTGAGGCCACGAGCTACGTCTGCGCGTACCGTGCGATACACGCCTTATCCATCTTATTCGCAGTCGCATTCCCACTGCCAACCGCAGCACCAACCGCATCCAGCACACGTTTATCCCATAGAGTCCTACGGCTACCCACCGTATGTCCTCCCGCCACACAGCGACCATCATCATCATCAGAGCGACAATATCCCCGTTTTGCCTCCTTACCCTGATCATTATGACATTGACAGCGACGCCCGGGCTATCCGCACAAGGAAGGTGAGCAGTAGCACTGCATGTTCTTCATCTTCTGCATCCACGTCCGTTTCCAACGCCTCTGGTTCGTCGGTATCCTCCTATCCACCTCTGACACCCACGTCTCCGACTTCGCCAACGTTGGACTATTCACCTAGGGTAGGTGGTCACACAGACGGGATTGGTGGTAATGCCGATTTGAAGCGACGAACCAGGCAGGGCACGCCGTTGCCTGTTCCAATACCAGTTCCAAATCTGACTAAAAAGTCGAGAGGTAGGAGGGTCCCGACGGTGTCGACGCTGCAGCGGGACCGTGGGAGACAAGGCGAGAGAACGAGGTCGGCTGGTACTGGCGGGGGTAAAGACGCGATAGATGGAGGTTCAGCTGGGGGTAAAGGCGGAGGAGTGAGGTCGTATACCTGTCCAGTTGATGGGTGCGGCAAGCTGTTTGCCCGCGGGGAACACCTGAAACGGCATGTGAGGAGTATACACACATATGAAAAACGTACGTTTAACTTCAGTCTCATCTCTATTCATTCGTCGTTTCTGATCCATTGATGCTGTGGATAACCGTTTATTCAGCTCATAAATGCCCGTACCCAGCATGTGGGAAAGATTTCAGCCGTTACGACAACTTGGGACAACATATGCGTGTGCACAAGGATTACATTCCTCAAAAAACACCCACTCTTACTGGATACAGAGAAACGCGACCGTAAAATGCACTGGTAGTACTGGCCCGTTGATTGGACTTTCGACCCCTATGTTCCATGTTGTTTATGCTGAATCGTTGGACGCGATCACCATTCATGGCCTCGACGGAGTGGGCGTTCTTTTCGTCAATCTGGTTATGATCTTGTCGAATATGAATATATTGCCCTAGTTTTTTTCAGCCCATTTCACCACCTTCGCAACTCATACGCACTGTTTCTTTTTTTATCGCTATCGTGAGGCCACCCGTGGGGCTTGATTTCCTGTTCAGTATGACGCCTTCTATTTCGTTCTCGGTTTGGTTTAGTATGCATCGTCGTTGGGAGTTTCACGTTATCCGAATTATTTCTTCATGCTTCTACCATTCTCGCTTCTTGTATGGGATTTGCCATTACTACTCATTCTGATCCGACATTGTTTTTTTTTCTCTTGGGTTTGGCGTTCTCGTTCTCTGGTTGCTTCCAATCATTCATTGGTGCGCGCGCGTCCAGTGATCCTGATTAAACATGGTTCGTCGCCTACCCGGGTACGCTCAAAGCTGTATCTTCCCAAAAGGGGGCTTAGATATTAGGTTCACGTTCAGATATTGTGAGCCTCGCGTTATCGAGTCCAATGGAGCTTCTCCAACCCACCCTCGATCCCTATTCTCGAACCTGGTTCCATGGGCTGCCATCCCGAAGCGTTCCCGCGCCCCATCCGCAATATTTGACGATCGTCACACACACTCGCATAAATACACCCCAAAACTCGACATAATCATTCCCTCTGGACGTTTATAGATCGGATTCTGCCCCCCCCTCTCTCCCTTCTACTCGCGCTATTCCCTAATCTGTCGCATTCTCCCGTTCCTTTTTCTTCGATATATTGGATATTATCACATCATTTCCTTCCGGAAGACGTCTCCTTCCGTTTTCTTCCCCTGGTCCCCCACGCTGGTGGCTTCCTATTTACGAGCTTTACGACCTGTTCACGTCATCATGACCCACTTCTCGGACGAGTATATACATCCTCGCAGCTACATCCTACTTGTATCCTCTTATACTCAAGTTGTATTACAACACCCCCACACCATCTAATCTCCCTACCCCTCCTTCCATACATCTCTCCAAGCCGCTGTATCAATTACTTATTTCTGGGTCCCTATGTACTACCATGTTTCTCCTTGAATCTATATGGGTTTTAGATGCTGCCGTTAATAGCACAGAGTTTGTGCGACGTGATCTTGAACCTGAATTGGGTTGACGTATCTAAGTTTGTGAACGTGAACTTCATTACAGCCCGCCGGCTGGGACGCGTGACCGGCGTTGGTGTCACAAGCTAGGAAAACGCCCTTGTCCCCAAA
Source organism: Pleurotus tuber-regium (assembly GCA_014058305.1). Taxonomy (NCBI): domain Eukaryota; kingdom Fungi; phylum Basidiomycota; class Agaricomycetes; order Agaricales; family Pleurotaceae; genus Pleurotus; species Pleurotus tuber-regium. The sequence continues at coordinate 4,136,212 of JACFYU010000021.1, forward strand.
ATGGCCATGATGATGTGGATCTCAATGTATATGATTGGAACTCAGTGAACTATTGACATTTATCGTAGTATGGATCAATGATTGTAATGGAGAGCATGCGGGAAGAGAATGAGAACAGAGCAAATGACGAGAGCAAAGAGCGGAAATGGGTGTGAGATGGTGGGTACGTATATGGACAGTGTACGAGATGTGTAAACCAAATGAGTTTTAATAAAGCAAGGAGATATACCGTAAATACCATAGAGACCCAGTACCTGAGCAATGTCTATCTTCCGGAAAATAGACCCATAGATGAAGGAAGAGAGTAAATGAAACCATGATAAGCCGTGATATTTCGTCCGATGTATCCGTTAATATTTGAACCCTAACGACGATGAGGGTGTAAAGATGAATGTTGGAACCAGTGGATATGCTTGATCAACAACGTTAAGCTTGTTTGTACGTCTTCGATGAAAGGTATGCGTCAGACTCCAGGATCGATTAATCGACAACCAGCACGTACCTTAACAGCCTTTTTTGCAGCCATCTTTTTCATAACGAAATGCAAAAGACGAGCGAAGTCGGGCGCAAGGAAGATGGGCAACACGATAGCCATGACCGGAAGTGCAATAATCCAGAAACTGCATCATGTCACGAATCAGCTCGAAGTTTACTCCATTAGAAAGCTAAACCATACATCAAATCCGTGTGGCCGTTAACAGACCACATAAACTCGAAGTTCATACCCTGCATGCGACTGATCAATCACAGCTATGACGCATAAGATACAGCATCAACGTACGAAGTATCCAGTCAACAGCGTGAGTGGCAAGAAGATGATCGTTGCGAGTGTCAACCGGCGCATCACTTCGTTCATCTCATATGATGCCATCTAAAAATACGCCACAATCAGTCATCACGATTCTAAAAAGAGAGATATTTAGGACATACGTTGAAAGTATAATCAATCAAATTTTCTGCGATACCAGCAAACATTTCCAAGCTGGTGAGGATGTAGACCATATGGTCGTATACGTCGGCCTGTCAGTGGAGCAAACAGCGGAAACAATAAGTCAGTGAACAGCAACGCGTTTAAGTACCGCCTCAACTGCCACAACGTCGTATGGACGTAGCCATGGGCATCGGACATCCACCGGGGGCCGCGAGTGCGGACGACGAGGGCTTGACATAGCCTTAGAGTCGAAGCAGACTTACCAGATAAATCTTTGATTTGTGGCTCATGAACCCAACGACAGGTTGGCGCTCTTCGCCGGGAGGTGCCATCGACTCGTTGAGTGCCGCACACCGATCGAGGTCATAACGCCTCAATCCGTAAATGATCGTCTTGATTGGCTCCAGGGTACGTTTGTGTAAAATAAGATCACCCGCAATAATGTGTACTGTATAACGCACGAGGTGAATATATGCGTACAAGTAATAGGGAAGAGAGATGATACTCGCGATTGCGCACGGTCTTCATCTTGGGTTTGAGTAAAATATCCCTTTCAAACTTTTTGATTTTGAGGTGGTACGCATCGATGACTTCCAACGCTCGATCAACGACTATATGCGTGCCATACAATCAGCTTTCGCCGTTGGCGTTGCGCAGGCTGATATATACTCACTCAGATCAAGTAGACTTTGTACCAACAAACTCGCGTCTGCGCTCTTTCTGAGCAGAGTATCACGTTGTCTAAGTCGGCTCATGATTGGAGTCGTAAAGGAAGTATCTATATTCGGGTGGATGGAGATGACAGTTCCTAGAAGTCCAAGTCAATGAATGCATACAGATACGCGCTTGGCAAGGTCGGGGAATAACCTACCATCCTTGAATAGGAAAATGAACATTGGTGAGACTTTGACATTCACTCGCTCGCCCCTCTTGAGCTCCTCGATTGACACTTCCCTTTCAGCAAGCTTACGCTTGTCTTGTTCAAGCTATAACCAAGTTAGTCAGAGACAACAAGTTCACCTCGGAGAAGCCCGCTCACAATATCGTTATATCCAGCATACCTAGCCAACTTGCTCTCCTTTGATCCCCAAGGGGAGGGGGAAGGTTTACTTTCGTTCTTTCCAAAGCTCACTTTCCTGGGAGCTGCAGTAGGCAGCGCTCCCTCCAAATCCGTCGCACCCGACATGGCCGACTTTCTCCTGCGCCAGCTCCGCCGCTTGGAAGGGACATCATGCCCGATCATTGTGTTATCACGATCTATATCCTTTCCGTCCCCGAATTCACCGTTTGGCTCATCAGGGACTCTATCTATCACAATACCAAACTCGTTCTTTTCTTGGGTACCGTTCAACGCGCGGAGGTCTCTGTTTTTCTGGTCCTCCGGCGTGAATGGGGAAGGGGAGGACGAGCGTGGGAGGTCGAGGTCTGTCAGTGTAGACCCACGTGCGGGGTGTCGGTGGTAGACATGCGCGAGGTGCACGGGATTGAGATGCGGAGGAACATAGGTGGAGTCGTCTTCAGGGTCGAGGAGTTCGTGGCAGAGGATACGCATGAAGAGGTGTTTGTGGTAGTAGTCTGCCTTGGAGCGGTTTTGGTCCCGCTGATGGAGAATATCTTCCAGTGCGAGAGGATGTAAGTCTATAGTGACGGAGTTATTGCATTGCTAGATATTTCTGCACGTTATTACATACCGTATCTCAGCGCAACGGCGCTCAAGACGTCCCAACTGATACCACCAATGTTGATCCACCTCACCTTCACCCAACTTTCCCTCTCACTTGCTCTATCGTCCTGCATCATCCCGACGAACTCCTTGTTTGTCATTTTCCCGAAGGAACTCCGCACACTGCTGTAATCATTGACTTCAATCACGCAATCTTGATGAATGTGCCCCCAGTTGAAATATGCAGAGTCGCGGCGAGGGTCAATGCCTGGCTCATCACCAACTCCAAAGCGTGCGCCAGAGAAGGTTGAAGTGGAACGATGAAGGGATATCACCTTGCGCACAGCTTTACGGAATCTCTCGCGCGGGGAGAGGATAGAGCGAGGAGCGGCTGTAGGTGCATGCGACCGTGTAGTATGGTGTGTTTGGTGCGATGGTACAGGAGAGGCGACCCGAGGTAGAGGCGAATGAAGACCGTTGTGAACACCAGGAAGTCCACTACCAGGAGGAGGGACAGTCGAATACGTTGGCGAGATAGCTGCAACGTCCTCTTCGTCACTGAGATCTGGAGTCAAGGACCTCCCTTCAGAGTCGCTGAAGCTGTTCTCCCTTGGCATCTTGTGAAGCTTTATGGAGGCAGATATGGGCGCACTCCAAGGTTATCGTGGTTGCGAGGAAGAATGAGAGTGTGAAGGAAGCGAGGGACGAGATCAAAAGCTTGAATGAAAGTCAATCCTGGCGCCCAAATCACTTTATTCTTGGAAAACGACCATGCCTCGAGGCTTTGGGCGTTTCAGATGTGCCTTGCGGTAAAAATATCGCGCTCATGAACGCTGAAGGAGATGTTTCAGTAATGAGATAAGATAATTGGCTGGCCTTGGCGCTGGCATGTAGATCAACGGAAGCGACAGCTGTCATGGATACAGCAACGGAAGTAAATCCTCCGGCTGCTCGTCGTCGCCAACGATGAAGAACAAGTTCAAAGCTCAGCGCTCAGCGCTCGACACTGTGGTTGTGGACCCCTATTTGTCCTTGAATCACCATCACACACAGCTTCATCAACTTCATCAACCACCGCCATGGCCTCCGTTCCTCGCTGGAAAACAGCCATCGAAAACGCACTCGCTAAGAACGAGAAATCCACCGGTAATACGCATCTCCCATTTATTCCGATACATATATCCCTAATATATCCAAAATCAATCACTCGTAGTAATACAAATTTCCACCGTTTCAACCAACACCATCTCCAATAGCAACACCGCCCGCCCACACGTCCGCTCGCACATCTTTCGGTCTTTCCTCACCCCGAAATCAAACCCATCTTTACCTCTTCTTCTCTCATCTACCGACGCGCGTACGCCGAAGGTCAGTCAGATCCTCGCCAACCCTTTCGTCGAGGTAGCATGGTGGATCGAAGGTACCCAAGAGCAGTTCCGCATTTTTGGTAAGGCAAGCATCGTGCCATCGCCCGATTTCAAGCCAGCAAAGGACGCAACGGACAATTTCTACAATCAATGCATTCAAGGCGGTGTCCATGCCCCACCAGACGACGAATACGCCATCCCCATCAAAGACGGCGAGAATGCAAACGTAGGATTAGGTCACGCATATACCTCGTTGTCTACCGAGCCTGGATTCGACTGGGAAGCGAAGCGAGTTGAGGTGTTCAAGACGATGTCGGCGCACATGAAAGCTAGCTGGTGCAGGCCTACCCCAGGAACGAAACTCCCTGGAGGATACGACGACGCCAAAAAGTGGCCGGAGCGAGTCGAAGAGCCAAAGGTTGGTGATCCAGGTAAGTATATACCTTTTCCACGTTATATAATCAGCGACGAGAGACGCCTACAAGTTGCCTCTGAGATGATCAATGACCGTCCTGTTGTCCATCGCCTAACGCTAACTAATAACCACCTTTCACCTTTCCCTTCCGCTCGTCCCGATGCAGATTACGAGAATAAGCTAAAGGACTGGAATACCGCCCTACGCAACTTCGCGCTCGTCCTTATCGACCCGCTCGAAGTGGATTACGTCGAGCTTGGTGTCACCCCCAATCGCAGGACGCACTTCTGGCGCCGAGTTGTAAAAGGTGACGAGGATCGCGGTGTGTATTGGGAGGAAGAAGCTGTGGTCCCGTAGACATTGCGAATACCCGTTAAGCACCATTAATATAACTTGTAACCGGAAGTTCCATTCAGCATCTACGGCACATCAGTCTCGAAGGCGGGGCGTAGAGGGCACTTGTGTGAATGGCTGAAGTTCCAGATCATTGGAACGTTCTACTCCACCCTCTGCAGGCAACATAGTTATTACTTTGTCCATTATGACATTGAGCATCGGCATAGGTGTGGTGACGCAGCATTCGAGGTCTACTTATTGCTATGCGACGTCATAAAATCGTATGTGCTAAGAACCATTATTGCTTTAATTCGTTAAGTGACAGAGCGTTAAATGATAATACGGCAAGATGATGAGAATGGCACGGCAAACAGTACAAGAAGAAATAATGTTCGTGAATAAATGGCAGATTCGATTGAAACTCAATGTCCTGGCATTTTCTACGAAGATTTGCCCGCCTTGGCAACAGTCCATACCTGATTCGTATTGTAATCGGTGCACTTGTATGTCTGGACGGGATTGCTATTCTTCATACTGCCATCTGTCAAGTCAAGGCATTGACCTATTACGTGCAGGGTAAATAGCGGGCAGCGACGACATGAAGTGATTGTGTACACACCATCGTCTGTAAGGGCGATGCGGTTGTCATCGGTGTACCACCAATCCTGCGCATTCAATCCGTCGTAACATTGCCAAACCTTCATTGGCACGTTATTTCCGGGTGCTACGAAAACAGAATAGATTAGTTGATTGGTTACAAAGAGGCATTCAAAGATAGCTCACTGCTGCCGGCGTCCAAGCAAAGATTTGTACCCGCAAGTCGAACAGAGGTTCTACCTTTCTTAACAATCCAATTCTGTGCTGTGGAACCATTGCAATCGTAGCTAATTCCAAACGTTAAGCCACAAAGCATAAACTGGTGAGCGAACACTCACATTTGCACTGGAGTACCATTCTGCTTAATATTGCCCTTGACGTCGAGGCACTTCCCTACACTTCCGTTTGGATGTAGCTGAACGTAGGGCCCCGTCGGAACGGGCGATGCTGTTGCTGAAGTAGAAGAAGCACGTCTGACGAGGTTGACGTCGACTCCGAATACAGAGGCAGCAAGTAGAGTCACGATGATAGAGGCTTTAGTCAACATAGTGAGATGATGAGTGGGCTGGGTGATGTATGAAGTCCGAGTCTACTTGGGTGGGGTCGACGAAGGGCTTCGACGCTTCAGCAATGATGGTGCCAGCATATGGCCAGTGAGGTTTATATAAACCACAGGCGTATGTACCTCTACGTGTTGGTACCTAAATCCGCGAGACGTCGATGCGGATGCTACCAACAGCAGCCAACAACTGGTAAAGGCAGCAATGCGATGCCCTCCTCATCCGTCGACGGAATTGACTCCTATACGTTCGATCAGGCACAATACGAGCGGCACTCCACAGTACTTGTGATCCAGTTGTCCGGGGAAGCCAGGCGCCTTATAGATGATCACATCCGCTAAGGCACAGAGTACTCAGTTGAGCCTGTAATAGACGGATGGTGTCACTAGCTTGCCGATCACCCGCCAATATTTGAGTCACTGGGTAATACCGCTCGGCACCTCAAGTTGAAGTTCAGGAGCAATCTGGAAACCATGATAAGCCAAACTGGGGACTCTGGAACGGGAGGTTGGGATGAACGAACGAACTCCTTCAAGTTCAAGGACTGTTTAAGCGGTTGCCAACCTAGCTGTCTTATCAGAGATCAAAGCAGGTTTGTTATGTGAAGTATCTCCTATTCCACGGATGCTGAATTTAACGGGATGGTGACAGACGGAGAGAGAAACATCTATGACAGTATTTATCACGAATAAAAAAGATCTGAGGCTGCTAGAGGCTACACAGGCTCAAGCTTCAGTTTTGGTGTTAGCGTCAGTCTCTGTTAGGATTGAGTGCGGCTCAGTCGAGGGCACCTAATCGACTGGGAGATTTATTCTTTGGAGAATCTCTAGAGAAAAGAGTCAATAGACTGCATATGATCTGTGGCTCTTGCCGTCAGCGGCCGTCAGGGACAGAATCATGCGCACGTGTATGTGCGCTCCCGCCAAACCGCCGCCTCCCTCAGACCATCAGTCGAAGCCGACATCACCGTTGACAGCCTGGAAGAGCCCCCAAGAGTATTATCCTTTGCGCGACACTATGTTTGAGACTTCGAGTACCCATCGATTACATGGTTCGTTCACAGTCAATGTTGTAACATGCGAATGCCAGGTGGTGCGCCAGGTGTACTCCGCCGTCATGCCATTGCTCTCAACTGGTCAATAGTGTCAATATCTGAGGGCCCAAAGATACACAATCTGGAAGCCCATTTCTTCTCGTTGATATACTTTGTGGTAGATTGATTCTATGGCCGGTGGGTATCTTTGAACCTTGTATTGAAGACGGCAGTGGTCAAACGTCGTACTACTGCCTAAATAGTAAATACAGCCAAAATGAGCGAATCGCGGTCACGTGGTACTCACGCCTTTCATCACGGCCACATTCTTATTCTGGTAAGTAGTATTGAACTCGACCACAACAGCAGTTTGAAGCCACTCTGCCACTGTGGCATCGTAACGACTTAACTTAATACTGTGGTAAGTATAAATATCAATGAAACTGTTCTCTTGTGTCTTCGTGCTCACGCAATGTCTCAACGCGCACCCCCAACTCCCCTTAGACCGATGGACCACACTCCACGGAATCGCGAGGAAATGTCTCAGCAGCTACAGGCATCAAATTCGCTGGAGATTTATGAGCACTTTGAACGAGATCATCTTCACGTTACTGTCAACTTCGCTGATATCGTCAACGACCGAACAGCACGAGGTTATCTCGCTACATATCGAAAACAGAAAAAGGTTGAGTCATATGGCGACGTTTGCAGGCTCATGAATCGTTTCAGTCACACTGTTCATAGTACGTAACCTATTAGAATATTTTACTTGTCCTGTCTGACACTCAATACAGGCAAACATGCTCCTTCTCAGTCGAAGATCTTCTTCATCGACCAGCACACACGAAAGTTGAACGATCATCCCGACGACGACCGTTCTTTTAAACCTGACATTCATGCTACCCGGCAGAGTGTCATAGGAGCTCTGTGCAAGACCAAGAAGTCGTATGCAGCATCAGAGGCATCTGCACACCATCCTGACTCTTTTATTGAACTCAAGACTACTTTGACCGAGGATGAGGGTCTCAAGCAAGCCGCTGCCTACGCGGGCCTTCTGGATCAAGCACGCCCCGATAAACCTGGTGTCTATGTCGCCCATATTTCGCCAAATGGCTACCAGATCATCTGGAGCGATCCTTCAGGACTGTATATCTCGAAAAAGTACTCTTTGGACGACATTCTGCCTCTCGTAAAATATGTTTACTGCTTGTATCACCCACCCTCGAATCATCCCGCAGATGATTCCACGATCACTTTGGCCAACCCTCAGGACGCTGACAAACCTCCTCGCTGGACCATTTGTTTCGATGGGGAGACTTACGAGAATTGCTCTGTGATCTCTGTCGGTAGACCATGGACGCGAATGTCCTGGGTAGCCATCCCGTGTGACAAGCCCACAATCGTAATTAAGGACACATTTGTCAGTAGCGAGGACAGGAAAGAAGGAGAATTCTACGACCTCTTGCAGCGCAACGGTCGTCCTGCGCCTGGATGGGTACATATGGTAGGGTGGGGAGTCGTCAAGAATGGGGAGCAAGCTATAGAAACGCCGGTGGAAGAGTGCCGTAGAACGAAGATTAGGATGATCATGGACACCACGGGGAACCCTCTCTACGCATGCGAGAGTGTCCTTGATTTCCTCAAAGCGATGTATGATGTCCTTGAGAGTACGTGGCCAGCTGCAACATAGAAATTTGTCGTTAATAGCCTTCATTACAGGTCACCGGTGGGCAGTATCGAAGAGAGGAATCTTGCATCGAGATATCAGCTATTCGAATATTCTGATCTACCCTCAAGGCGTGCAAGATATGACACTCGAAGAAGAAGACCGGCCCAAGTTTATCAATGAGATCCTTCACGAGTAAGTCGCATCTCTTACTCATCTATATACGGACACGGCTGATGTCTTGATGCTCACAGCGATAAATACGCACCGCCTGTCGCAGTTTTGTACGACTTAGACCACGCAACGTTACATTCCGCCGTCGACTCCTCCGAAGCCCAAATCAACCGTCGGCGGAAAGAACGGACGGTACATAACTCTGGCTACTTAATGCAATACTCCTTGCTGACTCCATTCCATTTATTTCATACAGGGTACACCTATGTATGCTTCCAGAGCCGTTTCCCAAGGCTCTGTACTTTTTGACGTGTTATATTACCCAATGCCTTCACTCACGCCCGACGTGCGGGAATTATATACTCGAGCACACCCGAAGGACGTGCTTCGCTCCTTCGAAGAATCGCCTGGCACGTTTCACGGTGGAATATTCGACCACAATCGGATAATGCAAGCCCGCGCAACCCTGTCCGGCGGAGTGAAGCTCTTCTGCCATGAGCCGTGGCATGACGTAGAATCTGTATACTGGGTTATGGTCTCATTTCTTCTACGGGCCAAACCGCTTGATGACGATACTGATGCCAACAATGTGGAGTTGAATGTAGTCTGGCGTCCCTTCGCGAACCATAGTATCGCAGATATCAGACCAGGAAACGAAGGCGGTGCGGTAGACGGAAGACTTCATCTTTTTCGACTTCCTTCTCAATGGGAAGCCGTCCTCCACCCCAAACTAGCTGGACTAGCGTCTATGATGACTAAACTAGGTGATCAAGTACATCCGGAGTATGCGTTTATCAACCCTAGAGTCAGCGACCTTCATCTCCACGAAGCCATGCAACGCCTGATTTTGGAGCAAACATGGAAAATGGTTCAAAACGGCGGCGACATCCAGCTTGATACTAAGTCACCCCGGGCGGTTGAGGTGCCGATTGACGACGGGCATAAAGTCAGGTTACTGTTACATAATAAGGATGGGGGTGGCAGAACCTCTACTGGCAAACGCAAGCTTTCAAGCCAAGATGTGCCGTCCGGATCTACTACTAAAAGTAAGCTTGCTATATTCTTGACTATAGCTGTTGAAAGGCTGACATATTTATTAGGGAAGCGAGTAACCCGTAGCACCAAGTTGGCGGTCATCCTGGACGAGGACGAATGATCGCAGTATCCCGTTTCCTCACTTTTCTTATCTACGAAATACCTCATATTTACTAATGTCGCTATACATATTATCTCGCCTCCATAATGTCTACTGGTAACTATATATATATTAGCCTGGAAAGCACAGGCGAATTCACTAAATATATGACATTGAGCTGCGTACAAGCAATACCGCGAATTTTCATGGGTGGTTAAGGTAGCGCCCAACAAGCGAGCTCAAGAGCGCCCGCAGACTCGGGGTTGGTCTCAGCTCATTCGCGCACGCCCAGCTACATTTTTTGGGTTTCCATACGCAGATTGCTCAAGGGGGGGCAAACCTTCAATTACTTGGATCCATCGGAGTAGGTATCTAGGTAATTGACGGATTCAATGTTTTGACGTTTCAATGTTTCCTCTCAGAGAGTAAACATAGAACGACCTATCGCAGCTCGCCCTCACATGCCAACCCATCGAAAAAAGAAACTGAGGTTATTATCATCCCACGTAACCATCCCAATGCCATTCCAAACGACCGGTCCATACACCGACATCTTCTTACCTTTCCCCCTGTCCATCATAAACATAATCCCCATACACCGGCTGCCACAATTTCTCCGCCGCTTTTCTTCTCACATCTTTCTTCCAATCAACACCCGCACACCCTTCTTCAGTAGCCTGCTCCGCAACGGCCACAGCAACCTCGAAATTCACCCTTGGCGCATCCTCGAAATCAGGTAGCAGTGCGTCATCTGGATCACTGAGTGCAGGGGAGAGTGACGCGAGTCGTTGTGCTCCTGCAATGATCATGGTGTCGGTCATACGGCGTGATTGACATAACATAGCGCCGAAACCAAGGCCTGGATATATCAATGCGTCTATACAGAGGATATTCCGTCAGGGGAACCATGATCAGAGGAAACACTGAACAAGGCTTACTATTGCATTCTGCAACACTGCAGAGCAATTCTCAGTAGTCAACCTAATGATATAGATTATCAGCAGTTCAACTCACATGTACTCCTTTCCATTGGGCATCGCCGCAGGAGGGAACGGACTACCAGTAGCAATCAACGCTTTCCCATCCGTCCATCGATTCGCATCCGCCGGATCCACTTCCACCAACTTACTCGGGTTCGACAACGGTAAAATAATAGGCCTCTCACATCCCTCTGCCATCGCTCTCACAACTTCCTCCGTAAATGCCCCCCCATGCGTTGAGCACCCAATCAAAACCGTCGGCTGTACCCGTTTCACCACTTCCAGCAATCCGATTTCCCCTTTGTCATTCATCTGCGCGCCCTCCCACTCGTCGTCAGGCCTGACAAAGCCACCTTCATATAGGGTGTTGCGAACGAGGGACGAACCAAGCGACTGTTTGATGAGACCATATTTGTCAAGTAGATAGAATTTTTTGGAGGCTTCGTCACGATTGAGGCCGTCAGCTGTCACCATAGCGTCGCGAAGTTGCTGCGCGATACCGAGGCCAGCGGAGCCTGCGCCGTAGATGATGATGCGCTGGTCAGAGAGCTTAGACTTTGTCACACCTACGGCGGACATGACACAAGATAGCGTCACTGCGCCTGTGCCCTGGCTGTATGCATGGGGATCAGATATCGATACAAGGGACAAGAAACAAGAGAAACTAGACTGACATGTCATCATTGACCAGGCGTGCTCGTTCCGATAGCGCTGCAAGAGCCTTTGTGCATTCGTAACGCCAAAGTCTTCAAAATGGAGCAAGCTATGTGGATGATACTTGCGTACTAATTGTAAAAATCTATATGAAGCGTCGTCCATTGAATAGGCGCATTATGGATCAGGACGAATTCACTCACTTGTCGACAAAACGATCGTATTCCTCACCGCGAATGCGTTTATGTGGCCACCCCTGTCAAGGTGAGAACCTGTAGCATCAATTCGAAAGTAGTTGAGGCTTACTACATATATTGAGTAGGTCTTCGTTATCGGTTCCCACATCCAGCGTAACGGGAAGACATTTGGACGGACCCATTCCACCAATCAGCCTAGAACATCGCATTCTCTACATGAATTCGTAAGGATAAGAGAAATGAACACGTACGTATAAATCACCGACTTGGCAGCAGATATCTGCACGTATACGCATCATGTATGCTACTGAGAACCACGAAAACCATGTTACGCACCCCAATGCCCTAGGTTCTCGTCAATTTACCTTATCCGATGTGAGAAGAATCGTATACTTACCCCAACGCCCTGGTCGCCGATGCCCAAGATAGCCTCGGCATCTGAACATACCACGAGGTCTATATTCCGGCCTTGAGTTTGTTGTAAAAAGTCTTCCTGTATCTTGGTTGCTAAATGTCAGATACAAGCCTTCACTTCGGCAAAAAAGGTGCGAGTAGTTTGCGATCGCTTCGGCCTATGAGCGGTGAGGATATGTTACCCACTATGGTCGGAAAGTAGTTTTTGCGTACCTCTGTTGGGGTATATATGATAGGCACAAGCTCCTTGAGGTGTCTGGATATCAACGAATAATACAGAACCCAGTTCTGGTCCTTTGAGAATGATTTGCATCTCATCATCTTTCTCCACTCAATCAGCCCAAGACACCCACCTTCAAGCTTTGCAGGAATGAATTCTTCCTTATCGGCGACTCACGCACCGTCAGTTGGTCCTATGCTCGCTCGCACTGTTCGTCGAGGGTATTGACGCGAGAGGGAAGTCGTCCTGTTAATGCAAACGCTTTGCGCTCGGCCATGGTGAATGCAGTGCCCTTGTTGAATCGTGGGCTGGTGAGGAGAGCGCCACCTCTCAGAGAAACGCGATATTGGGGATTTGTGGCCATTATGGTAGCGGTAAAGGAACAGATCTGAAGTTTGTTGCGTTGTGGACGCAGATGCAATGATATGTAAAGGAAAGAGTCGGGAGACGGCCGATGGCCCTGTAAGTTGAGAGTGTTCTATAATTGCTGGATATGTTATGACGTATATAACGTGGTAGTATCCCATGCGCTACTTCCTCTTGCGTCAACCACGGGCACAGGCGGTGTCGCATGCAAAGTCACAAAATTGTTTGGCTTATCGCGAAATGAACATGCGTATCAATCATCCTGAGTGACCAATGGCAAGTCCAACAAACGGCATACCAACTCCGTGGCCTCCAGAAACGTAAGTGCATGTTCTTCGAAGAGGTTTGGAGAGACATTCACGATTGTCCTCGACCTGGTTCCAAGTGACTCTGAACATTTGAGCGTTGGCGAACGGCATAGGTGGCTAGTCAGATGTCAGAGGCTAGCAGCCGCCAGCCGTGATCCAATGTCGGAGTAATAAACTTTCAAGGATCCCAAATACCCCTTGACGGAAGGATATGCTCATCTTACCTTGTATTGAAGTCCACATGAATGAGACGGTAGTGGTCAAACGTCGTACTACTGCCTAAATAGTAAATACAGCTAAAATGAGCGAATCGCGGTCACGTGGTACTCACGCCTTTCATCACGGCCACATTCTTATTCTGGTAAGTAGTATTGAACTCGACCACAACAGCAGTTTGAAGCCACTCTGCCACTGTGGCATCGTAACGACTTAATTTAATACTGTGGTAAGTATAAATATCAATGAAACTGTTCTCTTGTGTCTTCGTGCTCACGCAATGTCTCAACGCGCACCCCCAACTCCCCTTAGACCGATGGACCACACTCCACGGAATCGCGAGGAAATGTCTCAACAGCTACAGGCATCACACTCGCTGGAGATTTACGAGCACTTTGAACGAGATCATCTTCACGTTACTGTCAACTTCGCTGATATCGTCAACGACCGAACAGCACGAGGTTATCTCGCTACATATCGAAAACAGAAAAAGGTTGAGTCATATGGCGACATTTGCAGGCTCATGAATCGTTTCAGTCACACTATTCATAGTACGTAACCTATTAGAATATTTTACTTGTCCTGTCTGACACTCAATACAGGCAAACATGCTCCTTCTCAGTCGAAGATCTTCTTCATCGACCAGCACACACGAAAGTTGAACGATCATCCCGACGACGACCGTTCTTTTAAACCTGACATTCATGCTACCCGGCAGAGTGTCATAGGAGCTCTGTGCAAGACCAAGAAGTCGTATGCAGCATCAGAGGCATCTGCACACCATCCTGACTCTTTTATTGAACTCAAGACTACTTTGACCGAGGATGAGGGTCTCAAGCAAGCCGCTGCCTACGCGGGCCTTCTGGATCAAGCACGCCCCGATAAACCTGGTGTCTATGTCGCCCATATTTCGCCAAATGGCTACCAGATCATCTGGAGCGATCCTTCAGGACTGTATATCTCGAAAAAGTACTCTTTGGACGACATTCTGCCTCTCGTAAAATATGTTTACTGCTTGTATCACCCACCCTCGAATCATCCCGCAGATGATTCCACGATCACTTTGGCCAACCCTCAGGACGCTGACAAACCTCCTCGCTGGACCATTTGTTTCGATGGGGAGACTTACGAGAATTGCTCTGTGATCTCTGTCGGTAGACCATGGACGCGAATGTCCTGGGTAGCCATCCCGCGTGACAAGCCCACGATCGTAATTAAGGACACATTTGTCAGTAGCGAGGACAGGAAAGAAGGAGAATTCTACGACCTCTTGCAGCGCAACGGTCGTCCTGCGCCTGGATGGGTACATATGGTAAGGTGGGGAGTCGTCAAGAATGGGGAGCAAGCTATAGAAACGCCGGTGGAAGAGTGCCGTAGAACGAAGATTAGGATGATCATGGACACCACGGGGAACCCTCTCTACGCATGTGAGAGCGTCCTTGATTTCCTCAAAGCGATGTATGATGTCCTTGAGAGTACGTGCGCAGCTGCATTAAGGAGAATTGTCATTAACAGACTCCATTACAGGTCACCGGTGGGCAGTATCGAAGAGAGGGATCTTGCATCGAGATATTAGCTATTCGAATATTCTGATTTACCCTCAAGGCGTGCAAGATATGACACTCGAGGAAGAAGATCGGCCCAAGTTTATCAATGAGATCCTTGGAAAGTAAGTCTCATCTCTTACTCATCTATATACGGACGCGGCTGATGTCTTGATGCTCACAGCGATAAATACGCACCGCCTGTCGCAGTTTTGTACGACTTAGACCACGCAACGTTACATTCCGCCGTCGACTCCTCCGAAGCCCAAATCAACCGTCGGCGGAAAGAACGGACGGTACATAAGTCTGCCTATCTATTGCAATACGCCTTCTTACTGACTCTATTCAATTTATGCAGGGTACGCCTATGTATGTTTCCAGAGCCGTTTCCCAAGGCTCTATACTTTTTAGCAACATTGATTATTACCCAATGCCTTCACTCACGCCTGACGTGCGGGAATTATATACTCGAGCACACCCTCAGGATGCGCTTCGCTCCTTCGAGGAATATCCTGGCAAGTTTCACGGCGGAATATGTGACCACAATCTGAGAATGCAAATCCGCATAACCCCGTCCATCCAAGCGAAGCTCTTCTGCCATGAGCCGTGGCATGACGTAGAATCAGTATACTGGGTCATAGTCTCCTTTCTTCTACGGGCCAAACCGTTCGGGGATAATAATGATGCCAACAATGTGGAGTTGAATGTAGTCTGGCGTCCCTTCGCGAACCATCGCATCGCAGATATCAAACCAGGAAACGAAGGCGGTGCGGTAGACGGAAGACTTCATCTTTTTCGATGGCCTTCTCAATGGGAAGCCGTCCTCCACCCCAAACTAGCTGGACTAGCTGGACTGGCGTCTATGATGACTGAACTAGGTTATCAAGTGCAGCCGGAGTATGCATTTATCAAGCCTAGAGTCAGCGATCTTCATCTCCACGAAGCCATGCAACGCGTGATTCTGGAGCAAATATGGAAAATGGTTCAAAACGACGACGACATCAGGCTTGATACTGATTCACCCCGGGCGGTCGAGGTACCAATCGACGACGGGCATAAAGTCCGGTTACTATCACATAATAAGGACGGAGGTGGCAGAACTGGCACTGGCAAACGCAAGCTTTCAAGCCAAGATATGCCGTCCGGATCTACTACTAAAAGTAAGCTTGCTATATTCTTGACTATGGCTATTGAAAGGCTGACATATTTATTAGGGAAGCGAGTAACCCGTAGCACCAAGTTGGCGGTCATCCTGGACGAGGACGAATGATCGCAGTATCCCGTTTCCTCACTTTTCTTATCTACGAAATACCTCATATTTAATAATGTCGCTATACATATTATCTCGCCTCCATAATGTCTACTGGTAACTATATATATATTAGCCTGGCAAGCACAGGCGAATTCACTATATATATCTGTCATTGAGCTTCATATAAGTAAGCAATACCGCGAAGTTTCATGGGTGGCTAAAGTAGCGCCCAACAAGCGCTTTACGAGTTCAAGAGTGCCCGCAGACTCGGGGTTGGTCTCAGCTCATTCGCGCATGCCCAGCTACATTTTTTGGGTTTCCATACGCAGATTGCTCAAGGTGGAGCGAACCTTCAATTACTTGGATCCATCGGAGTAGATATCTAGGTAATTGACGGATTCGATGCCTTGATGTTTCAATATGTTTCCTCTCAGAGAGTAAACGTAGCTGATTTTACTGACTCCGCTGACCGATACAGCCATAGAACTAGATTCACCGGTAGTACGACTAGAAAAGCTTTAGATACACCGTACCAATGGTACTGGAGACTAACCTGCACCTCGAGATTCACGGTAAACCCAAGCATACGAGCTCGCAGCTCCATCCCAACGTAACATCAAGGCTATCATACATAAGAACTTAGGTTGACGAGATCGGGTTGGCGGGCGTTACCTTGCTGCCTAAGAGCATCGACTAACCTCCAGAACTTCACGACCAATACGGAATTATCCGAAGTGTGTACTAACCGTACGGTGAATAATGCCCTATCCATCGATGCGGCCACTTTGCTAACCTAGTGGAGAGGGCGTGATAGGATGACTCTACCCATACTTTGGTCAGGCTTGCGACGCGTACTGGGTGCCAACTGCAGTTTTTACCGAAAACCTTGTTGGGAGACGTGAGGAGAACCCCCCCTGCTAATACGAGTTCGAATATGAAGTGAACTACTAACTTATCGATATCGATTGTCGCTAATTGGGTGACGAGATCTCAAACTATCCGAGATATCGATATCCTCAGGTCTTAGTCGTAAAAGGTCAATCCTACTACTACTACTGATAACTACAGGAAGTACTCTAGACAAACTACATGGCATAATTATCGGAAAAAAAGAGTTCATCTTCAAAGTACCATGGGGGAGCTCGAAAATACATGATCAAGTATTACACGCTACCAGTCCGTCGAAAATCGTTACATCGTGGATCATCATTTTCGTATTTTCGTATGAACATCGTATCCTGAAATGCGTGGTGAAAGGGAGGATAATGAAATATGCTTGGTAAAAAGGAGATTGCGGAATGTAAGAACTATGTGGCGAAATGACGGAGACAGAAAGGCGGTTTGGGGAATAGGGATGGGAAGCGATTAAGCGACAAGAGGACCGCGATACCCATCGCCACGGCGTGCTGCGCTGATTCCACGAATTATGACAACAACGATTGCTAGTGTCACCAGAATCCTAGGTAAAATACGAGCCCGGGTAAGAAACAGTCACGTCTGAAAAGAAATGGTAGCATTTACCACTCCACCCAAGCAAACCCTTCCAAAGCATTTAATTGACCACAGTAATTGGTCGAAGTATTACTAGAAAAAAACAGTCAACAACAGCGAGGGATCAGAGACGAGATGAACTTGCCTGCAGTTCAATCCTCCGCCGAGCATTTCTGTAACCGCCGCAGCGGCCGCAGTCCATATCACCCAAGTCAGGAGAAGGCTGAACCAGACGTCGTTCAGCCAACAAAGTAGATTGCTAGTAAAGGCGAAACTCACAAAATGAGATGCGACGCTACGCTCGTGAGGATAGAGCCTGTAGCTGAGTGCAAGAAGAGCACGAGGTAGAAGAACGAGAATGCGACAGTCCAAATCGAGGCGAAAAGGGTGTAGCGGACGCGATCGCGCTCGGTAAGGCTGAAATAGTCATGGCGGGCCTATGTTTTAGGTTTTAGCAGCGGTCTTACTGGGATAGGGAAGTAAATTAAACGCACGTTGAACCGTGCAGTCAGCCACGCCGATATTGCCAACTGCGCACCCGCCACGTCAGTAAATGCAAGAACTTGGAATTTTTCAAGATATAAACGCACCTCAATAATTCCAAAGAGGATCAATAGTCCGAACACGACTATAATCAACATTTCGAATAAATGAGCAACTTGCCAAGTAGTTCAATAGGGGAAACGACTGACTGGGATGGCCTCTACGAATATGGGTGTCGATACTCATCGTAGTAGTATTGATACAGTCGTAAAGTGGTTGATAGGTTGTGAGGGTAGGATGTGGTACAGAACAGAAATGTGATATTGGTTTGTGGCGGGCAACGGAAGTTTTTGAAGGATCGGACGATTTGAACCCTGACGTCACTTGAACCTTGGAAGAGTGACATGATTAGTCAGCGCGCTAACACGGCGTCTACACTTTACGCCCCTGTTGGCCAGGGAGACTCTGTGGCTCTTGGATTGCACGGGGAATATCGAACGGTAAGCTGTGGCAGGGAATGTAGCCCCTCTCTGCATGTGTACTCAGTACAAAGTAGTTCAATAATAATGATGTTGACGGCTGTGAATGTAGTATCGTTCTCGGGAACCCGCGGATACGAAATCCCTCTCGCAGGGCCAGCAAAAGTGATGTGAGGAAGAGTAGCGTAGGTGTTGATTGGAAGCTTCAGAAGTGGCGAATTATCGTTGACATTTCTCGCAGTCTGTGCTCATGCTTGTGAGCTGGGCTGAGGCTCCAGGTTCTGAGTCGGTGATAGAATTTGAAAACTTCGTGAGCACCTTCGGCTTATATGAGTGCAATCTCATCAGGAACAGGGCTCAGAGTGGATCTTAGTGGCCTTGTGAAATATTAGTGGCTCTGACTCACGAGAGCTTAGTCTGTGATTATATTGGAGTGGGTATGCACTCACTGCCTACAAAGACGCCAGGAATCAGTACGGTGTCGATATGCTACCTCTACAGCTGGGTTCATACCTCATGTTCACCTCATGGTTTATCATTTTCCAACATTGTGGGGCGCCGAAGGATCTGTACAAAGCTCGCGTCAGTTCCGGGTTTCATAATGCGCGGACTGCATTGAAGCTCACCGATCATTAACAATTGATCATCGATGGGTACTTGAGCATCTGTTTGTATGATATGCAGACGACGAAAAAAAGATCTTACTTGCCCTTCTACGATTACAGTCAAAGTCGGTTATCCATCAACCAAAATTTAATCTATGCTTATCAAATATAAATGTCATTGGTGTTGTATGTTGGACATTAAATAGAGTATGCTAATGATAAAGGGAGGGTGAGTGGGAGTGGCGCGAGCGTCAAGATATATATATCGTGATAAGCGTGATGAGGTTTGAATTGGGAAAACGAGAGAGTGTCCATACTGTGACTGTGGAAAGAGAGAATGAGACGGGAGGAAGAGTGCGGTCATATGAACATTGAACGAAATTGTCCGTCCGAGAGCCGAAAGCGTTTGTGGGTTTATAAGAGAAGGGTGAAGGCGGGATCATGAAGTATGGTTTTGAGCGAGGAGATTGAGTAGGTACCCGAGTGCAATGCATAAAGCCTCACCCATGGCCAACGTCTTCGTCCATACGTACAAAGAAACGTCGAAAAAGGGTACATCAAAAGAGATTATACTCATTAGACCGTGAGATAATACTTGTCCATGTAAACTGAGAAGGAAGAAAGCGACGAATCAAACAAGATGATCATAGAGCGAGACATGAAGACCAACGCAAACTCAATTGAAGCCACCATAGTGATTATGGGGCTGAGGCGGCGCAGCACCCGGAGGTAGAGTGTACGCTCCTGAATTGCGAGAGTACCGATTCTGTGGTGGTGCTTGAGAGGACGATCTTCTTCCCGCCTGCCTCGATACCCGTCTTACACCTTCAGGCCCAGGAACTGGCCCACTATCGGTCAACGTCACCCCTCTATACGCTTGGGCTTGACCTTGACTTGAACTCGCAGCCATCCCAGCACCAACACCAGCAAACCCGCTCATTTCCTCTGGCTCGGCACTATACCCACTCTCCTCATACCCGCCAGGAGATTGTACCAAACTACCGCCAGTAGCGCTCCCGAACGGATTGTAGCCTTCCGTCGCATAGCCAGTCTGAACAGGTGTAGTCCGAAGATTCACATTCGGCGGCATCCGTGGTATCGGCGACTCATATTGTGGGTTTGGCGAGTAGGAATATCGCTGTGGGGTGGTAATAGATCCTGAAACCGTGGACTCCATCGAGTCGCTGTACTGATCGCCAGATTTAGGGCTAGGTACAAGACGAAGGTGAGAGCTCGATCCAACATCGGAATGGTACGCATTGTCCTCGCTGGACCGCGAAGGGCCGCCTACGGACGTGGTGGAAGACATGACGGCTCTATTGGCAGCAAGAGGAGCAGGGAGCATCAAGAGTGCATTGCTATCATATCGTTGTCGCTGACCGCCGTTTGCGTTACTACTATCGACCGTATTGATACTCGAATCGAATCCATTCGAAGGAGGATGCCAAGTATCCGAATTCGAAGCAATGGAGTAGCGATTACTATCCGTCCTATCAAAGTCAATACCCAGTCAGATTCCCCTCCTTTCCAAGAGCTTCGAATATCGTCAGACTTACTTCTTCTCGTAAAACGTTGAATCCCTCGACTGAGTACCATTCTTCCACCGCCTATCTCGCTCAAACTCTGCCCACCTCTTCATCACGATATGCGACGAATCAAACTCTCCCTCCTTATCACCCGCATGCCCTTCTTTGCCTTCACCAGCAACCTGCCGCGTCTGACCCCATGAGAAATCATCAAAATGCCAGAACGCATAGGCAGGCAATATTCCGTTCCAGATCGGCAGGGAGAGAAGATAAACCAACATCCACCCGATATACGCAATTTTGCGCGAGGTGACGACAATGAGAAGACCAGGCAGACCAAGGACGATACCGAGCAGTACGAGAGGAATCGTAGTGTCCGTACCTCCAGGAATGATCGAATCGATGATAAGGTACAGAGTGAAAGCGATAGCAGCCGGCAATACAAGTGTACCCGCCAACTCCATACCCACAACGAACTGCATCGAGAAACAGAACGTCCCACACAGATCACGTACAAGCAACAACTCCGCCAGGTTATGAATAGTCGAGTTGATCCATCGTCGTCGCTGGGAGAGAAGCACACGGAAGGTATCCGGGACGACAGTCTTACATACAGCTTGAGGGCAGAACATGTTCTTCCGTTTGGGGAATGTCTTCAGCATCAGAGTGGTGAGGTAACGATCTTCACCAAGCAGTAGGAGATTCTTCTTGTGCAGCGTGTCCACGACGTTCTCGGAATAGTGTTCGACGATATCAGGGTTCGCGAGGATAGGTACCCAATACCCAGAGTCGCCTTTCGGAGCCTTGATGCGGTACATACTGAAACAACCTGGCAAGCAAGTGACACCACCAAACATTGACTCGAACGCCTTTGTCATATGGTGAGAGATATAATACTCAAAGACTATATCCTCCTTGGTGAGATATATGCTTTAATGAAGGTCAGATCACGAACGCACCTTGCATCATAGTAACAAAAGTCTCCGCTTTATTCGCAATCTTCGTCTCGCCACACAATCCCATAATTTCCTCATCATGAACCATACAACTAACCATCCTGGTCAACGAATCCGGGAACACCTTCGTATCCGCATCCACACAAAGCACCAGCTCGTACCGATCAGGGCTCACACCAGTCGCCCTCCAAATTGAGTTGAAAAATTCATACTCGAACGTCGTCATGCGTTCATCGAACATCACCTTTTGCAGGAATGCCATAAGGACGATTTGACTATCGCGTTTGCCTCGGTTACCAGGTTTAGCATCGTTAGCCTCAAGCGGATTGCCGCACTTGGCTACGAGGACCATGGGGACGCGCTGCTGTTTCGATCGCTCCACCGTTGCATCATCGTAGTCATAAAACCCAGCATACACCTTTGCCATGTTGTGCCTCTTGTGTCCATCAGCAATGGCGACATACGAGTGGGGCTCAACCTCGTTCGGGTGGATAACAAACTCCTTCATCATCGAAAGACAAATCTCCGGCGTAGTCAAATTATTCCCAGCACCTTTCACCATTCCATCCGCAATGACCAATATCAATTTATGACTATTCGGATAATCCGTAGTTGCAAGCGAATCGAGCGTCGTCCGTAACCCTTCCACAGACTCTGAGTATGCCGTGACAAGACAGATAGTATGCGCCAGCGGGAAATTGAATGGCTCGTAATCCGGAGGCGGCTGAGGGACGACGTTATGTAACGGGAACGGACATGGATTCTCAATGAACCCTGTCTTCGAATCACCGAATGAAGTTGTGCTCCTCGAATACCTGCTCGGCGAGTCTGTACCCTTAAGCCCGCTCTTCGCGGATGCCGAATACATCGTGCCACGTTTCCAATTCGAAGAGCCAGAATCCAGCATGCCGTAGGTCGTGGTAGGACGTCCGCCACTGGCCTTCACGACATTCTCAGACGGGGTGAACCGCGAGCGGCTAGGAAGGAACTTTTTCTTGGTGCGAAGTCCTCCTTTGCCAACGTTCGGCCGGTACTCGCTTGGTGCAGGGCGGTAAATATCGTTCGTCCAATTCTCTATCTCCCTTGATCGTGCCATGCGCTGCTCGTACGTCTCGCGGGGGAAATTACCAAGCTTCCAGGAGAAGAACCACTGGAACATGACGGCCATGACGAAACGAATGGCAACGACTCCGATGATGAACACAAGTGAGATATAAAGCACAACCGACGAGGCCACGCAGCCAATGCTATTAGTGTCGATGAAACCGACGCGTACAATGTCATCTAGACAGTGGCCGAGCTTGCGCTGGTTCGTGCGAAGAAGCATCATGGTTAGGTCTTTGTTGTTGTACGTGCCGTCGGGGTTCATCAGAGCGTCGAAAATCGGAGGGTAGTTGACTTGAGCTTTGCTGAGCCATTTCAGAAGACCGAGGTCAAGAACGGAGCTGCATATATGCGTATAAGCCGACGAAGGAAGCATGAAACAATACTAATCCATACGATTCAAATACAGCCAAGTTTCGATTGGAGCGTCGAACATCGTCCCAGGTGTAGTACACCTGACCCTCAGGTTCTATGGCCGACAGTTGCTGTCTGGCACCCGAGGTGAGATGGCAAGTCGTAGAACGCTCATAATTCGACAAATTGGTCGAAGGCGTATTATCATGGATATTGCATGGGAAATACCAATCCAAATTATTCCCACTCCCCGAGATACTCGACGTACTCGCTTTCGTGATCATTCCCAAGCAGTTCTGGTTTACCTTTTGGAACAAGAATGACGCATCATTGCCCGCGAGATTCCAGCCGCCCTGGATCAGTGGGTTCGTCTGGCCGTTGAACGTGCCACCCGTATTCGGATGTTTAAAGTTAGAAAAATCATAGTCATAGCCGTGGATGACGATCGAGCTGTTGCCAATGCCTGTCCCAGGGAATCGGTTAGGCGGTTTTCCACAGACACTCTTCGTGAAGCCGAAAGTCAGAAAACCAACGCCGGCCATAAGAGTTAATATTATCCCAATAAGCCCCATTTTCTCCCGCCATGCACGTTGTTGTTCGGGGCTCCGAATACCTTTTAGTTTAGCGTGACGGTTAATCGACATCAAATAAGCGAGCAAGGCCACCACTCACCGCATGATCGAAGTAAAAATGGTGGTACACAGCACGTTAGCAACCAGCAATAGATCATCCAGGGGCCCTTTGGACCGGGAGCAATGTTGTCAAAGCATGACATGCAATGAGTGTCGGAGTGAGCGTCGTTGGTCTGGTGCGAGGCGGATGATGATTGAGGGCGCTTGCGGCGGAGGGTGTGACTTCGTTTAAACAAAGCGAGACCAGACTCGTGCACGTCTTCCTCTCTACCTAGGAGCGACTTCCCTCTGCGTAGAGCACCTCTCTGATGTTGAGGCGTATTACCAGTAGCTAAACAAATTGTTCATACCCTCACAAAAAACGAATAAGTGTTTACTAATGACGCACCTGAGGGCATGACGCCGAACCTCCCTCCCTCATTTTCAAGTTGAGCTGCGTGATTGCGATAATGCCACTGCCTATGCCCCGGTTCTATCTTTTCTCTGTCAGGCCTAACCAAACTCTTCTTCCTTCCCACCTTCGCGGGATCAGCGGCCTCTGGATCGTTCGCATAGTACGCTCGCTGTCGCTGATGATCCATCGAAGCGTGTGACCCGCCCCTCTCATTGACTTGAAACGAGACATTTGTAGCGTGATGTGATATATTAGGACGAGCTGGTGAGGAGGATCTGCTGGGGTATTGGATCGTTGGCGGCGTGGGTGGTTGATTTTGCTGCTGCTGCTGCCCGGGTCGGGCAGCGCGAGGAGGACGCTGCTCTCTGTAGTCCATGATTGGACTTTGTTGTTAAACGAGGGGCAGCAGGATGAGATGGATGAAAGAGGGTTGCCAGCAACAAATGAGGAGGAAGGGTATTCAGCTCACCGCGAGGACAAACGAAGGCACACTAGAAAGCCTCAGGGATCCTGGTCCAATACTTCCCACACTCAAATTTGGTAATCACTGCTGTAATGAGCCACTTTTTGACACAAAACTGTGACCAAAAAAAGAACAGGATCATGAATTCTCCACGGTCCCCAAGAGCTTGTTTCGAGTGACCTCGCAACATATGTACTGCATGCAAACATCGTCACCACTGAGATCATTCTGTCATTCGTCTCCTCCACCGCCTGACGACTGCCCCGAACTCGTGAATTATCATCTACGAAAATTATCTTGTTTGAGGTTCCGGTTGCACAGCCCAGCCTATCCCGGAGTAAAGCATTTGGCGGTTGGTGATGTGCACCAACGTTCGTGGGTATATTACATTACAACAAGTCATTGTAACATTTCGTTGATCCCAACTGCCAACACGTAAAAAAAAACTTATTTAAGAGCGGACATCCCTGCGTACAACATGTCGTTCTACGTATGTACGCCGCAGACGTGGTCACACTTCCGCCTACCCAGCGTACGTTATCTCTGTCTAAACATATTCCGACATGTCTGCCATAATGCCCAAAATTATGTTTAACACATCACGCCAAGCCCAGCCTTTTCGAAACATCCAATAGGCATTTCCTGAACAACGTATTCGTGTCGTCTTCCTGATCAAATCATATCGCCATTGCTTCGCAGTATCACCATTTGATCATTAATCTCAGCAGAATTCCTTTATGTAGTATAACCTTACCCATGTAGCAGCTATGATTTAGGAGGTACGAACTTTACGCGGGAATGGGGATGGTGGACATACCGTGAACGTTATAGCAAGGTTTGGACGTCGTTCAGACGCCAAATAGTCAAATCGCCATGACGGACCAAGCGTGTCGCTCGTTGTATTCTCGGTGTTTTCCTCCCATCGTATCGTTCCCAAAATCGGAGCCATCGTCCCGGTATTCGCTGTAAACGTCCTACATCGGAGCTATGAAAGGTGGAAATATGATGATTGGCAGATATTGCCGGTGAGATAGGTACTAGCCATTTGATTGTGACAACAAATCGCACGTATACAGCGGAAAGAATCTTTTGCATTGTAATTCCCAGTAATTGTGTGCAGTTTCGTGCATATGCACCCGTGGCAGCGTACTTCAACTATATGAGATGGTGCCAAAAACATACTTAATTACGATTGATACACAAAGTTAACGAAATACCAAAACATCTACACCATTCTGACAATGACCTTCACCTTCAAACATCAAAAGAGGGGGACTCAGGAGGAAACACACGAACTCTAACACCCCGTCAAGCACCCCAGACGAAGCAAGGCACACCCGCGACTAGCAAAACTCACCCACTCACCCACTCAAAGCCTGAGGCAGCTCGATCCTCTGCTCACCCCTAGGCTCCTCAAGCGTCATCTCCCCCATCTTCTCCACAACTTCCGGAGTCACCTGGCCTGAAGTCAAACTCGCCTCCGTCTGTGAAGACGAAGACAGGGGTGAAGATGATGATGATGATGAAGGTATGGAGGAAGAAGAGGGCGATGGTGACATAGATGCCTCCTCATCAGCTGTGGATGGCACAAGGGGCGAAGACGCAACCCCTACAGACTCGTTTACGCGAGTACCATCAGGGGCAATTCCACAAGCTCTGAAAAGAGCATTTCAGTTAGGAGCGCGGCGACGAGGTAAAAAGATCGACGATCGCGAAAGATGATGCAATACTCACTCAACGATCTGTTGCCAGTAACTTTCAGGCTCGAATTCGAAGTTGTATTCACCTCCGAAATCAGCGTCGAGTTGGGACGCGGGAATGAGTTCGAGGAGATCAGGGTTAAACCTCATCTTAATGATTTGCAATTAGATCAGTGCATTCTGAACTGATGCAAAAAGGGCCTCCTATGGAGCCTTGAGTTGAGTGATATTTGGCTCACCTTGTCACGAGTAACTGGATCAAGGAAAGGTGATATACCCTTATAGAAGAAGTTGAGAATATATGGAAGGTTAACGACGATTGCCCTCCCGAGAGTCTCTACGTAATGTTGTTGCAATATGTGTAAAACTTTGCGTGCGACGGAGATGGAGGGATTCGTGCGAAGAGTGGTGCTTTTATAGTCGACAATGATGACGAGAGATTCCTGACCTGGCGGCATCAAGTCCTTCGCTCGCTCACTTTACAACAAAAGAACCAGCATGAGCGCGCAAGTAATAAATTACAAGTGAGATTCACTTACAGCCACCACACAAGATGCCTCAACTGACGCAGACTGCGTTCTGTATTTTCTTTGCCAGGTCTCATATAAATAATCGGCCTCCCATCTTTATCAAACCCTGTCAAAATACTAACCAGATACCATATCATATATAATCCTTGAGTAAGGCAAAGAACAACTCACATCTTCCCCGTCTCACTTTCCACCTTGACCTCGTCAGGCGGAATCAAATCAGGCTTAAACTCGCGCCTCCACTCCAACGTCCCCTTTATGCGCTTCTGTGCATCCTGAAAGTTCCATTTTGCAGCGCGCATATAACGTGGCATTGTATCGGGCTTATTTAACCAACGTAACTCCCATGGGTGATATGGGTCTGACTCTGGGAGAAGCAAAGTATCTGCATACTGGATAAAGGGGGATTATTATCTGCAATTAGATAGATTACAAAGGGCTCTAACCTCTCTCAAAGCCTTTATCTGGCCCTGCTGTTCTTCGCTATACTGATGCACTGGGCTGACAACTGTATCAGGAGCGGGTTTTGTGAGGACTTTATGAGTTTTTTCAATAGACATATCGGCGAGCTACGAGGGGGAGGGTATTAGTGGTGGAAATAGAGAGAAATGTGGTGAACAATGAAAGGAGGGACTTGTCGGCTGTTTTGATAGCGCATGGCTGATGCTTGAAGAAAGGGGGATGACAAAGCGCAAATGACTTTGATCCTGCATGAGATTCCGGGTAACGTCATCAGCGCCTGCACGTGGGCGGGATTGCCAAGAGCTCCGAGAGGCTCCGCCGCTCCGAAACCTCGGAACAATTTTATTGAACGGCCCCGTTCTCAAATGTTCAAGCAATTCATTCAACGGGTTTCCTCGTTTCTACGCGTACAGCCCGGCATTGCAGAGGCCATGCCAAGGAGCGATAGAATCATGTACCAAATCCTGGTTCTGATCCATCATTTCGTCAAAGATGCATCGCAAGCATGGCACGGAGTCCATGAGAGGGCGCGACCGCCTTGATTTTATTGTACGACGAACCATAGCCAGATGCCTTTGTCTCAAAACAGGAACCCATTGATTGGGACATTTGAGAAGATTACCGCGCTTGACAAGATCTGTTCCCGGAGCCTCCAAGCTCCAAGACAGTAAGTATAAATGCCAAGTGAGAAGACCAGAAACATGCCGTTATTCACTAAGAAATACTATTAATCACATACACATCATGGATTTAACGCCGTAACCACACGCTGGTACCAACTAATCGCTATTTGTAGGTATAGTTTTCAAGCCTCCATTGCACGTTGATATCGTGCAAAGGACGCCCGGGGAGACAGACATCTGCATTCAACATCGTGAACAATGTCGCCAAAGATATTACACCGGCTTGGCTGGTAGCTGTGTAAGCAGCACGCCGTATCGTTTTTTGATAGTCACTCGATGTCTGGAGAATTTGTCATCGGGTGAAAAACGCGCTGTAAATACGTTATTCAGCAGTCCGTTTGGTCAAGATTGATTTTGCAAAGATAGCGAGT
The DNA here is from genome assembly GCA_014058305.1 of Pleurotus tuber-regium. NCBI lineage: Eukaryota > Fungi > Basidiomycota > Agaricomycetes > Agaricales > Pleurotaceae > Pleurotus > Pleurotus tuber-regium. Next base: position 4,164,473 of record JACFYU010000021.1, read on the forward strand.
GAGGAGGTGGAAGACGTGATGGGGGTGTATAAAGAAAATACAGGAGACCGGTTGAATGAGAGAGCGAGATAATTACCAGGATGTGCGGATTTCGTGATACGCCCTGCGTCTGTGACTTTCTGTGTGCAGAAAAAAAAACAATGAGCGAACTATTACCACGAAAAATGGAGGAACTACGCACTTTCAGGGTGTACACCCTGTTTCCACTCTCATCTAACGTGTACATCAAATGCATAACAGCACTTCAAAGGCGAGAACGACGACAGAAAATGGTTGAGGAGCGGCGCAAATGGGAGGCTTTCGGGCGCCTATCTGTAATCCACACGCCTATCAGCTTCTTCTAATTCAATTCATGCCTGGTGGATTCCACCACTGCCTCGCCATAATGGTGTATCAGCATGACCGCCCATACTTACAATAACTCTCTCCACCCCAAATCCGCTACGGCCCTTTACTTTCGTACTGATCAAAGCACGAAATCCTTAGTCATGGATACACGTGATGCTCCCTAAGATATCTCGAGTCACAGCCCATATAAAAGCCTTCAGTTATTGAATCAGCTTCGCCTTATCCTTGTTATCCTCACATCACCTCTCTGAATACCAACAACCGTTACAATGCCCGTCACCCCGATTAAAAGCTTGGATGAATTCCATAAAATCGTCAGTCATTACAACGATCGCATCGATCGATGATTACGTTGTCTCAACTCTAATTTCGTGCGCTTCGTAGATCAACAGCGGCAAGCCTGTCGTCATTGATTTCTGGGCTACGTGGTGCGGTCCTTGCAGGATGATTTCACCCATCTTGGATCAGCTTTCAAACACGGAAGGATTTGCCGGCGTAGAGTTCTACAAAGTCGACGTCGATGAAGCTGATGATATATCTCAAGAAGTCGGCATCAAAGCTGTAAGTTCTACTATTATTCAGCCCAACGACATTCTCCGTAATCTGACTCTTGATTGTTTAGATGCCCACATTTATCCTCTTCCAAAATGGTGAGAAGAAGAAAGAGCTTGTCGGCGCCAACCCTAGCGGCCTATCGGTGAGTTACACTCCCTGTAGCGTTGTTTGCCGAAGCCTACAAGGTCTTGATTACTAGGCCCTCGTTCAAGAAGCTGTTTCATTCGTGTAATGCGTGTTGACCAGGGTCAATATCCTTATATTCGAATTGATGTTCTGAATCATGTACGAGTACTTGAATGTCGACTTTGTATATTACCCGTCTTCTGTCGATCTTCTTATGACGCCGTGAATTGCTTGCCCCTGACGTTGCGATATATACTCCTATCTCCATGGACTGGGACATATGTTGACCTATTATTTCCTCAATGCCGGTCAATGTCAGCATCGAGCCAGCTAAGGTCCATCGATCGACTTCTTCACTTGAGATAGGTAGGCGATGCTTGGTATTGTCATGTGCGAGAGTGGCGAGAGTTCACTCAGTGAGCGCTCATCAGATATTGTCTAAAATTACGTCGATTCGAACGTGCATAGGTAACATATATACACGATTTATGAACTTGTTCACAATCCCTCGACTTGCTTAATACTCGATCCCCGAGATGGAAAAAGATATCGAAAAGCAAGCCCCTCATCGATAGTCTACTGACCGTTCCAAACGGCTACAAACCAAATATAAGTAAATCGTGAGGCCTGAAAAGGGTGTGTACATACGGGGACCTGGAACCTTGTAGGTCGTAGTGGCGGCAGCTTCGGTTGTGTAGATGTTAATGTCGATGCTGGGATCGGAGGCACTATATCCACCTAGGAACAGGCGCCGGTATATGAGGGAGCTATACACGATCAGAGGGAAGTTTCGTACCCGGGAATTTCACCAAGTACGAGCCGCTGGGTGTCTTGGTTCCACTTCCAGTGACGATGAGTTGTGCGCCTATGCGCCGCTAAGTAAGCTAATGGCCCAAAAGGAAGAGAAGTAGAACTTACATTCGGGGTAGAATTGTGGAGTATTTGCTTGGTGAATCGCGAGCAATTCGTGCTAGGATAAAGGTGAGTAGTAGAACCTAACAGAGTTCAACATTGATTTTTACCCTGATCAAGTATTCGCCGGGCGCGAGGGAGGATGGGATTACGGCAGAGTAGGAAAGGGTGTCCATAACTAGACCGGTTCCCCATTGACCGCTAGGAAGGTTGCCGGATATAAGACCTGTACGTGATCAAGCACTGCATTTGCATCAGAGATGCGGCTAGAACGTACCAGTCTCAGCGATCTTGAACCAGTCAAGGCTGGCACTGTTGGCGGACGAGCAGGAACCTGGGCACTTAGCCATGTAGACCATGACGGGTCCTTGGGCATGAGTCCACTGGCTGAATTCGCACTCAATACGGCTTGAAGCGGAGACGGTTTGGATCAAGGTTTGAGACTTACGACCAATGAGCGACGATCTCTGTGCCAGCTGGAACTGTAGCAGACAACTGGTTAGGGCCAGCTTGGCCATTATTGTTGCAACTGATTGTCTATTAACAGCGGTGAGTACCAAGGGATCGGGTTGTACAATTGGTGCTTCGACTCACGGCATCAGTTGCTGAGTAGATCCTTTTGGATAATGTTAGTCGGGTAGTAATACGGTCATTGAGGAGTTCACGTACGGGTTATACGAGCCTTCATAACGACTTGTCAAAATGGTGCGATCAGGATGACGTAACTAACTCACTGTATGGCCGCTCGATAGACGTCTGGCTGGATGGGTCATTATACGGGGACCAGCCAGTGTAGGTTTGGCCTATAATTCATAATCAGAGTAACGAAAACGGTGAACCACGAGAAAGAAACGCGAGACGGGTAAATGAGCGTACCACCGATTGTATATGAGGTTACACCACCATGGGCAGCAACCTGTGATACTAGGAAAGTAGCAGCGACTGCGAGCGAAGCGAAGACCATTAGTATGATGATTGCTTTTTCGAATTCAATGGGAGGAGATGAGCCTAGGCAACGGCTTTTTAAATGGCTCAACGGGATAATATACGAGTTGAACTGAGCATATTTTGCCGATTGCCAAGAGAAGATGGTCGTCGAATACGACTAACGTATTCTTGCAAGGTGATCAACCGAACATTACTCAAACATAGCGCGATGTAGAAGGCCCGAAGTAATGCAAACTCCGATGGCATCAAGCGTAACCAAGGCCTGAAGAGGTGGAGTCCAGCGATGGATAATAGATTAGGACTTAGTAATCCAGGTTGGAGGGCATGACGCTCCAAATAGTACGTTCGAGGTAAGGCAGATGACCTCTCAACAGTCCGAGGTTACGATTAATGACGGTATTGATCATGTATACGATCCGATATGGTGTCGTTGGTATCTTCATTCAGACTTGGACAACCATGTTGGTTGGGGTATATATCCGAGATGGTGCAAGCTCTCACTCGCATGCCAGGGGGAAATTTTTCAATCAGCTAAAATGCTGAAGCTATTGGTTGATTTGTTAGCCTTTCATACATGGCTGTAGAGGAGGTACAGATTTACCAATGATTTACCGAATGCATGAACTCCGGAACTAGCGGTGTCAATTAATACAGCGTACAGCGGAAGTAGAGAACAGACAGATGCCAAGGCATGGAGCTCCTGTTACTTCGAATTCCAAGGATCATGGTAGTTGATAAACGATAAACTCTCAAGCGCTCAATGGACGCCTTGTTTGTTACGGTGATCCTGGCAGTATTCAACCAGACGTATGTAGCCGTTTTTTTCATTGCGATTCTTGTGATATTCGTAATGGTATACATCTATAGGTGTGTGATCAGTTGTATGAGGCTCTTCATTGTTTCAGAGTCCGGATATATTGGCTTACTAAACTGTCTATTTCTTTCAGTGGAGGATCATTGGTAGTCCAGAGTGTTTGTAGCTCGAAAGTGGGATGCTACATCAGTACATCATGCTATTTTGATATCTAATCATTTTCGTGTCTGGGATCTTCTGATTTCGTGTTTCGCAGAACGCCACTCGTTGCAGACATGACGTTTTCCAGATACCGTTGAGTCGCTGGTAACTGATGCAGGGATTTTTGGTGGTCTTGTTCTCAATCAGATGGCTATTTGCGACTCTTGTTCTGAACTGAACAATGTCGTCTGGACGGCTACTGCCGGTAGAGAAACTTAGCTGACTTAGCAGGTCATAGCCTGAAGCTATTTTGGTGAGTCTTGTACTTCGACCCTTGGTTACTTTCTCTGATTTGTTCTTTTTCTTATATCTGGCGACTGCGGTGCCGAAACTTGGACCTGATCTATTTCAATCGTCCCATATATGTCTTTGAGCAAGTCTGTCTCGCCAGTTTTTCGTGCTGCACCTGATCCAAGAGGTCATTTTGTTTCTCAGCTTGCTGCATTTTTAGACAATGCGATCTACCCCTGGTGACAAAGTGGACTTGGTAGAGCTGGATCCCATCCACCTCACGGTCACCTATACCATCCCATATGTCAATATACTTGTGTCTCGACTCAAGGATAGCCTATTTTGCAAGATACGGAGTTCCTGCAGGACCTCACCAATGGACCTTATCACAGCACTTCACTACCGACAGCTCCATTCTAGCTCTACTACGATTCAGCTAGTGAGTCAGGGCACATCTCATGCCAGAGCCGGCGCACTAGCTGGCTTTTGCTACTACATTCGTCTAGGCTGCCAAATTGACGCCAGGCCTTGGGCTGAATTCAAAGCTTATGACCCAGCTTGGAACTCAGTGGCGAGATGCTTGCGACTCCTTACATGCTATTTGGCCGTGGCGTCTGGGTATACGGGGATATGTGATGTTATGGAATGTGAAGATAATCATCCATCCATTCATCTATCCGCCAGTAAGATAACAAATATGCGCCCGCCACATCCGGCCCCGCAAACATTTGAATTGGTTGACTACAGTAAAACCCGCTTTATCGTAGCGGACCCATATGCACACTTCCTTTGTGGGTTTTGGATTTCTTGGACACCCATTTATCCGGATTCTTACTCCAACCGTAGCTCGATCCAAACGGAAGTCGAGAAGGCAATTAATGTAGAGATGCCCCGAATTAACTTCTTTCCACGAGCACTTGTTGTTATACCCTAGAAGACCACATTCCATTCTCTGCATGATGTCCCCACCAACTGCTTCCAAACCCTCCGCCCAAAGTATATCCGCCATATACTTATCCGCTACGCCCCACGAACGGCCATATGCTTCATCATCCATTGGGTCGAACTCGTAGGACAAGCTTCTGACCGCGTGGATGTTAGCACGCCGCCGGTATACATCGTGGAATTTAGTGGATGACAAAGATGCCGGGGAGCATGGTACCAATATGGTGAGCTTTCTTCGTAATTTGTAGAATAACAGGGCAGGTGGTCCGGTAATAGGCTTGCGCATGCACTTCAACAAACGTCAGATGCTTACCCTCACTTCGAGCCCGTATGCCTTGTATTGTTTTCCGCAGGGTAGTTGACTCTTTCCTTATCAACCACCATTCCTCCACTTCCATCCTAATCTACAAAGAAATTGATTGCCGATAGATGCCGACAAACCTCCGGAGCTCCCTCCACGCCGGATGCCTAGAAATGTCATTCTTCTCCGACGCAACCTTTTCGCCCCTTGCTTCCTCGTCGCCATCCCTGACCTCCAAATTTCAGTGGCAGATTGTTCAGTGATGAGAAACGTGTCAACGCCGGAAACCTCATGTACCCGCTTATGGTGTTCTCGCTCTCTGGGTCATATAACCTCTCACACGTGCCCGAGGTCTCCCGAGGGATAATGCAAAGTTCATTAAATCGAGAGCTAAACCCAGGCTGAACCTGTAATGGACGCTCGAAAGGGAGTTACTGTTAATCCTCCAGTACGATTCAAAGTGCGTCAGAACGGGTGCAGAGGCATAGCTTGATACGGCTAAATGCCATCGATTCAATAGATGGCGACAGTTGTTTGGCCATGCCAAGGAGTCCAGAACATAACATGTTTTCATCCCTCCCATACCCATCGCCCAAAATTGATATGAGCGAGCTCCTTCGACGTTCCATGGAAAACTTCAATCTCTGTGAGGTAAGTCCTGACTTTTCAGTGGGCGCTGCACTCATATTAGCTTGCTTCTTTTCCCGTCAACCTATGGTCAGCTGGACATTCCGATGAGCCCGACTCTCGTAAGTATTTCGGTTCATCACAGGAAAAAAGATAACATCATGAGGAATTTATTTGCGCGTGATGGGCTAAATAGAAAGACACTATGATACATTATGGAATCATTACATCTTCGGCTGAGCAATCCTCCAAAGAATCCATGATCCTAACCTGAGGCGTAGCGGAGACACAGGTATCTAAAAAGTGACCTGAACACTAGTCTATATACAAAGACTCCAGAATCAACGCGATCGAGCGTATATATACAAGAGCAAAAATATATCAGTTAATGAACGAAGGCGATGGGAGGAAAAGTATATACACTGAATAATGATATGGGGAGCGGAGATAAGATTGGTTTGGGCTGGTGGGAGTCGCAGAGAGAATGGGGAAAGGGGCGATAGTAACCAAAAATGTCCTGTCGTGGGTGTACAACAGGGATAAATATGCACATCAGCTTGAGGACACGAGGACAAGGTTGAGGTTATCGGTGGGGATGAGTTGATGTAACCATGATGGGTAGTTTGAACAAGCACCCCACAACACGATTGCAGGCTCGACTGCAAATGCAGGTTAGGCAATAAAAAAAGGCGAAACTAGTAATACAGCAGGTTTGAGATTAAATAGATTGAAAGGACATTGATTGAGAGGAGTTTCGTGTTTGAGAAACTGGTTAAGGTTTTTTGGTCGCCGAGAGCGGTGAATGTCCTGAAAGAAAGGCAGATAAAGAAAGAAAGGTCGATTAAAAGGGCGACGAAGAGACAAGGAAGGAAAGTGATATCTGTTGGTCTTCAGACGGTATATTGCGATACCCTGTCAACGCTAAATGGCGAGAAGCCAAAGTCGAGTGTTTGCTCGTGGCCGTATTGCATCCCAGAGTTATACCGTTCGAAGGGCATCGAGAATGCTACGCCGCTTTGTTGGTAATCGTGGAACGCCTCCAACGACTTCGTTAGTGAATGCTCGTCGAAAGACTTAGAAAGTTTCGGAGGATCAAACATATCGAGGTTGAGCTCAGAGCTTTCGGAGTATAGCGGCGTACCGGGTATGTACGCTGGCGAATCATGGCCGAACGATGGTGTACTGGGAAGACTACCTTCGTTTGACGATGTAGAGAATGCAGGGGACGGACATATCGGAGAAGGTGGGGACACCCAGGGAGCCGAAAGGAAAGACATGTCAATTGATAGACCCCGACCCTTGCTGACAGTAGCTGAGTTTGAGACGGGAGAGACATCAAGTGGTGGCATCGTGAACATCTCGAGCCCAGCCGGTGCACTACAGGGCGGTGGAGATAGCGGATCGCACTCAAAGACGGGTGACGGAGAACTTGTGTTCTCAAACGAAAAAGTGTTAAAGTCCTGAGAGTGAAGAAACAATGAGCATATGCACATGTGGCGTTAGACGGGGGGCTTACGAAGGGAGACTCTTGCTTGGAGGGAGAGAAAGCAAAAGTTCCGAAAGTCTCTTCACCAAAGAAGGAAGAATTGCAGGGATGTTCGAAGGTGGAATCTTGTCCGCTCGGGGTTTGTACGGAGGACTCCGGCGATGGAGACTCTGACGGCGTGGGTGAAGATTGGCGGGTGGGTTGTGTACTGGAGGCCCGGCTTTGCCGTTTGAGCGGAGGCGAAGATGAAAGGAATGGCTGGGATTCGGTGCTGTCTGGGACGGGAGCGGAACTCGATCGTCGGTAGGCCTTCGCTGTAATGGGGGCCTCAAATCTGGTGACGACCTCTGGGACATGCGTTTTGTCAAACTCTTGAATGGCGAGGTCAAGTTCTGCGCCTTTCTTCCCTTCGACGAGCAGCTCCGCAATTTTTGCACATCTCTTCAAGTCTTTAGGCCCTACTTCTCTCACCTTACGTTTCTCCGTCCCCCCTTTAGATTTGCTATGCAACGGTCGGAAGGTGTACTGGGGGAACTTGCGCTTGTGCTCATCAAGTGCAGCCTTAGCCTTAGCATGCCAGACCTGACGTTCTTCGTTGGGTAGATTCTGCCAGGTAAGACCAATAATCTTAGAAAGGGTGCTGTGGTTCGTCTCGACCTCTGTCGAAACGTGCTGCGATTTGATGAAAGAAGAGCGGAAGAGGATGAAGGCGTTGGGGGGACGGGGGATGTGGTTCTCTGGCTTCTTCTTAGAGTGCCCAGAACGGCGAGAGGGGGTGCAGTCGTCTGGGGGTGGGAAGAGAATAGCCTCACCACAGGGAGGTGGGGGAGCGTCAACGAGAGGAGGGGGATCGTTGTAAGTACCGGGGGTGATGTTTGTAGCGAACGTTATTCCAGTCGGGGGTGTTGGCTCGACGGGCAATGTCCACACTAACTGACCACCTATTTGTTCCCATACACATCCCAACATCATACCATCGTCAGAAATCATAAAGTTTGGCTGATAAGATATACGATCGATTGGACTCACCGTCTGCATCACTTCGCCTCGATCCTCTAGTTCTTTCAACAGGCATGACGGGATGCACGATGCAGTTTGTGGGCGTCTTTGGGCGGTATGGATTTGGGGGACAAGGTATCGCGAAGGGGGAACACGAGGTGGAATATGCCCTTCAGGACTTTATAATCGGGACATTCCCCCAATCAAGGCCCACCTGAAAGAGGGCCGGTGTTCCTGATACAATCCCTTCCTTGATAGGTAAATTGGACCCAACGTTCTGTATCCCTGTCATCAGTTCTCAATCGGTAATAATAGCCGTCCAAGCGACACACCGTGAGCACCTCACGGGGATATTGGATGGGTTCACTTTAAAAACGAGGTTTTCTCGAAGTCAATGAGAACATGGCCTCATTGCGCCTGCAAGCTTTCATTTCAGCTTCACTAACAATAAGAAATGGGTCGATAGATGTCCCCCCAGAAGTAACTCACCTCATCGGTTGAATCCAGGGTTCAACAGGGCGGAATCTGATCCTCAACGGAACCAAACCATTCATGGACGCAAACAAGACTCGACAAGGGACTTGCTCGTAGCAATCGGCCATGGTCGGTCAGTCGCTGGTGGCGCTACTGCCAGGATGTGGCGTCCTCAGCGTGGCGACTCGGCCTCCATTCCTAATCACCCCCGAATAAGCAATATGGTACGCTGCTCTTCGGCCTTGTTATTCATTCAAACGCAAATGCTACAATACCTAATGAGATATCAAAGGACGGAATATATGTATGACATGGTATCGCAAGAAAATATGATGTTTCAAAATTACAATGACCAAGTGAAGGATTAATAATCGATATTGTCCTCTGACGGGGATGATGATCTATAGGATAAGTATGAAAGGCAGAAAAAAAATAAATGTATAGAACCGCATGTGAAGGAACGTTCAAGAAACGGCAACGAGTGTGTGATTGAAGAGAACATGGAAAATGTAATTTCAAACACCGGCTTTCCAGCTTGAGGGAGGAGGTGCCTTGCGTAAACCACCAGCTCGACCAGGACTGGCCGGTGTGCTCGTCGTTCGTGGGCGCGACGTACCACGTGGAGCGGAAGTCGACTGTTGTTGGGTTGAAGACATCGAGTACGTGGAGTCACGTTGGCCGTACCCTTGCTTCATCTGAAGCAAGTTGCCCCGACTCACCCGTTTACTTTCCTTGTTCGTTGACGGCCCGAACGACTCCCCATACACACTCTTCGAACCCCATCCCCCACTCCCACCTCCTAGACCCCCACCATATTCACTCTGCGCGGCACCGCCATACATCGACCGTGGGCCTGGAGGGAACAACATCCCATTTCCCCATCCACCCATTCCCATACCCATGGAAGGAGATCCTCCCCCATACACGCTTCCACCATACACGCTCCCACCGCTAAATCCTCCCATATTAGAGCTCCTTTCCCATTCCTCGGCAGCAGCAGCCATTGCCTGTTGAGCAACCGCCATCTGGTACGCTTGCTTCGCAATCATCATGGCTTGTTGGTGTGCTGCCAAGAAAGTAGGATCTGGGGGAGGCGGAGGCATGAATTGTGCGGGCATTAGTTGACCTTGTTGCCAGCCCGCCATGTTATTCCAGCTCGGCGAAGCAGTTGGCATTGCACCCATGGGCATAGCCATACCGGCACCACCCATCATGGGGTTCATCACACCCATACGACCGCCATATACCTGATTGATAGGCTGGTCTTCATCCTCGTCGTCATCGACAATTGGACCACGTCCATTAATGACATTCCCGAGCTGTCAAACCGGGCGCGCATCAGCCTCAGTCACGACCAGACACGCGACGGGAAAAAAATAATATACGCACCTCGATAGCAGCTTTGGCTTCGCTTCGCCTCCGCTCCTTCCTCCGCTGCTCCTCGTCTTCAGGCGACTCCGTTGACTTCTCCTTCCCAGTCTTCCCGCCCTTCCCACTAACCTCACTCTGGTCTTCAAACGTAACACTCTGCCTCTTGATATGCCCTTTGCCCTTCCCCCCATTGAGGGCAAGTCCGCTCACACCTGAACCCCATTCTTCTTTCTTGCCTCCTTCCCTCTTTCCGGCAGTAGTAGCACTCGAACTTCCAACCTCGCTCCCATCCCTCGGTGTGAGAGGCGCACGCCCACTGCTCGAGTCACCTGTCGAACTGGCAGGACTTTCCGTTCGCTTCGCAAATGGCTTAGTGGGCATCGGAAACATCGAAGTATTAGGCGACCCTGTCATCAATGGCATCATGGTCGAGCTTCTCTGCCTGGTGGCTGGAGGTGTCAGTGGGCTGGATCGTCCAGAAGAATTGTTGTTATTCGGGTTAGATGCATTGAATGTACTTCCGGAACCAGAACCGGAACTTGCAGGTGAAGTAGCAGTAACAGTAGCCTTATTAGTTGAAAACGGTGCTGGAGAATTGGATGGCAAGAGTGTGCTACTCCGCTGCCGGGTGGTATCTGTCGAAGCAGGAGTCCGATGTTGTGGACGCGAGGTAACGGCAAACGAGGATGGAGGAACACGTTGCTTAATAACAATGGGTGCGATGGTTTCTTCTTCTTTCTTTTCCTCGCCTTTCTCAAACCCACTATTCCCTCCGCCTCCAACGAGACGGATACCGCCGCCGCCACTAGAGAAGTAATCACCCTCGCTCTCAGGAGCGCCCAAGTGAGACGATGAAGTAATATCCATCGATGCTCTCCGGGGTTGGCGCTGGGGTGACGTCGAAACGTTAATCGGGAAATCCTTCGACACAGGGTTGTTCGATCCGCCCACGGTCTGCTGAACTACCTTTGAAAGTCGATCGGTGAGACCTTCTCTTCGTTTCTCCTGTACAGACGGGTTTATGTCACCCGCCCTAGGCTTAGAACTGGTCGATTCGTTGATACTATCATGTTTCGAAGAGGTACTCTCTTTGGACTCCGTACGACGCGGGAACAGCTTATCGTTCTTGATGACATCTGATAGACCCGTTCCAGGTTTACTAGCAGAAGTGGTAGTCGTATTGCTGCCCGATGAGAAGATAGATGTTGGCGATGAGACGAATCGGGATGAATGATCATTAAGTTCCAACGGTGGTAGGACGAAACTCGTTGGGGGTGACGGTCCTTCTCGCTTAGTCTCAACTCTAAGCTTCGGGCTCGTGGAACTGCGCCCTCCAGATATCAACGTAGGACCAGTGGTAAATGCCTCGTCGTTTGACATTGCCCGAGTAGACGAAGTACCAGGCTTCTTCTCAGTCAAGGTCTTGATGTCGATCAATGGTGCTGGCCTACCATGATTGACAGGAGTCTGAGGTCGACTGAGGTTCGACCGTGAGCCAGACGCATTTGACATGGCGCTACCAGGCCGTCGTGGAGGCACCAGTGTAGCAAGAGGTGCGTTATCCGAATCCGAGTCCGAGTCCGATTCCGAGGGAATTGGATTAGTCCTGCTGGCAGAGATGGTGTGGACGGACGAGTCTCGGACATGCCGTGAACTTATGGCTAGAAGCACAGAATATCAAAAGGAGAAAAGAGGAACCGTTATTGAAATTCGTCGCACCGGAGTTCACCACCTCCCCGTTGGTAGTTAATATACTAGCTCGCTTAGCAGCCGCATTTGGTATTGACGCGCTGGTAGAGACGCTCGCGCGTTGTCGGGATGTTTGCGCCGATGGCGAGGGACGCATTGAAGGTGCGTGGTCCAACACACTCTTTCCTGACGTGTCTGCACTCCAAGAGCTTCCATGCCCCATCTCTGATCGTGTAACACGCGCTTTCCCAGCGATAGCTTTGTTAGAGCTTCTCTGTGTGAGTGTGCGTCGCCTGCCGAGGGCCACCCTCCCATTCGCGTGGCGATCGCCCTCCTCAACCTCATCATCTGATTCCTCTTCTTCGGATGACGTTGCCGTGGTATCGGAATCGTCCGCAAATACGGATGATCTTCGCGGGTTGAGTCTGTTTTGTTGAGGCTGAGACAAAGTGTGGTATTGGGCGGGAGAGAGGTTGGAGCTGCTCCGGTTATTGTCGGAACCGTTGTAACTCTTACTCCCACCAATTGGGGGAACATGTGGACTTTGTGAACGGAAGGAAGGTGATGGAGAGCCTGTCTGACTACGTCTGGCTTGAGCTTCACGAAAGGCGGCAACCGATATTCGCTGCTGAGAATCAGATGCCGTACTCGTTCCCCGAGGCCGTGGTCGTGGAGGCGGAAGAGCCGTAAGAGAAGTATTAGAAATGTTGGAGTGTGTAGGTGAACCGGGTCTAACATGGCGAAAGGATTTCAAGTTAAATGAAGAGTCCGTAGGACTCGTTTCGGGCCGTTCTTGTGATGTCGGTACTTTAGGTTCAGACTTCGGATGGGATTTGTACCAATTGAATAATGAACGTTTTTGCTGTGGTATAGGCGGAAGCGGTGGTGAGGGAGGGTCTGGCTTGGATATACGTTCGTCTGGTAATGATCGGGTCGATTGTTGGGCCGCTCTCGGGTCACCACCATAAGCAGCAAATATCGCCGATCGAGACGGGGGTGGCCGTAGGTTCCGCCGGTCAAACGTCGAAACTTCTGTATCCGATGAGCCTACAGTATCAGTACGAGAAGCGTAAGAAGGGCGAGGGGGAGACATGTGTTCCTGCGTAGCGAGTGATATCGCGGAAGCCGACTTTTTACGACTAAAAGGGAGTCGTAGCTTGCTGGACGAAGCAGCGACGCCCGGATACACATTGCTAGGTGAAGCACGTTTTCCGTTGGGACTAGAGGGTAATGATTTGTCTGCAGTGACGTACTCTGTTGTCGGAGAGACCGATGTGCAAGAAATAGATGAGTCTAGCTCAGACGCAGCTGAGCTGTACGCTGATGAAGGCACATCGCCAATCTGCGGGGAACCATTTGGTGTTCGTGGTTTCGACTTCTTTGAAAACAAACCACCCAGCAGTGGCATTATGAAGGGCGTGTACGCACAGCGTGGGACGTGCGGGGAGCAATAAACGTTGTCCTGAACAACAACGCGTCATTAAATACTGAGGAGAATGCTGAGCAAACCAACCTGTGCAAGGAACTCGACAGCACGGCCGCTGTCTTTGACGATGAGGAGAACAGGAAAGAGCAGGCCGTGAAGAGAAAAGTCGAGAAACTCAAATGGACATGTTCTTGGCTTTGTTTGGCCGTAATTGCAACACGTGGGTACCGCGCAACAACCGAACAAATAAAGCACCGCCAGGACCCGCGCTCCAACGACCAACTTCGGTCTCGCCAATCCATCACTCTCGCCATGGTTATCGTTCCTCATCAGCATAGCGCATCTGATACTCAGCTAAACTACCTTTTTGTTGCTGAAATTAGCCTCCTCTTCAAAATACAATATCAAGAAATACAAGAATAATACAAATATAAGACCGTGTTTGCCATGATGACTGTTTGACAGGTGGAACCCGAACCCTTTACGTTCCAGACCGACGATTTGGTGCATCATTGACGCACACTCACAACCGCCGACATGTCTTGAACCTGGCATTCCCTGGCCTGTGCGATCGGATTGCCCAGTATGCCGAATAACATATTCTGGTCTTATGAACCTGGTTGCGAATGTGATGCGCTTCCTCCCAATGGATATTGGTTGGCTAAGTCCGTATTCACGCGGAATTGCATCACTCCATCGCCATACTACCATCGGCTACCATCTTCCCCCACCATCAATTCAATCTCTTTCGATCTTCATTTCGCTCCCACCGACGCCACTACCTCTCGGTATCAGATATCGTCATCAATCAAGTCACCAGTTCCAGGCCAGACCCTGTCTGTATGTCACACGCCGCGTCAGCCACATTTCGGTTGAGCACATTAGGACTTACGGAGTTTACACGCCAATTAGACATCCATCTCATTGCTCAACTGCATCTCAAGCTAACAGCTACATAGCATACTCACGTAAACCAAGGGGATGCAGTGGTCGAAGTGGAAACCAGATTGCTTCGCTCGCGTCTATTCGCGTTACGTACGCGCTATACATAGTCAAGCGCTCGAACAACAACCTGAACGCTTATTCGTATCAAATTCAGCATCAGCGACCTTGATCACCACACAATATTGGCTACTTACCCCTCCTAGAGTCCCATCCAGAAACCGCAGAGTTGGCAACGAAACTACGCTTAGCCGACTTTACTAACAATGTCGGCGCCTTCATTTCCCTCAGACGAAACGAAGTTTTTTTCTGGCTCAAACTTCCCCGTTCAGCAACTTGTCGTTACAATCAGCGAGCTCAGTAACGGACAAAGAGATTTTCCAGGCTGAGTCACACGCTGTAAGATGTAAGTAGAACGGATCGATGACATTTTCCGCGATCAAACATTCTCCCTCTTCCTAGCCGAACAGCGGAATTCAGAACCGAACAATGAACCAATAGGCTCCGTGGCAACGGAGGGTGCAAGGCTGTTAAAAGACTTGATATGTATGTAGTGCTATCGACGATGTTGTCCAATTTGCTCCGTAAATATGTAATGCATGTAATGCGCCATTTCTCAATATCAGTGTACAATAACCCGGGAATCAATCAGGGATATGATGATTAACTTACCTCTTGGTCTGTCGGGTTCACGGCTAGATACTGAAAGCCAGGACGTTCCCGGTAGCTTTCGATATTACGCGCAACGGTAATCGCATGAGGAAAATCTACTCGCGCCGACCCTCTTCTGGTGTTTGTGGCAAATACAGGTGTAATAAATGACCCATTCCGCTCGTTGTACGTGTAGAATCGACCGTCCCGGGCACTGCATATGTAGAGCAACTTGAGAAGTATACCTGAGCCGAACTAAGTCGGAAGTTTGAAAGTATCCAATATCTTCCTAGTCATGAAGCTTGAAGCTTGAAGGCTAACGTATGAGCGGTTACCTTTCCTTGTCCACCTAAATCAATTTCAGGCATGTCTTCAAGACGTTGTCGGTGATTGCATACCCGACGCAACATTATTTTTGTGGAATAGGCGAGTTTCGAAACGTAGGACGAGACCTAGGGGACTATTGAAGCCTAGGGCATCAATTTTGGGTGTGCCGTCTCGGTGATTATCTTGAGCTTCTTGAGCGATAATGGGTAAAGACACTCCTAACCGATGTCTAGTCTGACCTCAACAAAGTGAACATAATTGGGCCTGAATGGTGTCAAGGATACAAATCTTCTTGGGTACTTAGCGCTTCCTAATGGCTGTAGTCCGACTGGTTTCCAGATGTTTCACCATCACTGTTGTACAGTTAGATTATGGCTACAAATTTTCTCGTACCCTCTGATCGCTCAGCAGATGCTTATGTTAGAAGTCATCGCCCTTCCAAGGCCCTAGGGAGATTGAGAGAGCCTAGCCAGTCCCAGACGCTATGATTCTATATCTAGTCTGAAGGACATAACCCAACGAAGATGAAAAAAGACCAAGACTTACTAACTTTCTGATGAATATAGGCCGCCCAATCGTCTGTTGACTTTGTGAGATAGTTTGTTTAACTTTCCGGAATGATGAATCAGACCAATTGTCTCCTGGATCAGATCCATGCTCTTTGTACCTATGTGGTTCTCGTGAGTTTGCAGTCACGACGAATGCCTGGAGCATCCTGCGCGACGACACGTTCGTGTACAAACGTGAGGTCGTCTCAGGGTCCCATAGTTTTGCATATGGCCTACCCTACCAGTGTAACCGTCTAACGGACGATCATCATTGACGGATGTCGCCGCCATATTGTAAAAATAAGCCTCTTCCATTTCTGACTCCACGGTCGTTAACTGTGCGCATTGTAGGAGTCCCAGAAATGAGTCAAATAGGGTTACTGTACGTGCGACAGAAGTGCCTAATAGAGCTCCAGTAGGAATCAGATGGGTCTACTTCTCAGAAATGGTTGGCTGCCATCCAGAGTCAGTTTCAAAACCAGGGTACGCCCTTGGCCTTGTGATTGCGCGCCAATTACCTGTTGGCCCATGATCTATGCTGCTTTGCAATAGAGACGTTGCTGCTGAGTCGAGGCGTCGACAGATGTGTAAGCCACTTACAGCTTATTTGGCATGGAGAACAGCTAGCCCAACGGAAAAATTCTGATGTATACATACTGGGGTGAGAGCAGCCACCGGAAAGGTTCCTTCGTATAGCGCCCACCGCCAAGGTCCTTGCTTATGTCAGCCTCTATGTCTCGGAGGAAGGCTTTGACGATTATCAGTCCGACATGCAGAACACTTCTACTTGGAGTATCTGAAGCGCAGAAGCATCGCGGTTGAGTGCGTTCGAGTACCTTAAATAAAACGTTTGAGGGCCTTGAAAATCGCATCAATGTCATCACATAGCTATCCAATTATGGACAGCTCTGCTTCATCGTCGGGACTCAAGCCTTGAAACGGAGGACCGCCACGAGCCGCCACGGTCCCTGAGCAGGCCTTATCCTCTTCTTTCAATTGGTTCTCCATAATTGTGTCATCGTCATGACTCTGGTCCCTTATCTCTTCTCTCCCATTCTCCGACATATAGTACGTCTCAGCATCATTATTCTACTGACTCACACCAGCCATATACTTCTTTGAATCTTTCTCATTGCTCTTCAACTCTTTGATTACCTTTCACTACTCATAATGCCTCTCGGAAACTTCTCTGTCCTCTCCTCTAGCACCGGAATGAAGCAGGAAGCAGCACCTCGTTCACCTGTTGAAGCAGACCAGACACTCTCATCATCCACCGCTTCATTATCATTCTACGCAGCAAACCTCAGCATGAAAGACCGCAGAGCCTACGAACGCGAGCGGCAGCGAACAAAGAAGACCGCAGAGCTCGTAAAGACCCTTGCTCAGAAAGAGCATAGTCAGAGCGCGCCTCCAACATTGAGCGGACCACTACGCTCTCTTTGGGCGCGCACAGTGTCGGGACGGCAGCGCGAGCATGCTCATGCTCACGGGCATCCGCAGGATTCGTCTTCATGCACACCCGTTGCTGATAGCGCTCCGAAGAAGGGTCTTCCTTCGTTATTCACTACGGATGACGACACTGTCACTGTTGACTTCCCTCGAACACGGCCTCTATCACCCGTCCTTGTGAGGTCAGAACATATCGCTCCGAAGCCCGAGGTGATGCTTGCAGATCTCATCAACACGAACCGTCCTCCGCGGAAGTCCCGTAAAGGCAAAGGTATGTTCTCTGCTCCGCTTTCGCTCCACAACTCCTCCCATGCTTCGTTCGGATCTCTACTACATGCCACTTCCATTTCTAACCATTTTTGCTTTGGCGGTTGTATTGCAGACGGCGACTTCGAGTTCGTACCACCCGTTCGTTCCGTCATTGCCTTGGATGACCATGAGGTTCGCGACCTGAATGACAACCTCACTTTCAATGAGCCATGGGAGCATGTACGCACCTCGGGGGCTGGAGAAGACATTGAATCAGGTCCTGATTCTGAAGAATCGGCTTCTTTCAAAGTCCCGTCGTATGCTGCTGTACTGGCCGCTAAGTGAAGAGAGCACCTCATACCCATTTCTTTCTTATACTTCCATTTGGAATTTGGATGCCTTGATACCCATCGCTCCCTCTCCTCCTGTTTGTCACTGCACACATTTCCATAGATATCCCTTGTACGCTTTTGTACCATCACCCGTCACTCATTCTTTGCAACTTTCTCATTGTTACCCTTGTAATAGGACTTGTATGTACACGTCTACCCTCATTTGATACGACCTTCATAGAGATAGTCAGGATAATCCAGATAAACAAATATTCGCATCTGTATAGCCATTACAATATAGCACATTTAATATGTAATCGCACCTGCGTCAGATGTCTACTAGATGTGAGTTCTGACAAACCAAAGCGCGCTTAGGAGAAGCCCGTTGGTATGGTTGGGTTGAAGATTGGTAATGGATGGGCCTGCAAATGCGGATTTACGGTCATAAAGCAAGCTGATATCGAATGGAAACATACCTCCGTATTGAAGACGTATTCTGCGACATGAATGCTTAGTCGGCTGCTAAAATTGTCACCGCAGTTTGGAATACTTACTATCGAGGGGGAGCAGCTTATCATCCGAGAAAATGAGATAAAGATACTTCAACGTCTCACTCTACAAGCATTCCAATTATCAGCCTTAACATCTTCCAGCAAAACCCAAGGATGCACATACCAAGAAGAACGTCTCCATCTTATCCTCCTTTCTGGGCTTCATGTCATCGACGTTGATGATACTAGCATATCCACCGGTATCCACTTTGCAATGCTTCTCAATAGCCTGGAAGATCGACCACGCGGAGTTACGGTACCGAAGATCACCTGTTAGGCGATACGCGATGAAGAGCGACTCTACGGTTTCTGGCCGTAGGATGTAGCGAGCATCGAATGGGGGTTCTTCGCCCGGCCTAAAATCATAAAGGAGACTGAGATAAGAAAGACGAGGTAAGGAAGGTAGTAGGGAAGAAATACTAACCGTGCACCCTTGATGTACCAATCTTCCGGTGCGAACGCATTACCGTCCATTCCATCGCTTGGGATACGGAAATGCACCATTTCAGGAGAAAGTCCACTATCAGGCGTATACAACTTCACTCCCTCCCACTAATCACATAAATGATGATGATACACTCACGTAGCAGTATCATGTGTACTCATACACGTTTTGATGAGCTCGACGCCGGTTTTCCAATCCCGCCAACCGGTTTCGGTGAGTTCTTCCGGTTTGGGTGGGGTGGAGACTGGGTGTACGAGTGCGCCGGTGGTGGTTGCGCCGAGCATGAGGGAACCGCCGAGAAAACAGACAAGATGGTCTTGCTTAGGTGTGAGACGCCATGAGCTAGCGATGAGTTCAAGTGTCAATGAGTTATCAAAAGAGAGAGAAAAGTAGGTGGTTACATTTCGCCATCTGGATGTCGCTCGGGTATGAGCTCTGAGGTGTAGACGAGTTTGGTTTTGTAGCTTTCCTGGATGAGATGGTTGTGTATAGCTTGCATAGCGTCATCATACATCTAGCATCAAACATCAATCCCAAATTGACGTTTAGTAAGAGTTACGAGCCGGACATACATCACGGTATACGGTTTCTGTTTGATTCTAAGAGGGAAAAATACATATAATCGCATGAAGAAACGGTGAGAACGAGAATACTGACAGTCTGGAGGTACTGCTTCCTGAGAGAAAAGTTTTAGTACCCGTAGATAGTGTTATATGGTAGGTTATAAGACATACAAGAGA
Organism: Pleurotus tuber-regium; assembly: GCA_014058305.1. Classification (NCBI taxonomy): domain Eukaryota; kingdom Fungi; phylum Basidiomycota; class Agaricomycetes; order Agaricales; family Pleurotaceae; genus Pleurotus; species Pleurotus tuber-regium. The sequence continues at coordinate 4,184,160 of JACFYU010000021.1, forward strand.
TACTCGTAGTACGAGTCCCCTCGAGACCCCAGCCGTATTGCAGATGTCACGAAGTGTCCATCTTCATAACTATATGCGCCGCTAGTATTAGTTACCCATATCGAAGTCATTCAATAAATGAATCGACCTCATGAATATAGATGCTAGTCCATGCGGCATTCGAGCTGCCTTGATGACGGCCATAGCCTACCAAACTTGCGTTTTAGTTCAAACATCAAGTCAAGGCAGCCTCATACACACACCTTTTCTACTCTCTTCCAATAAATATCATCGCCAGTCAAAGCACTGAGCTGTCTAAACTCAAGTTGGAGCGTTCCTGCCTCAGCGGTACTGATCAACTCAGGAAATTCGGTATTCGGAGCGCCGTGTTGCTTTGCGAGGTTTATGAGGGACATAGGTAGGCCGGAGGGAGTGTCGAATGCGGGGAGCATGCGGTTAGCCAGATCGAGTGCTTTTTCCAGGTAAAGAGGATCGGGGTGAGGAAATGCAGGGGTCATAAAAGATGGAGGAGTTCGAGGGAGTGTTGAAGTGAGATGGTAAGCGGAGAGAAGGCCACCAAGGACCCGTATTGTCGTCTGAATAATCGCATGGAATGAATCTGACGAAGTGAGGAAATAAATTGGTGAACGCACTTCGAAGGTATTGAAATTGGCATCCCGATCGAAAGATAGTTTCGTATCGACCCAACGGCGGGCACGCGTATATTCATCGTTTAAGCCCATGATGAGCATAGTATCCAACGAATCAATGACAGTGTACCCAATACCGCCTGCGGAAGTGAGGTTGGTGCCCTTCATGCTGATTGGGTGGTATTCGTCGTCACCCATAGCATCTCTCTCTGTTGATAATGAAGTGAGCCAACGTGCATCCGCGAATGCATATGCATTGAACATACCGTAAGCATGCCAGGCATGCTATGGCATTCAAGTGAGCATCAAGCAGAGGACATATCACCGCAACGTACCTTGAATGCTTCCACAATGACCTGACGCTTGGGCTCGTCAATATGCCACTGAACAAAATCGTCAGTGCTCGGTGTGGCATCCCAGTGCTCAGACGAGCCTATGAATTCCTCGAGTAAGTATTTCGCCGAGTCTTTTATAAGATTAGAATTCTGCCATACTAACATCAGCACGAATCTCTTAGATAACTACAAAACTCACAAAATATGAGAGTACTCCGACTCCAATTAGTCCGAGGGTATATATTAACTTGGTCCAGCCAGGGGTGTGTTTCCGTTGCACATCCTGTTCATCGCACTGTTGGCTAAGCACTAATCAAGGAAAATTTGTGCATACTGACATCTATGGATACGGATGAAGGAGTGGCAGAAGGGATGTCCTTCTTGCGTTTTCGTAGGCCAGCATTTTGCGGCATGATGATGGAAGATTTCAAAACATATGAGTCCTAACCTCACAATGTTCTCCAACCCTAACCCCGCCGTGCAGCATCCAAGTCTGCCAATTTTCGAACTTCAACTGAGAGCCATTTGATGTTCTCAAAGACTCCGACTCAATGTAATACCTTTTGCTCACGCACCACCACCATCTTGGCGCGGACGTGATGAATAACGCAGACGAGCAAGCGCACGATGCGCCTAGCCTTCCTGATCCAACGGTTTTGAGCACTGGTGACCCAGTGTCTGCGATGCAGCGGCCTAAACCACATCGGACACTATCAGGCATGACTTACACGCACACAGGAGTTGGTGCAGAGCCAGGTATCAATCCAAGACGAAACTCTGCTTTCGCAGAATTCGGGCATATCAAGCAGGCATCACAAATCGAGGTGATAGATTATTCGAACGAGAAGAGTACATCTTGCGTGTACAATAACGCTGAATTTTGTGAAATGCTGAACGATAAGGAAAGGTTCACGAGAGACCCAACAACTACTGTTCGGTGGATCAATATCGGGGGTTTGAGTTGGGATGTGCTGAGTGCCGTCGCGCTGAAATACGGTGGGTAGTTTAATTAAAGACACCATGAACGACTTGAGTTCAAAGCGCAGTGGGCAGAAATACACTCTCTAGCGTTGGAGGACGTATTGCAAGAACAGGGTCATAACCATTCCAAAGCTGACTACTATCCGAACCATCTCTTCCTTCGAATTCTCTGCCACTCCCTCACCAACGATATCGATGACAATGAGTCCGACGCGTCTTCGATTCTATCGACTTCAGTCCTGATCGACGCCGTCCCTTTTCCTCGTTCTTCTTCCCCCATACCCCTGTCCCAATCTTTACCCAGTGATATCGAATACGAAGAGCCTGTGAATGAGGAGAGTAAGCATTCAAGATTTGAGTTTCTACGAAAACGGCATTGGCGGAACGTAAAGGACGTTGAAGATAGACGTCTTCCTTATTTCAGTAGACATGAGTTCAAGCAAAGATTGACTGGTCTCACTGGATTTCGGACAGCAGTGAGTATTATAGTGCTGAATGTCAATCAATTTGAATCAAACCGACTTCCTGTAGGCCCGCCAGCGTCGACTCATGAAGCTACAAGCCCTGAAACAGGGAGACCGCGTAAACGTGAAGGTCGCACCGATGTACATATTCCTCTTCCGAGATGGTATCTTCAACCCTTGAGGTTGCCGTAGTGTTTCACGTATCTTTTTATATTATAGGCACGGTGATCACGCTGCACCCCACCCCAAATCTGGATTTCACACAACCGATAACTACACGCCTTCATCAGGATGAGTCCGTTCTCAGGACTTCAAACGACGCAAGTCTTCTAGTTGAGAGCATTCTTGACTTGGGTCAGTCCTAAACTAACTCACCACTTTTTGGGCACGAACTGATATCTAACAGTCGTTGATCGTGTTCTTGAAATCATCGATGCCTATCAGGACAAGATACATGAAATCGAAAACGAAATTCTGCTCAAGCCTACCATGAGTACCGTTCGTAGTTGTGAGTGCCTTCCCTCCTTGTTATGCCTTTAATCTACTCCTCTTGCTTTCGAATCACCCTCGTTTACCTCGTTTGCGCGTAGATGTTAACTTCCCGACACAGTGCACATACTTTCCGGTGACCTCATCCTTCACAAACGTACACTCGATCCTATAAAAAGCGTTATCTATGGTTTACGAAGATATGATCTTGACCGCTGCATCGCGATCGCTGATATGACTACAGGGTCTTTGCGCCCGCATGCAACCTTGCCGCCCCAAAGTACAAGCCCATACTCGCCTACTCATAGTACGCCTACAATGTCTCGCCGGAGCTCAGATGAATCTGGTGATTCCAACCATTCAAACCATTCGGACACCCACACGCCGTCGATACCAGAGGGCCTGCCAGGGAGAACGCAAGGCCATCATGAGAACCTGCATCGGGATGGTCGTCCGGTACATGTAGAAGGATATATGAGTTATAAAGCAAAGATATATCTTGTGGGTTCACTCATTCGGTGTCTTCGTACTTGTCTAACATCCCGTAGGCAGATGTGTATGACCATATGGACTTCGTCCTTACCAGCCTCGACATGTTTGCTGGAATATCTGAGAATCTGATCAATTATGCGTTCAATGTAAGTGCCTTCTTTGGTCTTGCCATGGACACACTGCTAATGGGTTCGGCCAGATGGCTTCGTATGAAATGAACGAGACAATGTGAGTCTCGAGCGTTCAATGTTAACTACGCTAATGTTGACCACATTCTGTGAAGGCGTCGGCTAACTGTCGCTACGATCATCTTCTTACCTCTGACGCTACTTACGGGTTATTTCGTGCGTTCACATTCTTCATCTCTCTTTGTCCCGACATCACTGTCCTCTCCGACAGGGTATGAACTTTGACCATATGTGGTCCATTCAGCATGGCCATTCCGATCTCGTGTAAGTATATTTTCTTCGTGCATGTCTTCCTTCCTTAACATCCTTTTGCAAACGTCTGAAGCTTCTGGATCATCTGTCTTCCTATGATGGGTCTACTCTTGCCAATATTCTTGTATCAAGACATCGCAAGGATGGTACACTACTTGAAAAAGAAGATGGCTGGTGAGAGGTTGATAAAGGTATGTTTTTGTCGATGTTATGCAACTAGTGGTTTCATTTATGAGATGATTAGAGAAAGCTTTGAAGGTACTGTGTATACCGTACCAATGAAACACGCGACTTCAGGTCATGGCCGATCGCATGAGCATCATCACTGTAGCTATGCTAAAATGTTCACTTGCATATCCCAATCATATACCAACCCTGCTTGACAGGGTATAAAAAACCGAAGCGAGCGTTTTTAAATCTTATAAACTTTTGTACTACCACTAGTAGGAACGCATTGGGGCGCTGAAGTTTCCTGCCATGTCTCCACGCACAATTTTACTCACTGCACATTGGAAAGTACGGCGCCGTGTGTATACTGTAACGGATGTGGTCCCAACCTAAAGCAGCTGAGGATGTATACTGCGCGAGGACATCCCCAGTAGCCGGCACCTCCATTTGGTAGTCAAGGGACGAAGGTAAACTGCTCTAATGTGGGAACTTGAGTATTTTTACCGTTCATCCCTCTCACAAGGGGCTACATGTGCATTGATTCCTTCGAAGAAGGACAAGGAAAATCGTGAGGCTGTCGTGAGGCATCTATTCTTTGTCTCGTATAGATATAAAAACTCACACCTTGAGCCATCTTTGCAGAACCCAACCTGCGAAGCTCAGACATCCAGCAAATAACTGGCGAACTATGGTGCACTGCTCTCGATGCGACCGTTACTTCTCCGGTTGGAGAGCTCTTGACCAACACAGGCGCGATTCATCGTTTCATTGGGTCTGTTGGGAATGTGATGATGATTTCGAGACTTGGGTCGGCCTCAAAGAGCACTACGTTCAAAGTTATCGGCACTCTTATTGCCAGTATTGCGAAGAACACTTTGACGACGACGACGAATTGGAGGAACATAACCAGAACAGTCATGATTACTGTTCCCCATGCAATAGGGTATTCAAGGATGCACGTGGGTTACACGAGCACTACATCCGGTCGCCGCGTCATCATTACTGCGCGGATTGCAAGACACTTTTCAATTCTGCCAGTAATCTAAATTCTGTGAGTCCTGCTCATCCGTAGCTTGCTTGTTGCGACTAGCTATAACCGACAATCACCAAAAGCACTTGAATTCATCCGTCCATCGCCAGAAGACGCTTGTCTGTCCCATGAAAGGATGTGGACAGCGCTTCATCTCTCCAGCAGCCGTAGCTCTACATCTCGAATCGGGCTCCTGTACCTCGGGTGTAGACCGCGCCGAATTGAATCGACTCGTCCGACAATATGACAAGAAGAACCTCATCACCGACCCCTCTCGCCTCCTGACCAACGGTGATCAAAGCACTTCACGTTACTACGCCACGGAAAGAGCTTATAACCAGTGGCTTGGTGCATACGAATGCTACCTCTGCGAGAGTACCTTCCGTACGCTACTTGATCTTAACAAGCATCTCGCTAGCCCGAGGCACGAGCAGAAGATCTATATATGCCGAATTCAGAGTTGCGGTGCTAGGTTCAGGGCGTTGAGTGCTTTGTGTCAGCATGTAGAAAGCGGGAAGTGCGGCGCTCTATCGTCTGGGCCTTATAAGAATGCCTTGGAGGGACTGATGAAGGGAATGAAACAGCTGACGGTGTAAATGTTGGAATTGTCTTTGTGTGTGTTTTGGGCTGTCGTTTAAATCCACGGTGCTGGCATGAAATACAGAGCACTTCTTGATGAAATTTCCGTCTTTAGTCTTTATGGTATCCAGTCAATAATCAAATAATCAGTAGCAGTTATATAAATGGGGGAAATTGCTCACGTTAGGATTCAATTTCACTGGCACTTTTGCATGGTCAAGCCAATCTATGAAGGAGCTTGAATTAAATTGCCTGCGCCCCTGGCTGTGTTGACCCCTAACACATTCTCAGTTTTTGTAAGAGAGGCTAGTTCAACTGTTCAAGGCGACCAATTCACACCAATATAAGATTGGCTCATCAAATATGCCTTTACACGAATAATGTCGATATATTGTTCTCAATGCGAGCAAGACTTTCCTAGCTTCCAAGAATACGATCGACACCGGCGCTCTCCATTCCACCACTTCTGCCACAAGTGCGAAAGGAATGTTACTTCTTCGAATGACATTAAGAACCACTACATACGGAGTCGCCAGCACCATTTTTGCTTGCGCTGCCAAAAAGACTTTGAAAATGACGCGTCGTTGAAGGAGCATTGCCTGGGCTTGCTAAAAAAACCTCGAAAGCGCTTTAAGCTGCACGAGCACTTGATGCAGTCTTCGGAACATCATTACTGTCGGGAATGCAAGCGGCTTTGCATATCTGAGAGTAATCTACGTTCGGTATGTCCTCCAGCGATTCGAATTTGACATAGCTAACAACTACCTCTTCACAGCATATAAACTCATCCACTCACCTTACAAAGAACGTGCCATGTTCGAAAGAGGAATGCGACCGATCTTTCATCTCCCAATCAGCCATGATCCTTCACCTTGAATTAGGTCACAATGACTCTGCTTTAGTCAACCGCCGTGTCAGGCGGCTGGACAAAGACGATATCATAACTGACCCCTCCCGTCTTGTAGTCTATGACGCCAATCAAATAGTCGTAGACGAATATATCGTTAAGGGCTTTAACGACGAACTCGAGACGATTGAGTGTCACATCTGTGGGGCAACCTTCGCATACATCTTGGCTCTAATTCATCACCTTGATGCTCAGCATCAGCCGCCGATCCATGTATGCAATATTATCAATTGTGGTGCAAGATATAGAAGGTTGAGTGCATTATGCCAACATGTGGAAAGCGGGAAGTGTGGGGCTCTTGGGACTCTCACCTACAGGCGTATTATGGGTATTATCCTGGATTTTGAACACTAGTACCTGATGCTCATCATGATAGGTAGCCCTCTTTTCATCCACATCTCTTGTACGATACTAACATGTGTACATAACAATTTAGAAATATTCCCCATACAGTCACATACAAGTTGATATAATATGGTTTACTCTACAACGTCAGTGTGTTAAGCAGCATGATTGACAGTATGTGTCCTTCTATGCCAGTGGATCTCTCACAAGGGGCTACTTAGTACGCGGCTTGACTCATCCTTTTGTTCCCACCTACAAACATCCATGTCTGCGGAAACATCCGTGGGCTTCCCATATATAAAGGGGTCCGAATGGCTTACGTCGTGTCGTCGGTTAAGGCTGACCCACGAACAATGGTGTACTGCGATCGATGTAACCGCCATTTCTCTGATTGGGAAGCTTATGATCAACACAGACGCTATTCTTCCTCTCACCACGTCTGCTGGGACTGCGATGATGATTTCATGACTCAGGATGGTCTCAGGGAACATCGCATTCAGAGCCCTCGTCATTCATATTGTCAATATTGCGACGAAGAATTCGACGACGATGACGAGTTGGCGGACCACTACGAGGAGTGTCACTACTACTGCTCTCAATGCAACAGAGTCTTCAAGAATGAACGTGGGCTGCACCAGCACTATAGGCAGTCTCCTCAACACCACTACTGCGATCGCTGCAACCGTGACTTTCCCAGTTCGGGTGCTTTGGATCAACACAAGCGGGACTCCTCTTCTCACTATTTCTGTTCGGAGTGCGATGAAGATTTCACGTCTTCGATTGGTCTCAAGGAACACTATGTTCAGAGCCCTCGTCATTCGTATTGCCAATATTGCGACGAGCTCTTCGACGACAACGATGAGTTGGAGGACCACTATGAGGACAGGCACTATTATTGCCGTCAATGCCATAGGATGTTCAAGAGTGAACATGGGTTGCGTGAGCACTATAGGCAGTCTTCCGCGCACCACTACTGCGGTCGATGTGATCGTAACTTTGCCAGTATGAATGATCTGAACCAACACAGGCAGGACTCTTCCTCTCACCATTTCTGCCGGGACTGTGACGTTGAATTTGACTCCTTGGATGAACTCCAGAGGCATTGGATGCAGAGTTCTCAACATTCATATTGTCAGCATTGTGAAGAACATTACGACGACGACGACGAGTTGATGGACCACTACGAAGAGGACCATCATTATTGTCGTCAATGCAATAGGGTGTTCAATAATGAACATGGATTGGGCGAGCATTATAGGCAGTCCCTACGGCACTAGGACTACTGCGGTGCACGAGGCTTTGTGACTTTTCGTTGAATTGTATTTCGTAAGTCTCACCAGTACGAATATATTTCTATCTGGCTATAACTGATAGCTATGTGAAAGCATCATATTTCTGCCATCTATTGCCTGTGACGACCCAAAGATATTTAATTATCCAATAAAAGGATGCGGCCAGCTCCGAGTTATCACCCTGTAGCTGCTTCATTTCGAGTCATGCCAGGCCATAGGCATAGAGATCAATCGGGTTGGATTTATGTACTATCTCATTGTTTGTATATTTAGAAGGAAGAATCTCGAGGTTAGTTAAATTGAGAGGGTTAGCATGATATCCTTCCACTCATTCGCATCAGAATAGTGACGCGCTCAGTGCCGACCTTGCGGATACTAGCATTTGAGCTGAAGCTTGCTAGGAGATACTATAATAGTCCATCTTGTTGACCGCCTGTTACTCCTGGCAACGTCCGGGGCGCATCTAATGATTTGCAATTCAACTGGTAACACCGTAAATCCTCTATTGATTATGCTAACTATCAGAACACCACCACATATTATCATCAGTAGTTCTAAAGAGCTGAAGAACTAGTAGCATCTGGCGCCGTGGCCTTAGCAGACTCATCCAAAGCAGGGATAGGTTCCAACTGATCAAGCCTATTAGTGACGTATCTTATAATTTCACCGGAGGCAAGACCCAGTCCACCTATACCAGCAGCAGCCCCCTTGACCGCCTGGCCAACCCAATTGCCTCCTTCAGGTTCAGGTTTCGGTCGGGTATTCAAAGTGGCCGTCTGGGTTTTTGGAGGTTTCGCAGACGTCTAACCCTTCGTGGTCGATGCAACCTTCGTAGTAGATAACTTCACTTTGGCGCCTTTCCTACCGTCCTCGATGTCCAAGTTATCCTCGAACGGACGAGCAAGGATAAAGACGGCGACAAAAGTAAGGACGAGCAACGCAGACCGCATGATCAGCTGTAATAAAAAAGTCAATCATTATGGTTGTCGCAAAGACCAAGGTAGACTGACTGTATAGAGCGAACTTGACAGCCTAAACCTCGATTAGCATAATGAAAAGAGACAGCAAGGCAGTACCTACGAAGAGTTGATGAAGTTGAGCTGAGGGTTTGAGGTTCATCCACACCCGTTTAAATATATGAGCATCACCAACAACCTTGGATGAAATGATCCCGTTCAAGTTTAATCAAAAATTTTCTCATAAGGATGGACAGCTGCATTCACAATGTACTTCCGCGTTCATGGTGTGCGATAATCTGACACTCACCTGGGACTCAGCAAGCGCTACGATCCTAAAATACGAAGAAGTGCGATTTAAGCGGATGACGGGGAAAGGGCTAACTGGATTCGTTTTTTCGGGCATAGCATAGTTGTTCATCATCGAGTTAAATGGCAAGACGGGAGCGACACTTGGTCTAGTGGCCCGTCTCAGATCGTATGCGGATCCCGCAAACACCCGAACTTGAAAGTTTGTATAGGGCGACGACGTCGATGGTAATCCAGATGTGACGAGGTGCTTGCATCGAAGCTGATCATTGAGTCTGTCACATTATGCGACGGAGTCGTAGTAGATGCAAGCAGCATGGAAGATCCTTCGATGAAAGTCATGACTGAATTTGAATACTTACCCGAGCACCTTGTTTACAAAGTATGTCTCGTTGCTCGAAATTTCTTTCTCTAGATATTGCTTTCAGAACATTCGTTAGCGCTAGCATATGATATCGATACATTTTCAAAGCCAGTAGCACACATACGCACTGACTTGGCGACCAGCATCTACTGCGTGCTTAATCAAGCACAAAAGGAAACCCGGTAACTGTAGGAAGGGTTTGAGGTTTCTTCGAGACCAGATGTCGAGTCTACAAACGGTCAAGTCTAATCCGGATAGACAGCAGAAATGCAGCACGCTGGTGTCTATGACTCTGTCGGGTAGCAGAGTTTCTCAAATATGACTGATTCTACTGCAGTCCACTAATGATAAAACTCATCTGGACAGGTCACAGCATACGGCTCATCGAAGGGCCTAGCGGCGGCAGGTGGGGACAAGAGAAGGCTGTATAATCCTCTCTATAAATCCATTGTAGGGAATTAGCATACAAAAATGAAGACGAATTCGCAGCGCCACGCACCGGGCGTTACAATACCACCAGCTGAACCCAAAATTGAGTGCGTGCGTTATACCCAGAAAACAATTTTGGCTATCCCAGACAATGTGCTGGAAGCAAATTCACCACCGAGCTCACATCGACGGGCCAAGCAAAAATAGGATGGTCCCGATATCGGGAACACAACTAGAGCTAGTAGTCATTGCGCATACTGGATCATGGCTAAATTCCTCCTCATTGACGCGGTCATTGGGTGGGCCTGGTGAGACTAGGATGAATAGTAAGCCGAGTGCTAGATATGTCATCCTTGGTCTCTTGATAAAAAATAATGCAACGCCCGAGAAATCCTTTCGATGTGAGTACGTAATCGAGTATGGCCAGCCTACAGTCTACCACCTTCGTCCAACGTTTTCATATTGATCTACAGGGGGGACAAATGTCAGACAGCCCATGTGAGTGGCCTTCCAGAGCTTCTTCGGCTGGTTATACTGCGCGGCATGCAAGAGGCGCGAAGGGTCATTAGTGAGCGGGTCGATAGAGTATGCAGCGATTAGTTCCATGATTTGAAGGATGACCCGGGAGACACAAATAGATGTTAACGCCAGCATAAAGCTAGAAAGCGAGACGGCTGAATTCTGGGGTGGAATGAAGCACTGAGATGAAGATACACACTTTGCGAACATGGATACGACGCCGACCTTTCGAACTGTGAGCTAAAAACCGATATTACTGAATGAGACGTACTGATGGTGAATCACCGAGTATTGCAGCTGATATGGAGAAGGTGCCAGAAACTGGACGAAGATGAGAAGATATAAACGGAGATTTTTTGTTACGCACAGAAAACTACAATATATAGGAACCCCCCACTGATGACCCTGGTCAACAAAGAGATTCAACTTTCGGGATACAGTAAAACACCCACTCTCTGATGATTGAGCGTTTTATAGGTAAGGTCCTCGCTCGTCTTATATTCCGGAAGATCCTGATCACAATGAATATTGAAAGGATTCCGTGCAGCGCGAAGGAGGGGACGAAAACCAAAGAAAAGTTGGATGGTGGGGGCTCTTGACAGTAGAATCCTAGCCCTTGAGGCACTGGGACTAAGCGCGACTGTAGCGTACATAACGCGAATGCCAGCAAGATCGCTGTAGATACCGTGCAGACCAAGTAACTAGCGACGACGATTCGCTGGGCGATGGGACTGTAGCTGAAGAGGTACCAGATTCGGATGACGAGGATGCCTACAAAGGGAAGGCGCTCAGCCGGGTTCTGTAATATGAATATTGAACTAGCTTACCTTGAATGATAGACAGGGCAAGTATGTTTAGCGGTGTAATTGTCCGCAAGGCAACATCACAGCTATACTACACTGAGACGGATGACAATCAGCCTAGCTAACGATGGGGCTTACAACTAAGATAATATGATCATCGCTTCAAGTGCGTCAGTAAAGAATTGGCTTACACATGAAGGAAAGACGTCTGGTCTGAAATCGGCAACCAAGCGGAATCTGAGATAATAGACTCAGATGAATGACTAATAGCGGAGACGAGAAACTAACGCGAGCAGGGGTGGAACGAAGTAACGATTCTGCGGAAGTGCAAAAATTATAAGTTGGAGTCATCCTCATTAAACCATAGAACGTACGCCTAGGAATAAACCCCTTGAGATAGTCCAAGATCCCGACCAAAAATATCGAATCTGCAATGTAACGTGAGTGTGGGTCAGTTCATTCAAATGGGGGTTGGTCATATGTGAAATACTCACCTCATCATCAAGTGTGATCAAATACTCGTACGTCACAAGTAAAAATGAAGCCAACGCGAAAGCTCTGCCTTCTACGAGGTGACGAATCACCAAACTTGCACTTGAATCTTGAACTGCCAGAGCACTATTAAACATCGCAAGTTAGATACACAATGGAAAGTAGCTTGAAGGAAGTTCACGACAATCCATCCAGTGAGCAATCATGATGAGGCGGTGAGCTGCGGTGTACTGCCTTTCGATCATTGATGGCTTAGGATGGCTTGGGTGATGGAAACTATTATCCCATGCTGATGGAAGTAGGAAAGTACGGGCCTTGAAGCCAGCACCGTCTCCATCTGGTAAATTTTGGTAAGTCTCAAGGATGCAATCCAAGTCTAAATGGACTCTGGAGCCGAAATAATTCATTACATATATTCCCACGATCAGAGTCGTAGAGCCAAAGGATCTGTGGTTACTTTCATGGTTACAAAACCCCAGATGACTCTCCGAGTTAACATGAACATGAGAATGCTTAGAATCAAGCTTGCAGGAAAGAAAGGTATATAGTACAAACAATACAGGGTCGTAGATGCGGTCTGATGAAATGCAGGATATCCAAGCGAGAACTGGCCGGAAGTATGAGGTATCATGAAATAATAAGATATAATGTAAACACTAGGTAATGAGTGGGAGCAGTCAAGGGTGAATAAGCCAGCAAATAATTAACAATCTCGAACGCCTGGTAGAATGACAGTAAGTACTACACTCCAGAGCCACAAAAAAGAGGAGACATACTATGATTTTAGGGTCAGGAAACTCTCAGTATAAAAGCCGTTCGTATTACTGAACGTCCCTACTCGAGTCGTCCTGACGGCAATCTGAGTAGGTTGTGATCTGTCGTCCTTCTTTGACTTGATATCCGCCATTTCCATGTTATACATCCGTCTATTATACTCAATGTCTTGTCGATTATACCGTTCTTCCTCTTCGTACGCCGGATCGAGGTCAACAATGAGTTCACCTTCGTATGCTCCAGGCCGCCAACGGACGCGGGAGAGTTCGACGTTGTTCAGCAACCATGCGGTATCCGACCCGAGTTTCGCAGCGAGGGACTGAATCGAGAGCATGATTCGGGAAACGCAAATAGAGGTGATGCCCAATACGAAGCTGTGGGTGAAAGATGTTTGTTACCGGGAGTTAGGAGACGGTGATGTGATCGTTGTCGCGTGGGCAGAGAAAATGGAAGATGAAGCAGATAGCATTCGTTGATACCGTGAAATGAAGTTGAGACCACGCGCAAAAATTGATTTAGAACAAGGGATCATGACGAAGGTGAGGTGCAGGGTGATCGCATAGGTAAAGTGTTGATAAGTGATGGGTGATGAATGATGAGTGACGAGCGATGAGTGATGAGTGATGAGTTGACGTACTTTGAGAAAGTAGCTGGGATATTGAGCTGTCAGATACGATCGGTTAGCTCGGACTATCGAGTGGAAGGGGTATAACCTACATGAGGCGCGTCCTTGAGAAATGCACCAGTGCCAGTAAACCCGACCGAAGCTACCGATCAGAAAATCAAGTTAAGTTACATGATTGAGGGTTGGGCTCGCAAGCATCACGATGCTCTTACCAAAGGTGACAAGATAGAAAATCCCACCGCTGCCAATTGAAAGAAATGAGTTGACTTTCTCGGCGAAATGGAAACGGAAGAACTTACTCCTTCAATAGCCTCTGCATGACCGGACTTTTCTTTAGCATCTGCCTATTTTGTACGGCTCTCATCACTGTAAAAGTATACAACAAGGTGTGGAGAACCAATGGCGGTAGATATATCCGCCAGAATCCTTTCGGACGTTCCGCACGACATCCATTGATGTGGAATGCTACGAGAGGCTCGAGACTCCGCAGGTTGACTGAAGCGACGGTTGCAAATCCCAGCGATAGACTGACAGAGACGATAAATGCTGCTATTGTGATATTTCGGATAAGCCTCGAGTTGGAAAAGAGATAATATACTCGAAGCACGAGAATGGCTGAGGGCATGCAAATGAGTATTAGGTAGGAAGCGGAAAGAAAGAGCAGAAACGGACCTTGGACTATGCCTAGCACTAAAACAGTCAATATAAAGCACGCCTTTATTGCTGGTCTGCAACTGCACAGTCAAGTCAAGATCGCTGTTATACTCTGTCAATTGCTGGCTTACAACTGTAACACAAACTGTGAGCATTGGTCTCTTCATGCGACAAAGAAGATACGTACTTCAGGCGTTGGGTTGGTCGTTGAGAAGCCTTAAGCGGAATGAATATAAGATTTCTAGGCCATTAACTGAATGGATGTGATACTTGCAAAACAAAGGAAAACTACGTCGGGACGATTAGCTATAGACACAACAAGTCTTATTGATAGACGTACGCGATGATAACGGGCGTCAGATATCGATTCTATAGTGGAGTTAAGACTCTGCGTATCTGCGTAGCTGGTAGCATGGACTGACCGCCAAGAAAAGCACCCTTGACTTCGACCATCCGCCTCTCCAAAAACATTTCATCTATAGATCCCGGTCTCCATATTACTGCTAAATAGCAATGGACTTGTGCCACTCACCTCATCATCCAACGTAATCACGTACTCGTATAATACGAGCGTAAACGTAGCGATCGACAATAGTCGGGCAATTTCAGCTCCCTCAAGAGACTGGACAAAAGCTTGATCGGAAAATTGGCGGGCCTGCGCTATTTGGTGCTCCATTGCATGTCGTGGACTTGAAGAAAGGATCGAAATAGCGAAAGGGCGTGAAGGAAGTGAGGTAACAAAGACACGGGGAATGTGATGGTGAGATCAGCCTGGATCTTCAGAAGTCCAAGCTATGAGAAAACCGTTCACAGAGCGTTAGATGGTGAGAACAATGCCCAAAGCAAGAAAATTTGAGTTAAGATCTCCCGTCGCATATAAACGTTGGGGAGTGAGGACCCAGTGTCGCTGACAGCCGTCACGCAACAATCCAGGTCATAGTAAGGGAGTACTAAGGGTTATATCGGAACCAATCACCTGGGAGGCTGGAGTTGACAGGTACGATTGCGGGACGAGATGTGAATGATGAGATGGCTCAGATATGTTTAGACCAGCTTCCAGAAAGCGGAACTTTGATTGAAAGCAACCAGATCATTCAAATCTTAGTTTCTCATCAAAGAAAGGGTGTGTCGGTGAGAGTTAACGTCGTAGCGTTTCAAGCACAAGCTGTGCTCTCCAGGAGCCCGTTTGAAATTGATCTATAGTCGGGGAACTCGTCACGATGCGTAGGTTCAGCCTATAGTAAAGTCGCAATAAAATGAGTTCACAGCCGAGTCAGAATGAATACTCACTCCGTGAGAGTTGGCGTCTGCCAGCGACTCGGGTCAGGGTTACCCTTATAGACAGGGGTAAATGATACAAAGTATGTCCAGCTCAAACCTCAAACTCTTTGGCAACCGACTCTAGTGATGAAGGCGTGTATTGATTCAATAAAGTAGTAGTACTATTATTGTGTCAGTGATACTCAATGCGCCCTCCAGTACATCCATTCTATTTATTGATGCGATGGAACTGTACTTGTCACGATTTCTCACTTTCAGGCTAATCCACTGTTTCATGACAGAGTAGAGATAATTCAGATGTTAGAATACCTCGCCGTGCAATTTAATTTTGCATGGCATTGATCTCTTGGCCCCTTCAATTGGTAAGTCTTTGAAGGCATCGACATCCCTTGATCTCGACAACGCCACCGACCTTGAAAACATACGCTAAAGGGTGCTGAAGGCTGATGATCATACACCTCGAGTCAACCAACAACTTTATCTT